>JASJUZ010000076.1:0-600000 GCA_037159825.1 Tupiocoris notatus
CAGCCACTCAGCGAAATTGTGTTCGTGAATTCCATCCGGCATTAAATTGCTATAGAACACAATCGCCGCTCTGTCAACATGTTTGATGATTTTTGGGACAACTTATATGTGAAAATACCCTCGCCGATAATTTTTAATAACCTTCTAGTTTTCTATGTGCTCGTAAATATGTCCATGGAAACCTGTTGATGGTAGGTGAATTATTATAGCTTCGAAGGGAGTTGCATTTGACATATCTCGCACCATTATAAACGGAAAGAGCTTTCGAACCTTGGAAAATGAAGAGATTAGCTATAAAAAGTTGAGAATAGACATTGGTGAATTCTTTATGAACAAGAAGGAGGGAAAATAAGAAAAAAGTTTGGCCAAATGGCCAAAATAATCTTCAGGCATTCGATTTTGCTCGTAGTTATTTCAAAGCATCGGAAAAAGTTCACTTCGTCGTTTAAATACGAAATAATTTTATAGTGTAATCACTGTCTGCCTGAAATTTGAGTTAATACGCGAATATATCTTATCCCAATTACGCGTGTCACCTCTGTCAATGTCAACCGAATCGAGCGCGGTAATTGTTTTACAAACCTCGTCTTTTCTGTAAGGTCACACTCGGAAGTGGATTGCTCGGGTCTATTTCGCCTTGTTTTTGTATAACCTGTCGAACGACCTCAAACTGCTGCGAAGGTTGAAAAAATATTTGCTAGTATTTGCTTCGGACTCGATGCTACCACTGAACAAATATGAGATACGACGAATTTGTTATCTGAGAAATGAATATTCACAACTCGACGAGAACGCAACGTACCCCATCGGTTCTGTATAGTTGTTTGTACAGTGAACAAAAAAATAATGCAAGAGTTGAAAAAACTCAATTCAATTAAATTCAAGTTGTAACAACGTTAGATACGAACGACCGAACATTATTCTTGTTTCTCGTCAAGTTAGGTAGACTTGATTGAGAGGCAGACACGTTTATGCAATCATCTGCTTGAATAAATAGAAGGTTTTTATGTTTCAAATAAAATATTTATTCGCATTCTTGCATCGAATAAAAACATTGTACGGTAACTATGGGCATTTTCAACGGCTAAAATTTATACAACGGCGGGAAAATGTTAATACTTGAGCAAACGCACATCAGAATGATGACAAATCGAAATTTCTTGAACTCTTCAATCATTTTTTTTTTTCAATTCTAAAATGCGTTAACAATTTTTAATTTCGTGCCGTGATTGATAGTGGATAAACTGTTGACTACTTGACGAAAATGACCGCATTTGTCTTTAACTTCTAGCATAATACAGTTGCTTGTTGAATTTCACGGCGTAGAAGAAGATTAAAATAATGTTTTCCTATTTTTGAGAGGGGAATTTGATTTTTTTTAAATTGATAGATCAGTTACTTACCTACTTGTCCCAAAGCTGACGGCGTAAATGTCGAACTGTTTCGATCGTTAGGTTGTTCTTGCCAACAGGACCCCTCCATTTATGAATGAATTCAGGCTAAATTATGTGATCATGTGAAATCTATTGTTTTAGAATAATTTGTTTTAAAGACACTTTTTAAGAATATTTCATTGAACGTGAAAGGCGCCAAATCGCGCAGCTATAAGTGGACGAAGCTGAAAGGATTAGTTTTATCATTTCTGTTGGAACCGTTGAGTACATTATCTTTACAGCGATAAGCAGCATAATGAGCAAGTCGAATGGAATGAACTCCAAAGGTTATCTCGCAATAGAGGCAATTTGAGCCTAGATAAAACAAGCTGATCGAAACTGAATTGGCTCGAATGTCTGACCAGCAGCGATAATCGGTAGTTGTACCAGTTTTGAGGTGACTAATACCGAAAAATCGAATGACATTAAATAGAAGTTTCCGTGTTTTACGAAAGAGAAATTGAACCAAAATTATATGGTCTAAAAAATCTAGCTAACTCTGGCTAAAAGAACTGGAAAATTTCTTGTGACTTAATGAGTGAAACATTAAAGTGCCAATCAGTAGGTTTATGCAAAAGAAAAACCAAAAATAGCCAATCAATAGGTTTATGCAAAATAAGAACCAAAAATGTCTCATGTTGCATTGCCATACATTGCATACTCGCTTATAAGTACTAAACTACTATTGCTCGTATGAATGATCATGTCATATAGGCCGAAGGAACACCAAATTTGAGGCTATTTCGAGGATTTCGCTTAGGGACGGGTTAGATAAAACCAACACGACAACTGCGTTGCGTAAGCGTTTCAGAAGTGCGGAGCACACGAGCGCGAATCCAGTTCACGGTAAACAAGATTAGTGAAAACGCCAGGACGCGAAAGCTCGCTCGGCACTCTCTCTTTTGCCTAAAAACCAGACGTTTGCTAACCCAAGCGTTTCATAATTCAATCGAAAATGCTGCAACATTAAAACATAATCTATGCAATCAACCCGAAATAATAAATTTTGCGTAACATCACCCGCTCAAAATAATGAACATCACAAAATTTCGATATACTCATTAATTGATTTTATTTGATTTCTAATAATTTTTAAAAAACTTACACGATATTGTTGAGTAAGGATGCCGTTTTATAGATTTAGGATGTGTAATGAAAAAAGAGAATTTTTAAAATCATCTTCATTTCCCCACCAGGACGACACTCCTAGTGAAATAGCTCATAAACCATTGGCAAGAGCGACCGTGAAGCCAAAAATTATTGGCAATAACTTAGGAGGGTATTTCTTGTGAAACAAACCAAAGAATCAGCGACTGTTAAGATCACAGTTTATGACGCAGAACGACGGATGGTGCTCTATCATGAAGAAGTAACAATTGCCATTCGTTAAAAATGCTTCATCTTTACTTAAAAAAAGAAGAAAAAATCAATAAAATCTCTTCCAGAAGACTCGAGTAATATTTTTATTTAGTCGTAATTGCTCTCATTATTTATATTTAACTTGTAAGTTTATTTTATCCAATTATTATAATTTGATGACCACGGAAATTACGGACGTAAATATACAATATCACGAAAATATCAATAAAAGCGGTATCTAATGCTGATTTTGAAACGACTGTTTCATATCAGTATAATAAGAGATTTGGAACAGACCAAACAGTGAGAAAATATTGTGAGATGAAAACTTTTTATGATTAAATTATTTTATTTCATCTCTTCCATTCAACCTCCTCAGTAAATTTTAAATACGTTACGAAACCAATCACATAAAACTTTCACGGTTTTTATGTGACATAAATAAGAAGCATCTTCTGTAGAGTATATATATGTTTGTTCTGGTTCGTGAAAATAATCTCGTAACGAAAAACGTCGAAACCTTGTACAATTTCAAAATCATGAACTCCATCATTCGGAAAATAATGAGTGAAAAAAACAGCTGGCAAATAGTACAGATAAAAGCGCAAATGAAAATAACACGTTGTCCACGTGAATAGCGAATGAATATTTTAGTGTGTTCAAGGAAATAAAGAATGATACAGAGAAATTAACAGTGAACGAAGAAAAGGGAGAAAAAGTGATTGTGAGAGCCACAAAAAGGTCAAAACAACTCGTCTAACTACTTTTGAACTACAGACATCGAGCACAAAGTTGGCAATCCAGAAGAGAGGAAGAAGTGGAAACAAGAAGTACGTGGTTAATCTTTCATGCTCCATTAGAAAATGAAAACGCTTTACCGTCCGATGCGTTCCTGCTTTTTAGTAGTAGAAGGGAGAACAAAAGTAATTAGTGCACACAGCCATTTGAAGTAATATAAAACAGCTTTATTAATCCATTTCCAAATAAACAACTCGGAAAAAAGTTGAAAAAAAATCCATGTACAACGAAAGCGTTAACAAAACAGGCAGCACAAAAGAAGAGGGAAAATCGGAAAAAGAGAGAAGGAAAAATAAGTGTTCAGCAACGACAAGATGCGAGCGAAGTAGCCGTTCACTGTCGGAAGAGTTCAAAATTCAACACTGGGTGGTTGTAGTATTTTACCTGAAGGGAATAACTTTGCAAGTTCCTACCGGATCGCGCGTCTGGAGATCACTGAACGACTAGTCCTGTAAGGTTGGGAACTATTGAGTGAGAGTCGTCAGACCCCACTCCAGGGTCCCCCGGTCGGGGCCCGGGCCCCCTATGGGCTCCTCGATCTCCACATCATCATGACCAACTACAGGATGAACCGGTTGCGAAACGTCGATGAAAACGAGAGTGATATTGCGGTTTCTTTGGCCAACCCGTCTGAAGTTGGGCTTATAGTTGCAGTAAATCGACCGGGTTCGCTTTCGTCGAGCACGTTCACTTTTCCTCGACGGTAAAAAAAAAACCGAAAACGATTTTTTCTCAACTCATGGGAACCAGTTTTGGCCAAACGATTACTCCTTTTCGGGGTTCTATATGTGTTTAATGCCACGAGCGGACAAGATAGTATCTTCAGGGAATTAATCTAGTACCCACCGAAGGGTTTGAGCGCCAGTTTTTAAAACCTGATGTATCGTGAAAAATAGGTTTCCGAAGAAAATACCGATACTTCAGTTTTGGATAATAATTCGAATAATGTTCTGCAAGCATTGTAGAGTAGCGCGACATAGGAATTATTTTTCTATACTATAAGGTAAATTTTGGTTTTCATTTTGAAAAATATAGGTAAACATCCGCTTTTCGAAATGGCGTCACTTTGGGAGTCGAACATTGGAAACTCTTGTTTTCTAATGTCAATCTGGGCAAGATTATGAATGAAAAACTTTCCGTTCCGGTTGACAATATTTGGTGAGAGAAGATTATACTGCTGTAGTTTACCTTGAGCTCTGTAATGGAAAAGTTGATTTTGATTTTATTTAGTTGAAGGTACGATTCGTCAGCAAATCGCAAACTGACAGTTGAAGAGGTTTACGAAATATGTCTGTCTCCAACTCTTGTCACCTATTTTCGAATAATCTGCAGTAACAGCATTCCGACTGACCTCAATGTCAAAAGTTATGGGCACTGCTCGCATTCGAAAGTGATATACCGAGTTCCGGAGCTCTTTAACAAACGGTGAGCTGACGCAATTTCATTTGGGCTCTTGTCCCACGTTTTGTTCCATTGTTCCTGCTGACCGCAACCTTTTGTTACCCTTATAAACGGTTTTGCATACAGTGGAAGAGATATAACAGCTGAATGTGGTTTTCCTTGACCTTCGACTCGTATTTTGAACGAATGAGCTGTGACAGGCTCTCTGGCCATCAACGGTTAAATATAATTATGTTCGTATCACAAACCAAAATGTCTTCAGTTAATTGAAATTTTATACTTTCCGGGGTTGTGTTTTAATGTTCGTTTGCCGAAGCTTTTAGGAAGAAAAACGCTCTGAGGATGTTCAAAGAGGCGAAAGTTCTCGGCCGGAGAAAAAACCCTTTCTCACCCTCAACACGACTCAATACTATGCTACCTGAGATGATATAATGGACAACATCGCTATGATCCCAACTTACACTTTTTCCAAGTTTTAACTGTGTTGTGAAAAGTTATTGTGTTTGACCAATTCGAAAGGTATGATTTCATTCCGTCCACCGTCAATAATTTTCTTAAGAAACTATAATCGCGACCGCTACTTAAAATGACTACTAGTACCCTTACTTAAATTACCTACCTGAAATGTTAACCCAAAATCATTCTTGGCCGACAATGGCTTAATTCTTCAGCCAAATCGCTTCCTCAATTTTAGGAGTTTTGGGGGGAATTAGTAGTTTCCAAGGGTTTTCAGACAAATGTGTGTTTGATATGATTTTCTATAGATTTTTGACGCTCAATCGATTGAGAGCATTGGTAGCCGATTGCTTTAACGGTTTTCGAGTTATTGCCGCTTTTATGAGAAAAAATGTCGATATTTTGAGGAATTGGGCAAGGTGGTATAACTTGCGTATACTTGATTATTTGTGGAGCTGTAAAGATTGTTCTATACTCGTTGTAATTCTTGTCAAACGCTCTTCGCGTGTATTGTTTGGCAATTTATTTGAAATTGAATTAAGTAATTACGAAAGATGGAAATATTCAAAATTACGATTTTCATCATTGATTTGAGTTTGTTAAAATGTTCTTGGAAGTTAGTTGAAAACGTTTATAAAAGTTTTTCTTAGTTAAATACAACATTGGGATGGTATTTTCAAATTGATGAAGCAAAGGTATAATGAACTCATGTACAATGCAGCATTTTGAGTCCTACTTCCAAGTTCTGAGAGTTTTCCATTCATTTTCACTTAGTTTTCAGCTGTTATGATATATCTAATGCAAATTTCCAAAAACATCCGGATTCATTTGCTCATCTAGAAAATTTTACAAATCGTGAGCCATTATTCAGTTCATGATCCATAATTTTCCGCCGATAATAAATTTCCGCTCATAAAGATGCTAATAACCGAGAGCGCTCATCAAGAGATTCCGCTTTGGCATCTGCCGCTTTCGCTACGGTTGTAGCAGCTACAACAGGTCTCGCCTTGCAACTGAGTGAGTTTTTAACCTCGAAGTGTTTACTGGCGACAGAGGGAAAGCGTGATCTCGCATGGAACGGCCGCAGGTTCCACATAGTTTCACAAAACTCTTTCCGATTTACTGATGTTACAATAAGAAAACACGATCGTGAAACCAAAGGAAGTCGCTTCAAACTATTGCACATTCTGGCAACATTTAGCAATGCGGTTAATTTTCAACTCGTAAATCGTTCGACGCTTCTGTGACCACGATTTCCACAGCCCATGATGCGGATAGCTCGATAGCTCAAATTTCGATGGTACTGTTCGATTGACTCTCAAATCAGGAAAGTATGATTCGCATGTCGCTCGAAATGGTGGAGAAAGCGTACTATGTTTGTTACTTCTATTTTTACGTAATGGAAGTATTGTGCTCTTCAGAAAAGTCGAATGTGAACGGAGGTGAATCCGGAGGAGATTTTCTTAGTACTATACTCTGAAACACTTTCTGAACAAGTTTCTGTCTGTCTGTGGTTAAAGTAAAAAAATCGTCATATACTAATGAAAAATGAATGACTTTCAATGCAATATTCAGATATTGATCCCCAAGTGAATGTGCAAAACTAGCTACTATTGGGTTTTTGATTACAACCCTTACATCCGAAGTATACGAGTTATTTTTCGTGTCATTTTATCGTTAGTGTCACACACTACACTTCAAATAAATTAGCTTTTTTTTGGTGTTTTGTTTTCTTTTAGTCTCCGTCCTATTGAATGATTCAATAATGAATGGTTGGCAAAATGACTTGAAAGTTGTGTGGTATCAAAAGGCTCACACAACATACTTCCGTATTATTAACTACTGTTCAAGCAAGTTTTTTTGTAACATTTTTAATAAAATTGTAGTGTACTAACATTACGGGATTTGAATGAGTTTTTAGATTTTATAATTGGTAATTATATCTGTTTGGCCGCACAAAATTGGGAGTACCATGTGATCTATGGACATCGCTATTATTAGTATTCTTATACCTTTCTGACTTCAACGAATCACGTTCCAATGCTAGTTCCGCGTTTTTCTTCGGCGTGACGACTGATATGGCAAGGTCATTAAGAGTCATTAGGAGAAGTATAATTAGCTCACTTGCATTCCCACTGGCACCGGTTATTATTGTGGTGTTATAAACCAAAAAATTCACATTTTTTTTACCATCCCGCCAGTTGAACGTTTATAATAATTATACCATACCGGTTTTATTTATAGTTGTATTAGGTAAGTCTAATAAAAAGGTAATACCTGTATAAAAGTAGGTGAATATAACGGCTCTCAACTCACCTGAAAAAGATAAGTAGAGTTAATAAGTGTTATTTATTTTAATTTTTTAATATCCTATACCAAATGTAGGTATAGATGGAAATTTGAGAAAATTACAGTTGACAATGTTTACATCAATTTTCCTCGATGACAAAACCTGTTTTTAGTAGGTACTTATTTCATTAAAATAATATCGTCAATATAACACCTACAATATTGCAAATAAATCGTTATTTCTCTAAAAATAAAAAATAAATTGATTAGTTTTTGATTATTTGGTTATTTAATTTTATATCAATTTACTGGAAATATTGAGGGATAAAATGACAATTTTGTTATGCCTGCCACGCTCGAATAGAATTTAAAGTGACAGGTTGAAGACATTTACAGGCAGTTTTAATTATTTTTTAATAACATTGTATAACTTGAATCGTGCCTAGTTTCCTCAAATTTCGCTTACCATGCAGCAGTTCATTAACGAAAAGAACGTAGTTGCTTGCACGCTTTGCCCTTCGTGGATGAGAACGATGTAACTCAGTGGTTGGCAAAAATAATTCTACCTCCCCGCCTAGTTACATAATTTTCATTTGCAAGATCCGAAACTAGTCAATGCCGAATTGTTGTTCACTGGGACGAGTCACGCTCATATTCAGTAGAGCTCTACAAAGTATATGTTTGTCCACTATATTCCGACAATTTCTCTTTGGATGTAACGTCTGTAATGATTGAACCACTTATAATGAGCAGCGAATGAGGGTCGTTTTTCATTCAACCTCAATTGCTTCCTGTTGATGGTTATATGATTCAATGAATGATTAACTAAACAATGGCTGGTAAATAATTCCACATTAGAAAACAAATAAGGAAATGCTTTCACGTTACTCAAGTAAAGAAATAGAGTACTAAAAAATGATACTCGGTTGTAGGCTGAAACAAAATACGATAAAAGGAGTTTTCGAAATTTGTAGTCTTTAGATTTTTAGGGGATTCCTAAATTAATGCTCAGTTTCGTTTTAAAGGATCCGGAATAATGAAACCTCTGAACTGTAATTAGGCAAGGTAAAATTAATATAAGTGAAGTATCATCGTAGCAGAAGAAGTAGCGTTTCCTAGAAGACGAAAAGATTGAAAAATAACGCGCACACAGTAGAATAAAGGTCGCGAAAGAAAGTATTTCAACGTTTTATATTAGGAAATTAACGACGTAGTAAATACATTTTTCAAAGCAATTTTCACCAATATTTTAGCTTGGTTTCAGATTTATGGTTGTTATATCTTGTGTGATCCGGACTTGCCGATCAAGCTATTGATTCCGATGACTATTTTTCGACCTTGGATCAAGCCTAACCTTTAAAGGTTGCGGTAATAATTATCATTCTCGCGCTTGGGTGGGTCCGGAACGCCTTATCTCAGCGATCCAGTTGCTTAAAGTGTCCTGAAAGTGTCCTTTCTAGCCGAGGTCTCCTTCTGTTCGTATTGCAAAATATAGATAGGATATTTATTAGCGTTCAAGGGGCCTAAGTACTTGAAGAAATCAAGAAAAGGTTACCACCTGGTCGATCGAGGATTTCTCAATACCATCAAGGATTTTTATTACGGTATTGCGATTGTTACAATCGAAGAAATATTATGGAGGTGAACTAGGACTGATCTGAGGTTTGTAGAAGGGGGTAAATAGGAGCCCGTCGTCCTTGGGCCAACCTCCTCTGTAAAAACCAACCGTTAGGTAAGGTCTTGGTCTGACCTTAGCGGTGAATGCAACTATAACTCGCTCAGTAGTTCAATGCGATATCGCATTATTACAACAAAAGAGAGAACGTTTGAGGCGTGAGCATTTCGAAATTAAATGTGTTCTTCTTTCTTTACAAGTTCTAAAGTATTTTATTTTATTCTTGTTATATTTTCTTGCATTTATTCGCTTTGGAAAGTTATCAAAGTTGAAAAACTTCCAAGTTTTCGACCCAGTTGAACAACTTATTATGGAACACTCGTTCATCTTAAGTTGTTATCCGGTGGTAAACGAAGTTTTTTTTTAATGATAAAAGTATCGTTATCTTCACTTTTGATTTCAATGCAATTGCATATTTCTGCGTATTTTTAATGTTTTTTTTCTTTCTTTCTTTCTTTCTTTTATATAGGTACCTATCTCATTCTGGGTCATATTTTTCCATTTTTTATTTTTATATTTTTATTTATGCACATGTTTTATTTATTTATTTTTTGTTGAGAGAGAGGGTTTTCGGGTAACAATAGAGTGAGTGGAATTGATAAAATACGTTCAAATATAAAAAAAAATTCTTTACTTACAAGCGAGGGTTTTGCTAATGGTTATAGAATGGATGAAAGATATTCGAGGAAACTACGAATTTCAAGATTGTCACTTACGGAGATTATATTATATTTTCACGCGAGGAATATGCCACTCTCCATAACGTACGCTTACGTAGCATTTTACGTAATCCACTTTGAAAAGTCGCTCTCAGTATTTACAAAACCGTCCGCATTGGCAAGTCAGCCTCTCGAGCTGGGCACGCGGTTCACTTTCGGACTCGTATCAACTGACATTCACTACAGAAGCATCGCTTTATACGAAACAGTTGGAGCTCGAAGAGCCGCCCCAATATGCAAATTCGTTGCGCAAATCTTGGATATTACTTACACCTATGAGGTCCATGTTTTTTAAAGAAATTTGTATAGGCGACGCCGTCGTGTCACTATACGCTATTGGAAACTGAACGCACCTAACGATTTCTGAGGGCACGTACGTATGCATACATAACTTCATACTTTCAATAAGCTAGAGATTGCCATATATGATACCAATCAGTGTATAGGATCGAATCTAAGGCATTGAATTAGTCGAAGAATTTATGAAAGTTCTTTCCCTTGAAAAAGAAGAAAAATACATTTATGTTTTAAAATGTAATGAATTTATAAACTCTGTCGGTTTTTTCGCAATTACTTTGCACCTATTGAAACCAAATTCCGGTAAATCTATGCGCAATTCTGGCTAAACCATCTTTTGAAATCTATCTCGCCGACGTTTATTCTAGCAAATTCTCATCGACCGCAGTACAGAAAAAGGATGATTGGAACCAGCAACATTCAGTGGACTCAATGATAACACTCGAAAGAAATCTCAAATGCGATTTCCCCCCCCCCCCCCCCATTTTGTACCGGGTTTCGTTCGAGTGGAGGTATTTGAAAAAACGGAGCTGTGGAGGCGAATAATTCTAATGGAACCATAGCAACTTTAATTCACTGAGACTAACCAAATATTGACGTAGTATAATTTCTCATCGAGGTGAAAAAGAGACATTTTTCACGATGGCTCTCGAACGAGATTTTTCCTCTGTTTTTTCCATTTTCAGAAAAGCTGTCTTCTGCTATCTCAATTCGAAATTTCCGTCAGATAGGTACTAAACCTTTCGAAGTAATGACTTTACAACAGTTTACGAACCACCATAGAAAAGGTAAATCTACAAAGTTCAGATGAGCAAATTGAAATAAAAGTGTTCCTATTTTCGTAAGAATAATATTTCGCTTAGTCTCTAAACATGCGAATAACTATTCGATTCCTGTAACCGTTCGATCAGATTGAGCTTGATATGAAAAATATATTACTAATTAGTTTACGAGATATTTTATAATTCAAGTAGCAAGCAAACGATCATTTCTCCTCGGATGAAAATAATCTCATAACGCTTAATTTCCGTTTGGAAGTAGTAATAGCCCTGCAGAATTAAATGATGAGATATCCATTTCGCACGTGAGCTGCGTTCTAATCTGAAATCGGAGCCCGTGATAATCTCCCAGTACCAAGCTAATTCGAATGCTCGCTGACCGTAATATTGACGCCAGAGCCGCTAACACAATGTAGTAGCGCTGTTTGGGCTCCAATACGCCAATAGCTTCAGCCGATAGATCGTGTTTCTTCATCTTTCCTACCGATCGTGCGTAGTATTGTACACGATGATTTTTAGAGGCAAACTTTATTCAAAGTTCTGTGCGTTTTTATAATCTTGAAAGTCATTTCTGAGAACCTCTGATAAAATGAAATTGTTAGAACAGAAAAACTTTATTATGGTGGTATATCCCGTAATAATAGCATTTTTCATGTTGAAAATTATTTTATGGTAGATTGAAATGCCATATACTGCACAGCTTTAAAATCTCCAAAATCATTCTGACGCTAGTGAAAGGCACAAAGCAAGGGAAGAAATGGGAAAAGTACCTTAACATATTAGATTCGTGTGCATTTTCTTCAGACTCGGTTTGCCATGTGTCATTTTTGTTCATAAAAACCGAACGAATTTAATTACAGTATCACAATTTTTTCGGCTTTCTCAAAAAGAGCTTGGCCGATTTTGCGACATATTTTTACAGATTGTCTGAGAATTCAAGAAAAATCATTTTTTGGAATTCTGTAGTCATAATTTTGTTGTTAAATGGTGCCATTAAAGTCGGTATCTTTCCACATATTTGCCTTTCAACCTGCCATCTTCAACCTCTGTTTTATTTGACGCAATAAAGAAACACGTATGTAACGCAAAGATTTACTGCAAATTGTGGAGCCACGTCAAACAGAACAGTCGCAATACTGGCTATAAAATGCGAATAAAAAAATGTTCTCTTAAATCGAATCGAAACGTGCTGAAATCTAACGCTTCACTGAGCTCAGATATTTCGTTTCGCACATTTCATAGCTTTTAAGTGAAACTTCTATAGACCGTATCGAACGCGACGATTCGTTGCATAAGTGAATGAAAGCATCATGTGCAAACCTACAGACGAAGGACGTTTCTGGCTGGACGTCACGCCTCGCTGCAAGCGAGCGGAGTTCAGATGTCCTGAACAAAACGTTTTTTCGTCACATAGTGAGGCCGTTTAATGGACACTTTACCACTATATAATAGTTATGACCGAAGAGAAATGAATCGCGATTGGGACAGTAATTTATCTGCTAGCCATATTTTCATCTGAATGAGAATATAATCCCACAGGGGAAACAGTTCAAATTAATAGTAACTAGGAAGTCGTGAATAGGAAACGAAATGGTTCAAAAGGCTGACATACAATGGATATAGCTCAGTTTGCTACTCAATTTACGACGCTTTTCGCCTTCAGACGACGGCCCTGATGTGCATTGTCCGCGTCGCGTTATAAATATGCGCCGAACAGTAAACGTGAATCGCTTGAAAGTACTCTATTCTATTGTTTCTCCTACTTAAAGTCCAAGTCAAACCGGAGCACACTAACGGCGACTGAGTTCAAGCCAGAGCAAGGCTATTGAATTACTAGGCGCAAATTTAATGCAATATCAGGTCAAGCGATATCGAGAAAAAATATAAAAATCTAACTCAACTCATGTAGACATTTTTATGAGTATGAGGAGCAAATTTTACATGAAATGCGATTCCATGAAGCAAATACTGCGTCCACTGTCTCATTGTAAAAATATTGTTCTAGTTGTTCAGGTGAATTCTATTGAAGCAGCTGGAAACAATAAGGCCACCGTCGGGATATTGATCGTTACATGTTGTGTAACTTTAAGACGTGTGAAAATATTTGGGCAGCTATTTTTTTCCTACCGTTGAGGGTTAGGTTCTAAATTTTTGACTTCCACAAGCAGAGGGAAAATTATAAACTTCATGACTACCTCGTTGATTTGCAAAAAAAAGGGGGGAAATGGAAATTCAAAAATAGAAGCTCCAATGAGACTACAAAAAATAAATTAAATAAAAACATTATTAGCTAGTTGTTATTATGTGTTGCTGAGTTAGAGCTAATCGTAAGGGATTACAGTGCAGTTTGAAACTGTAAGGTGAATAATTTGAGAACGGATTTCACAGTGCATTTAGGCATTATGCTGATGAATAAATTTATAACAAATGTTTTTTCGGTGAGTTTCGACATTAGAATATATTTTAAAAATTCGTCTAAAAAAGTGTTAATTTTAGTTATTTTTTATTATGCCACAATTAGGTTTTTTTTTTACAGAAATCGCCACCCTAAAAGTAGAGACAAGTTTAAAATAGAGACAAACTTAAAAAAAATATACCGTCCAACGTTTCTCGAACAAAATCACCGTGAGCAGTAGAACGGAAACATCGGGTGAAATGAGGAATTTCGAAAGCGGAAGGTTTTCAGTTTTTCTGACCCAGACATTTCATGATCGATCAGCTAAGACACAGATCAACGGAACCGCAACAGAATGGGTTTAGAACTTCACGGACTGAACACATCGGACGAGATCAAACGGTGGCTCATTAGGGAATCGGCGACCCGATTCCGTCGGCCGACTTTCTTGTTCGGGCGAGCGCGACATCTCAAGAGTTCACTGGCTTGAAACAGAATGGGTGGAGCGATATATTTACATGTTAGCGCGAGTTTGAATGTAATTCGATAGATCGCGAAAATTTTTGGTGGAATCTCTATCAATAACAGGAAACTTGCGGAATGAAGAATGAAATTAAATTAGAAAAAATACTTCAATTTTTACTGCGTAAAAACGAATGTAAAAATTATTATGCCACAACTACCGTTTCAACGCGGATGATCTACTCACGTACGTGATTAAGATAGTAATCGATGTGATGCAATTTCCTCGTCAGCGTCAAAACTGTCGAATGATCTTTACACACCTGATCATCTACCTACACGAAGTCATTTACAATCCGAAATTTCACTCAAGGATTGGCGATATCCCTTAGAGCACTCCCAATGGTAGCCTACCGTTGACAATGGAAGATTTATCGAAGGCGAAATAAGCGGTGGATTCCAAATGGGACGGAGATCAGTTATTCTTGCGCCATCAATATGAATGAACGGAAGCGGACGACGGACGAGGATCTGTGCATCTGTCGAACTTTTCTTTTGATTCCCTCTCAGTCGGTCTCATAGACCCTAGATTTCCGAGGAAGATTGATGGCGCACAATTGGACAAGCCGCCGAAGTTGGTTGATGGTTGCCACATTGGCTGAAAGTCAGCACTCGTCCAAGTACTCGCGGTCTCTGTCCATCATTCGCAATTAATCACATCTGCTCGGCAAAAGTCTTTTTTTTCCACACCGTGAATTTCTTCCTAACTATGAAGTAGTACCTGATCGTATTTCCATGAAGGCAGAAAAACCAAGAAGGCAGGAAGATAAAAATAGTTACTTAGCGTATGGTTCAATTGGCTTCGCAGCGAGAATCCACCAAGTCAAGTCACCTCCAGTCATTGAGGAAATAATAATAAATAAATAAAAATTATAAGCTACACCTAATTCGTTCAGAATTAGAGATGAGTCTTACACCGCAGACTATAAAAATTTTCTTCTATGAAACAGGAATCGATCGATTGAATGGGAGGTTCCAAGAGGTAAACTTCTATTTTAAACAAGTACCTGTCATCCTTAGGAAGCCACAACTCAGAGTATGAATAATCATTATAACTACTACCTATATATTCACTCAAGCATGTAGAATAAATAAGGCGGTGACCAGCTTATTAAGGATCAAGGTTTGATACAATTATCTCATCGTATCGAACGTACCATACATTAGTCACTTGATAAAAAATAATTTAAAATAGCCCTTACCTGAAAGATAAATTGAGAAGAGATAAGTGAACGACTGCTGTTGCTGTCTTATAACTACACTAAATCCGAATGCTCTCTCGCGACTGAACTCGCCAGAAGCTAATAAAATTCGCTCATGGCCAAAGGCTTGGCCGCTGCTGCTCGTAACTGGTTGGGTTTCTGATGTAGCGATTTCATAGTTGACTCGTTTGGTCGAAGACCTTTCACTTTCCCGATCGTTGAGTCGAGATAAAAAAAATAATAAGAGGGAAAGTCGAGCTATCTGATTTGATAGACGATGTCTCGTTCGAATTCAACTTCAAAACATAAACAGGTGAAACCAACATAGGAAAGATTTGGGGGTCATAATATTAGTGCTATACTAAAAATAAATGGGTTAACAATAGCACTTTTCAATCATAATTTTTACTTTTAGTAAATGAATAATGACTTTTAATTATTCATTTAATAATCATGATGGGGAACGATCGCCGGGTTTAAAAAGATTTTTGTGACGGTTTTCTAATTGTAGATTAAAGTTAACGATGATTTTTACAAATCTTCTTCATTTATAAAATTGAAACTTTTTTCGTCCAAATAAAAGTGATTGGATGACCAATTGCTGACCTGATGGGATTAGCAAAACTGTTGCCACTGCATTTTTCCATCGCTTGGTAATTTATAAAAATATTATTGCTGTGGGACTGACCCTTTTCCAAATGAATACCGAAGTAACTGACAAATCGATTACGAGGAAGTTATTACGAGGTTATTGCAAAGATCGGATTTAGGTGGTACATAGAAGTAGACAATATCGTTAAGTATTCAAGGAAAACGTGAAAAAATATAAATAATATCACAAAGTGTTTGAATATCTGTAGTGTTTTAAAATGTTCTAAATATTGGAAAATTCTGCCAAGATTTGTCAACATTATTTCAATTTATCAACCACTATTTTTATTAGGTTTAATAAACCGAAAAGATTAGTCATTATATGTTCACAAAAATCAGCTTACTACCTGAATAATATCAGCTCAGATTCATCGCCGAATAAGATTCTGTGCAGTTATAGTGCTTCATAAACCTTTTGGGGATGTAGTCAGTTGAAGTATTGAAGGTTCAGATTACGAAGCTCTTATCCAACCGCACTTGGATTACAGCGTTCGAAAAAAAAATTGTTCCAACGGTTTCTCGAGTCGAATCTTTCTCAAACATTAAACCTTTTATGGAGCGTTTCGCTAAGCAGCTTAGAAACCCAAGCCCCGACAGAACTCAAAAATAACGGCGGTAACACATCCTCTTTTAGAAACGAAGGAAAATCACCGCTATCGTTCTTTTATATTTTCCAATCCTGGATCTTTCGCCTGTTGGGACATCTTCGGAAACCATTCGTCTCTGCGATCCAATGCTAATTAGTTATTCATCCACATAAACCCTAGAAATTGTAGCTGTGCTTGTTGAAGCCCTTTTAGCTTCGTTTGGTTAAATGTGAAATACTGAAATGCGAACGACAGTTTTAGTGGCTTTAGCGGCTGTTCTCGACTGTCAAAAGGGCAGATTGAAAGCGTCGTCGGTGATCCGTATGCAGCACATGTCAGCCGCATTGCTGTTGATCTGATTTCGATAAAGTTGGCTCCAATTATTTCTAGCTGACGAATACATGGGACAGCGTGGGAAACCGAGTTAAATTCAATCATCTAACAAGAGGGTCAAATTGCCTTCTTGTTATCCCATCAGGGCTCAACAGAACGTGGGTTATATTATTAGAGTTGGAACCACAACCGTTCAGTCATGCAAAACGCTTTGAAGAGCTACTTCAATTCACTACTAGAATTGATTAATTTTATCATTCCTACTCGTTGTTTAGCGAGAGAGAATGGTCTCAATAAGGTTTTACGTTGAATTCAGATACGCCATTTACATTTTTCATATTATTCTCTACGAGCCCTGATCCCAATTAATTCGACTATGATCTTTTTTCTTGTAGTGGTTCGTAAATGTTGATCAAAATGTAAATATATTGTTAATATTAGCAGCAGCATAGTAATTTTTTGTCGTCAAGATCATTCCTTGTACGTAATATATTCATGCTGCTACAGAACCCTTTAGCATCAAAAAGTTTTTATTCTTTCTGGTTCATTGAATAAGCTTTTTTGCTGGTCTGAAAAACTGTGATGTTGCCAGCTTGCAGGGCACAATACAAATGAGACTAGCGGTCGAGTTTGAGGAGTGTGCTAGGTAAAAATATTGCGCGGACAACGTCGACTATTGGCGATTTGAGGGCTGAAATACTTCGGTCATCGATTCTTTAGGACCAAGTGGAGCTACGCTGCGAAAAGGCCCACCCGACTAATTTTGTGTCCACTACTGTAGTTATAGTTACGTGGATTAGTTATTGTTACTTATATCGTGTGAAACTAGTACATAGACTTTGTCAGCATATTAATTTCACTCAGGTAACGTCCATTTTCTGTGAAACAATAAGAACACGCTGTGGTAGAAAGGCGTCCAATAAGAAAACCGAAAGTTACTCATTCGAAACCGGGCCGCCGAGATGGTGAGACTGGTCTCGTCTACTCGTACCAGATGTTTCTCGAGGTTATGGGCAGAATGAGGAGGCTCTAAGGAGGTGGAGGATCGGAAGAAATAATATCGCTATCCTCCGAATCCTTCCTCAAAATTTAAAACCAGCAAATCGGTTTTCAGAGTAGCGGGAGCAACCTTTCAATATAAACGCGATCACCTTTGGATGAAGCATGTTCAAAGGTTGTATCTAACACGGGCTTACAAAATGAGCCTTTTACAAATCGTTGAGTTAATCGCAATTAATGCTGTGTGCTGAATCGATTTTGATAAATGGATGGGAAATTTTCCTGGTTCTTTATTCCTTTCAAAATAATGTAGAGCGCCACCTTTCGTTGTTCAGTTTTCACTTGGTTTGATAAACATTTTTTTTTACAAACATTTCATTTTTACCAATTTGAATTACTTCACTGTTACACTCCTTGATTCAAAATATTGTTGATTATATTTGTCACAATGATAATATAATATTGGAAGTATTCTTATTTCCCATCACCGTTGCAATAATGGAGAGTTTGTCGCGATTTTCGAAAACTACTCGTGCTTAGGAGTTTAGGTTTCTTTATTGAATCATACGTTTCTTATGGTTACCGCCTAGTGGATGGCGGATGTGTGGTGGCATGATTTTACAAAATAACCAAAACTCTTACTTTAAATTTTTCAAAAAACTCGAAAAGCACTAAAAATCTCCAATGTCCGTGATCAATCATTTTCGGGTGCGCCGTTTCAATTTAAACCTAATTATAACTCACGAATAACCGTCAAGTTTCTCTGAACCACTCGCTACACCGTAAATTTATTTTCAACCACAAGCAGCAACTAAAGCTACAACGACGGATGTAAAGGAGCTCGAAGCAGCTCCTTCAGTTCGCATTATGTACAACGTGGGCAGGTCGATAAACGAGGGAATATTCATTGAGGGAAACCCCGTTTGATCAGGTCCCATTCTATCCATAATTCATAGTGAACGTAAATTACCTTCTTAGAATCAAGTTCGAACGTTGAAAATTCGATGTAATTTCACGCGAAATGTCACCCCAATAGACGTTTGATTTGAGGTCTGATAGCTTTCAGGAAAATGAAACTTTCGCATTGGTAAGTTCAAAAGTTCAAATATCGAAGCCGAAAATATCGAGGTACGAAAAACGTGACAGGCTACAGCAAACGAAAAGAGATATTGAGTTCAAAATAAGGTAACCGAAGCGACTTTTAAAAATATTCTCGAATCGATTCCTTCTCAATAACCGGATCAATGTTGCTCTGCGGAGTAGAGAGATACATCAAGTGCAACATGTCAGTTGTTTGAATAATAACGAAGCAAGAGATGGCTTTCTGTCGGCTGAAATCGGTTAAAGTCGGTTTGAATAAATTCGCCGATTGATACTTAACATTTCATCTTTCGAAGCATTCACCAAACCCGATCACAATCAAGTTGGTGGAAAGTTTCAACGTTGAAAAATTATTTTGCTCCAGTAAATGCGTAAACTTGATACTCCGAAATTTGTGAGATAGGAAGTAACGGGCGGATGCTCTTATTACTTTTCTCCAATTTTCAAACAAGAGCTGGTGAACATTTTCGAAAAATATCTCCCACGAGTTGCAAGTTTGTGAGATTTATTCAGTTTTCTGCCAGCCTTAGTAATAATTTTCAGGAACCTTTCAGCCGACGCTTCGTTACATCTTTCCAACGGCGGATCTCATTTCAACGAAACTTTATAATGGCACCTCAGTTCAAATGTCTCTGGTTCGTTGAGAAAGCTTCGTCCGGCCAAGAAACTTTCGACGTTTCTTATTCCTTTTGTCTGCTTTATGAGTAACAATTGACTCGCTTCTTTCCTAGTTAGCTTCCTCCAGTGCTAGAAAGGTTCATCTCGTGCGAATTTAATTTTCATGAAGGATATTTTACAGTTGGATTCGTTTTAGCACGTTTTTTGTATTTAAATTGGCTCTTTTTTGTGCGCGTTTTGAATGAATAATAATAGTCAGCATATTTAGGAAGTAGAAAAAGTTGTTATGATAAAAAGAATATTGCGGACTTGAGATCAAAAAATTTGCATTGGCTTTAACACAGAAAAATTAAATTCCCTCTAGACGATGTAGGAAATAAATTACATTCGTTTTCAATTGTAACGAGCAAGGGACCGCCGGCTTTCTGAGAAGCGCAGCGCGAGAAGGTTCTAGAAGCGACCTGGAGGGCTCGATTGGGCTCGACCGCGAGGGCTCGACTAGGCTCGGCCGGTCGGGTCCGACTGGTCTCGCCGCTTCTAGACCGACCGCCCGCCCCTATATAAGCCGGCAAGCGAGAACCGCGAGTCAGTTATTCCGTTATCCGAATTCCGTGTCCTGAGTTAACTTCGGTTGTCTCGGCGCTCGACCAGTGATAAATCGCGTTATAAATCGTGTGTGAATCGTGTTATAAATCGACAGTGCGTGTTATAAAGTAACTGTGCGCGTGATAAATTCGATTGTTTACTGTGAGTAATAATTGTGCGTTATTAATAAATTAGGAAACTGTTCTTAAAGTGTGTTTTAATTTCCAAGTCTGACCCGAACGAATCCGCGTAGTGTAAAAACGTAACAATTGGTGTCAGGTGTGGGGTCAGACTTAGTGAAACTTTAAGTGCAGTGAACCGAAAATTTTTCGCGAGTGACTGTGAACTTTTCGCGAGTGACTGTGAACTTTTCGCGAGTGACTGTGAACTTTACGCGTCGGAAAATGTCTTCGAGAAAACTCTACGAACTCAAAGTGGCCGACTTAAAACAAGAACTCGAAGAAAGAGATCTGGATTCCTCAGGCAGCAAAAGTGCTCTACAGAATCGTCTCAAGAATGCTCTTCTAGAAGAGGGGTTGGATCCTGAGCAATACTTGTTCAAGATCGTCACTTTGGATTCATTGACGTTGGAGGTGAGTAAAATTTCTGCTTCAATGAAAGACGAGCTAGAGAAAAATTCTGCCTCAATGAAAGACGAGCTAGAGAAAAATTCTGCGTCAATGAAAGAGGAACTAGCTGCTTCAATGAAAGAAGAACTAGCTGTTTCGATGAAAGAGCTAGAAAAAAATTCTGCTTCAATGAAAGAAGAGCTAGAGAGAAATTCTGCTTCCCTAAAGGAGCTAGAGAAAAATTATGCCTCAATGAGAGACGAACTAGCTGCTTCACTGAAAGAAGAACTAGCTGCTTCGATGAAAGAGCTAGAAAATAATTCTGCCTCAATGAAGGACGAACTAGCTGCTTCACTGAAAGAGGAATTTGACTCAAAGTTGAATGACGTCAAGGCGAAGATTGAATTGTTGAACAGAAGAATCGAAGGCAGCCCCTCTACATCGACATCTTCGGTACCGACGCACGGACGTGACTTGCCAACCTTTGACGGCAAAACAGCCTTGGAGGAGTACTTCACCCTGTTTGAGACTGCGGCTGCAGTGCACGGGTGGTCAGCAAGCACTAAAGGCTCTATGCTAAGTCTCTCTCTGCGAGGTGATGCTCTACAGGTCCTTCAGAGCATTCCAATATCGGACAGACAGAATTACGAAGAACTGAAGAAAAACCTAGAAATGCGGTTCGGCCAGAAGCACATGGAGCATGTCTACAGGTCGCAACTGAAGAGCAGATATCAGAGGCCTAATGAGACCCTGCAGGAGTTCGAGGCTGATATTGTGCGCCTGGTTAAGTGTGCTTACCCGACCGTGCCAGACGACGTCTGGGAGAGCCTGGCAATCGACAGATTCCTGGATGGACTTCGAGAAGTGGAGACACAGCAAGCGGTGAAACTCGCTCGACCAAGGACACTCAGCGAAGCCTTGTCACAGGCCCTCGAATTTGAATCAGTAAGGCAGTCAGTGCGTGGTTCAGCTCGCGTGCGTGCTGTGGAAGGCACCGGTGATGATTCAAGTACGTCGTCGCTGGAGGAATTAGTGAAGAAACTACTCGAAGCAATGAAAACCCAGGAACAAGAAATCCGCTGCTGGAACTGTGGCGAGCTGGGGCATGCCAGGAGTTATTGTTCTAAACCCCAGAAGTCTACAAGGCCACAGGAAAGACAAGGAAGGGTTGACACAAAGGGGCAGCTGTCGTCCCACGCTACCAAGGCCCCAAAAGCACACGCGAACATCGCCTTACTGGGAAGCCAAACAAATAGCATCCTGGTAGATGGGAAGGTGAATGGGAAAAGTAGGAAGCTACTGTTGGACACCGGAGCCACCATGACGATTCTGAAGCCTGATGTCGCTCGCTCGAATGGAAAGATAGCTCCAACCAGATGGACTCTGCGGACAGCGACGGGAGCCTTAGTGACTACGCACGGCGAGACAGTGGCCCACTTCCGCATCGGCAGTACCAGCTTCGAACACCAGGTGCTGGTAGCAGACATCGAACGTGACGTAATAATCGGAATGGACATTATGACAAAATTTGGATTCAAACTGGACTTGAAAGACGGCGTGATCAGGATCGGAAACGAAGAAGTCGTACTACAAGGACATGAAGAGGTGTCAGCACGTGCTGTTCTAGCTGAAGACACTACAATTAAGGGGCGAAGTGAGGTAATGGCCCTTGCCAGCTTGGATTGTGAAGTTCCGGAAGGTCATGTTGCAATGCTGGAGCCTCTGACACTTGATTGTGGGCCTGAACGGAAAGTCTTGGTGGCAAAGGGCCTGGTACACATCGGAAAAGAGATCCCAGTGCGCCTCATGAACATCAACGACTACCCAGTTACCATCAAGAAGGGGAGCTGCCTGGGATATTGCTCCTCTGTGTCTTCAGTAGTTCGACCGACTGAACATGTGACTGCTTCACCACCGCGACACTCGAAGAAATTTGAAGACTTCGTTCATCAAGTGTGTCTGAACGTTACCCCTGATACGCGACGCAAGGAAGTAAGCGACTTGCTTCACCGCTATCAAGACGTCTTTGAGGAGGGAGGCGGCCCAAAAGGAAGAACGAACCTCGTCCAACACCGGATCGACACTGGCGACTCAAGACCCATTCGCCAGACGCCTAGGAGACTGCCCTTAGCGAAACGGGAAGAAGCCGAGCAGATGATCCGTGATATGGCTCAGGAAGGAGTCATTGAACCGTCGAACAGCCCTTGGGTTTCACCAGTGGTTCTGGTGAAGAAGAAGGATGGATCTACTCGCTTCTGCGTCGATTATCGTCAGCTGAACAACGTGACAAGGAAGGACAGCTACCCTCTCCCCCGGATTGACGACACGCTCGACACGTTGGTCGGGTGTAACATCTTCTCGACTTTGGATCTGAAGAGTGGCTACTGGCAGGTGGGACTTCACCCCGAAGATAAGGATAAGACAGCATTTTCCATCGGTTCCGGTTTGTGGCAATTCAACGTGATGCCATTCGGATTGTGCAACGCTCCGGCCACGTTTGAGAGATTAATGGAAAACGTTCTGCGAGGACTGTCTTGGGAAACCTGCCTGGTTTACTTGGACGACATCATCGTCTTGGGGAAATCATTCGCCGACCATCTCAAGAATCTGGAAGAAGTGTTTCTACGCCTGCGAGCAGCCAATCTTAAGCTCAACTCCAAGAAGTGTAATCTACTCCAGAAGAAGGTCAACTTTCTTGGACACGTCGTATCCGGAGAAGGCGTCTCCGTGGATCCAGAGAAAATAAGCGCTGTCAAAGACTGGCCAAGGCCGAAGGACAAAAGCGAGGTTAGGAGTTTTCTGGGACTCTGCACCTACTACCGCCGTTTCGTCCCAGGATTTGCTGACATCGCCAAGCCACTCACCAAGCTGACAGAGGAAGGACGAAGCTTCGACTGGGACCCGTCTTGCCAGGATTCGTTTGAGAACCTGAAGAAGGCCCTAATTGCTGCTCCTGTACTGGGATATCCTCGGCCCGAGGGGAAATTCATTCTTGACACAGACGCTAGTAACGTTGGCATCGGTAGCGTCCTGTCCCAGCTCCAGGATAGTCAGGAAAGAGTGATTGGGTACTATAGTAAGGTTCTGTCTAAGCCGGAGCGCAACTACTGTGTGACACGCAGGGAACTCCTAGCTGTGGTCAAGTCAGTGGAGCACTTCCACAAGTACCTGTATGGAAGAAATTTTCTTCTGAGGACAGACCACTCTGCGCTGCTGTGGTTGCTGAAGTTCAAGAATCCCGAAGGGCAAGTTGCAAGATGGATAGAACGACTTCAAGAATACGACTTCACCTCGGAACATCGTGCCGGATCGAGCCACAGAAACGCCGACGCGCTATCAAGAAGACCCTGCCCGGACGAGTGTAGGCATTGCAGCCGGCTGGAGGAGAAAACTGCAACTGCTTGCCGAGTTACAACAACTGACGACAACTGGAAATGCGACGAGATCTCCAAGGATCAAGAAGAAGACCCGGATCTGAAAATACTGCTGAAATGGAAGAGAGAAGGAAGGAGACCTAGCTGGGCGGAAGTTGCGCCTCTCTCTCGTAGCTTGAAGTCTTATTGGGCTCAGTGGGATTCCTTGCGCCTGGACGGAAACCTTCTCAAGAGAGTCTTGGAGAGTGAAGATGGCTCATCGAGCAGACTTCAGATCGTGGTCCCCACCAAGAGGATACCAGAGATACTCGGCCTACTACACGACGGAACTTCTGGCGGGCACCTGGGGGTTCGCAAGACTCTGGAAAAGGTTCGGGAAAGATTCTATTGGATCAACTGCAAGGATGATGTCAAAGACTGGTGCAGGAAATGCGTTGTGTGCGCCACGGCCAATGGACCTCATCGCCGAAGGAAGGCCCCCATGAAGCAGTATAATGTTGGAAGTCCGTTTGAGCGGATTGCAATCGACGTCGCAGGACCTTTTCCGAGTACCAACGACGGTAATAAATACATCCTGGTCGCCATGGACTATTTCAGCAAATGGGTTGAGGCTTATGCTTTACCCAACCAGGAAGCAACAACGGTGGCAGATGTACTAGTCAAGGAGCTTGTGTGCCGCTTTGGAGTACCCCATGAGCTTCACTCCGACCAGGGACGAAACTTCGAGTCAGCGGTATTCCAGAACATGTGTGAGATGCTGGGAATCAGGAAGACAAGGACAACTGCACTACACCCACAGTCGGACGGCATGGTGGAAAGGATGAACCGGACCATCGGGAAGCACTTGTCGAAGGTAGTCTCTGACCATCAACGAGACTGGGACCAGCACCTCCCCTTATTCCTGCTGGCTTATCGCTCCGCCATACATGAGACCACTGGCCTAAGCCCAGCGAATGTGCTGTTTGGACGAGAACTAAGACTGCCCTGCGATCTGAAATTCGGCCTCCGACCCAACGAAGACGTAGTTGGAGATGACTACCTATCCAACCTCCGGAGAAGACTGGACGCCATGCACAATCGAGTCCGTTCATCTATTCAGGACGCAAGTGACAGGATGAAAGACCGCTACGACATCAACGCTGAAGATGGAGGATACCAGGAAGGAGACCTGGTCTGGCTATTCGACCCTAAGAGACGACGAGGACTATCACCGAAGTTGCAGCGCTCATGGGATGGGCCGTACGTGGTGATGAAGAGGATCAACGACGTCGTCTACCGCATCAGGAGAAAACCAAACGGAAAACCAAGGGTGGTGCACTTCAACCGGCTTACACCGTACCTAGGAGACTCCGCTGACCAGGAAGTTCGTGTCTGCAGGATACCCAGCGAAGACCAGCCATTCGAAGAGTTCATGCGGCAACAGGAGTTCAGACGCAAGGTCCGTCATGGAGTCACAACTGAGGCGAGGCTGGACCTGTTTGACTCGCCCTCGGAAGGCGCACTGGCCATCTGCGCTGCTCAGGACATCGCGTCATCAGGAGGACTATGTCAGGTTGCTCGGAAGAAGCTAGGCTTGCCTTTGGCTGGAAAAGGCCAGCAGGGAACTGCTGGAGAGACTGTGCATTGCGAGCAGAACAACCGGCATCTGTTCTACTTGGTGGCCAAGACTCGCCCCGATGAGAAGTGCAGCTACCGGACCCTGTGGAACTGCCTCATCAGCCTACGGGATCATCTACTTCGGCTCGACATCACTAAGCTCAAGGTGCCTAAGCTGGGCTGCGGGCTGGACGGATTGAACTGGCGAGTGGTACGGAATATGCTCGAGGAGCTCTTCCAGCACACCGGCATCATGATCACCGTCTGCTGCTTCAACCCTTGGACCAAGGAAGGACTCCAAAAGACAGTCGACTGCTTCTTCTTCAACCAGGGCAGATGCACGAAGGGGTTCAGCTGTCCCTACCGCCACAAAGGTCAAGAGGATGCTGTTCCGGGACGGAACAGTCTTAAGGAGGGGGCAGTGTAACGAGCAAGGGACCGCCGGCTTTCTGAGAAGCGCAGCGCGAGAAGGTTCTAGAAGCGACCTGGAGGGCTCGATTGGGCTCGACCGCGAGGGCTCGACTAGGCTCGGCCGGTCGGGTCCGACTGGTCTCGCCGCTTCTAGACCGACCGCCCGCCCCTATATAAGCCGGCAAGCGAGAACCGCGAGTCAGTTATTCCGTTATCCGAATTCCGTGTCCTGAGTTAACTTCGGTTGTCTCGGCGCTCGACCAGTGATAAATCGCGTTATAAATCGTGTGTGAATCGTGTTATACAATTATTCTACTCAACTCTCCTAACGTAACTCGTCTTACAAGTGATTGAGTTTTAAGAAATAACTATTCCCTGCCGATTGAAATAACCGCATACCTATCTAGTTCACTTAGGGAAAAGTAACTCTCGGTAAGCTGGGGAAAAGTGGTAAAAAAAATCTAACTTGCGGTATCGAGGGCTGCGGTGATTGATTTAATTAAGAAGAGTGGTCGGCTGCCAAGAGTTTCTAAACAAAAAGCGAAGAGATTGAACTTTGACAATGACGAATCTTCGACGAACTCCTGGGATAAGCCAGACTCAGGTTAAAGCCGTGAGACGAGGAAAACTTGAAAGGAACACTGAGAAGGACTGGAAGTTGTTTTTGGTGAAGCGAGATCAGATGTTGGCCGAGAGAGGCAAAGATAGGGAAAAGCGATGGGTGGCAAAAGTAAGGATTTCCTTTTGACGTGATCTTAAGACATTAGCCTCGTCGCTACTTATCTTTAGCTTAGGCATGAGATTGCCAGTAAGGAAGCCCTTTGCCTGGTTCGCTCAAACACCTTCCCTCGCTTCAACAGTAAGAATGAATTAATCAAAGCCGGTGAACCGACTTCCTCAGGTCGTTTTCCCTACGATACCAACCCGAGGAAAACCCTTTCCATCGCAAGATGGCAATCGGTTCATCTCCGAAGCAAAGCAAAACGCTATACGCAAGCCCTAGCCGTTACTGCTCATGGGAGGGTTATTTCATGCTCGTTATCACTGTAATAGAACCATAGATATCATCTTCCGAATACGTTTTTGAAAGAGGGAAAATCGTGCTCGTCAATCAAATGTGCTCCGACGGTTGAAAGAATTATCAGGTTATACTAATGACTTCAACGCACCTCGCCAACCAAGTATCGTATCAAAACTCCATGATGCAACGCGTTTCGACATTTTAAATGTGAATGGACTGCCGATATCAAATGAAAGAACTCTCGCACAGACCAGTTGTTATAAATGATATTCGTGATCGACTGTTTTTGGCAGAGGCTTTTTGGCTTCAGGCGAAAGACCTCGCTGCGAGAACGTTAAGGGCTGAGCAATAATTTGCTTTCAGTTTGCGGCAAAACTCGACAATCTGGCATTTTCTAACACGCAGGGCTACTTTCAAAAGCGAAAGGCTCAAAACGTCGTACGGCTGTTCAAGGATTGATTGCATAAAACTTGGAGACTATAACCGACGGAGTAAAGCAACATTTTATGAAAAATGCGAAGGATTGCCTGCAAGTGACGAAAAAATTAGAGGGGAGTTTTGAATTTACGATAAGGTTTTTCTTTTTAAATGGGCAAAAATACATTTAGAGCAGTTATTCTGTGAAATACGACCCGACGCTTACCTTGAGATTTTAAAATATGCCAACTAAAACTTCCAATAAAACCAACAAGTAAATATTTGTAAACAATACAAATGTACAGTAGGGCAGATTCGAGCATTTTTTAACTTCCATTTTTACGTAGTAAATTGAAGTATTGTGACCCTCTTAAAAGTAAAACTCGGACCGGAGTTGAATATGGGAGACATTTTCTTAGTACTATATTCAGAAAAACTTCGGAACAAGCGCCTGAGGTAAAAAAAAAAGACAATCTTCGAAAAATGAATGAAATTCACACATAATATTTTTCGAGTGAATGTGCAAAATTAGTGATTTTAGAATTTCCAATATAGCACACAATACTTTCGAGATAAAAGTGTTCGAAGTTTTTCTATTCTGATTTTTACTGGCAATAACAATCAATATTCATAAAATAGTAAATGTTTGTTTGGTTGAACAAATAACGCTTGATTTTTATAGTTTGGCTTACACACCGTTATTCCAGCTAATTACCTATTTCGAGCCTTCTTTCTGTTTTTGGTCCAATTTCATATTATTCATTTTGAGATTATGGATGATCATTTTTCACGAACGTTCTAATTTTTATGGCTAGGAGACCGCTCGAAATCCTTTTCATGATTAATTTTTCTCATCCTTTTATTTTTCTTAATTTACCGACTTCAATACGCTAGTTACTATATATATTTCTTTCCTTAATTTTCCGACTTTAATTATGTTACTTATTTAGTTTTTTTTTTAAAATTATTTTTCGGTCAGGTAAACCTTATTGCTTCACCGACTCAAACATTTAAGATAGTATAGTGTTTGACCTATGCGCATCAATGGTTTTCTTCTGAAAACTAAGTACATGCATATGGTTGAGGTAACTTTGCCCCTTCTCTATACATTTTGACTTATTTTGGGCGAGATTGGAAGGTGAACGCAGCAAATCAGTACAGTTTAATATTATTCAAAACAAATACCCTTTATACCAATTATACAATAAACTTTCCACCCATAGAAATTGTATTTTACAGCCAAACCATCTAATTGTCTAACAAAAGCAAACATTGATGAGTAACTACAACATTGTTTAACAGTAGCAATAACAACGGCTTGATTGAGATTTATTATTGGGATATTAAAGTCGGCGTTATTTAACTAGCGAACGAGCTGTGGAGAATAAAAGCACCATCAACCAACCAAGTGAATTAGTTGGGTCACTCGTGCGTCACCAAGTGCACGCGTCAGTTTTAGATTGAATAGACTCGCCTTCTAGACAATCCAATGACAGACTTGGCACGTTCTATCTAAGATCCCCGATCTGGCTGCAATTTTGCTCGATTGTTTTCAATCTAGGGCGTGGAGATTGGAAATCAAGGACCCTCTCTCAGAGGCCACTAGGGTTCAGACTGCGACTGAGATGAGAACGCGCGAAGAAAGTTCTTCGATCGCGAGACCTTCAAATGAAGCGGCACGAGCGCAGCACTGAAGACTGATCAGGGAACTTTCTCTCGGAGAGTTTACTTATTCTGTAAAATCCTATCTAAATATTTTTTTTATTTCGTTTTACAGAGTAATTTTTCCGATGTGGAGAATATCTGTATTCGTCCGTCATATAGAAAAAAATATTTATGCGAAAAATGTAATTAATGCCCGAAGGAGAAAAAGTGCTAATACAGGAATGAAAAATAAAAATTCAGGAGATAACTTGCCTGGTTATCTTGTCTGGTTATTCGTGGGGTGAAAATACTTTTGAATCTCGTTGCGACATTTGATCACTCGCAAGTTTGCAAGAGAAAAATTTGAGCGCGCCAACTTTAAAAGCTGGAAACCATTCCCGGTAAAACATCCGCCATTGCTGCCGTATCTTCACAAAGCAATCTTGAAAACGCCATTCTTCTTCCGAGGCTTTTCGTACAATCGTATCCGCTTTCAACTCCTTTTCTAACAACAGCCCGTGGAGAAGTGAGTTCGCGGGGAGATGAAACCGTTAGCGGGGTTGCGTTATTACCTTTCGCTTGCGTGAAAACCCTCGAGAGAGCCATTTGGAAGAGAAGCCAAAAACAGGGCGAGTGGACATGCTCAGCTCCGTGCGACTGTTCGAGGAAGAGAGCTTTTAGTCATGACAAGAAAATAGCACTTTGGGGAAGATTCATCTCTGGCATCTGTGCTTGAATGTTCATTCAGCCAAGCCGTGGTCTCACGCACTGATTTGAAATTATACATGCTGTGAAATATTCCAATGCACGCTGCTTCTAAGAAACCGCTGCTTGTGGTCTCAGATGGGTACATACGACGCGATTTATCTTTCTGCCATGAAAACGGTCGTGCTTCGTTCATTTTTCTCCTTGGTTCTACCTGAACATTTTTCATCAGTTTTCCCTTCACTATTGTTTGTTTTGAAATCATTTCACACGAGCGTGCTGCTAAATAACGGAACTTGATAATTAATAAAACGCGCAACTGATAGTATTGATAATAATAGTACTGAGCGGGCAAAAAATCGGGCGGGTCTAAAAAATTCCAGTACGGCCAACTGAGAAAAAATGAGATAAGTTGATCAACGTTGCTTCCTATTATTGGCGATTTGTGGGTTGAACTACTCCGTCAATCGATTCATTGCGAAGTGCAGAAAATAAGCCCATTTGCCAAACTTTGGTTCCTCTACTACATATCGACGACTTGACTTAGCACGATAATAAGGAAAAGTAAGTACACGGTATAACCTGAGGGTGTGAAAATGATATTATACCTATAATACACCGAAATCTATTTACCTACGACCGACGATAAAGTTATAGGGCAAAACGTAAGCCTTCAATCTATTTCCCCCTGAAAATTCGTTGGTTATTTGAAAAACTAACTAACTAACTACTATTTGAAAAAACCCTCTTGATGACCGATCTGGCAACGTAATCAGGAGCTAACTGAACCACAACTGTTTCGACAAAGTTACCTCAAAATCAGCAACAACGGTCTAACAATAAACCGAGTATCATTAGCGGAAAAAACGTCTCAACTGTTTTCGATTAGTGCTGGCTCATCGCCTTAAAGGCATTTTTTGTAGCACACCCGGGCCCGATGGGAAGTTGTGAAAAAGTTTTAATAAAGGCACCTCGAAAAGCGCGAGGCTTGGCCAGTTTCTTTTGTCTAAGCTTCCGTGTAATCTCATCCCCTAAGAAGAGAGCTGGTCTTCTCCCAACTATTCTTAGAGGGACACCCGAAATTAGAGCTCGGCTCTCCGAAAACTAACTCCGATAATCGAAAACAGCTTATAACGTTTTGCTATCGGGTTTGATGATTCTTAAGCGAGTTTACATAAATATACGAATAATAACGCTCCGGTGAAGCCGGATATTTATCGATATCAAACAAATAACTTTATCCTCTTCTCTGTACATAAAATCCTGCAGCAACAGAAGAAAATAAATTCAGGTAGGTATTGTAAGCTAAAGTACTCGTAATACTGAAATGTCTCATGATTTTCAGAGACACGGAAATCACACTGACACTACCCGCGAATTCTAGAGACTACGGATACGTTGGCGTCCAAGTCAAACACCAGTTTTGAGATAGGGAGTTGATTATTCGTCAGGTGATGAGATTTCGAAGAGCTTCGCTTCGAAACTTGTTCGCCTATGTTGAAAAGGGAACTCTGCGGTTCTCGCGCAATATGGGCGCTTGTGTTCCAGGCTAGGACCCAAGATTGGCTTAACTTAGTCAATTTCGCTTTGCTTCGGTGGTTTAAGTTGAAGCTTTTCTCTTGAATTTCCAACAGGACATGAACTTTGTTTTTAGAAGAAAACTCGTTCATGCTAATGTATGCAATTCGAATTGTGACGAACACACGGAAGCCGACAGTGTGTTTTTGACTATAAACCGCCTTTTTTCATCTGCAGAAAGATTGGAAGAAATGAGGAACTAAAATAGATATAAAATTGCCTTCGAAAGAAAAGTTTATAATAACTGCTTTCTCAGGACTTCACAAATACTGCCAATTTATTTTTCATCTGTATAAATTGAGACTTGGTGTTCAGGGAATGAGGAAAACAAGAATATCTAGGGTTTCCTATTTTTCTTCTTTTTTTCACACGAATAATAGGTCTTTTTTCTTAAGTATAAACATTGAAACATTACGGTTGTTTAAATCTACTGTCTCTAACTTCTAAGTTAGGATTTTCCCCGAGAGCTCAAGCGCTCGTACCATTTTGGTGATTTAGTTGAGTTTGGAAAGTGAAAAATGGTCTAATGTCAACAGCAGCTGACGCTCAATGCTCTGTGTTCTTGAGGTAGGGACTGCACGCAACTTGTAAACCAGTTTCCAAGGCGGCAGAAAGCCCCAATGAATGCGATTTTCTGAATTCCGCTCGTTAAATGAGCAATTTTCACTATTCCACGAACAACTGGATATTAGACATATTCAGCACTTCTTTCCATTTGGTATGAATAAACTTTCACTCCTGCTACTCCCAATAAAGAGTTAGATATCTGCTGTTTTCGATTGAGCGAGTTGCTTTGTTATATTGAATTGATCGTGTGACTTCAGTAGATAAACTTAATGGACGCTCATTGCCTGATGGTTCCGTACCGAATTGTGAAAGAACTTTCTTTTCACACCGCCACAGGATGACTCCGAGCTTGGGATGGAAACTACTCAATGGCAAACCAAGAAGGAGGCCAGATTGTAGTAAGATCGAGCAAGAGAGATGGTTGAATGATGCAGTCAGCGAAAGTCCCCAGCCCAAACGGAATACTATCAAAGAACAATCTTTGCTTATGGGCAATATATCTCAAAAACAAAAAAATCATTGTCCTTTTTTTTATTTCTACTCGATTCTAAACTGAATTTTCTCAATTGCTTGCACAAAACCTATTTTTTCAAAAATTTCGAACGTGACGAAAAAAAAAATACCAAGGTTAAAACTCAATAAAGTATGAAAATCTAAAAAAATTCAATATAAATATACCATTAATCGTCGGAATTTGATTGTTTTCACTTTAAATTCTAATTCTACGTCTAATTTTCTTGTAGGAATCGTTAATAAATCAAATTTTAACAGTAAGGTAAGTATTTAATTTTTAATTTTAATTGATTTAACAGTAAGGATTTTCAAAGTTGAAAAACATTCATGTAGTGTGATACCAAAAATATAAAAAACTGAAAGTTGTCGTCAAATTTTCGTTAATTTGACGTCAAATTCGGGTTCAGCGTTAAATTTCCTATAAGAATAGCTTTTAAAGTCGCTTGATAACGAAAATTTAATTTTTAATCATTACCGATGGTTAAATTCACACATGGTTGAATTTCCTAAACGAAAAAGTAATAGAATTCGTTCGTAGGTTGATTTTAGTCGGAGATAGAGCGGCCCGAGCGAGGGTAAAAAAATCTTGGGTATCCAATTGATTGAGAAACTGGGAATAGGCAATCAAATTTTGATCATAGAGTCGTTAAATATGTAGACAAACTCATCGTGTGAAAAAATCTTATTTTTTTTTAATTAGGCTTCTGTTCAAATTTTATTGCACTTTGAAATTTGATGGCCCCGTTTTTTTTGCGTTTTTTTGCATGTTTTTCGCAAATAACTTTTGAACTGACCACTTTAACATAGAAATATTACTCAGAGGCGAGAAAGAGCTATCAAAATCCTACAATTTGGTGTATTTAATTATATTTTTATGTTATGTCCCCGCGGAGCTATTCGCGCATGAAGAAAAGTCAAAACACGTTTTTTGACAAAAAGTGGAATATATCTCGAGAGCTGTCTTATACACTAGCCATTTTCTTATTTTTAATCGATTCTACGTTAAATTTCCTTCATTTTCTTTCACGGCACCTAAACAATACCATTTCGGGAACGTGACGAAAAAAAATCCCTAAGTTGAAACTTCATATACCTATATGAAAATCGAAAAATATTAATAATCAATAATCGAATTCTACGTCTAATTTCCTGTAGGAATCATTAATTGATCAAATTTTAACAGTACTGTAAGTATTTGCAACGGAATTTCAAAGTTGAAAAACGTAGGAGTGGCATAGCATTAAACTGGAAAAACTGACAGTTGGCGTGAAATTTCCGCCGTTTTGACGTCATGTTCGGATTCAGCATTAAATTTCCTATAAGAATAGCTTTCAAAATCGCTTTAAAACGCAAATTTAATTTTTCACTATACCGATGCCAGCGGAGCTCGGAATTTCGGCCGGCGAAAAACTCGATTTACGGAAAATAATTTCTCTGGCTCTGTTTAAATTTTTTTCACCAAATTTTTTGCTATGTACGTGTGTAAGGCGTTCAAATGAAGACGCCTGCATAATAAAACAATTGATTAACATTAATTTTGACGCCTAAAATCACCGTTAAAGTCCAATTTTTGAGCTTTTAAAAACCGATTTTTTTGGACCATTTCCAGATTTTTCCGAGAAATAAAAAAAATCACAAAAATACATCTTGGTAAGACACAACTGTCCTAAAAATTTCAGATTTTTATCTGTGTTGAGAGAGGAGTAAAAATTCGTTAACCGTTCGGTTGAAAAAAATCGCAGGGGTACCCCTTGGATTTTTAGCGAAAAATTTTTTGAAATGGATTTCGCTCAAATTCAGCATAATGATAGTTGATGATGTGTATATCAATAATATATGGTTCATTCTTTGTTTCTTTCGCAGTAAATAGATGAAAATAACGTTTAAAGTTGAAAAATGTCATTTTTTCGTGTATAGTCTACTAATATTGTTGAATAACGCAAAAACGGTTCAAAAATGGATAGGTACATTACATTGGGAAAATGTGGACAATTAAATTACCTATCTTTTGGTATATTCAAACATCTGAATCGACGACTTTTTGTTTGCGTTATCCACTGTGCAAGTTACAAATCTTGGAAAACATACAGTTATTATGTCTAATTTTGCTTCTACTTTGCTCCAGTTGAAAAACACAATACTTTATGATACTAAGTACGATACAATCCCCACCACCTACATGCCAAATTATAGCAACTACTGAGTACTACCCACTATAATAACAACTATAGATTCCCACTCTCCATGCACAAATAATCAACTACTAAACCTTGACCTATACCTATATACCATTATACTATATAATATATTATAGTAGAGTCTGAGGGGGTTGGGCGGTGAAGCCGTCCGGGGGCGCTCAGCCCCTAGTTAACTATAATACAGTTAACTATAAAATATGCCTGTTAAAAATGGAATAAATTCCTGTAATATACTTTCCCGATCAGGGTTGTTGTATCTGCAATCATTAGTTTTTCTGTTTTAGTTAGTTCCGTTATAATATAAAATATTTGGAAAATCATCTCCATTCTATCCTTCCTTTGAGTTGGGTTCCATTTACAACCATAATATCTCGTTCGCGGTCGCATTGCCGTAATCTCCGACATCCTTTTTATCTTTGAGTGAACTAATGCTCAGCGTTCCGCACTGTCAACGCGATTTGAAACAGCCTTGAACAGGAAAAAATATATCCAATGGGAGAGCACTCAGATATTGTTCTGTCTAGATTTTGTCAAATGAACTGATGACAATTGTGCCTCAATTGTAAGAACGCCGTGATTTACTTGCTTAGCGTTGTTGCGACAGAGAGACAAGTAAACAATTTTTCATCAATTCTGAATCAGTGCACAAGTAGAAGTTAGTATCAATAATTGACTGAATTGTATAGACGGTTGATAAATGGTTGTTCTTCTGTGTTTCAAATACGATTTTAAATACGATCGCTATACTTAATTCAATTTTGTTAGCAATAAGGAAATAAAAAGGCGATTAATAACTGTCCACGCGACTAGCAAGAGGGTAAAAATATACAAAAAGTGGGACTCAAACACAGAGACAAAAAAGGAGACTTGGTGACTTGATAATATCGTGAAAGTTTACGCAAGGTGAGCGCAAAGAATTGCTCGGGGTCACAAGTTCAAGCGGGTTGGAAAAAGAGACAAATTATTTCGAATTAGTCAACGCTAATTTTTTTCCTCTTGCAGGTCGTTAGGATAAGGTCTATAGTCCGATTTCCATCACTTTAAAATGAGAATGAAGTAAAATATATTTTAAATAAATGCTGGTGGCAGGACTTGAAAAAATAACTCAAACAACTATCAATTGAAGTCGAGATTTAGAATGTATAGTAAACGAATATTATGCCCCCCCCCCCCGAAAATAATTTTCATCAATTGAGCAAACTTTTAAAAAACGTGACACTTTCTTCTCGAGAGATCTAGCACGCAGTAGCATTTCAAGTCCCGTCCAATGTCTCGACTGGCTTCGAGTTTGGAGTATACAGTTACTAGTCGCCTGGTCGAAAACAAGAAGATTGATGCAGTCTCTAATGAGCCATGGCAAACAGAAGCTTGATGCATATGCATGTGTGAGTTGAGCGGACAGACCCTAGAGGGATACTGAAGCCACTTTGAGCAACTCGGTATTGCAAATTGGACTCATCCGACGCGTTTGAACGTGCTTCAATGTCGCCAGCCCCATTTGCGGTCTCAATGTCATCCCGATGCTTCACAAAATGAACTGATGGCTGCGCGCCAAGAGACGTCAGTAAGTTCTTCAGTTTTTGAGCAACGGATGTCGAGGGACCTCAACCAATAACGATCATGCATGTATCTGTCAACATCACAGTAGGTAGCTTCATTGTCAAAATTTTATTTCAGTTGAGGGTTCGCGCTACACACTACTTGCACATCGTGAAAGAGAAATGACTAAATTTAATTGATCATAGGATTTCTGAAGACTAGCTTCATCATACTCAGATAAGTTTCGAATTACTTTTAACTGATGTATTCATGATTACTTTTAAATTTGCTGATTTTTTAAGGTCTCCGACTGTCCATTCATAGGAATTATTATCTTTTAAACAATATTAACGCTCGAGAAAATAGTGCCAGTCGAAGCAACGAAATCATTGTCTTCGGATAATTAGCTTTTGGTGCCCGTTCTCTAGAATATCAAAGGAAATTCGTTTATTAAATTAATGCTACGTAGGCAGAGGATAAACTTCGGGAACGAGTTTATTTCTACGCGGGAGATGAGTGACAGAAGTGCCAGCATCAAATTAAAGTTTGCGACTTGGGAAAGTTATTGGAGCAGAACGGGAGAAGGGAGACAAACAAATCGACGCAGTGACCCAGGTATATTAGGTACCTTGTCGTTGGGTAGCGGTTAGCTTTGCATGGACATGAGTCGGGACGTGTTGGAGGAGTCCACACCAAAGATACGGCTGAGTTCAGGCATCTGTGAAACAACAGGGCAATTCATTTTCAACCCGTGGTCATACTTATCGAAATTCTGAATTCCATTTTGGAACGAATTCGTTTTCAATTCATCCATCCATTAATTTCATTCATGAGTAGCTTGGAGTGATGCTTAGAACTAAGGCCTATGAAATTTAGGCTCTATGTATAGCTTTAAAGTTATTTCTATTGATGATTTTCGAATAAAATTGACGCACCTACGAACTTTTCCAGTTTTGAAGATGATTTTTTAAAGCATGGATAGCAATTTTTCTTTCTCAGAAGCCCACATAGGAGTCAAGTTAGGTGTGACTGGGATTCGACATTCGAAGAAACTGCTCTATTAAAACAATTGTATTTATTTTCTGGGGTAAAATAAATGAGAAGTAGCTGTCGTGCTCAAAATGTTTCTGCGCCCATTCGCTGAGAGGCTGCGAACACCGCATCACCTTTCTGTAATGTCAGCGTTTATAAACACTATCACATTCCAAATACATTGACAGTTAGGGAATTAAAGACGTATGAATATGAATATCTGCTGAATTACATTTGGCCGAAGACAGAAATATATAAGTTTGCCGAACTCGCGAAAATTCGGTATAATATAATACAGTTACGATTTCAGGACCTTAGGTGCCTCTATATAAATGTGGTTTCAACAAAAGTTGGTACAGGATACAATTGTCAACGACCATTGTTAATCTGTTCTATCTCGGGAAAAACGAACTTGATGAGGCTAGTAGAAACAATGACGTGACCTATACAATTATTGTAAAATCAAATTAAACACGTAAAGACGAATTAAACGCTTGAAGCAAATGGCACTATTCATGTCATGTTAGAATTCCGTCCACATAATCGTCCCCAATATGATCTCATTTGATTCAGCATCCAAAAATCTACAGAAATTCATATCTTTGTCTGAACGCGTAGGTGAATACGAATTTTTTGCCCCCCCCCCCCAAATCTACTAAAAACACCCTTGCTATTGAGGTAGCGATTTGGCTAAAGATCTGAACCATTGTCCTATTAAGATTGATTTTTGGTGAAAATGACAAGAATTTGGTCGTTTCATTTCCCTCAGAAAAGTGTTAAAAACAGATTTTTTTTTTTTGTTTATCATTCGAAATGTGTTGTATTACGTTTCAAGGTACGTAGGTAGAAATCGAATTTAGAATAAACAATTTCTGTCCGTCCGCCATCCGCCGTCTTCCGTCACGTTTTTTTCTGAGGAAACTACGTGACACAAAAACATACTAACTTGAAAAGTTCACAAAAATTAATCTTTGTTTAAAAATGGCTCAATTCTTTATCCAAATCGCTGCTTCAATTTTAAGGGTATTTTTTAGGGTATTATTTTGAGTGGGAGGAATTTTTGGGTTTGGAAGGGCGAGTTTTTTATATCAATTTACATGAGTTTTTCGACCCTGAATCGAATGAAACCATAACGGGGTTCAGCGCTCCAATAGTTCTCGAAGTAACGCATCATTTTAGAAACAAATTCTAGGGCTATAAAAATCGTTCTACACTTGTTGGATCGGCCGTTAAACGCTCGTTTAAGCTCTATCGTTTGGTGAATAATTCAAATTTTAATAGACCATCATGAAAAATGAAAATTAATGAAATTACGATAGTTTTTAGAAAGGTTTCATTATGAGTCCTCACGCCGTCAACACTACTTTGACAAAACTATATACCTAATTGCTAAATTCTTGACATTTCTTCCAAAAATCATTCTTAGCCTGACAAATGCATTTGATAAAAAGGTTTATAGGAGGATAGGTTTTAGAAATTTGGCAAGATGGTATAGCTAGAGAATTTATGGAGCTATAAAACTGGTTCTATACTTGATGGATTCAAATTGGAACATAAATATTATCAACTAAAAAATTTCCATGCACACCCTCTTTGCACGCCACCTCTAAATCCACCAACCCAACTTCACCATTGCAACCCATTTCATTTCAACATTTCTTTCGGTAGCCATCATCTGTTTTCCATTTAGCGGAGAAGCGCTGATGCTGCCGGAAATCGACTAGGGAACCTTGCATTTTCAATCCGCCGATGATTCACTGGGCTGTGGAGAGTTTGGGAAAACGCGATCGAAAAGGCCCTTTATAAATCAAGACCCTCGTTTTCCTCGCAAACGAGAAATAGACCTGCGAGAATATCTCTTTTTCTACCTCTCTCGAGCCGACCGTTTAATTCCGCTCGGAACGTCAGCAAAAAGCATTAAAAGTGGGTTCCCCGAGATTCAAAAGTGTCTCCAGTTTCGCGTGGCCGAGTTTGCAAAAAAAGAATATTAACTGACTAGTAACGAAGACGAACTTTAGGAATTGCTTGCCTTCTGATGAATTACATCTAAAACCAAGCTTTCCGTGACAAATTTGTGTTAGATAATTATCCTGAACCTTCGATTCTTTCGCTAAAGCACAAAACTTGCAGGTGTTTGCTGACAAAGTTGATTCAACCACGCTTAAACTTCGTTAAACATAGAGGGAAATCCATATCATTGATCATTTTCAAAAATTGCCGCTCTAGAAAAGTTTTAGGAATAAGAATCCTTTAAAAACTGCCTAAAAGAATCCTTCAAAAGAAACATTTTTTATAACTATAGTCATTTATCTTGAACGTTTCCTCCAATGTATTGAGAAAATATTGGTAACTGAAGGCAAAATCAGCCCCTCTTGGTAGGTATCTTAATTTTAAAAATTTGATTTTTAGAATAATTTTTACCAAATTGTTCAAAGCCAGATTGGTCTCCTGTTGAAGAGTAGGATTGTCAATTTTTTTATTTTCCAGCATCCGATTTCTTTATTTTCTCTCTGTGACTCAAAAATTTCGATGTTCGCAATGATTACTTTTCTCCCAAACACTATACTGGGAAAAAGCTAGTCATTACAAAAAAAAGTTTGGTTTTTTGGGAAAGTTAATTTCCATAGGAATTTAATCATATCTTCATATTCAATATTTTCTCAAGGGTAAACGGGTTTGAAGAATACGGGAGGGTCACTTAACGAGAATTCTGTGGATCGGGGTTAGAAAATGTTTGGAATACTAAGCTCACTTTCAGAAGGAGGGTCTCGCATTGAAACCCGAGGCGCGCAGGCCACTCTCGATGCTTTTACTTTTATGTTTACTTTTATCATTGTATCTACATGCTATCAAAGTAATGGTTTTTCGCAGTAGTCCAGCAAAAAAATTGTAATTCTTTCCGGTAAAGTTCAATAAAGTACGTACGTTTTTTGTTTCTATCGAATATATTCATTCGAAATTATTCGCATTATAATTTTCGCAGACGGTAATCAATTGAAAATAAAAATAAATGACCTTTATATCGAAGACGAACTACGTGTGATAAGCTGTTCGTAAACGCCTAGACTACTGATCTTCTTAATGATTAAATGGATTAGTGTTTTCTGAATGCTTTTTGAGCCCGTTCCTTTCGTGAAGTTGATTACGAATTTAGTCACCTTGCAGTCACATTTCGTCTTCCAGTTAACCTTCCCTTCATTTCTAGTTATTCATTAAACGTTTCCCTTCAGCCGTTAATTGGTTTACCCACTTGTCGACACTCGAGCTCAAATCATTATACTGTGCTTTCGGCTTGCGAAAATCCAAGTAAATGGGAATTCAGAATATGAATGAGCCGGCGAATCCTTAGCTTTCGTTTGCTGATGTTTAATAATCAATACTTCCCGCTTTACCATCTGGTCGCCGTCGGTCGAGATTGGGATCGAGGAATATTTAAGGAAAACTCTTTCAAGAGACAGTTTATTCCGAAAAAGAAGTATTCGAAGCGTGAATAAAAATTCACGAGAATCCGATCTAGTTGGTTATCTGTTATAGGAATTTGATTTATCAGCTTTGATACGGGACATGAGTATGAGTTAATTATGCTCAACATTTTTATAAAGATTGCGTGGAAAAATTCTTCACATTTTAGACTGCTGTTCGATAAAAATTACCGATAATATTTATCATTTCAATGATGTAATAACCAAAGAATCTTCTTGAATTAATTGAGATTAAGAGATTAATTTAGATTAAGATTAAGATTCTTCTTGAATTAATTCTTAGAATTTTTTTTTCCCAAGAGTCTCCTCATGAAAGATCAAACGGACTCCTCGTTTTACTTCAACGGTACACTCAAGTGTTAATGTAACAAACGTATTTCTCAGCTCCGTGGAAAGTAAAGAGGCTCGTGATTTCTAAGGGATCATTAATTTTCCCAGTTTAATTCACCGCCCACTTGAGGTCGTTAAAATAACGCGGTTTCCTCATCAGATTGCGCCTTAAAATGCGCACTTTCAGCAGTCTATCAACGTGCTCATTTGAAAAACAAAAATGTGAAGAAAAAACAATGTTTAATTCAAGAACTATAGATTAACAGATTATATGAATGACGCGGCTGGGTTCCCCTTATCCCTCATGCGAAAAAAGTAGTTTTCACCTCATGGCCTAGTAACAATACCCTCGCTATAATACCGGAAGAAAGTAACATAATATGTATATAATATGTAATTATGGAGGACTACCTGGTCATTGATATTTTTCCTTCGGCTTCGAACTACAATGAAGAAATTATTGTCCGAATAATATTCACATTCACGCGGAGATAACAGTTTTTTGGTGATTTATATTTTCAGTGTATCAACTGAGGGTGACTATGGAACTATATCAATTGTGAAGTATTAGCGATAAGCTAGGAGTAACGTTGCCGTAATTAAACTCTTAGTCGACTGTTGTCATTCTGACGTCTATCTTCCTTCACCTCGCTCATTCTGGAATGTTTGCATAACGCTCTCTCTCCACAAAATGCTCTCACCAAACCCTCTCTCAAAAGAGGTGAATTTAACTGCTCTTGATGTGGTCTAACATGGCGACATCGCCATTCCAAGTCACTTTGAGTAAAGTAAATAGTGACAAACGGCGTCCTCGCCTCACATTACACTCGCTTTGGTGTTCACTGGAAAATTTCCACTTGGTCGCTTTTCCGCCGAACTTCTTGCAAGTTTGATTAGACTAAATGGTTATGAAACTTGCCTAACTAGGTCTCCAGTGTCGGCTACATCATTTTCCAAGTGCTGAAAACTTTCCTGATGGAGCGAACTGGTTTAAACGTGCAACAGAGACCTAGAGTTGAGCAATATATTTCACAACGAAAACGGTTATCCATTATGAACGCGGAAAGGAAAAGCTGTAATGTGATACAGTGCTGAAAACTACCAACGTGAAAGGCAACTCAAGCAACCTTTCAGCAAGATTGGATTTGCGAGGAAATAACTGGCGCCTCTCTTTTGCGATAATTTGATAAAATTTTCCCATCATTAGACTAAAGTGAAATACTTGGGAAAACTTGAGTAATTTCCTTCAGAAAAGCTGAAAACTGCGATATCAATGTGTTAATATGAAATTGATTATCATGTGCAGAACGAAATCTTCATGACTCGGAATAGTATTTTTTGCCAAAATGATTGAAACCATTTGAAAAATGCAAGTATGATCTGAAATAAGGAAGCAAACAGCGAGAGTGTCACGTAAGTGGTAGTAGCGAAATCACGATATCTGAAGGGAGGAAAATAAGAAACGGGCCGATAGAGAAACGATTACCTACTGTCAACGGGAAAGGCTGCGCTTGTTACACATCCCCCTATGCCCCTTATATTAAAGCTATCCTGCAGATGTCGCATTGGCTTCAAATCATCTATTACTTGGGAGCTCAGGGCAAGTTTGCAGAGTAAGATCTAGAGGATGCCAGTATATTTTCATTAACCAGCGCCAACTAGCCCTTATCAGCTATAATTAACCAACCAGCCCTAACAAGTTTTTTCTGTTTTGATTTTTACAGGCTTTTTAGCGTTTTAGGTCTTAAAATGTGCATTATGGCGAGAAGATGACCGTTGATTTTACATTTTTTGCTCACACACAGTGCTTCCACGCTATACAAATATCGTTTGTGTTTAGAATACTTACGGGTCATGAGTTTTTCTGCCATAATGTCTCCCTGCTAGTTTTTCAATACTAACAGTTGTAGTTTCAACACGTTGCGGGCTTTGCATGAGGTTCTTTATTTTATAATTGGTTATACTTGTTACCGACTCAAACATAGAAGTACTGCGTACCACTGGTTTTCTAGAGCCAATTAGTACTTCATTTTTCAAAATTAAATTTATATGATCAGATTGTTATGTGGATTGTAGTAGCTTAAATCTCTCTGTCATGAAAATTAGAACCATTATGATAAGAATTTTAGCTGCAAAGTTGGATCATTACTAAGCTTTCCCGGTCTTAATAATTTATTCCGTCTTCATTCACCCTATTTCGATTCTCGAGAAATGGATGTGAATCAACAATTGACCGAGCACGCGACGACTCGACTCAACCTATTTCGGAAGATGGTTTAGTTCAGATAGCGAACAAGATTCAATTTAGTTTTTCCGCAGTATCGCAGCTTTCGATCACTGGAGTCCTCTTTCTATTACAATTCGACCAAACGTTCTGGGTTATCTGACCCTTACGAGAAGGGATAGGCAGCCAATCAGAGGTGCTATTGGATTCACATTGATTTTCCTCGGTCTGAAAGCGAAAGAAAAAAAAACCACCTCGTCTTGGAGTTTTAAGAGCGAACAACGGACAACACGCCTTGGAGTTTTTCAAAGAAAAAGGAAACTTGATGCTTCCGCCCTGAGATTTCTTTTTGCTTTCTTATTGGCGGCTCGTTGGAGGAAACGAAGTGATCAGCGGCCATAGGCTATTGGCTGAACATTTTTAGGATACAACAAGCAGCAATACCACGTACGTGTGGTTGGTTTGTGAAAATGTTGAAGGTTGGGCACCTAAAAAATCGAAGCATTGCAGGATGAAATTAGTATCTAAAAGTAGTTGAATAAATTTCAATGTATGAAACTATTACAACTACCACAAATAGTTGTGTGATCACTGATCAGATATGGACAATCTTATTCATGTATAAACGCAGCAGAAGTACAGCGAAAAGTTTTCAGTCCTAATTACATCTTTTTTTAAATTCACCTCTTTTCCGAATTTTATCTCAGGTCGATCGCTGGACTTTCATTTTCAACAGGCCGGAAGTTAAGCCCACCATATTATTTGATGAATTTTTACAAGCGGTTTTGTGGCGCCACGCAAAAATCTAGAATCGATACTGTCCTTTATAATTGCGAGGCGATCAGTTGGCTAAATATTTCCGCAGATACTAACCAACTCATTAGTGGATTACATTGCTTCAACGTTCCATTTCACCACAACGCTTCTAGGCTTGGTATTCATTTCCGACCTAATGAAACTCGAAGCATCCTCTCCACGATGCAGCACATTATCAGCACCCGTTTCCAGCATTTGAACTCAGTCTCTCACGCCAACCCGTTTTCTAAACTACATCCTAAACTCACCTAATTAACAATCCCTCGGGAACAATTGGGGAGATACATGGCCGTAGTGTTGCAGTGACCGCATTCGGATTTGGTCGGAAAACCGAACAAGTATCAGCCTTCATCAAATCGCTGAAATCGAACAGCTACGGCGGAGGCTGTTACAAGGCGGCCGGATATGGTTGTATACGTTCCATCGTAACTCCTGTCGTGCCAACTACAATCTCAAATCATCGCTTCACCAGCATCAGCATGAAGCACTTTTAGCTCTGGTGCTATGCAGAACGTATAGCATTTTGCAAATGGAAACTAATCTTAATTGAAATTAGTGTCCACAGAACATAAAGAAATAAAAAATCAGACGGATACAATAATCTCAGAATGAAGTAATTTACACATAAAATACGCCACAGTCGAATGACAAGTTTTCAAGAAATATCGAAAAATTTTATATTAATATAAATTATAATTTTGATTGTTTTTATTTCATTTATATTTAAGTGTAATATAAGTTTTATAATTGCAAATATTTTTTATTATGTTTATTTTTAGTTATAATTACAAGTTTCAACGAATATTTTAGAAATATCAGGTTTTAACCAACTTGGTTATAAACCTCAAGCTAACGGTAAACTAATCCAAAAATGAAAAAGGTTCTCGAGTACTTATTTTACATTTCTAGTACTTAAGGGTGCCAGTAGTACGATAGTTTGCCATTCATATCTTCGAATCTTTGATAGAAAAACAGTTATTAAGAATGATTATCATAAACGATGTTCGGCGACTCGTTCGGCTACGTTTTCAGATGTTGCGCTTTCGGCTTGAGCTCTACTTTGCGACTAATTTTTACTATTTGGTGGGTTTGACGATGGATGCCTTTGCTGATATTTTCTTTGTATTTATAAATTACGCCAACCGTAAAACTGACCAAAAGAGAAGGAACCATTCGATTAATTTGTGCTACTACAGGTACACTGAATTTTCAAGACAGAGAGGGTCTCACTTGAAAAATTACCAGTGGGATATAAAATCGATTTAGGATTCCTGAGGAACCGTTTGAGTCGGACCTGGACCACAAGAAGAGACGGGTGACTAATGGTCGGTTGAAGGCTCGCGAGCCTGCACACAGGTCCCATTTGCTCTGTCCGCTATTCCGTTCTCAAACCCACCGACGGTACAAAGAGCCCTCCTCACTTAATTAATTTGTTATTTAGTTTCGCGCACGTCTAAATAAATAGAGAGACACAGGGAATCGGTGGGTGGTGCGTGTGGAATACGGTTCTTTTGTCTGGTTTTACTTTGTTTCGCAAACGAGATAAATTATGTTTATAGTGACATTGAAATAGGGGAATAGCCTTGTGTTGCAACTGAGCTCTACAACAACTACTATTCTTGTGTTGAATTAGAGGAACAGTAGTACTAAGGACATATAATTACTTGAAAGGATAAAAAAAAACTTAAATTAAAAAACTACTTCAAAATTATTTATCTGTAAAATAAAATCTGAAAGGAAAAAAATCACAAAAATGTGCCAATTTCCAGCAACTTAATGCAATTTTAAGGACTTCTCAAACCACAAATTTTATGTAGGTACTATTTTGAGAATCCTATTGACCTGACCACTTCCTCATTATTTATAGGTCGACCTCTTCTAATGCTATTAAAAATAATTATTTCTCATTCCCCAAATGATTGAACGACTTTACTCTTTAGCTTCCAATCGCCTCCGGAATGTTCATTCGAATAGAAATAGTGCTCGAAAAACTTCAAAAATGTGAAATTAGGTTTCGCATTTTTCGTTACAATTTCTTGTCTACACACCATTTCACATTCCTGAACTAAAATTTGAGCAAGGCCCTCATAGACAGATGAATTATAAACAAAATGACTTCAAAACTAGAGGGACTAGGGGGGTTAGAAAATTTTTTTTCTTGGGCGATTACAATGGTTTATTATTGAATAATAAACCAAAAGAAGTAATCCAATGGGACTAGCTGAGGCTGAACGCCAGCGAGCAACACATACCGAATAAAACCCACATCTCAACCATAGTAACGTTCTTTTGAAATTGGTTAATAAGAATACGATAGTTATAGTAAATGGTCTCTCGCAATTTGGCAAATACTTAATGGCCAAACATTTTGACAATATTCTGATACTTACCATGCTAATTCTTTTATGGACAAATTGATATTCAACGATGAAAGTTCAGTTGCGACTACATAAACTTATGACTTCGTGAGATGTAAACTAACTCAACTCCTCAACCCGGAAACTCAAATAAAACTCTTCACTAGATTACAATTTCTCATTCAAGCATTACCATTATGATAACGCTCGGTAAATAACCATCCTCTATAGCAAATAGGGCGGACAGAGGATAGCGCGAAGCCTCCGACTGCTATTCGCTCCGAGTGACCCAAATCACGAAATATGAAGGGCTTCCAGCTTCGCCAAGCTGAAGCAGAATTGGAGTAGAGTCAATATTCTCCATTTCTCTCCCATTCTGCTTTCATCCAGCCACGCTGCACACTCTCGGCGCTCTCGCCGAGTTAGATTTACGACCAGAGGATAGTCAGGGATAGGAAGGAGGAGTATATGACTTTGGTAAACACGCTTGGCTGACTACGATGATGCACAGCTGAGTTCTCTCTCTACTGCAGATATTATGATTTATTTGAGAATAAATGTTTTCGCGAGGCATAACGTCGAATATATTTGCTAATATTAGAGTTTATGGTTCTTCCGGTGTTTTACTTCCGTTCGGTGGGTGGTTTTGGTTCTACGATTATTGAATTCATTTGTGTTCGATGACTTCACAATCACCATCATAAAATTGCATCATTATCAGGAACCGTAAGAAATGTACTTATACCGATTTATGAAAAAAAGGTTTTGTGTCGTCACACGATGGTTTCAACGGTTTGAAGGATGGAGCGATATTGAAACGTTCTCTCAGTTTGGGGCTTTATTATTTATCTTCTCCAGAAAGGAGACTTATATCTCTCTTTCTCTAGGATCGTACTTTAAAATGATTACTCCACCTTCTTTGGGGTCAAATTTTTAATCAGCTCAGTTAGTATTTAAACAATTTTTTCCAAATCTGCGGAAACGGCGACTAAAAACCGAGTGGACCCATGAAACATGGGTACAGGACATGTGCCATGCTATGGAACGTTCTCTACTCTCTAATGAATACATGTAACTATCAGCCTAATTATCATTTGAATCTGAACTTCTGAACCAATTAAGATTTTTCAAAAACGAAATATCAACCAGGGTTAGCTCGTGCACGATAATTATGCGGGCAGTGCATTACACAAATATGCTCCAATGTAACAAATAATTAAATTCATTGTTCTGTTTGTTGGGATGGCGGGAGGTGATAAACTTGGCGACTCTCCATTATTGGTTCTATTTGATGGCCTAGATCTCTCACTCGTTCGGGCATCTTCAGTCCATCTGGTACGTTTACCCCGATGTCATACCCCCAGGTCATAGGTACCTGTGTAGCCCTGATGATGCCCGAACGGGTTAAAGATCCAGGCTATTTAAAAATCCATGGAGGGAAAATTGCCAAGTTTATCTCCGTCTCCCTTTCATTCTGAATTACATTTATGATACAATTAGTCAAACAAGACAACTCTTACCTGTCATACACCATTCCCGGCCAAATCGAATGACTCCCCGACGATTCTCTCCATGCGATGAAGCACGCATCCAAAGGTGCACTAGAATCAAAAAGTAATGCCTAGTTAAATTGGTAAAACTGTGGTGCACATTTGATGCGATCTGCGATTGCAGTTGATGCTGTGATCCATTAAATTGATGACCACGGGGTGTGAGTGGGGGAAAAACCAGGCGACTCATTCTCCGGTTCTTTATTTGCTGGCAGAGCACTGTCGCCCGTTTGGGGATCTTCAGTGCGACCTAAGTATATATCGTTCAATGTGTTTTATCATGAAGGTACAGGACAAAATTATGAGAGTTACAGAACTCTTGAGCTACTTACGTGGAGCAATCGGCCGTCGGCTTAGTCACTAGGATTTATTGAATCACATTTAATGTGATTTAAATCACACCCCCTGGTCATCAACAAATGCGAGACAAGAAAGAAACATTAAATTGTTACCTATTTTGATAATTTTCGATGACACACTCAGAAAACATTTGGCGCATATACCTCCTAATATCGGATGAATTAAATAATAAACTGAAGTTGTTGTGCATAGATGAAGAAACAATTTTTACCGAACAGAACACAAAGAATGCACGACGAAGACGATCAATTCTGTCATACCGATAGCTACAAGGAGAACCAAAATAAGTCTCCTAGGACGACAATGATTTTTCAAAGCTTTCTTTATTAGATCTCATTTTGCAGGTGAGCATACCTGTCGTCATGAAGAGACGTCGAAATAATAAAATTTCTTATAAAAATAATATAAAAAATTTAAAGTTGAAGAAAACAATTTAAAGCCACTCAAAAATATGAAATTTCTTAAAATAATAATTTTATAATTACAATTATAAAATACTATAAGATTCGAAAATATAAGAATCCAAAAATGGACTGGAAGCGCACCAAGCAGAAGGCTAGTTGACATCCATTAGACGATGGGGTTCTTTTCAAAACGGATATGCAAGAGTATCAAAAGTAAATCTAGTGAATTGCAATTGAAAATTCGCTTTATACTTAATAGACCTCTTCGATCATTGAAACGACCAAATTTTGACTTTTCTTTCTGGAGAACAAATTAAATATTTCCCGTAAAGAAGCAATCGACCCAGATTTCTTTTTGGCGGATCCCCTTTGAAGGAAAAAGCTTTCAAGAAATGGATTGTTTTGCTCCTGTCATAAAAAAACCCGCGCGCTGAAGTGTTACGCGGACGCCTTGTTTTTCAAGGTAAAGCTGAGCGAAGTAATATCTCTTGTTGGCCATTATATCACGAAAGAATATGCGCTAGTGGTGGTGATGCAAAGAAATTGCGCGGAGGAGAGTAATATGGCTGAGATCGGAGGTTTTAAGACTGTTGAACCAGAGCGGACTGTGTGGCATCATGTAAATGAAAACGCTGAATTTTTCCACGTACAACAAACGTCGACTCAAAACTCTCGGCATTGCTTGGGCCGTATGAAAAAGAACGCAATATTCAGGGGAGAGTTTCAGACAAGATGAGTTATTGAGCATACATAGCGACCTACTTTGAACTAGGTAACAGTGGGAAGAGTTGTCTCATCTCATTCCTTTTTCCAAATATTAAAATGCAAAAGAAGGTAGTTGTGCGCTTTGATTACTAACAGCAGCTACTTGATGAAAACGAAATGCAAAACAAGTCAGAGTCAGAAGCATCTGAGAAAATATTTGCTTGAGTAAGAAAAGTAAGAATTTGAAGAAGTCATTCCTTGTATTCTCCAGCTGAAGGAGCTCGCAAGCATTGTTGAGTGAGATGTATTTCAATAATTTGGTTCACTAGAGGCTCGAGTCAATGTAATCCGAATTATTACGACCGCTATAATTATTCTCATTGTGTTTTTCGCTGCGTTGCTGGAAATATTTTGCTTTAACCGTCTTATTATTTGAATTCTTCGTGTTCGAAGGGACGTGAAATACGTTTCTTTGCTAGATTTAGGACTGAACCGCCTAAACCTAAAGTATCGAGCAGAAATATTAAACAGTTTGTTCACCTTGATAGATAAACTAGTTCGAGAAATATAGGAAGATTGGAATAGAGCCAAAACAATGGCTGTAAGTCATTCTCAGAGACGACAGAGGAGGCTATTATTGATTTGTGCTTTATAAGTTGTCTTTTGGAGAGACCGAGTTTTTGAAAAGCCGTACCTATACAAATATTTCTTGATAACCTCAAGTCAAAACCCGTGGTTTGGTTATCCGAAATCATTCTTCTTATTGAATTTGACTATTGTTCTATTATGTTGGTGGAAGACAAATTTTTACAAGGCCCCTCAATTCTCGTTTTGTCCTCTGGGTGTTCCTTTCGTGGCTTTCGAATAATTTGACACTTGAGCAGTTTGCGTTGTGTAATTAGGTTAAAATAAATGGAAAGAAGCAATGATTTTGTATAGTTGAAAGAAAACGATCGGAAGAGTGGATTCAATAAAAAAGCTTGGCATCTTCAACGTCAAATTAGCAACAGAAAGTTTGTCTGCAACGGACGAACTGGAGGAGGCTGCTCTTGGGACCTGGGATGTTAGAAACGGATACAACGGGATTTTGACAGCGATAATAGTGAAGTCCCTGGTATCGGTGACATCGGGAGAACTGACAGGTTACTAGGGTGAATGAAAGTGGCTTTCTTGTTTGTACCTATGTTGATACAATGTCGGAATCTAACGGATGTACTCGATGAATCTTATCTTCAGAAGAAGTGAACCGTTGGAAAATAGACAGGAGATCAATTTTGCACGCAGGGAGAATGTGACAGGTTAGAGAATCAAAGTATTAGGTTTTTGCTGTCGGTCCAACCAATTTCAACCATCAATGCCATACATAATTATCGTTTTTCACGAAAATATCTCGCTTGCTTTGAGTATATAGGCTTGTAACATGTTGTAATACAGCTCAATCGCGTAAATGGTCAGAACTGACTGTAATCTGATTGGTCGAAGTCACTCGTGCATTCCCCACTCAATTGACGCCTGCCTACCAAATCACGGTTCAATCTTTTCTCTCCCGCATTTCCATGCTTTACTCTAACAACAATGATATAAGTACCTATCTGTCAATACATAAATCAATTAGTGCATAGAAATCTAATTCTAGTTACAGAAAATTTAATCCAATAGCTGTAGATGGACGAAATTCCATTGGGAAAAGGACGACTCCGGTATGGGACATCCTCATCGTGCTCGAATTCAAACGGCAGAGGTCACGCCAGTTTTTTTTCTGTCAGTAACCGCATCGCGGATTAGCATTTAAAACGGAACCCGCATTTTTCACCTCTTAAACGATTTCCTCGGGATTCAACGCTCATCCAGCGTTCGGACTCCAAAGGCTTACTCTGTGTAACTCAATCGTGCCATTGCCAATGGTCGTCCGCAAATGACGGTCGTTGGACTGGCAAAAAAGGCGAGAAAACCCGGCAGAACTTTTACCCGCGGTTGAACGGTGATTGTCACACCGAACGTGCTCGTGCGAGTCCAACAAGGATAGAACGAATGAACTGCGACCGCAAGAGAATAAAGGGAAATACAAATAAAAATTTCACTGCTGGAAAACCTTTCCAATAAAGTCGTACCACTACAACTACAATTTTATTTTAGGTGAGTACAGTTGCAATAAATTGGCGGTCGAAGAATTGCTAACGTCGAGAAGAATAAAGTTTGATAGAATCGGTAAAAAAATAAATAAAAATAAATACTGAGTAAAGAACATGAGCTTGTGGTCAAAATTACAGCGACACAGACCTACTACATTGATCGGGTATTTCCTGGAGGAAAAACTCTGAGGACTCAAAGCCTATTGACGAAACTGTTATAACCACGTTAAAACCCATAATTTGAAATGATTCCACTACTAAATTTTTTTTTTGTTGACATTTCATGTCTTTGCTATGGCACACAACCAAATTTTCGTTATGTCACGTTACGTAACGAAATATGCTCAATGATTATTATGATTCTTAGAAGTGAGGTATCTAGGTACCTACCTATAGATATATATTTATGATTATAGCTGCTCCTGAAACTAACTTCTTTCCTATCAACTGTAGTAAGCTGAAATTTGGCTGGTAGCCTCCTTACGACGTGAACAATAAGGTGCACAGGATTTTGATCAGCTGATTGGCTCCTGAAGCTAAATTCTTTCCTATCAACCGTAGGAAGCTGAAATTTGGCTGGTAGCCTCCTTATGACGTGAACAATATAAGGTGCACAGGGTTTTGATCAGCTGATTGGCTCCTGAAGCTAAAATCTTTCCTATCAACCGTAGTAAGCAGAAATTTGGCTGGTAGCCTCCTTACGACGTGAACAATAAGGTTCACAGGGTTTTGATCAGCTGATTGGCTCCTGAAGCTAACTTCTTTCCTATCAACCGTAGTAAGCTGAACTTTGGCTGGTAGCCTCCTTACGACGTGAACAATAAGGTGCACAGGGTTGTGATCAGCTGATTGGCTCCTGACGCTAAATTCTTTCCTATCAACCGTAGTAAGCTGCATGCACTCATGCATCCAAATTTGAAAATAGTTGAGTGTTACCTACGTAATCAATGTTTCCCAAGCATCAAAATATGACAATAGTTTATTGTTGTCTACGCAATCATAGGTTAGTGGAGTTAGTGTACTGTTATGTAAATGGAAGGGAAGAAGGAGAGATGGGAAAGATATGAAATGTCCTAATGCGTTGCAGACGTGTATGAAAGCCTAACGGAACTGGTTCCGGAACGGAACTGGATCCGGAACGGAACTGGTTCCGGAACGGAACTGGTTCCGGAACTGGTTCCGGAACTGAACTGGTTCCGGAACGGAACTGGTTCCGGAGCGGAACTGGTTCCGGAGCGGAACTGGTTCCGGAACGAAACTGGTTCCGGAACGGAACTGGTTCCGGAGCGGAACTGGTTCCGGAACGGAACTGGTTCCGGAACTGGTTCCGGAACGAAATTGGTTCCGGAACGGAACTGGTTCCGGAACTGGTTCCGGAGCGGAACTGGTTCCGGAGCGGAACTGGTTCCGGAGCGGAACTGGTTCCGGAGCGGAACTGGTTCCGGAACGGAACTGGTTCCGGAGCGGAACTGGTTCCGGAACTGGTTCCGGAACGAAACTGGTTCCGGAACTGGTTCCGGAACGAAACTGGTTCCGGAACTGGTTCCGGAACGGAACTGGTTCCGGTATGGAACTGGTTCCGGAACAGAACTGGTTCCGGAGCGGAACTGGTACCGGAACTGGTTCCGGAGCGGAACTGGTTCCGGAACGGAACTGGTTCCGGAACGGAACTGGTTCCGGAACGGAACTGGTTCCGGAACGGAACTGGTTCCGGAACGGAACTGGTTCCGGAGCGGAACTGGTTCCGGAACTGGTTCCGGAACGGAACTGGTTCCGGAACTGGTTCCGGAACGGACTGGTTCCGGAACTGGTTCCGGAGCGGAACTGGTTCCGGAACTCAACTGGTTCCGGAACTGGACTGGTTCCGGAGCGGAACTGGTTCCGGAACGGAACTGGTTCCGGAACGGAACTGGTTCCGGAACGGAACTGGTTCCGGAACGGAACTGGTTCCGGAACGGAACTGGTTCCGGAGCGGAACTGGTTCCGGAACTGGTTCCGGAACGGAACTGGTTCCGGAACTGGTTCCGGAACGGACTGGTTCCGGAACTGGTTCCGGAGCGGAACTGGTACCGGAACTGGTTCCGGAGCGGAACTGGTTCCGGAACGGAACTGGTTCCGGAACGGAACTGGTTCCGGAACGGAACTGGTTCCGAAACGGAACTGGTTCCGGAGCGGAACTGGTTCCGGAACTGGTTCCGGAACGGAACTGGTTCCGGAACTGGTTCCGGAACGGACTGGTTCCGGAACTGGTTCCGGAGCGGAACTGGTTCCGGAACTGAACTGGTTCCGGAACTGGACTGGTTCCGGAGCGGAACTGGTTCCGGAACGGAACTGGTTCCGGAACGGAACTGGTTCCGGAACGGAACTGGTTCCGTAGCGGAACTGGTTCCGGAGCGGAACTGGTTCCGGAACGGAACTGGTTCCGGAACTGGTTCCGGAACGAAATTGGTTCCGGAACGGAACTGGTTCCGGAACTGGTTCCGGAGCGGAACTGGTTCCGGAACGAAACTGGTTCCGGAACGGAACTGGTTCCGGAACTGGTTCCGGAGCGGAACTGGTTCCGGAGCGGAACTGGTTCCGGAGCGGAACTGGTTCCGGAGCGGAACTGGTTCCGGAACGGAACTGGTTCCGGTATGGAACTGGTTCCGGAACAGAACTGGTTCCGGAACTGGTTCCGGAGCGGAACTGGTTCCGGAACTGGTTCCGGAGCGGAACTGGTACCGGAACTGGTTCCGGAGCGGAACTGGTTCCGGAGCGGAACTGGTTCCGGAACGGAACTGGTTCCGGAGCGGAACTGGTTCCGGAGCGGAACTGGTTCCGGAACTGGTTCCGGAACGGAACTGGTTCCGGAACTGGTTCCGGAACGGACTGGTTCTGGAACTGGTTCCGGAGCGGAACTGGTTCCGGAACGGAACTGGTTCCGGAGCGGAACTGGTTCCGGAGCGGAACTGGTTCCGGAGCGGAACTGGTTCCGGAGCGGAACTGGTTCCGGAACGGAACTGGTTCCGGAACCGGTTCCGGAACGGAACTGGTTCCGGAACTGGTTCCGGAACGAAATTGGTTCCGGAACTGGTTCCGGAACTGGTTCCGGAACGAAACTGGTTCCGGAACGGAACTGGTTCCGGAACTGGTTCCGGAGCGGAACTGGTTCCGGTATGGAACTGGTTCCGGAACAGAACTGGTTCCGGAACTGGTTCCGGAGCGGAACTGGTTCCGGAACTGGTTCCGGAGCGGAACTGGTACCGGAACTGGTTCCGGAGCGGAACTGGTTCCGGAACGGAACTGGTTCCGGAACGGAACTGGTTCCGGAACGGAACTGGTTCCGGAACGGAACTGGTTCCGGAACGGAACTGGTTCCGGAGCGGAACTGGTTCCGGAACTGGTTCCGGAACGGAACTGGTTCCGGAACGGACTGGTTCCGGAACTGGTTCCGGAGCGGAACTGGTTCCGGAACGGAACTGGTTCCGGAGCGGAACTGGTTCCGGAACTGGTTCCGGAACTGGTTCCGGAACGGAACTGGTTCCGGAACGGAACTGGTTCCGGAACGGAACTGGTTCCGGAACGGAACTGGTTCCGGAACGGAACTGGTTCCGGAACTGGTTCCGGAACGAAACTGGTTCCGGAACGGAACTGGTTCCGGAGCGGAACTGGTTCCGGAATGGAACTGGTTCCGGAACAGAACTGGTTCCGGAACTAGTTCCGGGGCGGAACTGGTTCCGGAACGGAACTGGTTCCGAAACGGAACTGGTTCCGGAACTGGTTCCGGAACGGAACTGGTTCCGGAACTGAACTGGTTCCGGAACGGAACTGGTTCCGTAGCGGAACTGGTTCCGGAACGGAACTGGTTCCGGAGCGGAACTGGTTCCGGAATGGAACTGGTTCCGGTACAGAACTGGTTCCGGAACGGAACTGGTTCCGGAACGGAACTGGTTCCGGAACGGAACTGGTTCCGGAACGGAACTGGTTCCGGAACGGAACTGGTTCCGGAGCGGAACTGGTTCCGGAACTGGTTCCGGAACGAAACTGGTTCCGGAACATAACTGGTTCCGTTGTGGAACTGGTTCCGGAACGGAATTTTTCCAATAGATTTTCAGCACCTACATGCTTCGATACGTGATTATACGGGTTATAATTTTGAGTAGTTTTAGAATAAGTAAATTATAAGAAATATAAATGTGTAAAAGTAATGAAAAAAATCAAGAAATGCGCAGTATGATGAATTAGTTCTAGGTGATTAAATTTTAATTTTCAGATGATCCACTATCGAAAGCGGAGGTATTAAAAATCAACGTAAACAACAAAAACTTTCCAATTAGTCCTGATAAAAGAAAAAAAATTGATAACATCTTGGGAAAAAATGAGAATGAAAATTTTCTTCGAATCGCCTTACCTTAATTTAATAAACAGCTAAGGTTACGTTCGATTGAAGGTGAGAAAATCCGATCTCGTGACTAACCCTGTCGACCTATCTTGCACAAAATGACAAAGTGTGTACCGCAGCATCCAAGATTTATGACGTTATCCCCCTTCGGATCTGCTGTTTTCGTTTCCCTCTTAGTAAAGTTCTTCTCAACCCTGACAAACTCCCACTATCAGTTACAGTTCTTTCGTCGAGAACTTCCACTCCCTATCGTAACTATCGGTTCAGCTCTCAGCCAACCCTGGTAAATTATTCATGAGGTAGCAACAAACCCCTTTTTCTTGCTTCGCAAACAGTCGAGACCAGCTGACACGTTCAGCCAACTAACGTCCTCCTTTTTTCCCCAGAGCCTACAGTAAAGAAGTTGAAGATGACGCGTTGGTTCCGTCGAACCGCTCATCTTTTTCTTTTTACAACCCCGGAAGACTGGAGCATACCATTTTCGAACTGACATTGTTTCAGCTGAGCAATGTGTTATAAAAATATGAATAAGACCGCCATAGTACGTCGGATTTAACTGTTTAGTTTAACATTAGTATGTTCTGGTTCCTGTTTTGAGATGGTTTGCCAATTTTTTCAAGCGTTCCCACCGAAAAACAGATTGGTAACTATCAAGGAAAATTCCGTAGCAACAATTGTACTTTTAATCATTTTTATTTTTCTCAATTTCCAAATTAAAATCTGAATTTTTCGCCTTACAGTATAGTTGAAGAGTGTTCGACGAGCATTCCAACGAGTATAGAACGATTTTTATAGGTCCAAGAACAAGCAACTGGCGGAATAACTCAGTTTTACAATTCGGATAGAATTTTTGCCATCGCAGTTCAGTTCGGTCAACCACCCTTTGGACACCTACGCTTTTTTGGACTCCTACGTAACTTGAGGAATACCACGTTCGCCAAATTGATAAACTTGGAAAAACTCCGACTCCAGGTGGCGAGTGGGCGTTTCGATCGTCTGGAAGACTCTTACGCTCTTTACTTGCATCTTATTATACCTAAGTGAAGCACTCTGTCGCTTGTGTCTTGATCTCTTTACAATAATGACTTTACCTGGAACAGCGCCCCATTTACAAGACCTGTTTGGATCTTTACATTAACTCTCTTGGGAAGTGGTTATTTGTTTCACAAATGGTTAACACAAACTATGAATCGGAAGTGGAGCTCATTTAGACAATGCACCGATGGACCTACTAATTTACCTAGTTGTAATAAACACTTGCGATTTATAATCGTAGTTGCCCTTGAAAAAAGATGAGTTTACTCTTTGTTTGAGAAGCGCGTGATAGTCGACTTATTTTCGTAATAAATAGACACAAGCAAGTCAGTCACGAAATTTATTGGACACGTCTGACAAAATATTCAAACTCTTCACACGTCACGTATCCAAAGTTTGACGAAAACCTCCTCAAATGACAATTGAAAACGGCAATCATTTCGCACTTGGATCTTTATAATATTTTACTGACGGAGTTCAATTTACAGGAAAAAGCATTGCTGCCGAGTAAAAGACCTCTGAAAACCGCTCAAAATGAGTTCGCCTTTAGCGTAGTATTTGTATTTCGGTTACCTTTTGTAATTAGTAAATTGAATAAACCCATTAAATCACTTTCAAAAGTCGATTAAATTAAATTCAAGTGGTATGTAGGCAGCAGTTTCAAACCTGATTAATTCGAACAAATACGATACGCAATAAAATTATCCTAAAAATGCCATTATGATCATTTTTTTTTCATTTAGGAAATTAATAGTAAATTATGATTATTTTTACGGATAGGCAGGCATTAAAATACTATTTGTTCGGAACTATAATACTCAATTTCACTCATTACTACTTACATTTACGAAACGTTCTGCCCTTCAAAATACTACCTGTATTATACTACTTGCAAGTATACTTAATGCTCATCTACCTACTTTGAAGAAAAAAAATTTTGATTTATTTGCTTGACGTAGGAATAAGGGAGTTGATTATGTAATTATTTTATTTTAAACCAGTTGCTTTGGAGTTGGGAAATAAGCTACAATAGCGTTCTCGTAACCTACATTTCAATCTTGAGAATTTTTATGGTAATTTCTAGGTTGCAATGGCCTACAGCATGAATTTTAAAAAACTTCAAGTAAGTAACTTAGAGTTTAGAAAATTTATAATAATCATAAAAATTATTATTTCATTAGTAACATCATTTCAAAAACTATCCAAACTTGTGGGTGGCCGAATAGAAAAATGTTTTGTAATAAAATGAATTTGACTTGTTTCAATAATTTTTTGTTGTTTTACGTTCAAGGCGTGTAGTATCTTCAGAATATCCAATAAATAAAAAAAATTTCCTCCGCCGTCAAAAATTTTCTGACCTTTTCATTGAGAAAGAATTTTGACAATATAACTGAGAATTCTTTGTAGTAAAAATTAGATGAGCACAAGCGTCCGGTTAACGGTGATCCAGGCTTAGTACTTAGACACAAGCACATAATATACCCTCCCTTGAGGGTTCTTTTCGTACTATTTATGTACAACCTTCGGTTTGTTTCTTTGTGTTCACATACTTGCCGTGTGAACACAAAGATGCGAACGAATCGAGTACGAACTTGCCTTGTACGCTTCTTGGAGCTAATTAATACTAATTTCATCCCTCCGTCAGCAGCGTGCTCAACGTGCTCACCTTTTCTTCAAAGGAACTAACCTAACACCCCGAGTTTCTTCTCCCGTCCTTCCCAGACTTAATTAAGTCATTTCCAGCTCTCCCATCGAGTTTCCCCCAGTCAGTTCCACCCACGGACCCGCGATTATATCCAATTTACACTTGGCCTTTTTAGTTCCCAGTAATTCGACTTCATGAGGTTTGAACTCGTTGTTTGCATTTTTCGCATCACTTAGACTTGAGCGTGGAATAGCGAAATGAAGTCGGGCAAAATTCGCTTTGACAGGGAGATTCTAACGAAAGCAAAACTGAAAATGAAGCAAAATGAGATCGTCACGAGCAGCACGATGTCTGAGTGTAAGAAGGAAAAACTCGTGAAATGAGTTGCTGCGTTCAATGTTCGCTCATACGGCAACGCTTGATGAACCCATTGAAATGCTGAGGACGGCTCTATCGAGAAATTCTTCATGTTTAGGCACCGATCATCCAGTTTGCATCTGTCTCAATGCCAATATAGCGAGAATTCGCCAATGTAACTGCGTTATATGGGAGTAGGAAAAAAAAATAGAAATGTTGATTTTTTTATGTTTCCTTTTTTACCTGATTAGAATAGGTACTGAATATCACTCCTGGCTTATATAATGGATCGTAGATTCGTGACGTTCGTTGGTGGTCGGGAGATTCCCAATTTGTTTTGCGGAAATAAATAAAATGAAACGATCGCTTCGTCCTACTATTCCAAATCCATAGAAAACCATTTTCAGCCTAGAGTATGATCCGTGCACCAACTTTTCATCAGGGAACAATGCTATGCTAAAAGGTGAGTGTGCAGATTGAATTGAAACTTCGCCCAAGTCAACTTGTGCGAATTCATTTGTCCCAATAGATTTTAATCTCGGATTAGAATTATTATTCCATTCTCTGCTGGAAAGGGGCTAAGTTTTGAAAGCTGTTGTTTTATTAAAATTATACAACTGATCCTATACAACATGCGTGAGATGGGACGTTTCAGTGAATCCTAGGATGGTATGGGAGACTAGAGGAAATAATGGAAAACTTGCGCATGGCAACGCAATTAGTACAAGGAGCTTTACCGCACCGCTTACCCATTATTTATGAGCCCCTGGACGCCTGCGGCATTTTACGAAAAACTCAGAACGAAGGTAAGCCAACGAGGGTTGGGAAAAATGGATAATGAGAAAGAGATAAATTACCTCCCCCTGAGAGACGATGTTTCAGCCCATTTCTTTCTCTCTTGTGTACTCTGCTAACATTTTCTTTAAACATTTCGTAATAAGAGTTACGACAGGATACAAGATTTACCACTTTTTTCCGAACCGATTTAGATTTAGTCAAATTTATTGTATCTATTTCTATTTATTATATCTATTTATTAAATTTATTATATCAAATTCAATCGAATAGCTTTGGTTTCAATCTTCCTCATTCTTGAATCTCATTTAAGCACCTTTTCAGGGATGATGAGTATTTAGTGTACACATCACAACCGATTTAATCACTCCAGAACCATTATACCTTTCAACTCGCTCGTACTAAAAATTCAACATTAATTTCTTAAAACTTTTTTACCTGTATTAATTAATTATGACAAATTTTTTAACCGACTTCAAACAAGGAGGAGGTTACTATGGTCGTCTAGCGGGATTTTTTTTTTTGAAAATATGAATTTAACTTCGCCGACAACACCCGTAAAGCCCTTGTGAAATCAAGGTAAGAATCGAGCGTTGGCGTAAGAATCGAGCTACTTATCATTTAAAAATTGACTTATGGTGAAAATTTCGAGCGTCGAGCGAAGTTTACACAAAAAAGTGCAAACGATGGAAGGTGAAAATTTAGTATTTCATATACCATTGAATGCCTCGGAACGTAAAATCCCAGCGGCAGCTTGAATTTGTTTCCCTTTAGAAATAATATTATTGAAATAAACTAAAATAAGATGAGCTATCTCACTGTAGCGATGACGTTATGATTCCAATATATCAGAGCTATTTCGAAGGTAAGTTTGGCCTAGTTGTTGAACTCACGTAGTGGCACAGAGACGTAGCGATTGAAGCCAAGTTTTAGCTAAGAATGCAAACGACATTGAAAAAGAAGAATGAGCTGTCGTTCGTACGTTCGTCTGTCAAACGAAACTAACGCGACCGGCCACTTCGTTTCACCCTCTATACCTATATAGAAATTAAGGTGACCAGAAATTGGCCGAGGGCCCGGAATTTCAGCTGCCTTTCCCGAAATATAATTTCTGATTTCGAACTCGGCTTTGCGGAGGCGACCAACTGCCGGAGGGAAGTTGAATTATCAACATTAGAATTGATGAGCTGCGAGTGGTCAATTTCCGCCAAAGCCACCGGAGGCCATCAGTCATATTCGTAAACGATGTTTAATTGAGGAGATACAAGACTTGGCGATTTTTTCCCAAAGTCTTTACTTTTGTATTTTATTTAATTTAGGAATTTAGTGCAGAATTTTTCGTTTAGCAGTACATCAATGCAGAACAGGAATATTCATTCCTACGGGGAACGAAAATAGTGGCGATAAAATGGTGGACAAAGTTTAAATTCAATGATCTTTGATTGTTACTTGGTTTATTCAACATTGTGATCCACTAAAGTCAGTTTCGGTCTGACAATGGCTCAATTTTTTAACCAAACCGCTAACTCAATTTCAAGGTTAATTTAGGGTAGATATGAGGGGAAGAAATCCGTATTTTCCAACGATTTTTAGACAAAGGTGTATACTTGGTATTCATTTCTATCGATTTTTGGACGCTGAATCGAATGAGACTATTATTTATTGCTTTAATGCTTAACAAGTTTTAGGGAAGCATTTTCCTGATTTTCGGAAATTTGGCATGAGGGTATTACTAGAGGATTTTAGGGCTTTTAATAACCGTTCTATACTCTTCGGAACGGTCGTGAAACACTATCTTCAGCTGTATCGTTAGGCAAATAATTTTAATTTCAATTACTTAGAGAATGAAAAAAATAAAGTTAATAAAAATTACCATAGAAGTTAAGGATGATCAAATAATGATCGGATGAATAGTTACTATCTCAAATCAAACTAATCTCAAAATCCTAAATCGTGATTGAAGCAAGGAATAATAACCACTGCACAATCATTCGCAGCGATTTTTGGAGTGAACTTGATGAGAATCGCTAATTGAAGTTATAGGAGTTGATCGCAACCGTACAAATTAAATAAACGACCCGTCGACATTTCCGAATCATTTAATTTGATCGGACAAGCGTGTATAACTCAATCATCCCGCGAGAGTTGGCAAATTAGATCTTCTCAATTCTGTTTCAAATTCCGTATTGATCATAATTGTCATCATTTATAATTTCCAATTAAAACAGCGCGATGAATCCTCTCAGCGAAAGGATTTTGTCTGTCCAACGACCGATGTGATGACCACTAAACATTTCTCCGTCCAATTAATCACCTCGTATACAGCTGGCACCCAATCCCCATCAGAAGAATCAATTTGATACAAGTCGCTTTCCATTCAAGACTTCACCCGACCGATCGAGAATAAGTTTGAATGGGGCTTTCAATCAACCGATGTTTACTGTGACTTAATCGACAGCTTGTTGTCGAATTGCGTTTTACAGACATGCCGACCGTAACGTCTTCTTGAAGTTAAATTTAACCCCCTTTCGACAGAACTGCACACTCTATTCGACTGATTCGTCTTCTCGCGTCTCAATTAATTACGCCAATCAAACAAATTCATTAACGCAGTCGCAAATATTCGTCGAAAATGTTCCTATTGTAATCGTTCTTCGTTCTATTAATTGAACGAATTTAATTATGAAATTATCACCCTACAATCAAGCTGAAATCACGCAAAAGCAATTTTGTGAATAACCTACATATTTTCTTTCTACTGAGTGGCCGTTTGAACTGAAATCGTTAGTTTCTACATGCGGTTTCAACAAAATAATTAGCTCTTAATCCTATTCGTAAGTAATAAAGGTGACGAATTGACATTCAATAGATTAGAGCTACTTCGCAGTGATTAGACGATTGCAGCCCTTAGTTCATTCCTTAACGTTTAAAAAAGAGGCAGGCTCAGGTATGCGATGCGTTAAGATGCGTTCTCTAATAATAAATTGGCCGCCGTCTAAAATAAACTTCAGCATCGTTCAGGTGCGCGGCATCAAAACTGAATGGGAAGAGCAGGAAGTTCGTTCAGTTTGACTTGGCATGCGAACACACAAAACGGTTGGTCACGAGCCGATTGCTTTACAAAAATTAAAATACCGAGGTAATAAATTTCGCTTTGCTTTGTGAAAGGATTAAATTCGTAATATACGACCGACCGTAGAGATATCAAGATTTGGCGTTACATTGGCCATTCTATCTCATCTGAGGTAAATTCGTTGGGTAAATGAAATGACATCGGACGGAATATGGCGTGAGATTAGTAGCTATTAAATTAAGTATTTCAGCGATAATTAATTCGATACATGGTGTTTATGAGAATATGCCGATGTGAATTTGAAATTTCGTCTACGTAACAAAAAATGTAATATTTGAATATGATGAAACTTTCGTCATAATTTACTTAAGGTTAGAGAAATTGATGAAATCCGATATTTTTGTTGACCTTTGATTTCACCGTGTAGAAAAGAGAAAAGTGTGGAAAGATAAATTCAAATTGTGTTCACTTTTGATGACTTATGGTAAACTGAACGCTTTCAAAAATTGGAAAGGAACGGCTGGACGTTTTTGTGAAATACGTCTTGATTTTTATTTAGTTCGACTTTGGCAGGATGGCAGCTGATGCTTTCAATATTTATACGACTTTTTTGCTTTGAATATTATTCGACAATGCTATGTTCGTCAGTTAACGGATAGGTACCAACTGCATCACTTAATCTGAGCGAAATGAAGAAGAAGAATTGAAAATAAACAGTTGATTTCTATTTCTATTATGTTTGAATAAATTTTTAATTCGTGAGAATTGATACAGATTATTAATTACGAACATGAAGAAAAAATACGTTCTAAGTTAATTAAATGGAACTTTTTGTCTTTATCTCACCATTATCTTGGATGGTGGATATGTTCAAAAGGGTCGGATAAATTATTTGGAATGACGTTTCAGATGATGAGAACTTAAGTCAGGGCGGCGGTGCAGAAAGTATGGAGCTTGAAATTCGCATGTTATCCTAAATCATTACTGCGGATAGTGTTTTAACTCCAAAAGTTGCAATATTATACGTTTTCCCAGTTCGGTTTGACTTTGCTTTCTCGCTTTTCGCGGTCACCGAAGAGAGTCCGAGTTTATATCGCGAGTAGCTTCAGTAGTCGACGAGACCTTATATCCGCCCAATATTACCACTACCTCGTTGGCAATTAAGTTGAGGTTCGTCTCTGAAAGCGTTTGCGATGTCTTCACGTCGAAAGGAAATAAACCAAGCTACCGCCAGTCTTCCAGAGAAGAAACGGAGAAACGAAATTAGACCCGAACCGTCTGCCGAGATTAATTGAATCGCAGTTGAGAACTGAAAACGTTACGAACGACGGGACGTGGCGACTTCTGCTTCCGAATCGAAGAGCAGATGCGATCTCTATAAATAGTGGGACATTTGCCAATTTTATTTGACAACATCTGGTCTCTTCGAGACGGTCCATTAATGAAATTACCTTGAAATATGTCGAGGATGCGGGAGTATCGTCCAATCCAAAATATGAATAGCTATGAAACTTTTTGGTAAACGTTCGATTCTCATTGCTCGATTGCCCGGTACCAAATATTGACCCAACAAATAGGCAGGCTTTATTTGGTTACAATATTCTAATACACATTACAGTTTAGTTTTCCTCTCTCCAAAAAATTGAATTATTATTGAGATACGTAATGATCAAATATAAGGATAACGAAATCCGAGTCACGAGAGTGAAAAAGGCTTCCTCTCTGCTCCGCAGAAGCGATGTAGAATAATAAAATTATACTATAATATATCATCGGTGAATAAACCTTCCTTGTTTCCGTAGTAAATGGATGTATTGAATAGAAAAAGTTGCAAATTCGGAAGAGATGCATTTTGTAAAAAATTTATATCCAAGTGTTTTTTAAGTTTGGGTGACTGTATATAAACTATATAGGTTCAATCAATAGGATAAACAGAAGTCCTTATAAACGGCTTAAGTTCAAGTAACAGATCCGAGCAGTTGATTTAGGAGCGAAGGTTTCAACAAGAACGAAGGGAAACTGAAATTGGAAAGCTACATAGACTGGGGCTGCAGGATAGAAGGTAGGAGGTTCGATTAAGATAGCGGTAGCTCCTCATTACGAAGCATTGTAGGCCTTGATGAGGCCCAACAGACTCTGACCAAGCATACTAGCAAGCGACATGTTTATTCACGATGATATAATTATGAAACGATGGGAAATCATGGTTATATTTTTGTCTCACATAAGCAACCCTGCCAAATTTAAAGAATGGCAGTTCGCACATCTCGTTTCAAAAATATAGTGACGAACATTGAAAATGAATAGCTCGGTTTGAGAAAAAGAATTTTATGAGGCAAAGGTTTCAATTTATAAAACGAATTCCTCGACGAAGGATAACGAAGACGGTGCTCAACAACTTTTATTATTGAGATTATGATCAGTTGGGAAATGAAGTCCTCGACCTTATTCTTCCACTTTCCCGATTTGTTAATCCAGAAGCCTGACAGTAAAGATTACAAGAGATAAGATTTTTTCTTCGCAGTTGGTTCAGTACAAACAGTAGGCCCCTTTTTTTGGTATCAATATCCTTTCATAGTTTTTACTTGGGGCCTGTTAGGAAATGTCAATCTTTTCTATCAATTTATTGCTTGCGAACATCTACTGGCTATTAACCAACGGGCTTGAATGTGTAAAAAGTGAAAAAAAAAAAAAATTCAAAAGCTGTGGTCGAGCGAGACAGAGAGACAATCACCGCAATAACTATGTTTTTAAATCCCTTCATGAATTGTCACGCGTCATTTATGCTAATTCAAGAACCTATATAAGTGCGACTATATACACTTGAAACCATACTTGCGCCGCATAATAGTTGGACACTACCTTCAGTTTTTGGTGTTAGTCTTTGTCCTCTTGTAGTGTCAATTGCGACGGACTGGATTTATGCAAACGTAAATCATAACTTTTGATAATGCTGCCCAGTTATTCGGCGGGGTCTGAATTGAGAAGTTTTCAGATTCGGGTCGCTGAGTAGCAAAGCCCGAGTGAACGTGAACTGAATACATTGAAGGCGTCAAACTAAGCCGCAACATTGCTCCCTTATCGCTTGGATACAGCAATTTCAAGAGACTCACGTTCAGAATGATGAACGAGGTGATCTTTGCGCCCAATGGTATTAGTAAAGTTGTGGACTCGGTTAGACTGTGCTATCCAGGATTTACAGGGTTAACTATATATAAAAAAGAGAGCCACAATCTCTGTGAAAAATTCAATTTCATAGTTTTTATTCGCATCGTAGTTTCTATTATACATGATGATTAAAATACGTAAGTACTCTCACAAAACCTACCCAACGGTCGAGTACTGTAAAATTTGTATACAGAAAATTTATAATATTATGTTTCTTAATTTTCGCTTTTGGTTTGTTATTCAATATCAAACCATTACAATTGTCCGAGAATAAAAAATTATTTGTGAACGTTTACACCTAACGACAGATAGGTAACTATAAGGAAGAACCCTTTTAGCAACTATGATCATTTTTCCAACGAATATCCAACGATTTTGACAGATCAAAAACTTTGCGAATTCATGCCAAATTTCTGAAACTCTCACACATTTGACACAAAAGCAGCGATATCTTGAGAATGCTATCAACCCCGCAATTATCTCATTCGATTCAGCGTCCGAAAATCTATGGGTATTGATACCGAACACACATTTGTCTGAAAAGCGTTAGAAACTATGAATTGTCTCCTCCTTCAGAGCCCTTGATATTAACGGTATTTTTGGAGGTTTTGAGGGGGAGAATATTCGTACGTATTTGCCAACGTTTATTAAACATATGTTCCGCATACATTTCTATAGATTGCAACGTTTTTGTATGTATGTTCTTAAAAAATATTGATAGTCAAGGTAAGTACGTCATCACATGCCTACTGTCGGATAGCATATTGAAGCAAAAAAAGCGTGATGTCCGTTAAAAAATCACTTGTCGCCGCAACCCTACAGTTATTTTCATTCCTTACAATATCCAATCTTTGTCTTATTGTTTTATTGGGAATCAAATATTCCCCGTCTAACCGTGAGTACCTTTTGTTGTAAAGGTTTAATTCTCAACGATGAACCAAGCTTCTATCCAAGTTTCCACTTCATCAGCTGAATCCCCTCCGATGGACGGATTTTGAATAAGAGGATTCAAGAGAGGATTCTCCGTTGTCTTGGTGCGGAGGTAGAAGATGGATTTCTGTTCAGATTACAAAGCATTGCTGTCGCTTCTATAGTTGAGACGATCAAAATTGAATTCCCACTAAAGTCGAAATGAATCTCGAGTACAAAAAGGGCTAAGATCCGAGGGCTGGTCCAACTTCGATAGGATGATTTCAAGTATTTAAGAACAGTGAAGTACGGATGATATTATCATACAAAAATTATAATTGATTACTAATCCCGATGTTCATCATAAGATTGATTGTCAATTTGCGAACGAAACGAAAAACAAAATTTCATAACACCGCTTCGACTCTTGTTGGCAAAAAAAATTTGATTTTCAACCAATTTTGAAAGTTTTTTTATTTTTAAAAAGCTCAAAGCTCAAATTTCCAGAAAAAATGAGACAATTTTTCGATAGCATTATATTTTCGCCAACCTTCAATGGTTTTTATATTTGAATAATGAACCGAAATTCGACTTAGAAACAAATATCTGTCAAAAATATTATACTGAAAAAAATCGTAATATGGCTGCAGATAATTTGACGAAAACGGACACATTTTTCCTAAGCTTGGAAAAATAGAACACCGAGGCTTAAACGGGATTATAATATAACCTGCAAATTCCTGTTTTCTTTGTGAGAGTTTCAACTTCTTTTTGTTTCATCTGCATTCTAGGGCTTTCGCGTAATACGGCAACCCTTTAGAGAGCCAGAGTTTCTTTGTCCGTCGAGAGGGAAGAATTCGGCTACGGTTTTAACTCTTTCCAACGTCGGAACTTGGTTACTGTGGAAGAACTGGGAGGCATTCTACGCCGAGATAGGGCTTAGTCGTACACAATCAGCTGGTGCGGAAAACTGGCTACGAGAGGGAAGTAAAGTCCGAGCTTTGTGGTGTTTACTAGGTGGTTGGCCAACTCCAAAGTAAAAGGAGGCTACGCGATACAACAAAAGCAACGTTGGAGCGAAAATGGATCGATTGTTGGGCAGTTTTTCGAGTTTCAACATTTATTCTGCTCAAAATTACGTCCAAATTCTATGGTGCACATGAAGTTGTTAATCTCAAGTATTTAATGAAATTCTAGTGAAAGATTTGGAAATATTTGAAATTTTTGCCAACTCTATGACCTAAATATTTAAATTCTAACCGTACGACTTTGCAGTAAATCGCTTGCTTAACAATTTTTCAGCCACACATAGGTCGACATATATATAGTGTCTAATCTGAAAAAGATTACGTTTCCCGTCACTCAGCTTGGCGTTGGAGAGCTGCAACTTGATATTACATTTTAATGGCTCCATACTCCATTTTTTTCCATTTCCGAGACGCATTTGCGTCTCTGTATCAGTAGATTACCTACGTGCTCATGATACTGGTAACACGGCACGTGACGAGCGTCAGCATAATTTGGAACAGGAACCGTCGACAGAATGAAAAATGCCGTGACAGCTTTGCGATCAAGAAATGTCAAGAGAGAGAGCGATGTTTTTGTTCATTATGAGATCATCAAAACCGTATCATCGAATGACATCAAACATTTCGTCTGCCCTTTGAATCGAAACATACTACACGAACGAGGCATTAACCAAAGGAAACGAAAAAATGGAAATTTTTTATATTGAATAACTATAAATTTGAAAATGCGGTTCCGTTCATGCTAATTTTTAAAGGTAATAGCGCTACTTACATGTAACCTTGAAGTTCTTTCACAGTTGTTTGAATTAGATGTCCTCTGCATAGTTTTGATCTGCAAAAATACAGCAGGGTTGAATAAAATACGCATTGCTCCAAACCAATCGTATTTGTTTTGAAATTTATCTTCCTAAAACAAACAGTGGAATAAGAGTTATTCGCAAGAACGGCCGAAAAAGGATGGTTATAATTTTTGCTTGAACTTGTACCTACTAACTTGTAAGGACTTGGACAATTGTAAGAAAAGAAGCAAAAAATATTAATGTAATTATGTATTATGGAAATTGATAAATATTTTACGGAATGACACTAATGTTATACTTTTATCAAGCGAAGATGTTGAGCAGAAAATTAAATGCACTCCAGAGATAACTTCACCTTAGTCACGTAACGAAACATAATTAACTACTATTATAACAAAGTAGTCGCCCTTGGCCTTAATTTCAATTTATTGATTGAGTAAAATGATAAATAAGGTGATGTTCAATGAAATATCAGTATTGGATTTGGACGTAGTAGAAGAAATTAATTATTTTCGATTTTTAATTAATTTAAATTAATTATTTTCACTCCTTCGTTTGGCCAGCTCAAAGCTAATTTTTATTTCGATCAACAGACTTTTTCAACGAGTCCTTCATTAAGGATTATTTATGATTTAAAGGAATTTAACGCAAGATCATACATATCCTACTCATCCTAGGCTCGAAACGAGTCAAGTTAGGCACCTGTTTTATTGGTTTTTGCCGGTTTAGTTGTAAGTAAAATCAATTGGTGGTTCTAAGATTAATTAGTACCAAGTTGAAAGACGCGAGATTTTTTAACCGTCTGTTGTACTGAGCAGGCAAATCAAAAGTAAGCATGATGTTCATCCGCTGACGGAGTCAAAAGGAGTGGTATAGATTTAATCAAGGACGGAACGAGAATTGACTAATACGATGACGAAAGATTGTTGCCAGTTTGAGCGACCGGAAGAAGACACGTTTTGAAAGTTCTACAGGACTTTTGAAGATTCAACTTTAACAGAGAAACTTCCCTATGACTAAAATTAAAACCAGTAATTTTTTTGAACGAGTCAGCAGCTTTGTTCATTTGAAGTTACTCAAAGTCTGCCACGAAATTTCAGTATGGCGAAATCGCAGAGCTTAAACATCGAACCACTTTGTGGGGAAGAAAGGATCAACCAGTGTAATGTTTAAAAGTTTTCGTATACACAAAGCACTGAACTCTTATTAAGAAATCTGTGCGACTTTGCGATAGCGAAAATGGTTTGGTGTTAAACAGTTGATTAAGGGCCCATTTATCAATTGAAGATAAAACCGAGACAATAATACTAGAGGTAGCAATCTAGCAATTTTGTCGTGAGTATACGGAAAACTGCTTGATAACGCTAACCGTCGTACATCTCGAATTTATCTTCGATTGATAAACGTACCCTAATTTAGGGTTTATTCTGCTGTCAAGATTGGAGGAGGGGCAACGTATATAATTATATTTCTAGACCGAAAAATTGTAGCAACTCGAGACCATAATGACAATGTTGCTAAAAATATTTTTACCTATTTCAATCAAAGAGATATAAGTCTAATGATCATAAAATTGTTGCCATTCCGTTCGAGCATCGTTGTGACTGATTAAAAAGGGTTTGCGATTGACTTTAAATTTCTCATCAGAATTCCAGCTTTACTCCGTTCAGGCATCTACACGTAACATCTTACTCAAATCCAATTCCTACTGTTGGCTAAAACGTTCTGTGGTTCCCTACCAAGAAAAAAAAAAAAAAAAAAACGATCGCAGGACAATCGAATCGAGAGACGGTCGTTTCGCGGTGAAGATGAATCACTTTCCAGTCACGTAGACTGTAGCTAAGGACACTTCTCTGACCTCCGGAGGGACCCAGACCGACCGACGAACTCATTCCAATAAATCAGTGAATCCGTAGTAAACCGTTTTATTGCAGCTTATCAAGATTCCAATAACATTTCCAAAACTAATTATCAGTTATTCATTCCCTATCGGCCTATTAGCACAAAGGAATGAATTCGACATCTTCGAAATGTGATGAAAAATGATGAGATAGCAATATAATATGTTCGTATAATATGACATCACACAAAGCGTGACCCGTCAGGATTAATTGAATATTCTTCAGAGGAATTCAAACTTCAATTTTTCATCGGGCATTAAGTAAATCATCAATCATTTTCGCACCTCTTCCATCCCTTCTGTTGATTGACACGGTCGGTTTGTCGTTCCAGAGAGATGAGAGTACAAAATATTGTTATAGTCATTCAATAGGAAGGGAAAAAAACGCAACCTATACTACTTATAACGCTGCTAATCATTAGAATCGGCAAGCTAACCAAAATTCGACTAAACGAAATTCCTGAAAATTCTTTTAGGAAAATTCAAAAGGCGGCGTTTTCACATGAGTTGGTGCAAAGACAAGGAGCCAAATTAACGAACAAGCTTCATTATTTGTTATGTATATAATTTCTCATATTATTTCAAAGAGACGCCAAATCTGAGGTTACTTTCAATGAAAATATAACTCGAGGTAACCACTGTCCAGCCAACCATTGATGAAAGCTGGTCAACGATTTCTAATTTTCTGAGATCCCTAGCAAATATAAACCTTCTTCAAACGGTACAAATGGGAATAATTTGAAAAATAAGAAATGACGGCAACTTTAGAGATTTTATTTCAAAAGGGCTCTATCATACTTCTAGTAACGTAGGTGTGCGAGCATTTCGCGTAAATTCTTCGGCAAACTCTTCATTTCAGGTCCGAACAAACAAATAGGCCCTCTAGCATTTCGGATATTGGTCGAGAGAGCAATATTGCAGCCGATCTACCAGAGTACAGGCGGCTTTGGCGATGGAGTCCCTTGAATAAGGTATGTTTGTATTGGAAGCTACCTACATTGACATCGTACCTTCCCTGCAGCTCTTTCATAACTACCGTAGCCGGGTTGGTGCTTGAAATATTACTAACCACGACTGACAGTTCAGCCGCAGAGCTTTCTGAAATATTACTGACGTGAAGCTGCAGTTAGGAAGACCGATTTGGAATACCGACTTCATCTATTTCCATTCTATTTTATTCTGCAACGAAATAGTCGATCGGAAGCACCCGCGTCAAAAAATAATAATGCAATTCGTTTCGAGACAATAAGCGAAGTTTTCTCTCATTGACATTCTCTTTTCGATGTGTAGTGAAATCGCAGATTCTGAAAAAATGATCATGCAAATTTTCATGTTTGGACGCCCAGTCTCAATTTCATGATATTGACGTACCTACTCTAAGCAATAAGAATTTCTGTTAGGTTTTGTCAACTTGTCAACGGTCAACTTGTTCCCTCACCGGTGATTATGACTGAAACTCTATTCGAGGTGACTCAGGGTGAATAATTTGTAATAATATAGGAGACAAAGAAATGTGTCTAGGTAATAATTTTTAATATTTTCCTAGTCGTCGCTCTTTTTGATGTCCAGTGGTTGCGAAGGGTAGAAAACCAGGCGACTTATTCTCCGATTCTTTATTTGCTGGCCGAGCACTTTCGCCCGTTCGGGCATCTACTAGGCGACGTAGAGTCATAGGGTCCACGTCGCCCTGAAAAGACCCGAACGGGCGAAAGTGCTCGACCAGCAAATAAAGAATTGGAGAATGAATCACCTGGTTTTTTCTTCCGCTCACAACCCCTGGACAATAATTTTTAAGCCTCCACTCGGTGACTGTGCCGCTATGCCTGAATCTGTATTCTTCATTTTTCTCGACGAGAGACAAAATCCTTATCCGAGTCGATTACCTTTTGGCAGTCGTGGCCATTTCGGAGGCGTATTATACAACGGCAAAACGTGACCTTGCGCTTTCCTTGCTAGAATTGGGGTCTTGATGAAACGTAGCAATCAATCGCCTTTCGTGTCTACTTGAAATGGATAAGGTGGAAGTGGGTGGTACAGGACAACGTTCGTGGGCAGTGGTGATTTGTGGAACGGCAAGTTTACGCGAATCAGTTTCAGCGAACGCGTCGGCGTTGTTCTGAGCGCGGTTATTCACAACCATGAACTATCTCACGAAGGTCGAGGATTCTCCAACAGTGGGCGAGGATAGTATAATTTTGTCTAATAGCATTTGAATGCAAAAAGTTTCTACAGTTCGGTCTATTGGAAAAAGAAGAAAGTTTAAGAACTCCGCTATTCGATAATATCTATTAATCTATTAACGACTTACAATGAGATCATTCTAAGCCGTCTAAGCTTGATTTCAAACTTGGCTAAGAATTTGCTTAACTCTCTTACGCTTCGTTCAATTACCAGCCTGAAAATTGGTTTTAACTTTTCGATTCAAGTTGAATTAGCTTTTATATCAACTCGGACGAAGAGCTGAACTCGGCGCGCTCCTTTTAACTTCGAATCCGAAGTTTCAACTAAAAGAGAATAGAAACGTTCGGTCCGTTCGTCACGTACTTGTTCGGTGCGAGATAAGTCTAGATGCTTTTGATTAGTTCATACCATCGGATGAATACCTGAACCGTATTCTCCATAGTACAGCTCTAAGTTGCCTTATCTGTTTTCAAATTCGTTCCGTTATGTTAACTAGCTTTTTGTTCAAAGCTCCACGCGCGTTCACCGGAGATTACATTGAAAAATAAGAAGTCTAACCTTTGCATTGTTATCTCCCCATCATTCCCTTAAGCTATAGGTCTAATGCTCAGCGCATAACTGCCCAAGTGGCTTCTTCAAAGACGCGAGTGTTGTATTTATTATCTGATTTATTAGTTACATATTATAATTTTATAGTGCGTTGTAGGTACTGCGTGTACTAGGAATTTAACTGATTTATGATAATAATATACTTAATTTGAGAATCTATCCCAACATAGAACATGAACAGGCTGAAATGATACTCGTCAAACTCTCCTATTAGTTAATTTCAAAATTAACGCTCAAAATAGTTAGTCTTAAAGTTATGAATCAAATCAGTTCGTGGTTATAATTAAAAACGTTGCCTTTGGATCCACCCTTTGGATCCACGTCGCCCTGAAGATGCCCTAATGGGCGAAAGTGCTCGGCCAGGCAATAAAGAACTGGAGAATGAGTCGCTTAGTTGCTTCAAGAATTGCGACGAGACAGAAAAGAAACATACGCATGGTTAGTTTTCTATGAATACTGACAGAACAAAGAACAATAGGGAGTTTTTGCTTATAGCGGTGTTTTTCCACGATGGCCGTGGGGAATTTTGGTTACTTTGTGAAATCATACGTTTCTAATAGAAACCACATTTCACGCGGTCCATATGACGGTAACCATTAAATGCGTATGGTTTTGCAAAATAACCAATACTACACACGGAAAGACACCGGTTGAAAAAAACTCTCTTATCACTTTCTTCGAACTCAATAATAACTTCCTTCGTTCAATTCCATATTTCCAAGGAATTAGAGGAACAAGAGGCGCAGTTACACGAGCTTCTTGAAACCATTACAGAGTGTATCAGCGGTGTTTGGATGTACTCTGTATCATAAAGTATTGGGTTTTTCAACTGGAGCAAAGTAGGATCAAAATTAGACATAACAACTATAAGTTTTCCAAGATTTGTAACTTGCAGAGTGGATAACTCAAACAAAAAGTCGTCAATTCAGATGTTTAAATATACCAAAAGATAGGTAATTTAACTGTTCACATTTTCCCAATGTAATGTACCTATCCATTTTTCAACCGTTTTTGCGATATTCAACAATATTAGTAGACTATACACGAAAACATGACATTTTTCAACTTTAAACGTTATTTTCATCTATTTACTGAGAAAGAAACAAAGAATGAACCATATATTATTGATATACACATCATCAACTATCATTATGCTGAATTTGAGCAAAATCTATTTCATAAAAATTTTCGCGAAAAATCCAAGGGGTCCCCCTGCGATTTTTTTCAACCGAACAGTTAACGATTTTTTACTCGTCTTTCAATACACATAAAAATCTGAAATTTTCAGGAAAGTTGTGTCTTACCAAGATGTATTCTTGTGATTTTTTTTATTTCTCGGAAAAATCTGCAAGTGGTCCAAAAAAATCGGTTTTTGAAAGCTCAAAAATTGGACTTTAACCGTGATTTTCGGGGTCAAAATAAATGCGAATCAATTGTTTTATTATGCAGGAGTCTTCATTTGAACGCCTTACACACGTACATCGCAAAAAATCTGGTGAAAAAAATTTAAGCAGAGCCAGAGAAATTATTTTCCGTAAATCGAGTTTTTCGCCGGCCGGAATTCCGAGCTCGGTGATAGTGAAAAATTAAATTTTCGTTCTACAGCGATTTTGAAAGCTATTCTTATAGGAAATTTAACGCTGAATCCGAATATGACGTCAAAACGGCGAAAATTTCACGACAACTATCAGTTTTTCCAGTTTAATACTACGCCACTCCTACGTTTTTCAACTTTGAAATTCCGTTGCAAATACTTACAGTACTGTTCAAATTTGATTAACTAATGATTCCTACAGGAAATTAGACGTAGAATTCGAATTCAAAGTGGAAAAAATAAAATTCGAACGATTAATAATATTTTTCGAATTTTTTTCGATTTTCATACTTTTGAAGTTTCAACTTGGGGATTTTTTTTCGTCACGTTCCCGAAATGGGACAGATTAGGTGCTGTGGAAGAAAATGAAGGAAATTTAATGTAGAATCGATTGAAAATAAGAAAATGGCTAGCGTATATAATAGCTCTCGAGATATCAATCGCAAAAGAGAACCGCTATCCAAGCTGTTATTGCGGTAGAGTGTATCGAGAATAAAGAACCATAGTATTATCATTTACAGCCTTTTTCTTGTGTCGTATAAATTGTATTTTCATTAGAGTTTCATTATCCAATCCGCTACCAACTCTAATAGCACAGTCTCTAATCTTTAATTCGTTAAGAGTGGCATGGCGACTTTAAATGCAACAAAGACAAATCGCGAACGTCTCATCGATTGTCGATCGAGGCGAATAGAATTAAAAGTCCCTCCTTAAAATTCGGGAAGGGTGACTCTAATAAACTGAAGCGCTTCGACTGAAAGTTCGCCGGTTTTCCCTTTTAACGACCCTTGTTTTTCCGTTGCTATTTGATTAAGAGTCAATACGGTTGAGAATAAGTAAAGTATACAAAAGAAGCCCAATTCCTCAAGTTTTATGAGTGGCACAAAAACGTATTGTTATTGTAATCGAATCTAAAACCGATAACGAATCAGTGATATTTCGAATCACGATGTCAACTTTTGTAATCACCCAAAAAAAAAAAAAAAAAAAAAAAAAAAAAAAAAAAAAAAAAAATTCTAACTTCCCTCAAAATTTGATGTTTTATGTTTCAAGGCATGTAGAATCCGAATATCCAATAAAAACAATTCTGTCCGTCCGCCGTAAGCTGTCAACTCTTTTCTGACGAAACTATTAAAAATAAGTTCCAGAAAATGTCACCAAAAATCAATCATGGCATGACCACGGCTCAATTCTATAACCAAATGGCTTGCTCAGTTTTAAGAATATTTTCGGCGGTTTTGATGGGGAGAAAATTCGTATATTCCAACGTTTTTTAGAAGAAGGTGTATTTGGTAGAAATTTCTATTGATTTTGGACGCAGAATCGAATGATGCCTTTGCGGGATAGATAGCTTTATTGATTCTCGAGTTATTGCAGCTTCTATGTTGAACTTGGGAGATTTTCAGAAATTTTGCGTAACGCGAGAGTTCTTGAAGCTATAAAACACTCTCTATGACAGTAGTTTTAATCGAAAAATTTAGCTGAAAATTGAGAAAAATAAAATGATTAAAATTACAATAGTTACTACGGAGGTCTTCCTTATATCCTTGGCGTTTCGGTTGTCTGTATTCGGGGACCCTGCCTCTGATTTTCGCATTTAAAATGAAGTTATTTTCAGATTTGCCGACAATTTGAGTAATTCGAACGTCTTCTAGCTATAGCGTTCAGTGTAATATGGTAGCTATTACCCAAGTGAGAGTTTCTGCTAAAGAGAGAATCGTTTGGCTCCAATTGAACCAATTTTCTAGAATCACAGATGAGAGAGGCCGGAATTTTATTAAATGTAATTGTAGTTTTTATGCTCGGAATGCAAGCAACCGAGAAACATTCAAAAGTTAGACCCGTTGCTGACCTCGTACGATGAAATTGCAGCTGAAAGCTCCCGAGAGAGTTAGAACTAATGGCTCTGTTTCCTCAACGCTTATTAAATCCAAGACCCAAGAAGCAGGCGTTATTGTACTCCTAGAAGGGACATGACTTTATTAGGCGCGTCTGATGGGACACGGAGGAAATAAACTGAAATTTGCTCAGCCCGCCTTGGTAAAAAAAAAAAAGAAAAGATGCTGAGAAAATCCCGTTTGACGGTAGAAATGCTTACAATTATACAGTTCACTTATTCTCATACGACATGATTCTACTTTGGCAGGTTTGTTCAAAAATGAATACAATAAGTGACATACGATGTGCGCCTAATCCCAAATTAATGCCATCCATTTTCTACCTATTTGACTCATTTACTTAAATCAACCACTAAAATTTTTTTTTTTTTAAATAATAATAATAATAATGAAGAGTGAGCACTACGTGAAATATTTCGCGCAACGTGAAACAAACAAATCATAGTGGTAATTAGTTAGGGGAAAATGAAGTTAAATCATGAATTAATTTTCGTGTTCATCTGTCGAAAATGTCTACCAATGACGAAATCATGTAATAGCAAAATCCAAACTCCAATCTATCTCATTCACAATTTACTTGATGTACATGCAGATTGATTTATTTAATTCCGTTTTATTGTGTGTAGGAAACAAATCCTATAATTCTGACGTTCTACAAGCGGACACAAAATAGACAATGAAAGTTGACGTCTCGTTGTTTTTTAGTTTAGTGGTTTGTCGATTCGTCTGTTTTCATGTCTGTTCCATAAAAAATAACATTTTGATTTGTGTATTGACTATTCGGCTAGTAAAAGTTGTCAAAAACACTTGTTCCATTCATTTCCAGCAATCGGTGGAAGTTGAATTCAACAATAAAAGAACGGTCTCGCTTTTAATTGTTTCTGTCACGTGAAACTTTTCTTAACTTGTTCAAGATAGGTTAAAATAACAAACGCAATCGCTTGTCGAACGGAAGTAGGAACTTTTCAGACTCACCTTGCAGATGAAAGTCTGTTATGAAAACCTCTCTGCTATACCGTAGTCTCAATCTTTCGAATTGCATGTTCAGCACATGTCTAGAACAGCAACGACGAAAGCCGATAAACTTGGATTGGTTTTCACAAGCTGATACACTCTGTAATGGTTTCAAGAAGCTCGTGTAACTGCGCCTCTTGTTCCTCTAATTCCTTGGAAATATGGAATCGAACGAAGGAAGTTATTATTGAGTTCGAAGAAAGTGATAAGAGAGTTTTTTTTCAACCGGTGTTTTTCCGTGTGGAGTATTGGTTATTTTGCAAAACCATACGCATTTAATGGTTACCGTCATATGGACCGCGTGAAATGTGGTTTCTATTAGAAACGTATGATTTCACAAAGTAACCAAAATTCCCCACGGCCATCGTGGAAAAACACCGCTATAAGCAAAAACTCCCTATTGTTCTTTGTTCTGTCAGTATTCATAGAAAACTAACCATGCTTATGTTTCTTTTCTTTCTCGTCGCAATTCTTGATGCCCAGGGGTTGTGAGGGGGAGAAAAACTAGGCGACTCATTCTCCAGTTCTTTATTGCCTGGCCGAGCACTTTCACCCATTCGGGCATCTTCAGGGCGACGTGGAGACAGGGTCCACAGCCCCTGGAGAATGAGTCGCCTAGTTTTTCTCCCCCTCACAACCCCCGGACATGCTCGTCTGTCTACAAAACAAGTTCATCTGTACGTAATTGTAAAAACAATATGTGTGTGGGTCGATCACGCGGTATTCCATGTTTATGCCGGCAAAAGGTATAGCCAATTACAAAATCCAGAAAGTTTTATGAAGGCTACGTCCTAGTCTGAGTAACAAGTAAAATCATTTCCTTGGTATCGAACCAGATTAGGAGTGATCCAAGACGTCATGCCCTGAATTCATGATGTTTGAAAATTGATAGCATGGGAACAGTAACTATTTTCGGTTGTCTCTAATAATCGAATTGTACATTGTTTCCAGTACCAACTCTGTTTCGAATTTGATATTAAAGGACGATCACAAAACTTATTTGCAAAGTAAAACGCGCACAAGAATCAGCTTTGAGCAATAATCCGTTAGATATTTTAAATATTTCGTCTCTTCACTTATTTTTCTATTCGACGAGAGTTAACATGAGTACGATTTTCTTTCTTGTCGCCCCTTACATGTCGTCACGTATTTTTTGTCGGTCAGTTTCGGGTCGCAACTCTATCTTGTTTGGTTTCCCTCTTATCTTGGCTGTTTTGTGCAAGGGCTGGTCATACATGTTTGATCGTGTCCGGAGCCGTGCTATGCTTCTTTTGTCCTACTTTTACTGAAAGGAAGGGTAAAAAGGCTTTTGGAATTATGAAGCAAGCCGGCGGCGATTCTCGTCCCGTCGCCACATAATCTGAGAGTTGTCTTTGACAAGCATACTAAGAAAATCTCCAGCTGCAACGAACGTATCTCCGTTGTGTGATATTTGATATTTTCAGAATAAAAATGCCTAAGCACACCGCTCAAAATGACAAATTCTGGGCTTTTTAAAATTTTCCTTAGGGACAAAAAGCATGGATTCATCGAGCCGAATATGATTTTCCTAAGTGTATTTTTGGAACGCGAAGAATCGATGTTAACAGTGACACGGTGTTATCTGATTTAAAAAATGTGAGCAGATTTTAATGGGTTTCAGGGTTATTATTTTCTTCAGTTTACAGGCGGAAAAGCCTCCCACAGCTCACCCTACTTTGTAGTTCATCCGGTTGCCCCAGTTGAACCCGGAACAGCCCCAGAGATAACCCGCTATTCTACAGAGAACTACCTTGCTATAGAACGTTGTTATTCGGAAGCTGCTGCCAACAAGATAAATTGAAATACCCCACGCTCTCTTGCTACGGAAAACGTAGAGTAGGGTACACGTAGACTGTAGACTGTTTGTATGCAGATATGCTGCTGGGTGAAGTACGTACTGAAGTGGCTTTCAAATCTGATTATACTTTCTTTGATGTGAATTTCTCAAAAACCACGCTCGAGAAGAATAAAAGGGAAAACAATTATTGCGTCATTTTCTTGCATTTTATACTGCTAAACGGCCGATCGCAACTTAACATGATGTACGTATTTCATGGGACTTGAACTTAAAATGTATTTGATAGGAAAAGGGTTGAATAGTTCGATGAATTTACTTCCGGTTGTTCACAACGATCGGAAAGATACGGTCCGAAAGTAGACGTGTTATTGTTTAAAAATGGGCATCGAGGAAGAAGATCGAAATTCACGTCCATTTGAAAATGTGAGAATGAGAAATAAGGGAAGTAAAGAAGAAATGTAAGAAAGAAAAATGTGCGAAAAAATAATGTGAAAAAATGGATGAACGAGTAAATGAACGTGAATTGTGAACTGAGAATGTGAGTGATGATGTGATGAATTGTGATAGATTGTGAATTGATGAATTCTGAATAAATTCACAATTTGAATGAACTGTTATTAAGTGATGATTATATGAAAATAGATTGAATTGAACATTGAAATTGCATTTTGAATTATTTGTATTGAATGTGAATGTGTGAGTGTGAATGTGAAATTTTAATGAATGCAAGAGAGAATGAATGTGAAAAATAACAAAATAAATGTGACAAAATGAGAAATAAGGAAGAATGCATTCGGTTTATTATTCAATAATAAACCTTTGTATTCGCTCACGAACCTCCCAACAAAATTTGTCGTATGACGTACGTAGCATGCCGTAGAATCAACGTAGCATCCCGAATATCGAATAAAAATTTCTGTTTCCGTCAACACTTTCCTGACTATGAAAGCTACACAATTCGATTCAATTTTCACCGAATATTAATCTTGGACAGACAATGGCTCAATTCTTTAGCCACCGATTTATTTAGCCTCACTACTATCTCAATTTTAAGGGTATTTTTGGATGTTCTAAAGGGGGAGACTCGTATTTTCCAATGTTCTTTTGGACAAAGGAGTGTTTAGTATAAATTTATATAGATTTTTTAACGCTGAATCAACGAGACCATAACGGAGTGGATATTTTTAATGGTTCTCAGGTTATTGCAGCTTTTATGAGGTATTGTAAATGACTTCATCAACATAATAATAATAATGATAATTTAAAAACTGTGCAATCATTTGCAGCTTTTTTACTATAATAGCAACCGCAAATGTATACCTACGCAACAACATAGGTCCCTTGTAACCAGGATAAAAAGTATATAGGTGGCCTGGCAACTTGTTTTGCTTGCAAAAACCGATAATGTTTATATCGGGCTGTGGACATGGAAACGTGTCACAGATTTTGAGGGTGGTGAAGATCGCAGAACCACTTTTTGTCAAAGTTACATTGTTAAACTAGGTACCTATAACATTCTTTCGTAGATACATTACTTACATCCATTCCACACTTCGAAAAACATGATACTTCATACTCTCAAGAAAAAAAAATAACGGTATAGAAAAAACGTGAAAATTTTAAAAGTATTTTTTTTTTAAGACAGCAAAGGAAAGAGTTCAATTTTGTATTACTGATAGGATGGAAAAGGTAATTTAATCTTCAGAACCATCATGCTTTTGAAGGCGAAGTAATACATCAGACTCGGTGTAAACAAAGCGGGAAGCCTGACAAAACGGGTCGTCGGGAAATTAATTAGGTCTGCTTCGTTGAACCAGCGTTTGAATGGCGTGAGTAAAGAGTGAACGTATGTGAAGGTGTTTTTACACTGTTTGTATAGGTATGTAGGGCACATAAAGCTCCGACTGACAGATTCTACCCCATGGACCCATGTTGAGGAATATTTTTTAGCAAGATAATCATAACTAGTCTATGAGGTGGCTATGTTATGAAAATATATTGCCCCAACTGATGCCCAGCTATGGATGAAAATATAATACATGTAAAAGATGAATGAATGTGTTATTTCTGTCTCCACGCCCCTGAAGGGACGTCGATCGTTATGACCATCACAACTAAATCTCAACCACTAGAAACATATTCTAGAAAAATTACGATTCCTATTAAATATAGTTTATGGTGTCAAAACTTTGAAAAGGGGATTACCAATAAGAAAAGCATCAGACGGATAGCACGCTACTCGCTCATTACTATAATACACTCATTTCTCATTACTATAAAACTTCTTTTCCTTGTCGTCGCATTTTTTATGTCCCAGGAGTGTGAAAGAGAGAAAAACCAGGCGACTCAGTCTCAGAATCTTTATTTGCTGGCCAAGCACTTTCACCCGTTCGGGCATCTACAAGGTGACGTAGAGCCATAGGGTCCACGTCGCCCTGAAGAGTCCCGAACGGGCGAAAGTGCTCGGCCAGCAAAAAAATAAAGAATCGGAGAATGATCGCGTGGTTTTTCGCCCCCTCACACACGCTGGACATGAATTTAATAGAGTTATTTCTACAGTAGATCTCTAATACTATCTATAAACTGTTTGAATAAGCGGAGTCTTATTTTTCTATATTCCACAATCCCCTACGGTACAGAATGTTGAGCAGGCAAACAATAGGGCCATAAATTCTGCTCTACCGTTCCTCTCATACAAATACGGAATCCAGCTCTTTCTGCTTACCAGGCGTCAGATGATTTATTATTGGGACGCTGCTTGGCTGGCGACACACTGTCTAAATCCTTCACTTATAAAGAGAAATTCAAAATGAAAACAAGTCTATCGTGCGTAGAAAAATATTCACCGAGTCATCGATGTGACGATGATCAGGTAATTTCCCTGTTAACCTCGTCGGAGCCATAAGTCTTTATAATAGAGTAGACTTTTTAAGGTGTGTTCGAATACACTTCTCAGTAGTTTGAGGAGCATATGATAGGCACTGTCTCGGCTAGAATAGGCCGAAGTGTTTTTGAGCAGAAGAGAAGAAACTCTCAATCCGACTAGGACAGGACTTTGATAAATAATTTTCCCAGAGGTGAGTGATGATTCAATTTGAATGACTTAATGAGATCCTTGGCCGTTATGGGCTCTGTAGACCCTTACATTAAACTGCAGGGTATCATCATGAATCACAACCTGAGTTTCTAGCGAGCCAGGCTGTAGTGACGGACTGACCTCACTATAGTACATGCTGCGCTCATAACGACGTAGCCGTCAGACTGTAACATCAGAATCGCGTGCCTCATGTTTACGAGCTGTCAGAAACTAGCTTTGCTTCGGCGTACGTGCATCACAACTAATCGTTATTGAGCTCTGGTTCTAGTACTTAATCTTCAAATCTTCACAAAGGATCATGTCAGAAGCTGATATCCTTAAGACCGTAACAAGGTGAACAAGCTTTCGGTTAAACATGTGGTTGAATATTACTGCGGATCGTTGAACACGATTATGATTATGGATACATTATTTACGAAATTGGAACAGTTGGAAATGACAAGACGAAAGCTTTGAATTAAAATGTATTAATCTGTGATTTCGTTTCATTTGAAGAAAACTGAAGTTCACGCGTGAAAACCGGATAAACTATTGTTACAACTGTATAAGAGTCGAATATTCAAATTAAGTTTGATCATGCCAAAATTGAACCGAATCATCTAATCTAAGTCTCCGAATAATCTAAGATTTGAGCTCTAGAACAAGGACTGTTTCAATGATTTTTATCGCTTAACCTAAACATTTTTAAATGAGAAAATCAAGTCATAAGTATTTTGATCGCTAGTACTGACACTTGGATTAGTCGTTCAGAAAAGTGCATAGGGAAATTCTACTCAATATTATTTCTCGTAATTGAATAAGCTTATCAGGGGACGCTGTTTGATGACCGGAGGAATCATTAGATTCCAGGAAAACCGATACTGCTCAAACAAAGCTGTTGACTTGATCTCGCTTAACACAACATGTAGAGTAATTTGAGATGATGCTAATGGACGACCGACATCTCAAGGCGAGAGTTGGATGCAATTGAGAGAAATGTCGCATTATCTTTCGTATTAATTTCTTTGTCGTAATTTTTTTCACAGCTAATGATTCCTTCACGGGGCAGATAGGAGCATTAACATAGTTTTAATCTCAGGTATTGAGTTAGGTATAAGGTAGGTATATTGAGAGGGTGTACTGAGCAATTAAGGCATACTATCAGCTATTTATAGTTGCCGAAGATCACTCGCTCTTACCACCGCGATCACTCGCTCTTATTATTCCTGATTGTAAAGCTATCCTTTTGACTATAACATGGTGGGAAGGGTCCCCTGAAGTATTTTATTTGAAGTGAATTTTTTATTTACTTATATACGATTTTTTATTATATTATATATTTTTATCGTACTTTTATTTCTATTATATTTATATTTTATTTATTCCTCCGAACAATTTGAAACCCATACTCTCTCTTAGAAATAAATATTACATCTAATATTCGAGCATTCAAATGTTGTATCAACATCCGATAATATTATGTTTGAGTCCTAACTCTAAAAGGAGTCAAATTTGGAAAAAGTTGTACTTCTACTAGGTTATACGCCCACCTCACCACAGTTAAGCTTGGCGATTTAGTATCGGGAATTTTTGGGAGTTAACAAACGAAAATAATATTTTTAAACTTGTTGTAAAGCATCGATGACATTCACAATATTATTCTCGTACAGTACCCCCCCTCTTTGAACGAGCATCAGAGGTAACCCACACTCCAAAATGCAGCTCCAAACTTAGCTGATGAGTGGTGTATTTTATTTCCCAACGCCTGAATAGAACTGTATGAACCTTTTAGACCGCCAGCAAATAGAATGACAATTGCATTGAACGTAAGAAAGGGGATCGCTGATTTCAATGATCTAGTAAATGAGCATGTTTACATGATTTCGAAGCTGTAGCGCATTGTAAGTATTTTATTTATTATTTTCTCTCTAAAACCTTGTTTTTATATGCACTTCAGCAGTTTGTCGTTCTAGGATCATAACGAATGAAATACCTCAATTTCAACAAGAGAACTAAGTACATAGTTTATTTGAACCGTCAATTAATACGAACTGTGGAATATAAACAACAGAAATCATCCAGACCATGCGCCAAAAAATTAATTTCCTATCTACCCCAAAAATTAACTGCTCGTTTGAGAAAAATGAAAGATATAAAAGCATTCAAAAAATGGTAAAATACCTAGGTATAGGCAAGACAAAATATCGAAAACATTTAACTTATTTTCCTTGTCGTCGCATTTTTTTATGTCCAGCGGGTGTGAGAGGGAGAAAAACCAGGACAATGAGTCCAGAGCCATGTCGCCCTGAAGATGCCCGAACCGGCAAAAGAAATCGGGAAGAATCGGAGAATGAGTCTCCTGGTTTTTCACCCCCTCACACTCCCTAAAAAATATCAACGTTTTCTCCAATCAATCACTTTGAATTGACATCAGCTTCCCTCAGTTTTACAATCATGTACTAGAACACACATAGAAAATCTAAAGACTCTAACAACTAGACGAACCGCGCCAAGCAGAGTAGCCGATCGGACGCGTGCCTCGGATCACAAGTCATGTACGAGCTCAAGCGACGATGAAACGCTGATCGCCCTACACAGCAGGCTGAATAATGCATGTGAAGAGCCACCTGCTCAACATCGCCTTCAAGCGTCGCATTTGTCGGTTAAAGAGTCACATTTTCAGCCGTAGAGATCATGCGTCAACTACCATTTCAGAAATCGTGGGTCATACGGTTTTTTTTTTTTTTTTTTTTTTTTTTTTTAATCGACAATAAATGAAAGAGTGAACGTTCGTTTAGTTTTCATGCAGATATTGTGCCAAAAAGTCACTATACGAATTATCGTAGGATCATCAATGGATCTCAACGAATAAGAAAAATTATGGTAAACAATCTTAGTGTTATTTTACTACAAGATTCATGATTCTAGAAGATTATGAGGATTAAGTACTAGTTTAATGAAGTGTATGGTTCAATAAAAAAAGACACCTTCGAAATCAGTGTTGAAATACACGGCCCCAGAAGAATGATTAGCGTTCTGAGTTTATGTTAAGTGTAGGCTTAAGCCTACATTTACGCCTACTAAAATAACAAAATTCTATAATACAGTAGCTAGACCTCTTCCGGAGATTCGAAAATTAATAGCGATATTAGCAGTAACTATAAGTATATTTCGATTAACGAAGGTTTACACTTGTGAGGGGCTAGAGAATGCGAACGCACTTGGTAAAAAAATAATACTTATTAGGGCAAATTACATTTTTTAGTATTCAACGTGATCTAACTATAGATGACACATTTGCACGGGTATACACTTAATGGTCAACCACTTTCCGGTTACTTCAAATTTTGACATTCTTCCGCTATTGAACGAAAAATCACTTAACTATTGCCATCAGAGAACCTTGAGTAATTCATGCATTTCTGTCAAAAATGTGGCTTGAATGTTGAGTACTTACATAAAGTTATTAATATCAATGTAGAGTAATTAATAAATTGTTTCTTTGCAAATCCTAGGTATGAATGAGAGTTTTAGATTTGTTAGGGTTTTTAGTACTGTTCGCTGAGTTGCTTTTTGCTCATAAATTAGCTCTGAATGTGTAATGGTGATACCCATGGTTTTAGCCAGCTTAGGGTATACTTGGATCCTCTTGACATTCATGGCATAATGGACTATGATCGATTGGAACCTAAACAATTGCTCTGAAAGATGGTTAACGCTGATCTTCGGCATGTGACTTCTTTTCCTTCTTAAAAAAAAAAAAATAAATAAAAACTACGAATTTATATCAAATAAATATTTCGAAATAACTACGTCATAAATGCAGGTAGTTCAATAATAGTTGGAGGAAAAAATAGCAAATGCAGGAAAAGGAATTTGGAAAAGGCAAAACCTAAGAACTCAACATTCCTTATTTTATAAACAAAGGAATAAAGTGAAGTGTACTAGTAAATAGATAGCAAAGACACATTCGTTAAAACAAACACACGTGAATTAGTGGTGCTCACCTCGTGGAGGTGGTGCTGCCGAATGGGACTGAATTTCGGCTGCCGATTGTTCGGGTACGTTGGCAATGCGCAGGGCAGCCAAACGGGCCTGAACTCTGCTGGCTTACGCGCGCGGGCGGCTCACTAAAGGGAGACTGTCGCACCGCAACGTGACGCTCCTTTGCACCCCGACCGCCTCCCGAGACCCGCGAGGAGCCATCGATCCCTCCCCTCTTTTTCTCAAACTCTTACTTCGGATTAGGGCTATTTGCTTAAGAAAGCGTTTAAATTCGATTGAAACGAGAATTTTGAATTTTAAGAATATCAGAAGATTTTTCACACGACTGCAATTAATATCACCGAGTGCAAGCGGGAAAAAATTTGAGTATAGATCGCGCAGCTACGAGGTGGCAGCTCGTAATATGTATGACCAATTTTATAATCAAGAAATCATTTTAATAAAAATGACATTCGAACCGGTAGATTTCTGTCATTGGTGAATGAATTATGAAACAGATTTTTAGTGGTTGGTGTAATTGTGCGTGTTTATGATGTTAATTCGAAATATGGATACCGAAAAACGAATTGGGCACGTTATAGAATTCTATAACTCAGGTCTATAATTCATCATCACACGTTCCTAATTATAGTATTTGAATGACTATGCTCAATAATGAGGTTGGGGTAGGGTCGTTCAGTTGTGCACTTGCAATAAATTTGAGGTGGTTTAGGAGAGATATAGATGATCATGAGTTGAAAGATGGACTCAATAGTTTGGTCCCTACCATAAATCTAGTTCAAGAATTCGGAATCCAGGTGGTTTGGTTTTTCGACAAGATATGGGGTATTCCCAGTTCTGATGGTTTTAAAACTCATTCTTGGATTTATAGCTGTGTAGAATTGGCTCGAACTTATTAGAAAATGAACTGTGGATTATTATTCAATAATAAACCATTGTATGTAATCACGAAGAAAAAGCCAAACACTCCTCAAAATTTGATGTTTTACGTTTCAAGGCATGTAGAATATCCAAATAAAATTCTGTCCCTCTGTTGTATGCCGTCAAAAATTTTCCGATGAAACCATAACACTAAACAACAGCTAAGTATAATAGCTAAATTCTTGTCACCGAAAATCAATCTTGGTCTAACAATGGCTCAATTGCTCAACCAAATCGCTACTTAAAATTCCTTCTGCCTTATCGTTAGACGAATGATTTAGCTGTTAATTAGATAATTAAGAACAATAAAAATTATTAAAATTACAATAGTTGCCACGGAATTTTCCCTTATAGTAACCATTCTGTTTTTTGATGGGTACGTTCACAAATGTTCGGAATGATTACTATTAGAAATGGATGGTCTTCCTAAATCATTATTGAAGCGAAGGATTTTACTCTGCGGTAACCTCGTTGCCTAGATTTGGAGTTCGTGAACTTGTTTAGGAAGAAAAATATTATTTCTAGCTTACCTCGAATTCGAACAAAATCGAAATTAGCGGGCTCTTCACTAAAATAGGTATTTGATTGATTTATGGAAAATCTTTCGTGTTCATGCCAGGAAACCTAAAACGTACCAAATATGTGAAGATTTTGGAAGTACGGCGTGTGTCGCCAACATTAAAAATATAGCGTCATTCTCCCGCCACAACTCTGACCTCGAATGTTCTAATATTTCGTTTTCGCGTGCTGCACAAGTTCGGTGATAGCTATGTAGATCATTAATATCCGAATTTGTTAGATTATTCGGAAACTTTGTTTCATTTATGAAATCATTTCTAATTAACTGAAGTCATGATACTTTGTGTAATTTTATAGTTAGGTACCTATTTTTGTATATAAGTGTGGCAGCGAAACCACGCCATTTCACACTGCAAGCGAATAATCTAACCTCATGGTGAAACCGCATGGTACAAATCGTCCAATTGCACTTCTTTCAATGACTTCCTGATGGTGATTTGAGATTTACGTAACAGACCTCTGTGGGGAGTCTATCTGCAACTGATCCGTGCCGATTTGGTTGTTCGCTAGTCCGCATCCAAAGCTCCCTCTCACCTTCGCTTTAGAATATTAGCTGTTACTAAACCTAATAAGTTATTTTTCTTTATTTAAATATGTATTTTGGGGCACTCTTGCAACAATGTTTAGTTTGATTTATTTTTTTTTGCATATAAATAATTAATTATGTCCTCCGACACTGCAGATTATGTGACCCAGTGCGCATGCGTCAATCGCCAACAATCACGCCATTTTTGTGGCGCACGTGAGATCGTCAGTCTTTGTCGTCCAGCTAATGTCGCTGTTCCTGTATCGTTCAGAGGAGAAGCCGCCGTTTGTCAGCTCTCATTATTAAGGACGCCTTTTCAACCCACTTCGAATCTTTATTCGGTGGATATTCTCGCATTCCCAGCGTCTCCGTCGGTATCTGCCGTCTGTGCGGATCGGCCAACGTCGAGGAAAATTGGGATTTGCCGCCGCGTATTCCACGAGTTTTGCCGCCCCCGGCACTGGGTGAAAGCTCCCGGACATACCTTACCTGGAGAAAGATACGAGCCGGATATATATCGCCCGCGCGAATATCTACAAGCCAGGTGGGAGTATTTTGTCTTTGTAATTGCCGTGCATGGGCGCCTCGTAATTCGGACTGCAGAATTCGTCTCGTGTAATATCGCGATCGCGTATGGACATTTTTTCTTAATAGAAATATATATTTCTTTGAGTCATTTTATTATATAATTTTGGTTAAGCAAGAGTAAGCCCACCAGAAAGTATTAACGATTCATTTCCTTTTCTTTTACTTTTTTTAATAAACGTGGAGTCAAATTATTATTTAAACCGTTATTGATTTAAAAACCTTTTTCCACACAACAAAATGGTAGCAGAGCGTGGTTTTTGGGCTTACTTTTGCATTTTTTGTATTAAATTTTCATTGTTTTAAATTGATTTTCTAGTATATTGATCAATTTCCGCGTCTGTGTGAACCGAGGCGAACGGGTAGTTGAACGGAAGGTAGACGCTCTCGTGGACGAGCGGTCTCATTCCTGATCGGCTTTTCGACCCGATTGGGCGTTACTTTATTCTTGCCCTCTCCCTTTTTTCGTTTCAAGTCGAATCTTGACTTGCTTGTGTGGTTATATTGCCCAGTGAATGCCTAAGAAGAAACGTAAATCAATCATGGCTGTTTCTGTAGCTGAGCATTCGTCGAAAATGAAATCGTTTTTCAAAAAATTAGATTCTGCTGGTGATGAAGTTAAAAATATTGTTTTTCAGGGCCGAAAGGCGAAAGAATCGATGGATCTTAAATCTATTATCACTTTTAAAAGTATGTACACTGCATTGGATCGTTATTATACCAAGTTCGAAAATTGTTGGGAAGAATTGGTGGATGCATTTGAAGAAAGTGATCGAGAGTCCGAATTCCCTACCGATGCTTACTTGGAAGTGAAAGGTAATATCAGACGTTATTATTACGAATCAATAGCCATTTTTCAAAGTTTTAATGACGCCCCGTCTCTTTCAACATCTGTTGGAGGTAATGTTACGTTGTCTGATTCCCGTTTTAACGATGATTTGCCGAGAATTCCTATTCCTAGTTTTGATGGCAACGTTCTGGAATGGCCTAAATGGAGGGATAGCTATGTTTCTCTGGTACATTCTTGTGACAGTCTAAGCCCTATACGAAAGTTCCACTATTTGTCCTCAGCTCTGAAAGGAACTGCCTCAACAGTGATATCACATTTGAAAGTCGAACAGAATAATTATAATTTAGCCTGGACAGCATTGATAGAAGCCTTCGATAACAAACGGATGCTCGCGAATGCGTACCTACATCAGGTGCTATCATTCAAACCGCTTGTGGGTAAGCCATCTATTGAATCTTTAAAATTGTTTATGGCCAAAATATCCGATAGCATTTCTTCGTTAAAATTACTTAATATACCAAATGAAGGTGAATTTATTTTGTTTTACCTAGCCAGTCGTTGTTTGGATCCTGGCACAAGGGATCAATTTGAAATGGCACATAAACACACAATTTTTCCGTCATTTGACTCTTTGAAAAAATTTGTAAGAGAAAGATGTTTATCTATACAACTTTCAAGCCTTCATTTTGAACCTTCGCCGCTAGTTGATCGCAAGGTGAAATCTAACCCAGCTGTTTCTAAGACGTTTTTGGTAAATTCTAAAGAACCTTCTAACGTGTCATCACATGATAAACGGTGTTTTTTGTGCAATGAAAATTGTCATCAGCTAAGTAAATGCAGAAAATTTTTGTCGGCAACAATCGCGGATCGTTGTCAGATGTTGAAAACTTGGAAAGGTTGCCGGAATTGCTTAGGAAATGCACATTCTACTTATTTTTGCCAAGAACCGCCCAGCTGCAAGTTGTGTGTTGGAAAACATAATACATTATTGCATTATCCGTCAGGTCAACGGCCGAAGGGCAAAGCGAAAAGCGGTACTTCTCAATCTCCATCTAGCACTAGCACTTCACAACAAACTGAACCTGGTAGTGCATCCTTCTGCTCCGTGGCTAACCGAACTATCCCTATGAGAACCGAAAAGGAACCCATTATTATTTTAGGGACATTATGGGCTGATTTTGTTGATGCGCGAGGTAATTATGTTTCCTTGCGGGGCCTTTTAGATAGCGGATCGCAACAATCCTATATTTCTTTAGCAGGTTTGAAAAAATTGGGCCTCAAATATAGACCATCGGCCAGAAAAATTTGCGGGATTGGCGAAACCCTGTACGACGGAGCTAAAGGCGATGTGGATTGCAAAATCAAGGCCCAAGGAGACATTCTCCATTTTAAAGCAATAGTTTTAAAGAATCTAGCCAATTTTATGCCCAATGTTCCATTACCCCAATCACATATAGTTAAATTTTCTAATTACGAGTTAGCTGACCCCTATTTCTGGAAACCTGCTTCAATCGATTTTCTATTTGGCGCCGATATGTACGGTGATATAGTGTGTGGCGCACCTATAGTCATTGACAAAAATATGCCAATCCTGGTTCCGTCGCGAGTTGGGAATATTCTAATGGGTTCATTCAAGGATGATATTGCCTCTAACCCTGGTTCTGTTTCCTTTTTAGCCCTGAACCCAATGGACAAAGCTGAAGAAAATTTGAATGAAAAATTAACACGGTTTTGGGAAATGGAAGAGATTCAGGAAGATAAAATGTGTATTACTAATCCCAACGATGACTGGTGTGAAAAGCATTTTGAAACTAACTGTCGTCGCGCGCCATCCGGTCAGTATATTGTGAAACTTCCCTTTAAATCTAACGTGCCAGATGTGTTTCCTTCAGAGTTTATGGCTCGGAAGAGGTTCTCTAATTTAGAATGTAAACTTCGGAAAAATCCGGATGTTTATAATCAGTATCGGGACTTCATGGACGAGTATAGAGATTTAGGCCATATGTTTCCAGTGAATAGGCCGTCGAATTATATAATTCCTCACCACGCCATATTTAAAGAAGATCGCAATCAAATAAAATTGCGCGTAGTATTTGACGCTTCGGCCAAAACGACGTCTGGGTCTCTGAATGATCATCTTCATGTAGGTCCTAAGCTGCAAAATGATATTCGAGATATATTGCTGAATTGGAGAACTCGGATAGTTGTGGTCGTGGCGGACATAGTCAAGATGTACCGGAACATTCTTGTGGATGAGGAGGATCGAGGGTTCCAACATATTTTGTGGAGGAACCATTATCTCGAAGCTCTTCAGAAATTTGAATTGACCACTCTTACTTACGGTATGACATGTTCGCCATGGTTGGCTCTCCGAGTTCTCAAACAATTGTGCACCGATGAAGGTTCAAAATTTCCACTTGCGGCCAAGGCAATTAGTGAGGACATTTTCATTGATGATGTGGTTTCGGGGTCTGATTCACTGGAAAGCGCTCTCGAGTTACAAAATGAATTGATAAATTTGCTGAAGCTCGGCGGTTTTGAACTTAAAAAATGGGCAAGTAATAGGGTCGAAATTACGGAAAATGTTGGGGAAAATTTGAACGATTCAGTGTCGTTTGTGCACGAATCGGAGGCCAGTTTTAAGATTTTAGGTTTGGTTTGGTTTCCCAACGAGGACTGTTTTTCGTATCGAATTAATTTACCCCCCAATCCCAAACTCACAAAACGGGCTATTTTATCTATGGTGGCCAGCCTTTACGACCCATTATCTTTTCTAGCTCCGGCCACAGTTCTGATGAAGTCATTAATTCAAATGCTTTGGAAAGCGAAAGTAGGTTGGGATGACGCTATTCCGATGGATATCCAAAAGTTATGGCAAGCCATCTTAGCCGATTTGCCTTCTATATCGAATATTCGCATTCCCAGGTTGATATGTTCTTCAGATGCTGTTAGTTATCAATTAGTGGGTTTTTGTGACGCATCGGAATCTGCCTTTTGCGCCGTTATGTATTTACGATGCCTACGTTCTGAGGGCATCACCGTGTCTTTGTTGACATCAAAAACAAAATTAGCTCCGGTAAAAACGGTATCAATACCCCGTTTAGAACTGTGTGGCGCTGTCTTACTGGCTAATCTGTTTTCCAGTTTGTCTCCATTTGTAAGCAGTCTAAACAAACCGATACTAGATCCCGTGTTCTATACTGATTCTTCAGTAGTCTTGGGCTGGATCAATACTCTTCCGTGCTTTCTGAAAGTTTTCATCGCTAATAGAGTGACGAAAATTATTACTAAAACTTCTTTGAAATTCTGGCGACATATTTACTCTGATCAGAATCCTAGTGATCTGGGGTCTCGTGGGATACTGCCTAGTAAATTGATTAACGAGACGATGTGGTGGCACGGGCCAATTTGGTTAGAAATGTCTGAGTCTGAGTGGCCAATATCCGCGGTAGGTGATCAACAGGATCTCCCAGAGATGAAACCGAGACAACTTTGTCTTTTATCTCCACCAAGCTCAGTTCTTGACAACACTTGGATGACTAGGTTTTCTTCCTATTTCAAAATATTGCGAGTTACGGCTCTGATTAGGAGAATTATTCTAAAGCCTAAAAATAAAAAATTGTCAATGGCCAGTCCCATCACTATAGATGAAATGAATGCGTGCCTTCTGTTGCTGATCAAGCAAACCCAACGCGAATTTTATGGTCAGAATCAACAGGCCCAATATGATAGTACCATATCAAAATACCGGTTTCTCAACGTTTTTATCGACAAGGAGGGTATTCTCAGGGTAGGCGGAAGGATTCGGCATTCCAATGTTTCGGAGGGTCAAAAGTTTCCTATATTATTGCCGCGTAAAGGACATTTAACAATTTTAATTGTTGATATGTTCCACCGTCTGAATATGCACCCTGGAAATGCGTGCCTCCAAGGGTTAATTCAATTGAAATATTGGGTACCCGGATTGCGTCTACTGATCCAACAGCGTAAATTTAAATGTTTGACTTGTTTTAAATTCGGTGCCAAATCCCAACAAGTAATGATGGGAGATTTACCTCCTAACCGTTTTAATGAAAGTCATGCCTTCGCCCATGTCGGTACAGATTTCGCAGGCCCTTTTTTGTTGAGAGAGTGTCTCCGACGAAAAGCCCCCCAGAGCAAAGGGTACCTATGTGTGTTTGTGTGCTTGGCTACAAAAGCCTTACACCTCGAGTTAGTGACTAACCTCACTACAGAATGTTTTTTAGCAGCTCTGGACCGATTTATATCTCGTCGCAGTTGTCCTAGCTCTATCTATTCAGACAACGGGAGAACTTATATAGGAGCTAATAATCAACTTAAAGAATTCTTGACCTGGTTCCATGAACAAGAAAATATTCAAGGCATTATCGATTATGCCTCAAGGCGTGGAATTAAATGGAGCTTCACTCCACCGTACGCTCCAAATTTTTCAGGTATGGCTGAAGCGGCCGTTAAATCCGTTAAAATGGCTCTTAAAAAGGCTGTCGGTGATACGTGTCTTACCTATGAAGAGGCTTTCACTTTATTCCACAAAATAGAGGCAATTTTGAACTCTAGGCCGTTGGGGCAGCTGTCACAGGACCCGTCCGAGACTGGCTATCTGTCTCCAGGTCATTTTTTGGTTGGTAGGCCTCTCAACGCTATTCCAGAACCCTCGGTTCTAGATCTAAGGCAAAATTCCTTAAGTCGATGGCAAATCGTAAAACGGATCAGTGAATATTTTTGGGTGCGTTGGCGACGAGAGTATTTATCTACTTTGCAGAATAGGGTAAAATGGTATAAATATCGACCGGACCATCCCAGTTTGAGGGAGGATGACATTGTCCTCCTCAAGGACGATAACGCCCCGCTTTTGAATTGGCCAATGGGTCGGGTGATCCAAGTGCACCCTGGACCTGACGGGCGAGTTCGAGTTGCCACAATAAAAATAAAAAACTCGGAGTACAAGAGATCGGTCAGAAGCCTTGTCCCTTTATTACCAATTTCTTCGTCATCATTCACAGAGGATTGATCCAAAATTTTTCACTTTTTTTTTGTGCCAAAAGGCATTCTATTATATCCATATAATGAAATGACCAAAGATACTTCATGTATTGGAATAATAATATTATAAATCCTGTAAATTGAAAATTACACACTAATTTTGGTAGGCGGTTATGTTACTAAACCTAATAAGTTATTTTTCTTTATTTAAATATGTATTTTGGGGCACTCTTGCAACAATGTTTAGTTTGATTTATTTTTTTTTGCATATAAATAATTAATTATGTCCTCCGACACTGCAGATTATGTGACCCAGTGCGCATGCGTCAATCGCCAACAATCACGCCATTTTTGTGGCGCACGTGAGATCGTCAGTCTTTGTCGTCCAGCTAATGTCGCTGTTCCTGTATCGTTCAGAGGAGAAGCCGCCGTTTGTCAGCTCTCATTATTAAGGACGCCTTTTCAACCCACTTCGAATCTTTATTCGGTGGATATTCTCGCATTCCCAGCGTCTCCGTCGGTATCTGCCGTCTGTGCGGATCGGCCAACGTCGAGGAAAATTGGGATTTGCCGCCGCGTATTCCACGCGTTTTGCCGCCCCCGGCACTGGGTGAAAGCTCCCGGACATACCTTACCTGGAGAAAGATACGAGCCGGATATATATCGCCCGCGCGAATATCTACAAGCCAGGTGGGAGTATTTTGTCTTTGTAATTGCCGTGCATGGGCGCCTCGTAATTCGGACTGCAGAATTCGTCTCGTGTAATATCGCGATCGCGTATGGACATTTTTTCTTAATAGAAATATATATTTCTTTGAGTCATTTTATTATATAATTTTGGTTAAGCAAGAGTAAGCCCACCAGAAAGTATTAACGATTCATTTCCTTTTCTTTTACTTTTTTTAATAAACGTGGAGTCAAATTATTATTTAAACCGTTATTGATTTAAAAACCTTTTTCCACACAACATTAGCGGTTGCACAATCGTCGTCGACTATTCAACCGAAAAATAGAGGGCTGTGTTGAAGGATGAAATAGAAACTTTTTCTCAGCGAGAAGCTGTTTTATTGTCAATCGACTGGAAAGAAGTGATTTTTCTTCAACCTTCATACGCGTGGTAAATTTATTAACCGTGCATCCAACATTAAAAAAAAAATTAAAGAAGGATTTGGAAAAAAAATTGATGAATTTTAATCAAAACTGGAGAGAAGATAAGTCATTCGCTAAGTTCAGTCCAGAAGCAGGAAAGTATTTTCAAAATTGTTAGCATAATAGTATTCGTTTGAATCTTCCCGAACTGACACCTTTCGTCTCTTCAAATCGTGTAGGATTTGGTATCTATGATCATTATAACGAGTAAAAACTATCTACATCGCGTGAAAACTCGCGTTGAAAAATACTTAGCAAAAAATGTTCCGACATTTTTTTGATGAAGCGATCATACTCTTTTATTATTTTACAGGTACCGGAACTGGTGAAATGGAAAAATAAATAATGCTATCTTACCTTCGACGAACCAGAAAAACTTCCCCTTTCTTGGTCTAATATGAAAAAGGTCTGATACTTGAGACGGATTTCGTATACATTTCCAAAACGACCAAATGGCGTTGAAAATATCCTAATAATACTCTTGAACAATAAATTTATTTAGTTGGAAATTCAGTTGGACAAAGAAGAAGAAACAGCAGATGTCCGTAAAAATGTGATGGGTGACACACATGAGAAAAAAAAACTATTTCACTTACACTCGTTTTTATTAGGAAAATATATGACAGTATTGTTGCGTTGCGTCTAATTCATTATTGTTCCAAAAACCTATCGAAAATCCAGACATCTATTTCGTTTCACTTTAGAGCGAAGTTTTCCAATAATTCATTTAAATGTCGAGAAAAATAAAAGCGTGGCGTTTACGATTCAAAAGAATGACTAAAAATACAATTTACGAAGAAAGTACCTATGTACACATTGTGAATAACTTAAAACAACTTTGTGGGCTCTGATTACGATAAATAATACCTACGACGGTAACATTGAGGCTCACCCTTCCAACATTCAACTCAACAATATATATAAAAGTGACACATACAAAACATAGATTATTATTATTATTTACAGTCGATTTCAAGTCCTTAACCTAATTTTTCCATCGTTAAATGTGAAGAAAAAATACTATCGTGTAATTAATCCGAAACATAAATTACAACGATTTTTAGCAGCACTTACATTCTCGTTTACAATCCGAGTTATGAGTTGGTCGCGATACTTCACACACACCATCATGAAATTTACAGTTACGGCCAAATATCAAAATTCTATCGTAAGAAAAATTCTTGCGAGTGGCTCTTAGAAAACATCAATCGTTTACGTTAATTTTTCATATAAAAAGCTCATTTTTACAATGTCCTCGTGAACATTACTAGTAGTTTACCACAGCTATGACGACATGGCTTCCAATTTGAGATACAAATCCCTAGCCATTGAGAAACGCTCAAAAATTAATGAGAATCAAATGATATTATTGTGTCTATAATAGAGAAAGTGTGCCAAAAAATATATCATTGCATTTTAGTCCGATTTCGGTGTAAATCTGGTAGACAAATCTGGACTTATTCGTACGATTGTGACCACTCAACTGCGGTTCAGTGGTATCATATACGGTGGTACATATAGGGGTATCATTATAGAGGAACATAATATATGACCGGTATTGAGCGTACGAATGAAAAACAGGAATCATGAAAATATCCATCTCAACCCTTGCAATTTGCAAATGAGGGGAAGCTCAGAAAATACAACTAAATTCTTCTCCACGAAAGGGAAAAACCTCAAATTATTCAGCTTCCTTCAATTGTCTCCAAAAGGAATCAAAATTTGGCACACTTTCATCCTACTCTACCAACTAATGCAAAACGTAGAAATATCACATATTATCATCTTCGTGCAGTTATACAGATACTCAAAATGTGACACATTCATTTCAGCTGGGAATAATACTGTAAGAATTCATTTCCTTCAAACTAGGAAGAACAACAAGAATTGCCTACCGATTGAAGAAAATTTGGAGTAGTAAAACCAAGGAACAGGTCACATTTGGTTAGCATTTCGGCAATTTTTAACGACGGCTGTCTTTGTGAGACGTTTAATTTAAAGTTGAAATATTTACGAAGCAGGTTTCTTCCTCGATGATTCTGTCGTCACACTTTCAAGAGAAAGCATAGCATTTTTCACGATTTTTCAACACTGTCAGGAACAGAATAGTTTAACTAGGAATAGAATAACTCTGAGTTATTGTTACAGAAAATCATTAGTTCATGACAGAAATGAAATAAAATTTTTTATGTAAATATTATAGCCCATTTCAATGCTGTACAATGTCCAATTATCATCCGGATGATGCCTGACAACTTTTTGAGGTAGTCCCTACATTGAACTGCGAAATAAAAAATTCAATAAATTTAGAAAACCTTGATTGAGCATTATCGATAGAGGTAAATATCGTACATGTACATGACAGTGATGGCATGAGCATTTCGAATCTCAATTAAATTTCTAACGATCGTGTTACAGAATCGGCATTTGTCTTCTCAAACGTTTTCCAGCCGTCTGTGACGCGCAGTCCAGTAAAACCTCGTTATTTGCGACCAACGATGCATATCATCCGTTTCTACTGTGAAATCGAATGAAAGCGAAACTTCTGATAGCCTCCTTTTTTCAGTTTTTCTGAAAGTGAAGTGAATGAAACGTTTCGCTAACATGTATTCCAAGTTACGGCAGCAACCGATAAAACGAAGATCGACGACTCTGCTCTCACAAAATTTAAATTCTTATCCTATGAGTGTTTGCTGCTAACTATAGGTCTCAAAAAACGTAAACACCCGTCAAAATTGAATGATCTGATCCACGGTAATCGTGACTTAGGAAAATGTTTTTTGTAATATAATTGATAAACGAACTCATCTTCATATAATATAAATATTGTATTCCACGAACGCAAAGTTGTTTTTCAAACAATCCAGTTTCATAATAATAAGGCCAAAAAATTCCTGGCATCTTCAAAACAATTTCTCACGAATAGGACTTGATTTAGCCAAACAGATTTCACTCCAAACATTGTTTATTAGCGTTGTCTTGAAATTTGCTCAAAAGTCGACAGTACCATTATTTCGAAATTGAACTGAAACTATACCTAATAGAAATGAGGAGTTAAGTAAATAAAGTTATAGTAATTATGTTGGTAGGTATAATAGAAATTAGGTAAAAAAATGGATCGAAAAAATTCAAGTTAGATGTTTGATGGGTTTTTTTCACAGATTTGGGACATAGCTAAAGAAATGAAGCACAACTGATAGTTGGTTGAACCTTGTAATCTCCTGGTTTTAAAAATTATTCAATAAATCGTGTCAACCGGTTGACGCAGTTGCTCTTGGAGAACCTCCTGATTTCAGGATTCTAAGCTTTTCTAGCCAGTATTGATGTCACAACTCGCTTAGTGATTGTTCATCCAATCAAGAAATCATTCCTGCAGCCACTGAAATCACCTGTGGGGCTATCAGTGAACACTATTGCAAAAAGAGCATTATTATCTTCAGTTTGAGAGTTTCTAGTAGGTATAATAAATTAGCAGGAACTCGACGTCGAAAAACTCCGTACTACGCGCGCATAAATTCATCTAATATTGTCGATGTTTCCGATCGTATCTATAAGGAGTGTTCTGGTTGAAACGGACTTCGAAGACTCAATTGAGGTGTGACCTCTTTAGTGACTCTTCATTGTCACACAGATAGCAATTTCACATTTTTTAATGTTAGTCGCCGGATCGAATCAACGTCTCAACGATCGCATCTTTTTGGAATTCTCTGTTTGAGAGTTCTTATCGTCGGTATTTCATGCCGATTCCCTTTGACAGTCGAATAAGTCACCAATGGAAGGCGACTTGTCGTACGACTGCTGTGAAAGCTCTCAGCTATCGATATGCCTTCATGTCAAACTAATAATCACAACGCATTTTGTTTTTTCAAAATAAAAGCCGTTCCAAATTATGAACATTATGAACATGAATGTATGGATTCGATTTGATATAACTACAAATCAAAATACAGTAATTTTGAATATCGGCTAGTAGCTCTCAACGTCACTGGGGCGAGCGCTCTTTTATCTGACGGATTGTCGATTACCTACGTTAACAAAATAGAATTCACAAAAACATGATTTTGAAAAATACTTACATTTCTCTCTCTCACACATTCGTTAAGAGAATATTCCCTTTCGTCATTTACAGTTCAATATTTTTCATAGACGATTTAACATCGATACTTGAACGAGTTCATTTTGTCTATGAAATTTTCCAAAATCGAATCATCACTTCACGCGTATTGATTTTTTTCTCCATGCATATACCAGCGTTCAACGTCTACGCGTTGAACGGTGAGCACGATTGACGTTTTGTCGTCTTGAATTCACGGAAAGCTCGTGCGCGTTAACGGCTTCAATCTGATTGCCGTCATTTGTAGGACTTGGGAATCATGTGACGTTGAGCGTGTAGAACGTGACGTCAGGAGTCGTGTATCAGTAGTCCTCGTCGTCTTCGTGCCGTTTATTGCAACAGCAGCAACAGCAACATCTGAAATTTAACAATGGTAACAATAATTCACGTTTATGAGAATGACTAAAACCTGACACGAACAATTCTTTGTCATTAAATCGTCAATGAGTATGAAAAAAGATGTTCATGTTGAAGATGAAATTGAATCGTTTCAAAAATCGCGAATTCTTGGGAGATCCCGTCACAATAACAGGGATTCAGTCTGTGTGTCGCACAGCATTTAGAGCAAGCGATATGAGTACTGCTTACTAACCGTTTCACGTATGGTATACTAACACTACATTCTTTTGATATAGTGTCACAAATGTAAACCATCATAGGATCCCAAGTGAGTATTTTACTGTTGGGCCAACTTTTTGATGGCACTCCTCAACAGTGAGTCAAGGTCACCTAATTGTACTTGGTGATTCCTCGGTCCAACGACGCTGCAGAGATGTGCGTCTGTGTAACCACTTTAGTTTATTTTTTAATCATCATTTGTTAGTACTGCCAAGCCCATTTTTCCGCAAATTCGCTTGCGAGTTATACATGAAGATAATTCACAAGGTAACTATTGATCTCCGAAGAAATCTCCTAAAATAGCTCTTACGGTTCCAACAAATTCTAAAGATCTACGTTAAAAGTTGTAGCTGCTGCCAATTATTCATAAACGATGATAAATTTACGTACAAAGCTAATGGGAATAAAAATGATCCCTTCGACCTCTCGTTTCGTTTAAAAACTATATTTGAGGGGATCGAGATTACAAAATACAGAATGGAACAAACCTGCAGACGAGCAAGAGAGATGCGACGGCCAGCAATACGCCCCCGCCTGCTCCCAGGCCGATCATTAGCCAGTTCACATCCTCTGTTTCAGTCCTCGCACGACAGACGTCAGGCGCCTCGTCGCCAGTCTCGAGGCTCTCGTTGTAGCGTCCGCCTACGGCTGGACAGTTGACTATGCCGTTACAGACAAGGCTGGCCGGTATGCATAGGCCAGACTCGCCAGGACATAAGAACTCGCAGTCGCCTCCTCCTGCGAGGGCATTTGTACCATTTTCGCATGCACTTTTTTGACATTATTGGACTTAATAATCGCAGTAATTTCATAAAATAAAGTTTGATGAAAAATATTTCGCTATTTATCCACTTAAAAAATTAGTTTGCGTTTTTCATTCAGATGGAAAATTCCAATTTTCGGTTCCTCTGTCAGACAAACATAAATTTTTCCACCGCATCGGAACAGATTAGCCACCAACAAGTTACACATGCTGATTTTTTGGAATATCTCTTTTTTTTTTAATATTTCGGTAATTATACGATAGAAATAAGCCTCAACTCCGAGGGGTGGGATGTGAGCTAATAACGGAAAACGCTATTTTTAAGAACACTAAAACAGTAGAAATCATCAACAGCGCATAGAAAGCAATTCGGGGAGTGTTTGACCAAGTACAGTCCTCTTATGTACTCTCATTGTACTCTCAACCACCTCGTTTCATTTTGTACCCACTTCAATCCCTTTTCTACGCAAAACATGCTTCCATGTTGGATGGAATAAAAAAGATGGTACATAGAGTTGTAGGCGAAGGGAAATCAAACAAAAGATGCATCTACGGGTGTATTCTGGCGATCAAAAAATAAAAACATGACAGGTGAACAAAACCCAGCAGAAAAAAATAAGAAAATTGCTTAATACGATTAAACAAAAGCCAATACAAAGCAAAAATTATGGAAAGAAAATCTCCTTTACAAAACAGATCTCGCAAACAAAACAAAAAGAAAATAAAAAAGCGAGGTACTAAAATTTAAACTGGCACTTTTACAATAGTTTAAAATTAAGGTGCGTAATTTGATGTGGCATTAAAAAAATAATAATAAGCAATCGATTGATGCATAACAATTATAGAAAAAAAAATTAAATTTGGATCTGTTGACGATAAAACAACAGCCATACACAATAAAAATGTTTCTCAAGAGTTGTTAGCTGTAGCAGTAAAATTTGGCTTTTGAGAGGTCGTCGCTGAAAATAAAAACCACTCTAGAAAAGGTGAAAAACTGATTAACTAACCTTCCTTTTCTCATGATTTCACAATGGCAGATTCGCTAGGCGATCATAATATCTCTTCAATGAATTTTTTAATTAACCGCCAAAACAAACTTTGGCTTATTTCTTCATAAAATAATTTCGAATTTGTAAAATCGTGGTTCTCTATTTTCAAGGGACCCTGTTACTATTTATGTTTCAATAGAAAAATCATTTCTTCAACACATTGAGCACGTCTTCAGGTCTGACGACCATCTCTTCCTTACCGCTGCCGTCCGGCGACGATGTTGCACCGCTCTCCGTCAATTTCGAAGTCATTAGCGTTCCATCTGGATTCCTGGGCAGGTGAAATAGCTCGGTCCAAGCGATCTTGAATGCCGCTCTAGCTGGAGTCGTCGTACCAATGAACTGTATTTTCACTGAGGGCTGCGGCAGATAACCTGTCATCGAAGACGGTGTTAGATCGAGCGAGGTCAACGGTGGCATATCCTTGGAGCTGACGTTGTGCCCGCAAATCGACAGAAACGCATGGTCTGGTCGAGACGGCAGGAACACTTCAAGTCGACCATCTTGGCATTCGCGAGTTGTGAATTTAACCTTGTCGAAATGAAGCCAAACGTCGCGATCCCGGTTAACACGGATCTCCCAAATACAATGGATGCTCCTGGGCGGTTCAGTGTATCTGTAAGTAAAAATAAGATCATTATATTTCAGCAGGTTGAGTGATCCAATTCTTATTAAAGTTTAAATCTTAATAATCAAGCAAAAATGTCAATTTCCTTTTACCCCAGAGCTTCTAGATGTGGGAAATGCAGTTCGCCTTCAGTGCTCGCCGGTATAACAGCTGGTCCACATAGAGGCGAATGGACAAATTCATACTTCGCTTCAAAAAGAGGAGCAGGATGTTTGAAGTAACTTGACGCCGAGTGAGCACCGTCGACGTTCAATTCTAAGAACAGACTTTCAGTTGAAGAAACTATTCTTGCAACTGGTTTTGTCTTGGAGAAACTTGCAATTAGCAAGTTGGTATTCTTGCACAAGCAGCTGCCACCGGTAAGTCCGTTAAGTGGAGCTTTCGTGCTGTTGGTTGCTCCTGGCTCCCAAAAGATCAGCTTATCAAACCGACCTTCCCAACATTCGTCGCACGAACCAGTATTGAATGGATGCTCCTGAAAAAAACAACAGGAAATGCTTTAGTGTCACAAACTTCAAGATAAGAGACTGGTTGACCTAAAAAATTTTCAGGCGCAGTAACAATGACTCAATGAATTCGAGAATAGTGTAAAAAAAGAAAATACAATTAAAAAAAAAAAAAATTTTAAATCTCAATGTCGAATAACAAAATTCGATCCACCCGCTGTCAACACTTTCCAGAACGTTTTGAATAGGGTATTTCCAGCGGCGATTTTTATCAGAAATAATTTTTGTGCACACGATGGCTGAACTCCTTAACTTGATTTCTACCTCATCTAACGACCACCTCATGTGAAATACGAACATAATATTATAGGTACCTATGTGATAATAAACATCTTCACGTCTGACCATGGAATGCGCTCTCCTGGTCATCAAAGGGAAGATTGTAATTAGATGTTTGGAATGCTTGGGTCGCTATGTATCAGTCGAAATTCCTCGGTATATGTGACGCGTTGAATTTCATATATTGAAATTATGCGTCAATAGCTGACCATACACGCAAATTTACTTCCGAAAACCAAGGTGTGTGGAAATGCGCGTAAAATCCACCAGGGGAATAAACGGGAAGAGAAAGTGTGGTGAAAAAAATGTTCTTGTTTTCATTTGGAAAATCGGAGCGCGCCGCACAGGAGAAGAAAATGGAAAGAAATTTGCCAGGAACAAAGGGAAAACTTGGATTTAACATGACCAGATGAGATGATCTTGCAAGGTAAGGCGTATCAATCATTTGATAGTAAAGCATGTCCGTGTATGGGGAAAAACGTTTGATTGAACTGTCATTAGGAGCAGCTTTTTGTAATGCTCGAAATCCAAGAGTTTTTCAAGTAGTGTCCTTAGTTACGTGAGAATAGTTGCGGCTAATAAGTTAAAATCAAACTATCCCCTGGCGAACCCCTTTCGCTTTCCTTGCGTGTGATAATCACATGATTACAAATCACTGCTTGGAATCACTCCTCCGCGAATCCTGTTGATTCTCATGGCGTGTGCTGAATGATTTTGGTTCATTATTCAATGATAAAACATAGTAAAAAAAAAATTTCCTAACCCCCTCACAATTTGACGTTTTGTTCACAACTTCAATCGTTTGCAGCGTTTTTATAGGAAATTAATGTCACGATTTTCGAAGGAATAGAACGTGGCTAACTATAATAGCATGATGTGAAGGTTGGTTAAATTTTCTTTCTACCTACGTAACCAAAGCTCGATTCCTCGCTATTTTTTTCCTGGTTATAAGGTTCCTCAAATAATATATTCGTAAAATGAAAAATGTGTTACTAGAAGAGAAAGAAATACATGCGTTTCAAAAATGTTCACTTCTCGTTTCATGCTCGCATATTTTGATTTTGAGAGGTTGATACCGTTTCTTGTAACGGTTCCTTTCCAAGTGACTTCACTATTGAAATCGCCACAATACGACATTAATTGAATAGAACGACGAAGTTCTAAGAGCAAAGATCAGCCGTTCTGATGAAAGAAATTCCTTTAAAAATGATTCTCATCGAGATCATTCTTCTATCCTAGGCCTAGGATTAGCTATGATAACATGACTGTCGTTTAAAGATGATGTACCTAATGAATTCATACTCACGCGTCAGAAGTTCGACGATCCGGAAGTCTTGCCAACGTATGTCAGAATGTTTGCTCTGTATTCGAGTGCATATCTTAGACAATATTATAGAACGGTTCACTGGCGGTCAAGTGAAACCTGAACTGTAGCTAATGGGGAGATTACATGGCTCCCTAGCAGTATTGATTGATAGTTCGTGGGGAAAAATAAATATCAGTGAATCTAATCGAACAAAGTCAGCTTGAAATGTTTTTTTTTTTTTAATTTTTTTTTTTTTTTTTTTTTGTAAATTGTGGTAGGTACTCCTACCAGATGTTTCGTAAGGACGGAAATGCATAAATAATGTGTGTTCTAGGCCGGTTTTTTTTTTATTTTTAAATTGAATAACTTTTTATTTGTATAATATTACAATACATTATAGTTGATCGAATAGGAACATTTATATATTTATAGTCGTTGATCTGGCACTTGGGTGAAAAGGTTTTGTATCGTTTTCTCGGGCGGGTTCAGAAAAATATGGCTCAAGGCTTGTTCGGTTTCTCTCCGCCTACTCCAAAACCTCAACTACTACAAAAAGGTCAACATTTTGGAGTTCAAATTACAAAAGAGATTTTTGTTATTGGGTTTTATGCATCGGGGAATAACTATTTTTGGTGTTGATAAGCAAATATGGGGCTGAAATTAGCAAATCTGAATTCACCTCCGCTACGGGTCCGTGTTTCTGGACTAACACAATACATACTTCCGTCCACTTCAAAGAATGGGAGTAAACGATTTCGAAAGTTGTCTAAGCAGTATAGCTGTTCACTGCGCGGACTGAAAGAGAAGCAGACTGAAGCGTGCCTAATAATTGTTACAGTTCAGCGAAAGCGCTTAGTCACTCTATAGAAAGGCAGTAGTCGTTTTATGCAAAAGAAATTCATTTTTTCGAGCTATAACAAAAGGGGGGAAATCGGGTTTCGAGAAACATTCGATTTGCTCTTCACAATGAACTGAAAGTAGCTGAACGCTTTTGTACAGCTACAGCATCGATGGTAAGTAGTGTACACGTCATTTAATAAACGCTGCAAATTATAGTACACTGGTTTATTATTCATTTGCTTCAATTAACTTTTATGAGGATCAACCATTCGTGATAATAACTTGTCCGAACATTCGTGAACGTGTCCACCCAAAGACAGATAGGTTACTATAAGGGAAAATTCCGTAGCAACTATTGTAATTTTAATCATTTTATTGTTCTTAATTTTCAAATTAAAAGCTAAATTATTCGCCTAATGGTACAGCTGAAGAGTGTTTGACGACCATTCGAACGAGTGCAGGAACAACTTTTAAAGCTCAAAATTTCATGAGAATTTTTACGTTTATTATTCAATAATAAACCATTGTAATCGCCAGAGAACGATTTTCCACTTTCGTGTAGAAATTACGAGATTTACATAAATCTGGCCCGAGAATTTTGGGAGCTATATAAAAATCTTAATAATTTTTTTGAAGAATAATTTGAAAACTAAGAAAATAAAAAATAATTTAAATTACGGGGTTTTCCCGCGTAGTTACCAATCTGTTGTTAGGTACAAAAGTTCACAATTATGCTCGGAATGGTAACATGGATGGTCTTTTTAAATGATAGTTAAAGAAAAGGAATAAGAACTAATGTATTGGCAGCGTTTTTATTGGATATATTCAGATCCGACAAGCCTTGAAATGTAAAACAGCGAATTTTGAGGGGGTTATTTAGAAATTTTTCTTCGGGTGATTAGGTACATTGGTGTGTTACTACAAAAGCGTAATTTGTAAAGATCCTATGTAAGCTAAGAAATCAAACAAAAATATTGGAGAAGTAAATTTGAAACCGAATTTTTGAGCCAATTTACCTAACTCATTAATTAGATCGAACTGTTAAAAATGCCACAAAAACTACGTGAACCACCTCACTTTTCCCCCAACATTATCTTCTTCCGTAAACAGAAATGGTTTTGCAATTTTTAGTTTTTGGATCATTTCAACAATATCAAAAAGTTTTCACCGATTCGAGAAAATGGTCTTTTTCGGCTTAAGGATAAAGAAGTGCTAAATTGCCTAGAAATCAGAAGAATTGTTGCGACTATAATTTCTCGACGTTGGAGGTTGGCGCGATGCTTAGCGGGATCGCTACAAGTCTCCACCGTTTCGTAGTCTTATCACGTATCAAGAGGTAGCAGCACAACTGCAGCGCAATTCACGCGAGGTGGCCGTAATAAATTAGTTTATACTGCGGCGTTTTGAATAAAACTACTACTTTCCGTAATTACCAAAATTATTTCAATAAATTGAAAAAATGAGCGATTTTGAAACTTGAAGAAACAAAAACTTGAGATTGAAAATCGCGCAAGAACGTTAGGCTGGTTAACTTTTATGTCATACGAGCTAACTAGGAATAGATGTCTATTATCAAAGTTTCCCGCTCACGCCATGATAAGATTGGGTTAGCTAAAGAGGTCCTATTCTGTTTTCTGTTTATTATATTAAAAAATTGTATGCTCTTCTACAACTAAGTCTTCTGCTATTTCCTTGCAGTCTTTCGACATTCATGTCAGCGCGAATTGAGCCGTGTTATATTCTTTGCTATCGTTTGTACGTGTACGTTAATTGCTCGTGAAAAATGCCCGAAATCAGCGAATTATTGACTCAGTTTTCGTCTCTGGGAATCGAGTTAGACGATGAAACGGTTGCTGCCTCTCTCGACATTTGCTGCCGCTACTCTCTAGACGAGGAATCATTCGTCAACTCGTGGATCGCATACAGCGTCTCAAATCTAGGCGGCGCAAATCCCACGAAAGAAAACTTGGGCGATTTTGAGCGCAAAGAATTGGCCACAGCGAAAACGCCGAAACGTTCGACTGTCTCGTCAAATGTTCAGGTGCTTGAAGATTTAATGCTTTTCAAAGATTCGTGTGATAGAGGTAACTGATCGTATTGCTAACATCAATCATACTATAGTGAAAGATAGAAAGGTTTTTGATTTTGTGAGATCCCGTTAAAATTATGCATTTTAGGAAACAGTCGGAGAACGAGTCGCCTGGTTTTTATTTAACCATGCAGGGTTGAATAATTTTACAAATAGTGGTAAAAAATAATAAATAGTGGACTTGATTTATTTGTTGGTCCATAGAATTTCTAGGTATAGCTGTAAAAAAATAAAATGAGATTTCCTAACCTATGCAAACACTCCATTAGAAGGTCAGCTGTTATCACAGTACCAAGAGGCGCATCTTATCATATTGTCGGCCCATAACACTATTCTTCACTATAGACAACTCACTAATAATGGATTTTACAAAAAAAAAAAAATAAAATAAAAAAATAATAATAATAAATAAATAATAATAATAAATTAAAAAACAAAACAAAAAAAAACAATAGTTTGAGTTAACCTTGGAGTTAGCAGCGCAGGCAACACCAGCTCTATTTTTTTTTTTTTTTTTTTTTTTTTTTTTTTTTTTTTTTGAAATCCACCGTAAGTGTAATTAACAGATGTAAAATGTCATATATAATCCTCAACCATGAGTACCTACATATTACACTCAATAAGAATTTTTTTTCCAACAAGAAAAAAATGTGTTTCAAATGTTCCTAATTTTTCTATCTGTTCTCTAGGTTTTCAGTTCGGGAAAGTCAAACGGCAAACCTGTCATCCATTCCGCTGATTGTTTTACGCCTCCAAGATCGTCCTCTTTATCATCAGCCAGAACTCCCAGTTCGTCGAAAAAATTGATTTTTTCTCCGTTGGTTTTCACTCCTGACGTTTTTTCTCCTTCGGATAAGTTCAATTCTCGCAAGAATAGAGGCCATGTAGTCTGTTCTTATGGCAAAACTCTTATGGAATATAGTTCCCAGAAATCCAATTTTGAAGTATCTACTTACAATCCCATCGACACCAGTAAATGGAAATTCTTATATGATTCACTCCATACAATATCTGACGCCACACAGAACCGTTTCGAACGTTTGGCAGCCGATATAGTTAAAGCTAACAAACTCAAGAACGTGGTACCATTTGACGATTGCGGCATTGAATTACGAACATTTCAAGGTACTGTGATGCCCTTCGACAAGATGAAAGCTCAAAACAGTATTGAAATCATCGGTTTTGAGGACTCCAAGTACAAAATCATCTCGCTTGATCTAACTGATGTTGAAGAATTTGCAATATTTCCTGGGCAAGTTATTGTTTTCAAAGGAGTCCTAGTCGGCAAAACAATAACAGCTAGGAAGATCTTCACGTCCGCTCCCAAGCCGCTTGCGAATCCCCCCTTGCTAAATAGCCATTGCCAAATTTTAGTAGCTGCTGGCCCGTTCACCTTGACTGACACTTTGTCATATGAACCCTTAGACGACCTTATCGATCTTGTATCAAAGCAGCCTCCCAACATCCTCGTCTTGGTGGGACCTCTTGTTGATGCCAACCACCCAATGATAGCTCAAGGACAAATCGCTGAATCATTTTCTGATTTTTACTCCAAAATTGTCAAGAAGTAAGTTATATCCAATAATTAACTAGATCATTGCTGAAATTTTTTCATTATTTGACTTTTCCGTTTTTATGGTTATACCAACATTTTTTTTATAGCATTGGGGACAAGTTGGAGAATCAAAATATGCAAGTGGCCATCATCGCGAGTTCAAAAGATGCCAACAATGTTCCAGTCTTCCCAACGCCTCCGGCTTTGAATCAAAATGCGTACAAGAACGTAAAATTCTTCCCAGACCCATCCGTGCTGTTTGTTGATGGCCTTGTGCTCGGTATCACTTCAGTTGATCCTGTTTTTCATCTGGGGAAACATGAACTGTCCAACTGCCAGGTATTATTGCTGCTATTATCAGTTGAGGTGCTGATTGATAGAGCAACATTTCTAGGGAATTGACAGTGGGAAACCTGCAATTGGATTCAGTGAAGGTTCCACTAGGAAAATGTTACAAAATTGTATCCAACCTCTGTTTCGGCTTACTATGATGAGGCAACGGAAGAGCATTTCTAAAGATTTTCTCATAAGTCGCTTAACAAGGTATCAGTTGACGCTTTGCATTGATCATTGCTTATGAACTGCCGCTTACGAAACCCCACCATGTTTTGCCAGATCCAACGCAAAACGCATCAACCCATTTGACAGAGGCCTGTGAAGCCTGTTTTAGTTGGCTCTTTTTCGAAACTAGTATTGATTACATTGTTTTAATGTCTTGCAGGCCAACAGACTCAGCAGGCTTGCCGCACACACAATACGCCAGCAAAATTTCTACCCACTGTATCCACCCGAATCTGATGCTTGCATTGATGTCACAATGTGGGCTCAAGAAGCTGAACTCCCTGTCACACCTCACGTCATGATCCTTCCGTCAGATATGCACGGCTTCATCAAAGAGGTACATCTCATTATTCTGTGGCTTTGCAATAAAACGTGCTGTTGCTGATCAACCCCTGATCAGAAATCAGTGTAAGAATTAGGAGAAATGTTGCTGTTCCGCATTGGTGGAAGACCTACAATATTTTTCTTGTTTCAAGGGCTGGAGGTCTGTTAAAATGAATTCAGCTTGATTTATCTTTTGCCAGTGATCTACAGCAACACTTTTTGAACTCGATCATTATATTCATTTTATGGAGAAAATTGAATATTTGTATTCTGAAGGGTATAATTAGGGTTCCCCTTTTGCAGGCTGACGATTCGCTTATGCTGAATCCTGGTAAACTGACCAAAGGGCTCGCAGGAGGAACGTATGCGTTGATCGAAGCCAGGCCCTTCCAGTCAGATGAAGAGTGGACTGTTTGTGCACACGTTTCGGCCAGAATCGTACGAATATAAGTCGAATGTACTTTGAAATACAACATGTTTTTTATTTGTTTGGATCAATCCTAATTATTTAGTGTTTAACTTTTATGCCTTGAGTTAGTCATACTTCTCAGGGAGAACCGTTCACCTAACAAGTCAATTACGGTATGAAAACAGTTTTTCCGTCATTCACAGAGAAATATATGACAGTTATCGAAATTGCTATACTCACTTTGAAATTTATGGAAGTGATGGTGAGTATCACTCTGGCGTAAAGGCGTCTGTCTGTGACAAAACTGTATCGGCAAGTTAGCGGTCCAGAGTTTTCAGGTCTCTTGTAGACCAACGTGTTCATTGGTGAGCGCAGGTATCCTTTGACGGACTTCCAAGAGGAAAATTCCTCGTCACAGGTTGTTCCTTGAACAGCCGTTCCGAACTTTGTATTGTTGAAGAAGTCATAGTGAGCCCAATAGTAAAGAGAAGATCTGTAACAAAATCGTTAAATTTATAGAATGCTCAAGTTGTGCCTAAATTAATAATAACAATACTCTCTCTCTCTGAAAACTATTTTATAAATATTATTCGGCAATGTTACCTATTACGTTTATTTTTTACAAATATTGTGGTCAATCTGAATGGTCGTGAAAATCAAACCTCCGGGAATTAGAAGCAACTAATGCATGTGCCTTTTTATTCTCGTACTTGGATACCTTGGACCTCTCAATACTTGGAGTTGCGTTTTTGACTGGCGAAACTAAACTTCATTCCAACCTTTCCCACTTAATTTATTTTAAAAATAAATTGGTTTTCTTTTTCCGTCCAGAATGCGAAACTTTATTCACTTTTTTTTAATTGATAAAATTCATCATAACTCAATCCTTCGCTCCAATACTTGAGAGTTGTGCTTTTCAGAAGGTGCATGTACCGTTACGATTCAAAATCGGCAGAGAACTCTGTTGGAGTTTTAAAAACGTTTGAGAACACCAATTTCAACGTAGCGCGGTTCAAAAGGAAATAATTTCGGCTCATTTCAGTTTTGCCCCTTCGCACCACCGAGGGCCGACCCTTCAACTTCGCCGGAGTTTGATTTATATTTCGTAACAAATAAACTTTTCAAGGGAACAGAACTGAGTGCGGATCGGGTGAGAATGAGTTGTGAAACGGGAAATCCTTCTTAAGTCCCACGAAAGTTTCAATCAAAAACTGGAAAATGAAAACGGACGGCGCATTGAAACGTTTGGATTTTTACGATTAATGAACCATTCCGAAAAGCCAAAGCGCGCGAATTGATTAAGAAATACGTGATTCAATTTGCGACCTTAGTATATTTCCAGTTAAGGACTTATTTGTATCGAATTTGCTTCTGACAGAAAAATAAATTGAAGCACGTTCCAAACAAACTTTTTCCCCCTCCAATATTTTTTTATTTATTTTCAGTCGTTTATTTCTAAGAGCTATGTTACATTAATTACGAAGATAAATTATTGATTAGAAATCGCTCAGTTTATAAAATGTTGAACGCTCAAGAACAGATTTAGAGTCCACTTCTCCGTAATATTGACAGGCTGATTATCTGATCGTCAGTTAAACGAAGCCCTATATTTTAAGTTTGTTCTGCTTTATTATTGTCTTTATATTTCGGTAAAGGTGATCCACAGACCTATCTCCAACATCAACTAGTTCGTTTTGCAAATTTTGACTACAGCGAAATGCGGGAGATCTATTCAAGTGTCTTCGAGATTGAAAATAATTTTAATGCAGTTTTCGTTGGCTTGGGTTAGTCATAGTCGCCGATTAGAAATTGTATACGAGTAGTTTTGCGTCTTATCTCGTTCAATCTCGAAGAGGTTTTCCACCCGGAACTTCATAACTTTCTGATCATGTTGCAGACTCCGTATTATTATTCGTGCCCTAATGGAAATCGTCCTCTAGTGCACGTTGTATTCATCTCGTTCGTTGAAAGCATCTCATTTTCGCTTACTCCGCCTATTTTTTCTCCCAGAGCTGTGAAAGCGGTGAAAAAATATACATTAATTATGAAAAACGGAGAACGGAACTTCTTCATTCCCCTTGGGGGAAAGATTGAAAAAAGCTGTCTGCGAAAATGATGAAATGAGTGAAAAACGTACGGTGCCCGATCTCGCAACTTTCTCACTCCATCTAACATTTTCGTAAAAGTTGGACTTCGTACCGACGTTAACATTTAAAACGTGGACGTGACAGGCGGTAGAAGCGAGAGTGCAACGCTGACTTAGTACAGAAGTTGCGTTGTTTTAAAATTTCGACAGCCAACGAGGTAAAAGGGAACTCGACGGCCGGAAACCGCAACCCTAATACGTTTAATTATTTTGTTTCGCTTCAACAAGTCGCTCAAATTGTTTCAAGTTTAAATTTGAGGTGCTTCCGAACTTGTTGACGGACGTATTCAGCAAAAAAGGGAATACTTTCGTCCGATTTGACTAGTCATTTTCTCGTGGGCTTTTATCTTCTATCTGATTATGAGAAAATTCAAGTCTATCATTCCTCTGCAAATCATTTTCAAACATTGCTAGCGGTATAGTAGTTATTTGGTGCTGTTATTATCACAGCTAACGCACATTTATTGTTCAAGTAACAACGAAATTCCTATGTTTGCAGTGAACCCAACTGTACGAAAAAAAAGAAAAAAAAACTAGGGCCAATTTTAAAACGCCCAGCCCTGCTAATTAAGCAATATCACTTCAGCCTTCTACGCTCACCCTGAATAGCTGCCGGTTTTACTTTCGAATCTAACGAATAGAGCGCTTCCTGTCGAAACGAAGTCGTGTTTTTCCATTGCTCGTGAAAACGTGTCGCAGAATGTTTTGATGATCCGCGAGTCGTCCGGCCACGATGCGTCGTACAGCGTCAAGCTCTCGCCGCAATCGCCGTCAAACACGGCGATCGGCGATTCGATCCGATTTATCCTGAAACTGTGAGAAAATAATGTTATAAATTGAGCAAAAAATGTAGAAAACGAAAATTTTTAAGGAAAACTTAATTACCTATAACGCGAAAAAACATGTTCATAAGATTGACTTTTCATGGACACCAATAAAAAAAATTGACCACGAAACAAGAATTATTTTTTTGTTAGGTATATGACCAGTTTAAAAATTAAAAAATGCTTGTAAATTAACTTTTTGAGAAGCTAATCTACATTTTGAATAGTTCTGTCCCACGCCCGGTAGATAAAGAATAAAAAAGGATATAAAAGGTGTCTAATTTTGATCCTCTGTCAATTTTGAGCAGGATAATTTACTGCGATTAAGAACTCATTTAGAACAATTGTGTAAACGGTGTTTCTTTTTTGATTTTTTATAATGCTTTTTCATGTTCTTCGATTTTTTGTTAAACGATGACTTTGAGAGTCACAAGAACTAAAGAAAGAAATTAATCGATGAAAACTTAATATATTACAATATGACGCAGAAACGAGACTCCAGAAGAAAGTAAAATTGACTTTTTTGTTCGAATGAATAACCGACCCTTTGCCTATTTATAGCACTTTTACGATCACATCGCACCCAGCGTTCCGTAATTTAAAATCCCTTTATTTATTTGCCAGTTTAAAGCAGAGGAAATAATTTCCCTCGGGTGAGTTTATTTTTCACGAAAGTAAAGAAACGTAGTAAAATCATTTGTTTGACGAATTTTGTTAATTTTTACAAATTCAATTTGTTCTAAAATCCGCTTCAATGAATGAGAAAAGAACGTGTTTTGAATTTTCTAAAGTTTCACTTGTTTTCCAGTTGAATAATTTAAGATAATTCTATAAAAAAATTTTTGGGGTGGATTTGAAAATAATTTTATTTTCCCTTTAGCTATCATGCGCTCGTTCGCTCTCTTCATTTATCCACAAGTCGAAGAGCGTCAACTTCCGAGCAATAATTCTCCCGTCTATCTTCTTTCGCGAGCACTTAACACAATTTCAAGCAAGTGCAATGGCGTATAACGACAATATGTCCTTAGGCGGATCGGGAGCTAGTCTGCCACTTATATTATACGAATAGCTCTTCCGTATGAATATTCATTTCCACCCGCAAGCTCGGAAGCCATCAAGTCTGCATACATTTCATACACATTTTGCATTTGCTGCGATTAAACCGCGGAACACGATAAAGGTTTCGCAGGGTTCGGATCAAGACTCAGGGTATCCATCGTTGTATTAGTGATCCAGGTTTCAGTGTTCACGCACTAACACGAGGGAATTCCTTGCGGCCAGGGCCGGAATGAAGCAAAAACATTAAATCCCCATTAATCTACAGTTGAAAGGGGTCTCTCGAGAGAACGTAGGTGGCTAAATCGTTATGGATGGTATGTTTGAATTTCATTCGTTGTTATGAACTCGGATCATGAAACCCCTATTGTGCCTGGGATATACCGGTGAAATTTTACTTTGCCGAAATTCGATACCTTTTATGCGCAGCTACGATCTTATCTATACGCTGAAGGGCCAGCCAAGTTGTTCAGAACATTGTTTTGAACGAAATCAGAAAATATACAATGGGCTCCTTGCTTTGCTTTTGCAACAGATGTAAAATAGAGTTTCGGGATCATTTTTCTTCAAGATTGTGCATTACCATGACAGTAGAAAAAAAACTAAAAATAAAAAAATAATAATAAATAAATATTGAAAAAAAGAATTTAAGGAAAATGAACAATTGATTTTCAAATTTCATTTTTGCTTGGCCGAGTACTTCCACCCCTTTGGTCATCCTCGCTGGGATGAAGAACAATCTGTTTTCCACTGTTTTTCTCCCCCTCTACACCTTGCTGTATGAAAGAGTGCGAAGACCATGAAAAATAGCATCATCATTTTTCAAACGATCTACAATAACAACAAATCATCATTACAAACATCAATCAATGGGAATAAATCATCATTCACATGCCGCCTACCTCGGAAAGTATAGTCGGACGACTTGGTTTGGTTTTCCTTGTATTAAGTAAGTGCAGGACGTGTGCGGAGGATACCAATGAGCAACCGAAAGAAAAATGCCCTCGGAATCGCCGCTTTTTTCCAAATCCTCAGCCGTCAGAAGCCAATCGCAGGTCGAATTCCGACTGCCGGCCGTCTCAACGTGCCCGGGCCAGTTACCAACGTTGAAGTGGAATCCCGTGTTCAACAGTGGTCCTGCAACATGTAAACATTGTTAGTGATATTCGGAGCTCTTTGATGTACTTCGGAATCTACCTATTATATTTCAACAGGTGACAATCCCTTTTCTGTTTTCAATGACGTAGTTGGAAAAAATCGGAATAGAGACGAAACAGGAAGGATTTGATTCTCGCGGATTTTTCTTTCATCAATTAGGCAGGAACTTTCCCACCAACTCATTGTCAATATTCAACGTATAGAACAAGCAGAGCTTCAAAAAAAAAAAAATAAAAATAAAAAATAATAATAATAAATAAATAAATAAATAAAAAAGTAAAATAAAATTTATACAACTTGTAGGAAGTTAATCCGGCAAAAATGCGGAGTGAATTTCAAATAATTTTTTCTCAGCTTTTTTGATTGAGTTGGCAGCGGAGTAAAGCTTTGTTCACAATATTGTTTGGAGGGATTTAGGATGTAATTATTTTTTAATCCGCGTTCTGCCGAGCTACTGCCATCCTCGAAGTTTTGCGCAGAGCTACGCGTGATCAACGTTCCCTCGCTCGGCAAACACTTTTTTGAACTGACTGATCGAAATGGCCAATATTTCAACAGCTTTTCTGCATAAGGATAGGATCTGCGGTGTGGAAAACTTGCTGACGACGTTTTGTTTTCGGTTTTCCATCACAGGATTAACGGAAGATTAAAAGCGTTCTGCCGAAGCGTGGTGCCGAAGCGTTTCCACTGTCTCTCTGGAGCCTTCGGAGCAATTGGGACTGTGGATGGGACAACTCTGGGGAGAGCACGGGCCGATGCCATATAGCAGTGGCTCCAGAGAAGCTTAATTGGGTAAAGCTCATCGTTTATGCAAACATTCGATCGCTGAAGGTTTCAAGCCGATTATCGAGATTACGCCGCATCGTAATTACCCGAGAGCCCGCGACCCATTTTCTCTTCAATCTCTTGTTTCTAACTACTTCATGCGACCCGGATTATGCGAGGCGAACATGGAGATTGGTATGTGTTTTTTCACACTGTATCACTCGACTCCAAATGGTAAATCTGTAAAATACGAGATCCTGTAGTATTAAGATTAACATCGACTCCGAGAAGTTCGGAAAAATGATGAGATGGTGTTATTGTAAGGCTTCACCCGAAACCTACTAGAATTACGAGTTGCGCGATTAATTCATCATTCAGCGTACCGCAACTTATCAATTAAATGGTCACACTTTTATTACGAAACAGATGATGATGATAAAATGGAACTGCCACGCTCTTGGATGTTGAGATTTTAGATAACATTTTGCAAGTCACAATATCGAAGAATAGACAGCAGAATCCAGGCACGGCTGCAGTAGATTTCACTGACCTTAGCCTTCAGTCAGCCTCGTTACCATTTCAAAACGCTGGGCAACCATCGTCCTGTTGGCCGTTATAAGCGCTAGAATAACGATCTGCTTTGACCAAAGGGCCGAAGATCAGACCCAAGTCTCTTCCAATTACAATGAATTTATTGGACGAAGGGGGCGAACAACCAAAGCCTCTGACCAAGGAACGAACAACAGCATTCCTTCAAGTCTTTTCCCCGGGGGCTCTGCCCCTCCTCCGTCACCCTATTTCCACTACCCGAGGAATACTCGAACGCCCTTCCGCCAGCTTCGGGATAAACTTTTAACGAGACCGACCCGACGAAACTGCTCAGGCCATTTCGTCGAGAACGTACCTTTTCTCTTATCCGTCGAGAACAAATAATGTCTTCGGCTAACTAATCCCATTTTCAAATTTTACATTATCCGATTTTCGACTTTCCGTTTCCCTTGGAATAAGATTAGTTCTAATCAGTTTCCTGCACGTTCCCCTTTTCTATGGAAACCGCTTTCTCCCTCCGTCATTCCATCAGACCCAAATTAGTTGTGAATTAAGGGCCAAAACTTGAGATTGGGGCACTCAAATATCTGCTTCAGACCTACCCTTTCATCGCTTTTTTCGGATTGAAAGGTTAATGGGCTGTATCGATCAGAACGTTTTGTCAACCAGCGGGACCCATTTAGGTTGGAGAACCATTCCGACTTTTCAAAACTCGATTCGTGAGTCTTTGCAGCCTTAAATTGAGCTCCAATTCTTTTAGTACAAATGGGGCAACAAAAAAATCCCGCTGTGGTACTTGATTTTTTGTTTACTTCATCAAATAAACCTTTTCACGTTCATATAAATTGATCCTTTGTGAAAAAGTTGACTTGTTTCAGGCGTCTTCTGGATGAAGAAAAACCGAACTATATATTTTCCAAACAGCAGTCCTGGAGCTGCAAACGATCACAACTGTCTTTTTTATTTCCATGGATGAGAGTAAAATGGTGATGTTTTCTCTTTTAGATTATTTATAGCATTTCAACCCCGTGTGATTTATCTTAAGAATGCACTCTCCAGGAAATAAATTAAGCGGTCAAAAAATGTTTTCAGTGATTGAAGAATATAGAATTAAAATTGATTTTTTATTATAAATGTGAGCATCAATAATTATAACCCCCCACAAAAAAAAAAAAAAAAAAAAAAAAAAAAATTGCTGATATCACAAGCCCAGTCTCACCACACAGAGCTACCTTCAAGCAATTTTTAAAACTGGAGAACTTCACTAGAATTCCTGATATTTACAGATTGATGCAATTTCAGGCCTTAGAGCCATCATTCTGTTAACAGCGTGGCATCTAGTTTTGAAAAAAAAAACCTATTCAAATCCCAATCAGAGTTTTTTTTTTTTTTTTTTTTTTCCCAATATTTTGGCAATACATAATGAGAAAATTGCAACTGCTTCAAGCGCTAGCAGATATTCTGCTAAAAGTCGAAACCAAGACATAGAGTCTCGAGAAACTTCGAAGCACCTAATATTTTAGTTTACATCGAGGGACGTTGGGAAAGAATGCTATGAAAACCGTGTTGCTATCAGTAGCCAAGCCATATTCGAAGAGATATATCTAAATGGATACGTTGTAAAACGATACTGCACGAAGGAAGTTCAGATAGATGAAATAATTCTTGAAGCACCTCCTCCTACAGTAGCTTCAAGTTTTATATCTCGCCTTCGAGCCCGGGGACTATTTATCATTGGCGAACATTAACTGGCGACTGTTCAGCGATGTTTAGCTTCGACAATGTTTCTTTATTTACGTCTGCCGAAGATGAGTAGCACCACTTATTGCTGAATCGTATAATTTAAATTTAAAAAATCATCAAATGTTATCAACCTATTAAAGTCCAATCATAAGATTGGACAACAGATTTCCAAGCGAAACTATGTAAACACGAGTTGTGGGCTATGGTTTTAAAAAAAATTGTTCAATAATAAAACACTGTAAGCGCCAAAGAGAAAAGAAATCTAAACCCTCCTCAAAATTTGATGTTTTAGATTTCAAGGAATGTAGAATCCGAATGTCTAATTCTGTCTGTATGCCGTACGCCGTCAACAACTTTCTAACGAAAATATGAAAGCTAAACTCTTGAAATTTTCACCAAAATCCATTTTGGCCTGTCAACGGCTCAATTCTTAACCCAAATTGTTGTACCTGAAATTTTAGTTCTTTTCCTTCTCGTCGCATTCCTCGATGTCCGGGGGCATCTTCAGGGGGACGTGGACCCTATGGCTCCACGTCGCCCTTAGGATGCCCGAATGGGCGAAAGTGCTCGACCAGCTAATAAAAAATTTGAGAATGAGTCGCCTGGTTTTTCTCCACCTCACAACCCCCGGACTATACAATCATTTGCAGCGTTTTTCTCTTGGGATCCCGCTAGACCCAATCACCCGCGTTTCAAGATTCACTATCCAAAATTCAAATCGTACGTGCCAAATTTTGTTACAGCGGAGAACTTTAATATAACGAATAAACATATTGTACGCCACGTTCTCAACGTGTTACTGGATTTGGCGATTCACTGTTCCAGTATCACGAGATTTAATTTTGCTCTACTTTTCATCCACCATCCCTTTCAACTCCACAATGTTATCATAAAAGCATGAGAGTCGGAATCCTCTCCAACGCTTTTCCACTAAATACGTTATTCACTAAGTATGTTGCGATGTTCAGTATCATACTGAAAATTAACAGATTGCGTTGAGCGGTGAGCAATGGAACTTGGCAAGAACGCCCTTTACAGACGCAGAAAGCATAAACGTGACCATCGTGATCTCTAAGTACGATTCAGCGGATGGGAAAATGTAATTTGTCTCGACAACGATACCGACACAACCAACTCGGATAACTAGCTCACAGCCCAAGTTTCAGTTCCTGGAAGAACATTGGAACTCGCAAGAATCGCTGCTCTGGTGAGATTGCAGGGCATTTAGAGTGTTCGTCTCTCAACTTCTGAATAAGATATAAAGGAGTTCACGATTGGAATTTCAGTCTAGGGTTGACATTTTAACAATGATAGTGGAAATGAGAGTGCTTGACAAATGAGTGTAGAACGATTTTTATAGCTTTTTAGCAATGATGAGTAGAGCTAATTAATAACTTCAAATGAAATTGGTTATATTTACAATTGACTCCATTAGATTTAAAAAATTGAAAAGTTTTAGTCAAAACAGCGAACACATCTCGAAAAGAATCGGCGGCCTAGAGAAGAATGTTCTAGAACAAAAGATCCGGATTTGTCCGCTTGAACATATGAGCCGTTGCTATGGCGCGCGTCGTTGCCGGTGATCTTTTTAATGATGCAGTGGAGGGACAGCCACAGCTTCAACAATTCTCCGTCGAGGATCTCATAACATAATATTGCGTCCAAAAATCTATAGAAATATATACCCAAGGCCTCCTGTCTAAAAACACGAATGGTCTACCACTCAAAACCCCCCAAAATACCCCCTAAAATTAAGACAACGATTTGTTTAAAGAATTGAACTATTGTCAGACTGAGATTTTTTTACTGACAATTTCAAGAATTTGGCTTTTATAGTATCGTCAGAAAAGTGTTGACGGAGGGCGGACAGAATGATTTTTTATTGGATATTCGGATTCTACATGCCTTGAAACGTAAAATATTACATTTTTAGGGGTATAAATTTTTTTCTTGGTTTCGTGATTATCTTGGTTCAATAGTAAACCAAAATGAACACAGACTTAAAAATGACCCACATTCGGTTGCGTATTATAAGGATTCGTCTGTTCTGTACAGTAATGTTGGACTCACTCTTGCAAAAACCTGAAAAATTACAGCGAATCCATGTACGGATTATTTTCAAAGCAGTGTAAGGAAGTTAAAATTCAAACGTTTCATAAGACGCCTTTGTTTGAGAGGCGGTTTAAAAAATCCTGGAGTAGAAGATTAGGCAGGTGAACGGAGAGGCTTTGGGAGGGGTGACAAGAAACATTAAACTCGATGGAAAGTATGAAACAGAAAGAAGTTTCAGCGGGGCTCAGCGGATTCTATTGTTTCCGAGGCTGTTATTTAATGAGAAGTCCTCCCTTCTGATGGAATGGCAGTGGATAATGCGATCAGCCTATTTGATCTCATCTCTGATCCCACAATACTCTCTCCGTAAATTCCAAAACCTCTCGAAAAACACCCATACAGATATTATGAGTACTTCCCCTGACGGCACTCGAAATCATATAGATTTTTTTCAATATAAAGTATGGGAGTGAAAACCGTTACGAATTCGTCATATATATGGCAGATAGCTTTCAATATCATTCATAACGTTTTCTTTACGACAGTGCAACTATTATAGAGACATACAAGCAGCACGTTTCTATCTGATCGTGTTATAAATTTCTATCTGGATTTTGGAGAGTTTTTTGAAAACTCAAACGTTAGAGATTAGGTTACTTAGCTAAATCATACGTTTCTTTTGTATGCAGATGGTGGATTGCGATGGTGGAGCTCCTACGTTTAGGTAAGTTTAGAAAAAAAAAAAAAAAACACGAAATGCACTTAATTTTATTATTAAGAAACGCTCGAGTAAAACGTACCTGCCGGAGAACTCACAAACTCGACGAACAAGTCTTCACTGGTACCGATGATCGAATAGGGGAATTTGCCCATCCCGCAAAACGTTCCAATCACTGGGTACGATGCGTCTTTGCCGTCGTAAATCTTGATGTAATCGTATGGACAGTGCTCAGCGCCTGAAATGTAAGAGAATAGTAAATAATATAGGTATCTAAGGGGGGGGGGGTCTATAGGTATATAGGTATCAACCGTTGACGAATGTGATGATTTGGTTCGGTAAATAACGCTTAACTTTCAACCCTCCACATTGCATTGGAGGTGTGATGAGCCTAGATGAATAACCACCAATCCCGTTAACTACCTGTCAAAAGGACACTCGTGGCTTGGAGAATGAATAAAGACAAGGAGAGTTGCCCGACTTTTCTACATCGGAGGTGTTTTCAAATATTTCGTAGGCAAGATAAATGGGATCGGATCAATGATCCGCGGGAAATTTCCTTCCTCTCGTTGCGAGTCTTTTCTGAAAAGAAAACATGTTGACGAAAATGAGGGAGAAAAATGAGTAGCGCTCGACGCTCTGACAACGACCGAAGGAAAGAGCGAGGAAAGTAATTCCACTAAAAAGCCTCCTCGATCCGCCTACGTTCAGTTGAGGAGCCGATCTAAGATGATACAGGATGCTGAAGAACCTACGTAGGATTTTTCGTTTTCCAATATCATACCGATCCTATCCGAGGAACTTATGGCACGGAAACTTAGAGTTGGAAGGGAGCATTTTGAAAGATATGTAGAAGCACACGGAGTAGTATAATATAAACTTGATCAAAATATTAGCCTAAAAAAAAACCGCTGCAAATGATTGTACAGTGGTTTATAGCTCCAAGAACTCTCTAGTTAAAAGCCAAATTTGTGAAAATCTCCCAAGTTTACCTTTTTCTGAGAAACGTCCGAAAATGCGAATTTTCTCCCCCCAAAGTACCTTGAAAATTGAGGTAGCGATTTGGCTAAACAATTGAGCCATGTTAGACCATGATTGGTTTTTGGTGAAAATTTCAAGAATTATGCTTTCATAGTTTCGTCAGAAAAGTGTCGTCGGCGTTACGGACAGAATTTTTTTTATAGAATATTCGGATTCTACATGCCTTGAAACGAAAAATATCAAATTTTGAGGGGAAAGGTTAGAATTTTTTTTTTTCTTTGGCGATTACAATGTTTTAATAAACCAGAACTACAACTCTTGAAAAATTAGTTGAGTTTTAGAATCGACCTTTCTCGGACGCCCAGTATAATAATTAATTATGACCCACGGGGCTTTATACAGGAGTACAGCATCCATACGTATTACATTTTCTCCGATTCTAATGCTGGCAACTCAGCCCAATTTCGTGGATGAAAAATTCCAAAGTAAAATATCCCAATCCTGCGAAGTCTCCACTGTATATATCGCTGTAGTGAAAAATTTCACTGCTCGAGTTCTTTTGAATTATTTTCCGCCGATATAGTCACGTTTTCAATAGAGTAAACCTACGCGAATTTACTTTGTTCTCCACTTTGAATCCTCTTTCGTTTACTGAGTGTATTCCGCCTCGATAGCCTTCAATTAAATTTGTGTTTCGGATATTAGCACGAACGACAGAATTAATTAACTCGGAGTTTCTATCGTCGGGTTTACTCTCGGATCAACGTTAGCTTGGGGAATGAGGTCAAACCCAAACCTGCTAGAACCTGCGAGTGGAAGAGCTGTATAGTTGCTTTTGAACGTGTATGGCTTTCGTGGATTTATCCAATGGGTTCAAAATCCAGTATGTCCCTGATGATGGGAGGCGTTGGCATGAGGCGGAAACTTGCCGATAGTATAGTTTGAAGCTAACTGAGTGTAAAAGTTTGTGTAAACTGTACTGATACGTAAACCCTCTTAGGGCGATCGTTCAGTTCATTTGAGCGGAAAACGTAATGTTGCGGATGTTAATAGAATTACAGGGCTTTTACACGCTTTAGGTTTTTCTCCGTTTCTATTGAAAAAATTGTGGTATCCAGACGAGGAAATAACGCCAAGCGAATTTCATTTTTATGCGCATTTCGAAAAAAATAAGAAATGGTTAATTCCATATAATGTACGATTTTTCTTTCGTCACGCTATGGTCGAGCTCAGGACTATCATTTTACGACGGAGATACCGTCACCACAATAAAGTAATTTTCAGAGGCACAAATTTGCATGCGAGGCATCAAATGGAAATTTCGAACTACCTTTCAGGCAAACGTATCAACATAAACGCTGATATTATTATGGCCGATTCTAAAAGCCGAACCTCAGAGATTCATTTCTATTCAAGCAATAAACTCCGAAATAGATCTCCCCGGTAGAGACATAATAACTTCACGAACTTTAGCTTTGTCCCCGGAACAAAACCCTGGAATTCATTAGCCAGATTATGTTTGAATCGTGCATCCCTTTTAATCCTGGAGTCTCTCGTGGTTGCTACAAAGGTCATTCATTCTATTTTCGAGGTGATATTGAAGGATTCTTGAGGTTTGAAGGTATGTCCTTTCTACCCTTTAGGATATAGATACCCATTCCATCCGTGGAATTGAGCTGGAACTGTGAACCTTTTGGCCCAACCGAACCAAAGCAAAGGAAAGTTTGTGAAGCATCCGGTGTTGCCTGTAAGCGCTGCCTGTTTTGTATTCACAAGCTCTGCGAGGCGCTCAACCCTCGGCTGTTTCTGTATAACGAGCTGCCCACGTTTCTCGCCTGCTTATCTCTCTTTTAGCTCGAGTTACCCCAAGGATTCGTCTCTAATTCACAATCCAACTGGGAGTTTCCGTGGCGATGGGCATTATGGGAAAAACTAAAGGTATTGGCAAGCGAATCGTACAAAAAAAGAAGAGAAATGTAATTAGACAGCCGATCAATATGAAGGTGATGTCGAAATGAACCGCGAAAAATCGGTTCTGATCGAAACGAATTACGAAAAATTGGCTGTGCTCTGAAAAACTGTGACATTGAATGCATTTAATTGCCATAAATGATAAGATGCAAATGGAATAATAAAACAGTGGGACGGAAGATGGTAAGCAAATAATGATATAATAAAAGGAATATAAGGTAATGTCCAAGATACATATTTATGAATGAATTAGATTTTTCAAAGTGTATGTAATATTACGTATAATACCAATCTCTATTAGTTTGTTAGAGGTTCACTCACAGGCATCCGTGAAATACTTAATTGATTGATTGACTACCCGACGCGGGAATGCTATCACCAGGCCAATCAGAATGCGAAACGCAAACGTATTTGACGGATGCCTATGAACCCTGAACTTCAGAAACTTTTGGATGGCGTTTTTTAAAAACGTGAGAGTTTTCGTTAATTTGTAAAATCAAATACCTTTAATGGTCACCACAATCGGGCATTCATAAAACGGTAACCATAAGGAACTTCTGATTTATCAAAGCAACTAAGTCTCCCTCGTTTACGTTTTTAAAAAACACGCAGTGCGCTAAAACTCTATAATGAGCATACTCAAGGTATTTTAATAGCTTGCCAAGCACTTTCGCCCCTTTGGGCATCATCAGGCTTTGTAGCACCATTACAAGGTATCCACGGCTTCCTTTTCTCCTCCCCTTCAATCTCAACAGTGAATCGATGCGACAGAACAACAACGAAAAAAAAATACTCAAGGTAGTTCCGACGGCCATGGCCGTCATACACACGTCTATAATGTAGGTATAGCGATTTTCTCTGTTAGTAATTTTCCTCATTATAATGGTGATCAATATAAATATACCAATGAGTCAGTATCAATCAATGGATGGTCAATATAATTCTCAAGGTGTAGTGAATAAATTGACTACATTTTTTTAAGGATCGAGGAAGGGAAAGCACTCATTATTTCCGGGTCGGTGAAATTAAACCTTCCATTCTATCTGTCTCCTCTCCACGCACCAAATAGAATTGTGTTAAGTGCTTTCCGTGGTGTTCTAAATAATTCGAAAGCATTAGCAATGTCGAATAGAGAGGGGAAATAGGCTGTCATTAAGGATGAATGCCGCAGTTCCGAACTGGAGAGTGAGAAATTAATGATAGAACTTCTTGTTCTTTGGAAAATTAGTACGCCCTTGAGATGAATGGTCGTTAACGTTTGTCCTTGACCAGAATGCTATGATTGATAGCTTCATATTTTTACCATTCATTTATAAGTTGATGTTGGGTTGTCGAATTTTATTTTTACACCGAAATGTAATGAAATAACTAAAGAAACTGACATCTCGTAAAATTTACTACTCCGGTAATGAATTCTCATAAGTTACCTCAAAGCGTTAAAACCATGTTGGCTCCGAATTAGGCATTCCACAGGAAATACGAATTCTATTGATATAAATAGGACTAATTTTTGGTGAAATTATAAACGAACAGATTAGGTCGGAAGTCCTGAAATGAGAACATTTCAATTTACAATTTTAGTCCAGCAGAAGGGATCACGAAATGGAAAGATGATAAGATGGACGCTAGCCCACTCCAGCGTTATATTTGTAAAAGGGTTGACTCAATTATCTTTGATCGGTACTCTCTGTTAATGGGTTAAGCCATGTCATGTAACTAGATTTGACGAAAAATATAATCCAAAAAAATTTCACATAAATATGGATTGATGTAGTTGAGAATAATTTACCCAAAACAAACGTTTGCTCGACCGAACAAAGTGATCAACGAGAGACGTCGATATCGAGGGTTTCGGAGTAATCCAGATGGAAATAAAACTTTTTGAGCCTGTTGAAAAGAGTTAGTTACATTTAGAGCTGCGTAATCACGGTGGAGAGTGGCTTAGGAACGGAATTTTTTCGCATTCCGCTCAAAAGCTCTGTAAGGAAATCCGATTGAAAAACGCGAATTGTTCCTCCCTCAAAAAGCTCTCGGATTCTCGGGGTTTCATAAACCGGATTTTCGCTTACGAACTTTTCCTTTACCGTGTTCATCGGCTGTTCACCTCCGTCTCAAATTGGATCGCCTTTGGTAGGGTCGGCCAGATTCGGCTTGCCAGGACACAACCTAAATTAAATTCGATTTTGAATTCAACCCTTAGCTATACCTTTTAGCAGTTACCTCGTAAACCTACTGAATTGCTATTTAGAAATTGATCGGCTTTTGGGCATATTTTACCGAAAATGCGGTTACTTTTCCTCAACAAATTTTTGAAACAATTTCCATTTTACGGAGCGAGGATGAGCTATTGGAAAAAAACCGATGGAGCCAAGCGAGGAGAGTCAAAGCAGTAACTAAGATGGAACTGGAAATCGTTTCATCTATCAGAAAACCGTTCTAAAATAGTATAGAATGCAATGGAGTAAAATGGTGAATATTACTCGTATTACTCGTAAATGCTAGTTGGCAAAACGTCAACTATAGACATTTTGCCATCGTATTCAATGATCGAATGTGAAATTGGGTTTTCAAGTACCTACGGCATCCGAACAACCTGTACATTAAAAAATCGGCCCTCGAAAAACAGCCATCACTAACTTTACTAACTACTACTCTAACCTGCTCCAACTATCTTCATTAACCCTAGCTGCACTAACTGTTCTGAAAGGAGAAATACTCGAGGCGCTTTTCGAAAAGCATTCAATCAGGTAATATTGGTCGGTCTTTATTTCTTTCGGAATTAGGCTCGCTCGTAGCATCTTCTAATGACGTACCTAAAGGGAAGAGGCCGTCAAAGAAGAAAGCTTTTCGATCTTCACTAGGGAAAATTCGGTTAGGGCAAAGGAATCTAGCGGGCTTCTCTAGCGCAACATGTACCCTCTGCGTTTCGCTTTCGGTTGACCGGCGCGTATGCGGAGAGGCGGAAGAAAAATTTTACCCTTAAACGGCTGGAAACCCTTTTCAATAAAACCACTGATCGTGAATAATCTCGAGACGGGCTTTTCATCCCGTAAAATCTGACCGTAAACCGCAAAGAAGCAACGGCAAAGGAGAGTCCTTGTTAGTTCTGCATGATTGAACAGAAGGCAAAGTCAACAGTTTTTTCCAACATGAATATCCAGCGCAAAAAGCAGAGCATTCATTGGTAATCTACGATTGGGTGCGATGTGAATGAAACCAGCATATTCTGGATGAAGTAAAGAGCCCCTTTACATCCTTCCCTTTTCTACTACGATTCGCACGAGGTAAAATGTAGTCAAGCGTTCGTCCTGAAAATTTCTGAAGGACCTAGAGTTACCTCAGAGTCCTTTGCGATCATTTTAAGATCATTCGTTCACGAGAAACCTTTTGGTCCTACAAGATCTGAACGACATCATACTCTTATGTTAATTTTCTTCAAAGACCAATTAAAGGGTCGCTGAAAATGTTATCGCAGTAGAAATCACTCAAATTTCCTTTACTTTGGGATTTTAGAGCTAGTTTTAGAGTTTGAAAGTATGATTTAAGTAGTTAGGAAATTTTTTCAGATCGTTTTTAGTACGAATTTTTTTCCAAATAATGAGAAAAATGAATTTTCTACAAGTTTTACTCTAACTTACGAAATCTGAGGGTTTATGATCATTTCAGATATTGGCCTCCTATTATTTTTAGTTGTATGTAAAGATTTTTACAAGTATTCAGTCTACTTAAATGACCTCATGTTCAACGCTATTCCTTGGAAACGGTTTGGTTTCATTTGTCAATGAAACTATACTTGGTTGCTGCATTAAGGTTTCAGTATCATTGATTATTCCTACAATACCTGAGGAAATAGGTCTCATAGGGCACGTCATGATGTTCTCGCATCGCTGTCCGTCGATGTTGAACTCCTCATTTTCGATGTACAATTTGATGAATGGCTGCCTCGTGTTGAGCTTGTACGTGCAGTGTAAATGGCGCGGGTATATGCCAGGGTAGGCAGGTGATTGAACATAGCAGGTCTGCAGCCTGCAATCGGTAAACGTCCTTTCGCAGTAGCTCCTGTAGACAGAAATTATCCTCAGTGAGTAAACAATAATAATCGAAAGGGGCAATAATTTCGATGTCGTTTTTTTATAGAAGAAAAACACAAGAGAGTTTAGTGAATTTCTCGTTTTTTAAAACGTATTGGATTTGGTTACTGTGTTAAATCATACGTTTCTTATGGTAACCGCCGAGTGGATGGCGAATTGTGGTGACTATTACATACATATGATTTTACAACTCACTACTGACAGCGATAAATACAGCAAATAAGGTATTTTTGGGAAAATGCAACTCGTCCCTGAAGAGGTAGGAACAAAGAGAACCTAGATTTCAAGCCTATAGTGGAAAAAATCCTTTTGCATTTATTTGTAGTTATTGAAATACATAAAAAAGGTACAAATCATGTAAAGGTAGAAAAATTGGTTGTTCATTCTTAATCAACATTATGATAGAGTCGAAAGAATCACATCTCAGAATTCTCACAGGAGACTGGCAAAATAAAAAAAGAAGATGGAGGTTATTCGAATGTAAAGAGTTCATGGCCTTAAATGTAGTAACGCGAAATCGATTCTCACCTTTCCAACGAACGTGTGACGAGGTTCAACAACAAAATGTACATGGCAATATCGTTCAGCCTTCGATTCCAAGCCCTTCGACCTCTGCAGGTGAATATAAAAACAACGTAGTCCCCAAACCCAATATAAACGTGTTTGCTTAAACGCCACATTCGCTCGCCCATTTCTATCCCGTCCAACTCGTAGCAATCAGCAGTTGAACCGCCCGGAATCCAACGGCCAACAACTTTCCTATACTCTAACGGCTAACACCTTCAACCATCAGGCTCACCTTCTTCCCCTCTATATAGGTGTATATATATAACGCCCTCGTGCGATGAAGTGAGGGGCCCAATTTTTGTACCAATTTATTTTACGATTTTTCTTCACCGTTGGAAGAAAACGTCTTTCTGGTCTCAACTACAAAAGGCTCTTTTCACGTGTCTTTTTTCACGACATGGTTCCGTCCTGGATTTGATCGTAAAAATAAAGTTCCCAAGTCGTAGAGCCAGATGTTGATTGCTGGAAGCCGATTCAATTACTAATCGACAAAGGTATATCCTTTTAGTGTCGATCGCTTCCAGAACAGCCACAGACGTTTGTAGTGTGCAGCGTATGAAACACGTCTAATACACCGAACTTGGACTTAAATTCGCTAAATCCTTGTGATATTCTCGTAAATATTGCACCATTGGTGGGCGTTGAATTTAATCTAAAGGAAAAATTTATATAAGTCAAATATTGAGCCGTAGAGGACGAAAAATGACAGCGATTTTATGAAAACCTTTTCATCCAAATCGAATCATTGAAGAAAAAGCAACAAATGGGAGGAATGATCATTAATTTTCTTTAAAGACGTAATTATTGCACCTAATGAGCTATGAAACAAAAACTGGATCTTTGAATCTCTTCATTCCTCAGAAAAACAGGACCTGTTAATGATTTGATGATCAGTACCTGTTAATGATTTGAATTATATCCTCCTTCCACTCTGCGTCGGCGTTAGGAGGAGACTGTTATTAATATTTATCCAGATTGGGATACTTTTTAGGATTGCATTTTCTTTGTGGACTCAGATTAATTAGTAGCCGGTCCAACCAAATCCAGGTCCGAAAGATGACTAGTACTAATACTAATACGTAACTCTTATTCAAACGTTTGGATACGTAAATAAGCTTTCTCGACCTAATGCATACAACCTCAATTCGCGCAGTCATTTCGTGTTACTTTCGAAACATACTCCCAAATATTTTACTTGTTTTTTCTCTCTCTTTATTTTAGAGCAAGATGAGCCAATTGATCACAGTCATGACGATGCGTGGCTAACTCGAGGTTTTCCGCAGTAGTGTAACTTCTGCTGAACAGAAAGGCGTGGGTCTTGGCTACAACAATGTCACCTTGTTTTCTATATACCAACTAGCCATGATAACCATAACTAGCCATAACTAATTATTTTTGCAACTAGTTATTTTTGTAACTAGTTATTTTTGCAACTAGTTATTTTTGTAACTAGTTATTTTTGTAACTAGTTATTTTTGTAACTAGTTATTTTTGTAACCAGTTATTTTTGTAACTAGTTATTTTTGTAACTAGTTATTTTTGTAACCAGTTATTTTTGTAACTAGTTATTTTTGTAACTAGTTATTTTTGCAACTAGTTATTTTTGTAACTAGTTATTTTTGTAACTAGTTATTTTTGTAACTAGTTATTTTTGTAACTAGTTATTTTTGTAACTAGTTATTTTTGTAACCAGTTATTTTTGTAACCAGTTATTTTTGTAACCAGTTATTTTTGTAACCAGTTATTTTTGTAACCAATTATTTTTGTAACCAGTTATTTTTGTAACCAGTTATTTTTGTAACCAGTTATTTTTGTAACTAGTTATTTTTGTAACTAGTTATTTTTGTAACCAGTTATTTTTGTAACCAGTTATTTTTGTAACCAGTTATTTTTGTAACCAGTTATTTTTGTAACCAGTTATTTTTGTAACCAGTTATTTTTGTAACCAGTTATTTTTGTAACCAGTTATTTTTGTAACCAGTTATTTTTGTAACCAGTTATTTTTGTAACCAGTTATTTTTGTAACTAGTTATTTTTGTAACTAGTTATTTTTGCAACTACTTATTTTTGCAACTAGTTATTTTTGCAACTAGTTATTTTTGTAACTAGTTATTCTTGTAACTCGTTATTTTTGTAACTAGTTATTTTTGTTACAGGTTCCCCTTTCCAGTAATTAGAAAATCCTGCCGATGAATTCCAAGTATTTGTATAATTTCATGATCCAAATCATCCTTTCAGGGCTGCACAGATTTTGTCGAATGGAAATGCTGAGGTGGGCAGCATTGACAGATGAAAAACTCCGCCATAGGATGTTATGATTAATGGAGATGTGGCGGGATCGTAACAGCACTCTTCCCCCAATAAAAGAGTGGGGTTCGCGGTATCATCTGTATTTCTCTATCTTCCTCCAAAACAAGCGAAATCCACGCGCTCGGTCTATCCATCTCACTACTGCCAGCAGTTCAGAACGATTGTAGTCATCCAGGGGCAAGGCCCTTCATAGCTGCGCGCTATCTGCCGTTGGTTGTGATAATGGCATCGGGCCATCCATTTCCATTTTGGACGAAAGCCCGTTATTACTCTCTTTCTCTACGTTTCGGCCTCTTTCTCTTTCTTGCTGGCTGACTGACGAGCCAAATATTAGGCGGTGTATTTCTCTTCTATCCGAGCCGGCCAGTCGAAAAGGTGTCGTGGGAGCTACGTGGCAATCGTGGAGGGAAAACCTCTGAGCCAGCAATGAAGGATCGCTGCTTTTATCGCAATAGCGATAGAAGAAACACAAAAGAAAAGTTGTATCAGAGACTACCATATAAATCTTGCATTGTCACCAGTGACAACAGAGGCCAAGCTGTTGCTGACTGAATTTTGGCGGCTGAGGCCATACCTAGGTTCAAGACTATTTGTTATTCTCCACTAGAATTTCTTTAAAGCTTAATTATCGTGATTGTCGACATTCACGATCAATAAGCGCTAAAGAACTGTTTCAAAGTTTGAGGTTGGATCTTTTGGCAAATCTGATGATTAGGTGCCAGAATGCGGTGAATTTTCAAGCAGCTACAATGTTACGAATTTCTGATGTGCGAAACTGAACCGTCAACTCCGACTTGTTTGCCAGTTGACCACAAGTTATTAAATGACTATTGATTACATTCTATTAAATACGGTATTCTGTAGCGTTTGGAATCGTTGCTGGGTTGGCACTAACCGCTTGAACTTGTACAACTAATAAGGAGAGCCGAGATGGTTGAGGGTAACGTTACCTGACAACAGGAACTTAACTTTGCTGATATTACACAGAGTTCATGAGTGAGAAGGTGTTATACCTTAAGATCTTGAGTGCAAAAGAGATGGAGCTATAGCTTGTTGGTCGGCAAGAACCGTCAGTTAGAGAAGTTCTAAGCCCTTAACCACCAAATTGATTTACACCTGCCCCTCCAGCATTTACATCACACCGCACGTCATGCCCACACTACCAATTCGACGGCCAGTAATCGACGATTTAGTTTTCTTGTAAGCAAGATTATATTAATTTATTTTGTTTGTCCAGGGGGAGCAAAACCAGGCGACTCATTCTCGGATTCTTTATTTGCTGGCCGAGCACTTTCGCCCGTTCGGGCATCCTCGACGTGGAGTCATAGAGGGTACCCTAACACCCCCTGGACATGAAAAAATGTAACTACAAGGATAATAATATTTATTTTATGTACAACTCCCGTTTCGTAAAAGCCACGGATCTCGCTTTTCTACAATATCCATACTTTATTTCTGATTAACAACAATGATAGTTAGTGACACACGAAAAAAGGGATTCCGCATCGAAATTTCATTCTTTATTCTTGAAATCAAATACCACCGGCCAGAAATTAAGCTATCGTAAAAATCGGGGTTTTACGAAATTTTCGAGTTCGAAGTTCGAACCGTTCTTAGTTTTCTAGCCCTGGGGATAAGTGTAAAACGAAATTCATCATTCGACTTAGTGAAAACTAAGTACCTAGCTTTGTTTTTCTTTTCCTTCTCGTCGCATTTGTTCTGCTTTGTTTTTGTTGGCGCATGACTTTGGTAGTATCACGCTAATGGTTAGTAGATAAAATGACTTGTATTCCAGCATTATTGTTTCTAACCGAGTACTGTCGCCTCATCGGACATCCGTGAGTTAGTATAAGTGGTACTTTTACTGAAGAGTAGTCTTATCAGTCTCCTTTCAACGTAAGGCTATTATTAATATTATCACCATTATCAATTCGAGGATTCCGTCGAGCGTAAAGTTTATCTCTGTATTTGAAATACGTAATTGGGTTATTTTAATTGTCTCTAAAGTTAGTAGAGGAGTGAAGCTATCCGGTGGGTATTTAAAATTTAGACCAACGTCAGAAAATGCTGCTCTCGGAAGTAGTAATATAGCGTAATTCGCTTTATGGAAGTACTTCGGTGTACCTGTATAACGGTAATAAAAGTATCCAATCTGGAAAAGATAATTGAGCCTGATAATCCCGGTGTGCTACGAGGCCGTTTAAAACCGCTAAAACGGAACGCATAAACGGATCGCGGGATAACAGCTTCCTCGTATGCTGGCCACAGGCAACGTCCACTTATATTCCTCCCTCATCCTTTCCTGACTTTTCTCTTCTATAGACTGTTTCGACGTAAGCAGAGCGGTCGATTGGAAATCTCATAAACAACCTGCGAATATACCGACCCTTCCAGCAGATAATTCGCTGGTTAGGAATGGCCAAGTGCGGATTTGAACGTGAAATGTGAGAGGCCAGGTGCTCAACGGGGTCGTTTTAGACGATTAAAGCGCTCATGAGGAGGGGGGAAACTCGGATTTTTACGTCCAAGAGAGTTGACTTCCCTAGATGAAATGAGCTCTGAGGTTGTATGGAATGGCATCGCTCGCAAACGGAGCTGGATCGGTCATAACGAAGATCGGATTTTTTTACTGGTGAGGTCGTTGAGAAAACGCCGAGTAGATGATGGCCCTAACGACCATCGTATTCGAGGGTGGCCATGACCAGAAGGTGAAGCTTGGTTGTGGAAAACGGGGTTTTATTTGTCGGCCGTAACTCGCCGCCGACGGTTCGTGCGCGTCCGGTCGACAGAAATAAACTCGGTTTTTCCATTGGCACAGAGTTGGCGCAAGTTAGTCCAAGTTGGACCGGATGGGACCTGCAGGAGGAAGGAAGGAGACGCTATCATAATTGGAAAATACCGGCCCTCATTCGGCGCTATGAAAAAACACATCAATAACAGCTTTGTGACCTAGTTAATTTTATTTTTCCCCTGCACCTTCCTCGTCGCTGTTTTCTAAATTGCTGCAAAAGCGATAAAGTTGAAAATGTGGCTCCGCTGGTGGTAAGTTTTCAACGCAAATTGGGTCGACATTTCAACTAAACGAAATGGAAGTGCATTCGCTATTTCCTTAGTTACGCAGAAACGGACCTATCCTAATAACTTGTAAATAGTTTTCGGTGCATTTGAAGAAAGCTTTTTGAGATAACAGGCTCAATGGGGCATTTTAAAACATGAACGAGAAGTACTGATTACTAAACCTATATCTGATGAAGACTTGTTATTCCCAATATATCTTCATCCTTTAATTCCGGGGAAGATTAACCAATTTCTTTTCGTTCCCTGGGACTGAAAGGAGTTGACAGGAGAATGAAAATTTTAGGTATCAACTAGAGCAAATAATATCACCTACGTTCACTTTTTCCATCTATAAATTATCCTCGTAAATCTGTAATAATTATTGTCATAAGAAAAACTATAATTTATTATTACTTTCGCGTTTCCAGGAGTTACTGGATTTAGTTTATTTTTGCGAGAAAACATCCTCCGTCGAGCGGTGTAGTGCGAAAGTGTGTGAAGTGTCAAAAGTTGCCTAAAAATACTCAAGGTAAACTGCGTTCCGGCTCTGACAGCCATATGAACATTTCTCATCAGTGTGAGCTGTTTTTTGGGAATCTATATATTCAGCCGACTTCTGCGAAACTATCAAGCTCGCGGAAATATGCGGACACTAATAGACTGAAATCCAAGTAGGCGGTACATGACAAAATACGGGTGCATTTCATCTCAATGGACCTCGACCTACTAAACTTTTGACCTAGGCGAACACAGCTAACCCGTAAACTCACCTAATTCAATTTATAATCACAAGTGTCAAACTTCATTCCGTTGGCAAACTTTGCAGGTCGATATTCGTATCACTATAAAGCGAGAGCAACGACGAGGCAGTAAGTTTCACGAAGGAAGTTGTTCACTGTCCAATTTATCGTAGCAGTACAGCAGCAAGTGCCGTACTGTATTCACGGCTGAATATTTCAGCAACAATTTTTTAAATAATTTTTTAAGAAAGGCATTTCTGTGTGATTACTTGAGTATAAAAATCTGGTCAAGTTAAATCGGAGCTTAGAATCGTTGGAGAAAATATCCTAACACTAGGTACCAGCCTGGCAATAATTTTCGACAATACACTGGGCGTATTTTTCAAATAATATGCAATAAAAATTTCCTATTAGGTTTTTCCTAACCCCCGATTCGCTCCTGTTTTTTCATTTTTAAGATTTTTTCGTGTTTTCGACCTCACCTCACTGAAATCGCAATAACCTTCTCATTTCATACACAAATACAAGCTTAGGATACTGTTGGAAAGAACATGGTCTATTTTTAGGTGCCAAGCCTTATTCTCTCCCGCTAAATTAACTAAAAAAATTTCCCCCAAAAGCAAATTTGATGAAATATTGAAAAAATACGTTTTTCATGTTTCATTAGACGCAAACTTTGAAAACAGGCTCGAAGCTGCAACCCCCTGAATGTTTACTGTAAATAGAGAGACCAAACAGATGATTGAATTCTTCTTTTCCTTGTCGTCGCATTTTTTTATGTCCATTTTTGACTAATTTTGTTCATTCAGAATCCAGAACCATGAAAACCTTGTACAACACATTTGAAACTACTTTCCACCCTTCTTCTACGGTATTCGTTGTTTACAACGTTTAATTCAATGGCCATTCGAAGGTAAAAATAAGCTCATATCTATAAAAACCCTAATTTGTATATTATAACGTACTAACCAGGCCCGGATTAGCAACTATTTACGCCCTAGGCCAGAGTTCTACATTACGCCCCCTCCCAGCAGACGTTCATACATAATAAACGCACAGTACAGTATTATTTTTTAGTTGGCAAAACTGAGGCACAAATTTGATGAATTCATCAAAGACACATCAAAGACTGATTTTCTTACTATTATAATTATAAATATTATATAAATGTAATAATTAAAAAAGTAATAGTTATATATTATATAATTATTACTTAATAGTATTATACTATTATACTGGGGCTGAGCGCCCCTGGCAGTATTGGGTCTTTTCAAGTTTTCCAAGATTTGTAACTTGCACAGTGGATAACTCAGACAAAAAGACGTCAATTCAGATGTTTGAATATACCAAAAGATAGGTCATTTAACTGTCAACCTTTTCCCAATGTAATGTACCTATCAATTTTTCAACCGTTTATGCGTTATTCAACAATATTAGTAGACTATACCCGAAAACATGACATTTTTCAACTTTAAACGTTCTTTTCATCTATTTACTGCGAAAGAAACGAAGAATGAACCATATATTATTGATATACAAATCATCAACTATCATTATGCTGAATTTGAGCAAAATCCATTCCAAAAAATTTTTCGTGGAAAATCCAAGGGGTACCCCTGCGATTTTTTTCAACCGAACAGTTAACGAATTTTTACTCCTCTCTCAATACAGATAAAAATCTGAAATTTTTTGGAAAGTTGTGTCTTGCCGAGATGTATTTTTGTGATTTTTTTTATTTCTCGGAAAAATCTGCAAGTGGTCCAAAAAAATCGGTTTTTAAAAGCTCAAAAATTGGACTTTAAAGGCGATTTTCGGGGTCAAAATAAATGCGAATCAATTGTTTTATTGTGCAGGAGTCTTCATTTGAACGCCTTACACACGTACATAGCAAAAAATTTGGTGAAAAAAATTTAAACAGAGCCAGAGAAATTATTTTCCGTAAATCGAGTTTTTCGCCGGCCGAAATTCCGAGCTCCGCTGGCATCGGTAATAGTGTAAAACTAAATTTTCGTTTGAAAGCTATTCTTATAGGAAATTTAACGCTGAATCCGAATATGACGTCAAAACGGCGGAATATTGACGACCAACATTAGTTTTTTCCAGTTTTAGTACTACGCGGTTTCATGTTTTCAACTTTGAAAATCCGTTGCAAATACTTACAGTACTGTTCAAATTAGATTATTTAATGATTCCTACAGGAAATTAGACGTAGAATTCGAATTTAAAGTGAAAAAAATCAAATTCGACCGATAATTAACGTTCCTCCGCAGATGACCGCGATTTTCTCGAAAAATTCTCACAACGCGATAAGATTTTATGAGCGCATTTTGTTCATGGATAAATTAAGAAGATTATGAAGCATTTCGGGAAGGTGACGAAAATATCCCAAAATTGAAGCTTCAAAAGTATGAAATTCGAAAAAAATTCAAAAAACATTAATATCGGTCGAATTTGATTTTTTTCACTTTAAGTTCGAATTTTACGTCTAATTTCCTGTAGGAATCATTAAATAATCTAATTTGAACAGTACTGTAAGTATTTGCAACGGATTTTCAAAGTTGAAAACATGAAACCGCGTAGTACTAAAACTGGAAAAAACTAATGTTGGTCGTCAATATTCCGCCGTTTTGACGTCATATTCGGATTAAGCGTTAAATTTCCTATAAGAATAGCTTTCAAACGAAAATTTAGTTTTACACTATTACCGATGCCAGCGGAGCTCGGAATTTCGGCCGGCGAAAAACTCGATTTACGGAAAATAATTTCTCTGGCTCTGTTTAAATTTTTTTCACCAAATTTTTTGCTATGTACGTGTGTAAGGCGTTCAAATGAAGACTCCTGCACAATAAAACAATTGATTCGCATTTATTTTGACCCCGAAAATCGCCTTTAAAGTCCAATTTTTGAGCTTTTAAAAACCGATTTTTTTGGACCACTTGCAGATTTTTCCGAGAAATAAAAAAAATCACAAAAATACATCTCGGCAAGACACAACTTTCCAAAAAATTTCAGATTTTTATCTGTATTGAGAGAGGAGTAAAAATTCGTTAACTGTTCGGTTGAAAAAAATCGCAGGGGTACCCCTTGGATTTTCCACGAAAAATTTTTTGGAATGGATTTTGCTCAAATTCAGCATAATGATAGTTGATGATTTGTATATCAATAATATATGGTTCATTCTTCGTTTCTTTCGCAGTAAATAGATGAAAAGAACGTTTAAAGTTGAAAAATGTCATGTTTTCGGGTATAGTCTCCTAATATTGTTGAATAACGCATAAACGGTTGAAAAATTGATAGGTACATTACATTGGGAAAAGGTTGACAGTTAAATGACCTATCTTTTGGTATATTCAAACATCTGAATTGACGTCTTTTTGTCTGAGGTATCCACTGTGCAAGTTACAAATCTTGGAATTTAAGCAGAGCCAGAGAAATTATTTTCCGTAAATCGAGTTTTTCGCCGGCCGGAATTCCGAGCTCGGTGATAGTGAAAAATTAAATTTTCGTTCTACAGCGATTTTGAAAGCTATTCTTATGGGAAATTTAACGCTGAATCCGAATATGACGTCAAAACGGCGGAAATTTCACGACAACTATCGGTTTTCTAGTTTAATACTACGCCACTCCTACGTTTTTCAACTTTGAAATTCCGTTGCAAATACTTACAGTACTGTTCAAATTTGATTAATTAATGATTCCTTCAGGAAATTAGACGTAGAATTGGAATTTAAAGTGAAAACAAACAAAATCGAACGATTATTAATATTTTTCGAATTTTTTTCGATTCTCATACTTTTGAAGTTTCAACTTAGGGATTTTTTTTCGTCACGTTCCCGAAATGGGAACGATTAGGTGCTGTGGAAGAAAATGAAGGAAATTGAACGTAGAATCGATTAAAAATAAGAAATGTCATGCCTAGCGTATATGTCAGCTCTCGAGATATATTCCACTTTATGTCAAAAAACGTGTTTTGACTTTTCTTCAAACGTTAATATAGCTCCGCGGGGACATAACATAAAAATACAGTTAAATACGCCAAATTGTAGGATTTTGATACCTAGCTCTTTCTCGTCTCTGAGTAATAATTTTATAAATTATAATAAAATATTATAAAAAAGAAAAAAAACAATGAGTTGTTGAAAATAACTGACCATGGCTGGGATCGAACCAGAAACTTTTGCACTATAGGCGAATACGCTTAGCAATGAACAAAATGAACTAGCACTTACACTCTCACACACGAACATAATAACTTTTTTATCCCTACTGTACTTGAGGGATAGGATTTCGCTCACTTCGTTCGGGCACCCCCACCTACACTTCACTTATCTTTCCAGGCAGCGCCAGACGCTCGCTACTGACGCTCGTCTAGGAAAATAAAAATAATATACATTTTTTTGCCATCCCTTGCCCTGCGCCCCCCGCAAGCTTGCGCCCTAGGCCATGGCCTAGGTTGGCCTTATGGGTATGATAATAATACCCATGGTAATATTATGATATAATTTGTAATTGGGCTCGTCCCGTACATGTTAATAAATAAATAAATAATTGGGTAATCCGGGCCTGGTACTAACCCAAGAGCGATTTGTCCTCTTCGGTTAGGGTAAAGCTCGGGGTGTTGCCCATATCTCAGGTAGACGTCAAACTGTTGTTCAGCCCTGGAGTCGAAACTGAAGTACGTTTGATCGGTAAAGTTGTCAACGTGGAACACAAGTTTGACGAAGCTCGTCTCGGAGATGAAAGTTTGCGGCTGTTCGGTTTCACCACAGAACACTCCCGGTTCTTTCCTGTTCGAAAGTTCCGTCTTCGTGTTCCCATCGACAATCTGCAACATAAAGGCAGTACCGGATAATTATTAACAGTGCCACGGATTGAATTAAACGAAAATATTCGCTAACGATCGAGCTTTGTCCAATCGGATTATTAAATCGTCGTTAAAAATAATTATATTGTTTAATAAGTAACCAGATTAGTTGCTAGCAGTGATGATTAAATATTGGTATTACTCAGGAATAAGTTAAACTCAGGTCCTCCCACTAGTCTTAAAAGTAGGAGCTTCTTCACTCTACGACCCTACTGTCAATTAGTGGAAGATATTCGTAGCCTCTTGTGACACGGATAACTGTGGACACAAAGATATTGCTAGTTCGAAATATCTCTTGTTACATAGATAATTGTAGACACCGATATGCACACAGTTTTCCCAATGCCATTCGTATACAGTTTACTGTTCAGATGCAATTTATTCAACCGCTTCAGAGGTGACTCCGAACATTTGAACTACCAATACGCTCACTTTTAGTACTCGGTGTGAACTTTAACAAATTGCCGTAGTCAAGTCCCTTTTGTCGGTCGAGTTTTCGTGAAACGTAAACCTCCCCCATAGGCTGGGAACGACCATTTGCAACAGCCGCAATAAATATAATTTACGGCCGAGTATTTTTCCTTATCAAAAGGTGAAGTTATTTCAAAGATGCCTTACCCCGTCACCGTCTTGCTCGTAGACCATTCGTCTCCCTTGGGCTTTGTCGACTCCTTGCCTCGCATCTCAAGACAATTCACAACCATCTTACTTCTTCAGTTTTCTCTGTTCCGTCTGTTTCCGTTATTCCTTGTCACCGCAAGAGGGAGGTATTGCAAGGCGAACCATTTACCTTAAGAGCTCGGGTATCAAAACGCTCCGTCAAGCGCCTCGCGCCAACGAGAGATCGCTCTCTTATTTCATTTTCATCATCCGACTTTTCTTCCTTTTAACCTCTTGGTGGCGGTGCCGTGAACCTTTTACGCTATTCAGAACCAACCACTTTTCCAAGAGCCTTTTCTTGAATTCGTAATGGGGTTGGCGTTGGCCTGTTTAATGAGGTCGCTCCGTGCTCCGTCTGCGAGGAAAGCGCTGTTAAGAACTTAGTCAATCTCAAGTCGAGCTGAATCCAAAACACTGTAGTAAAGGGAGTTTAATAGTGAAAGCACGTCGAAATTCTCTTAGCGATAGGAGATAACTGCTATAGGAGATGGCCGGAAACGAGGATCATAACGAAAACTAAAATCGCCCAAATGGTCAAACAATTGTTTATTATTTCTCAGCTTCAATTATGATCGAATAGCCGTCCAATTGTACTATCCTGATAGTTTCTACCTGATAACGTATTGGTAACTATAGGGCAAGCTCCTTGGTAAAAATAGTAATTTTAAATATTATTTTTCTCGACTACTTAATCAAAAGTCAAATTTATCGGCTATCGACGAGCATTCTAAAGAGTAAATAATGATTTTTATAGCTCTAAAAAACTCGAGTTATGTCATCCTGCCGAATTTCATTAATTCTGAAGCACCACTCACAAAAGCTGCGACAGCTCGAGTACCATCGAAGCCATCGATCTCGATATAATCTCATTCGATTCAGCGTCAAAAATCTTTCGAAATTCACATCCAATACCCATTTTCCAGAAACATTGGAAAATATTGTTTTTCCCTCTCAAAACCCCCCAAAAATACCCTTAAAATTGAGATAGTGGTTTAGCAAAAGAACTCAGCCATAGTCAAGCCAAGAATGGTGTTTGTTGAACATTTCAAGCATATAGCTACAAAACTTTCCTCAGTCGGAGCTGGCCTGTTATTGTGGTGATTTTTTCCCCGCAAATTTATGCTGCACACCAGGTGCGCAAAAATGTTAGGCGCCATAATTTTTTAAAGAGACGAATATATAGATAGTGCTGTGTTAACAAGTTGTCAATCCAAGTATGTAAATCAAAATATTTACCACATATAAATATAGTGAATTTGCCTATCCGCAAATTACCTTTTAACGCTTTCAGGCGATCAATTTTACATTTACTAGGTCACTAACGGCCTAGTGACAAAACGGATTGAATAATATTTATAATGCCCATTTTTCAGCCTCCACAGCAGCATGATGTTGAAGAAGAGATTTAAAAAATCTATTATCATTATACAGCTTGCTCTATCTAGCTAGCTTTATTAATTTTAATGGTTATGCTTTCGTTGTTATTGGTTGTTGCTGGTTCATTAAAAAATTTCTTGATTTAATTATTTTTTAATGTATGCCAACCGAAACATGGAAGCACTGAGTGTGTTCTACGCAGAGTTATGTTTCAATGTAGAGAATTAGCATCCTTTGAAACGGCAATATATTGTAAAATTAAAATTGTTTGGAAACAGTTGAATTTTTTGAAAAACGATCCAAATTCGTGCTATTTTATTATTCTTGTACGAAACGTGATGCATAGTCGAGATAGTTCGCAAGGTATATAGTTACAACTCTTGTTAAATGTGCACCTCCTACCGCTTCCCTTCCAATCCTCCAACATCCTCTTCTCGCATTCGTTCCAGTTCGTATATCTAATAAGGCAAATTAGCATTTAGTGGCTCAGAGCTTGTGTTGGTACTGTTGGTCTGCCTGTGCCTAGCCCACTCCATCCCGATGCCTTTCAACCCACTTAGCCGCTCGGCCGAGGCGGAGGTCGTTCTTATTTCAACAAAGGCCGACCCCAGACGGAGAAGACCGTTCCAGCGTTGATTATTCATTAGATGTCAGACGTTGTGTTTCGATTAAATACTCTCTGAGCACTTGAAAAAATACGGAGGCGATGCTGCTGCAGCGTTTAAATCGAATAACGGCCAGATTGCTCGACAATTGGCGATTTCTAAAGAAACTTTTGCTGGGAAAATATCAATTGTTTGATTTAGAGTTCATTACCACGATGGAAGTTTTATAGTAATTGAATAAATGAAAGTTAGATTATTTTCGAAGAAAGTATGATCTTTATCGAGTTGTTTCGTTTTTCATTAATTCTTTATTTTAGTGAAAATATTATAGCAAATTATTGAAAAAGTTTTATCGATAAGATGGAGTTATTTTGCCTTTTAGAATAGACTGAGGTTTCAATTTGAATGTATCCACTATTCACCGACCGATTCATTATTGTTAACTACTAATTCTAATAGATTTATCATGGATCCCCAAACGATCTGAAAACTATTGGTGAATAAGTTATGTCCCTTGAAAGTGTACATTAATCAGTAGTTTCTCGATGAACAATGGTATAACTTAAAAATAAATCCTTCTTTTCCTTGTCGTCGCATTTTTTGATGTCCGGATGGTGTGAGGGGGAGAAAAACCAGGCGACTCATTCTCCAATTCTTCATTTAGAATCATAAATAATTTTTTTTCATAATTAATTCGGCGGCCGTTCGGTGTTGGATTCAGAAGAGGCAACCTTCATTTGTTGATAAATAATACGTATTTTCCATAAACAGCTCTCATTGATATACTCAATTACTGTCCAGAAAATTATCCACTCGACTTCTTCGCACGATAAGATACTGGTAGAACCGACTGATTCGACAAGATCGGTCAGCGTTAACCGATATTTTGCCTACACGAGTTGGTTATTGGCCAACCTACATAACTGAAGAAGTACGATTCGTTTTTATTGTGCAAGTGCGTCCTGCGTCGCCCAAATGCCAAGGCTACCGGCATCGGAGATATTCGGTCACGACTTTCTCAACTGTCAAGTTTCGCGCCGTCGGAACAATGTCAAGCCCCTACGTCACCTTAACTGACAAGAGGTTGAAATATATATCACCGCTTAACGCAACGATCTACTGGTCGAAATTAACTTGAAACCAATCGACTGGTATAGAATAACTTCAGCATGAAGCCGATCGATATAGAAGAGCCGAGATTGAAAATACATAATTGAAATGAAATGAAATATCATTTATTGTATAACCGTAGGGTACCTATTACAAAGGTTGAAGATATTATTGTATGAACATTATTATAATCCGATATCACTTCAAGACCTTAGAGGTTCAATGCGTGATTGAAATTATTCGCGGTGTCATCAAAAACGGAAAAAATCACGTATAAAATTTCCCAGTGAAACTATTTTCTTCTTGTTCAATAGACAAATATTGTACTAGTTTTATGAACCAAAATCATAATTATCATAATAAAAAATAATAAAAATCATAATTATGATGTTATAATACCTGTTAGTTATTATTGTCACTATGAAATATTTTCTTGTTTTGAAAAATATAAAATACAAATCTAATTCTTTAGCAGTTATAAATTACTAAAATAAAATCTAATTATATCGTTTATCATATCGTTTTTACTCATTTAGGTCTTAAAAATCTTGTAGTTAACGACTAATTCTGTAGGCGTATTGATAGGTACCTGATTGTACATCCACCATGTATAATCAGGTATAATCGGTTTCACTTGAAAAGTTCTGTGCCAGTTATCGTAATCAATAAACCTTCTCATATTTTCGACATAATTGGAATCAGTTGTAGAATGATGAGCCAGCTACAACAATAAAAAGCAATAGCAAGGTTTTCATTCACCAAAAATATTGCTATTTGCGCGTCGTAAAAATACTTTGAATTTATTCCGACGTTTCTTACGATGTAAAATCAAATGGTGCGAAAAAATATTTATTTTATTTTATTTTTATTTCCTATCTCACCGAACACTATCTCGCCCGTTTTAGTAACTTTTTTTCACCAAGAGACGTTTTTATTTGAACTTTATACTCTTATTGAATCATTCTCGGGCGAATGGAACCAGTTCCAGGCGATCAATTCTCAAAATAAAAACGCCCTATAAATCCGCTGACCTCGTGGTGGCTTTGGTAACAACGGACGAAACGATTTTATTGATTTTGTTATTTTTTATTGAATTTACAACCGACCGCCCTTCCAAAGTCCGCCACCACCAGGTCGAGTTTTTTTTCGAATGATGATACGTTTCAAAACTGCAACAGTTTCAAAGTTGCACACGTCTCTTGTTGCTTTTCAAGGTACCTCTTTTTGCTGTCGGTTCTTTTTATTAGATTTTCAATAAATTGTTTCAAACCATCTCAAACAAATGTTCAATAACTGAGCGTTGTGAGAACTTCTCTCTGCATTGAATATTGTAACTCATGAGAGTATCATCTGAAAGGGTACAGTTAAAGCTATTACCTTACCGACATGTATCGTTTTTAATTAAATGGTATTACGAATCAAACGAACGAATCGATCCTTTCGCGATATTGTTTGAAATCAGTTTTTTATCAAAGTACGAACCGGTTTCAATAGGACGTAATTTACTGGACGAAAACAAACGCAAAACATGCTGTTCGAATATTCTCGACTATTTATTCTCCGTTCGTGACTGCCCTGTTTGTAGCTCTCTATTGAAGAATTGTGCGTGGGAGGGGGTTGGAAAAATATAGAATACCTTCATGGAAACCAAGTAAAACGATCACGTTCCGTTAGCGGAATTTAATAACGCAGGTACGAGTGCTTCCCTCCATGATCCAACGTTCTCCGCCAATTTGCCCCTGCACAACCTGACGGCAATGGTATTCGCGTCACGTCTCAAATAAACTCATAAATAAACAAAACGATGGGCCCAGCCAAATAGCGGGATGGAACCAATTTAGATAATTGTTTTCGATGAAGTCAAACTGAGTACGAAATTGAATTCTCCCAATAATAAATTCGCATCGTTCTCCCGATGACAATAATTAATTCGCAAAACCCGAAAAAAGAGATGCGGCATCGATCCATTTTTGCTAGAGGGTTAACAGGTTCATATAAATGGTCGGTTGTAAATATTTCAATGATCATTCGGTGAAATTTGAACAGAAAACGGATGATATAAGTACCTTCAGAAACTAATGGTCTGCTTCTTTCCACGGGCGAGCGGATGGCAAAAAAGGGGCTTAATAAAGCACTATCATTGGCTACAGCATACTATTTTACCAATGTTCGAGGATAGTGGTGAAAAAAATGATGAATCTAAAATACGCTAATAGACGGTGAACTCTACCAAGTAAATCAAAGCGAATGAGAATCTCATTTTTTAACAAAGCTTGAAAGTCTTTCTGCGGTGAAAAACTTATCAGTTCGTAACCACGGAAAACCGCACGCGTGAGCTAACAATCCGTTCAAATATCAATTCTAATATCGTTTCTCCGATTTCCACTATGTACACTTGGACTGTCTCGTATATAGGTCTATTGTAGCTCGAATCCGAGATGCGTTCACGTCAATGGACTTCACGGTTGAATTGCAGTTCTGAACTTCAGGCCCTTGTGTCGGCCGACCACATCTATAGCGGTGAACATGGGTGAACATCTGTATTGACGTTTTGACTTTATCGAGCGGAACTCATGTTTACGTCAAACGTTGTTGATTTTAGGGAGTTTCACAAGCAAAGGGAATCCATGATACGACGATTGACCTCCGACCGTTCTGATTAAACGCTAGTCCGATCACGCGAGTGGATACGAAACCACTCGCTTTCAGTTCTGACGTTTTACTCATTATATATGGACAAAGTAGGCCCCTCGAATATATATAATCCGTATTCCATATGGACAGTTTCCACTAGCTCTTTGACCGGCTTGATGAACGAATTAATATGTTGCGCAATCGCAAACCAGGAAATGTCTATATACGGGAAAAGCACATTCAATATTACATACGTTGATTAAAGTATATCTGCATCTCTGGTCTGTACTAATGCGATTGATCCAGGATGGGTAATTGGAACAATATTCTAATGTTTTTTTTTCCTTGTCGTCGCATTTTTCGATGTCCAGGGAGACAAACCAGGCGACTCATTCTCCGATTCTTTATTTGCTGGCCGAGCACTTTCGCCCGTACGGGCATCCTCAGAGTGACGTGGAGCCATAGGGTTCACAGCCCTATTATTATACGAAAGTCTTTCCCTCCGTTATAACTGTTCCGCCGAGAAGACTATAATGTTCGCCGAAAACTATTCTTGGCCTGAAAATAGTTATTTTCCAAAGTTTTTTGGAAAAAAAGGTGCGTTTGGTTTCAGGTTTTATAAATATTTGAACGCAGAATCGAATGCGATCATAGTTTTAGTTTTAGCGTTGATTAGTTAGTTTTTGAGTGTCTGAAGCAAAATATTTTACATTTATTTAATCTGTTTTTGCAGTTTAAGAGACATTTTGCATGCATGATATTAAATTTAGGCTTTGATACGGGAATGAACCCATTTGAATCCGAACCCATCTGAACCCCCCCCCCCTTAAATTCCATTTGACTAACCGATGAAATTGGCCAGTGAACAGTCCCTAACTTGACCAAGTTTTTTAAAATGGTTTTCCACCTTTAACAATGTGTACCGTCCTATAGAAATGATAATAAATGAACCATTTCAGTATTTTTCTAAACTGCTCTTCTGCTGATATGAAATTCACATATATTTACAAGGGGGAAAAGTAAAGTCCGGTGGGTAAATGCAGTATAGTTGGGACCAGATGTTAAGGCGTAATTTTACCCAGGTCTCTTCCGAAGAGGTTGGCCATCAACATAAATATTTATACTACTACTATATATAATAAATAATAAATATATACTTTGATAGGGCCCTTTAAAATACTACTCGACAATTGTCTTTATCATATCGTCATTCTCAAGGAAGCAGCGTCAAATTGTCGATTGACAGACGTCGATATGCTAATAGAACCGATCGTAACGACATGCAGATTCGTAGTTTTCCCGAATTGTGCTGCTGAGTGCGGTGTTTCAGCAGCAGTTGTGTTTCCGAGAATATAATAGGTGATGCCAATCGCGTCAATAACGACGAGGAATCCGAGAGATCTCGTGAGAAAAGTCCCGCCTGGATTACGTTTGATAGCTTCCCACGGGAACCCAGGGAAATCTCATTTGGTTATTGGTATCGAGCGTTAGAATGAGTTACTCGTCTTCTGCAATTCGCAGGTATAACCAGTATGATGTGTATGGATGAAGTCGGTTGGAAGGTGATGTTTGGGTTACCTAACATAGAATTAGCGTGAGAATTTGATATCAGTCAGGAAAATAATGATTTCAATAACGCGCGTGGAGATTTTCTTTTACAAGTGTGCCTTTAATCATTTCGGTCCCGAGAGTCCCATTCGAACACTTGGGATTCCAAAATATGAAAAAAACTTTAGGGTATATAAACGGGGAAAAATAGATCAATGTTCAAAAATGGAAAAAAAAACAACATAATAAAGGAAGTAGGGAAAGTGGTTGATTTTTTATCACTTATCAGGTATATTTTATTGCACTTGAAAGTACGAGGCCAACATTTTCTCCAGTCTCCACGGCAACTGACAGGATATTACCAACTGGCAGTTGATTTTTTCTTCAGTGTATTGTTGCTACACATACACATTACCGAGTGTTTCATGCTCATAAATGAATATTGTATTTCTGTGTCAAAATGTTCGAATATCATTCTTATCAAACTTATGAGTGTAAAAATAAAAATATTATCTGTTAGTTGTCGAAACTCCATTCAAGTGTGCAACTCCGGTCGCTACCATACACGCAAGACCGTACGGTATTGCGCAGTTGAATTGCGCAGAAGGCAACGCAGTCGGCGAAAAAATTTCACACGACTATGAGGAAATACTTAGTTGACTTATTCAAAAATCAATTTTTGAAAAGTCGTGTTAATATGGTGTTTGAATCGTGTTAATTCAAATATACAATGAAATTGTTGAAACTTTACTAAGTAAAGGTTGGGGGACGTCTGACAGGAGAAGGCTACTTGGAAAATTTCTTCTGGAAACCACCATTCCAAAAATCTTCCACAAAGAGATGAATTATTATAACGCGATTTTCCTTACTTCCCATCGCGCGTTTTGATCTCATTTTACGCGTTCAATATCATGCTCTCTCAGGTGAACGTGAAACTTTTTCACCACGATTTATACACCAAGCAATTCAGGCAGGTACTATACACTTAATTTATTCTCACTCTCACAACATATGAAGGCATAATTGGAACCTTAGTATGCGCATTTTAAACGCAAAGTTTCATGCTCTGGTGCAATCCGCAGACGGATCATCTTGGCTCCGGAACACTTATATCGATCGTAAAAATTGAATGTTATGAACCAGTCTTTACTAGACTTCGATTCTTATCGAAGGCCTGACCTAGTGGGACACGCCAACTTTATAAACTTCGACAAAGCACTGTCGGCCGTTTGATGTAGAAACTACATAGAACTGAACCTTATACTCCTTTGAGCAAATCAATATTACGATTTACCCTATTGAACTCAGAGTTGGAACGAAATGCGAAAGATATTATTTCCTAACATTTGTACGGAACGTATTATGTCACTTTTCCAACCGCTCTAATACCGAAATTTATAACTTATTTTATTGTTTTTATAATGAATATTGAAAGATACATTATTATTTACTCACTGTGCCAAATTGTAAGATTCCTATTGGTGCAAACCATATTTTTAGGAGTTCATACTTTAGTTCGTAAAAAAAATATATATGTAGTCAATGGTTCATGACAGTTAGTGATTCATGAAATTTTTGAGTTGTTACATATTGTAAGCGGCGGGTTCCCTGATTGATGAAGGATGAATGAAATTTTATTTCACTTCAAGAAAAAAAAAAAAAATGGAACCAAACAAAAAAAAGAAGTATTGAAAAATCATTTCCCCTAATGGGCAAAGCCCGCGCCAGGGAGAACGAGTTAGTAGGTATATTATGCGTATTTAGTTAAAAATCAAAGAAACCACCTCTTGCCACGAATGAAAAATTACGTCCCTTCGATTAGCTCCAAAATGACACTCCAATTTCATATTTGGTGCTTCCTTTTGGAACAAGCTCTTCCAAATTGTCGCTCCGTATATTTATGATGAATCTAACATTCGTCAAAAATCGGCCAATGTTTTTAAATAATAGGAACAATTTTCCCGGCCGTCCACCAACGGCATAATTATATTTCGCTTGGTTTCTTTGCATTACGGCGTCCGAAACAACGGAAAACCTTTTTCTTTATGCAGAACTATAATAGCTGCTGTAGCTGCGGTTCGCACCGGATGGGCGGATTTTTTCGCAGCTTCTACCCCGACCGGCTTGGATTTTATGTATTCCCTCTGTGTTGTTATTTTTTCCCTTGACTTTTTCTCCTTTTTATAAGTCCAAAGACCATTGGAATACTAATGGAGTTGTAACATGCAGTGAACACGCTGAAGCTTGCCGCCTTGAGAAGTAAAGCGATTCTCTTTCGAAGAACTCCGAAATCATCATAAGAATCACTCTATTTCATTTCGTTGCATTATATGCATTTTCATACATTATTCTTCAGAATTTAAACACGATTATGATATATGCAAAGTGCATGATAAACGAAGTGTGTTAGGAAGATGTTAATATTTCTAAACTAAATTTTATCTCTTTATCGATACCCAGATTTCCTCTTTGAATAAAAGTATTCTTAAAAAGTTTCTAATAATCGTCTGAGCATTCGAAAAACGACGTAGATATTGAAGACGTGCTAATAAAAAATGAATTTACACTGAGAATGATGAAACTACTCAGATGCATTTTATGAATTGGTGATGTCATCAGAATAGAAAAATTAGTATGAGATGTGGGAGTTAAGTCGTAACTTCAATTCAAAATATGAATACTTACTAACCTACAGGAAGTACGAAATAAGAAACGGAGAAGAAGTAAAACAACCTCTTCAATTTACAATGTCTCAGTGAATCCTCCAGTAAAAATGAAGTGTGATCGAATTAAATCAATACCCAGTACCATGGTATTGAATGAATAACTCAGTGGATAATGAATTAAACCATATTATAATTAAACCATATATAATTTTTCTCAAGAATCTTGAAATTGAGTTTTGGCAGGATTTTAAAAAATTAGTTTTTAGTGATTATTTCTTATTAATAAATTTTAGAAACACTCGGTAGCTAATATTACGAACTTTTGTGAAAACAATGTTGGCATATGGGCAGAAATATTATTTGCGAATATCACTGTCCTGCTGCGGAGGGGACAACCATCTTTGAAAAGAAGATGAACTAAAAAGACGAGAGGAAGATTGGGACCGGCCTGGTCTGGTTTAGAACACATGGACCTTAGCAGGAACGAAAATGCCAAGGCCAACCGATCGGAGGTATTATGCGGAATCTTCTTCTCAACGGTTCGCTCTTCACTGAGTAGGTATATTAAATAAAGCTGAGCTGGGTTTTCCTTATGTATCGCTAAAGGAAAGATGCTTATGTGAATCGATGGCAGTGCTAAGCAGATGAGAAAATTGATGAAAAAATTGTAGGAAATTGATTTGTATAGGACTATATAAGTTCCCTTGACGAACTCAAAGATGAAACAAAGAACTAGAACTTTGCTTGTCGTTAATTCTGTGCTCTGAAAATCATCATTTGAAAAAATTAAGAATATTTTTCCGATTAATGCCTTTTGAATGTGAGGATCGAATATAGGTATCGTCGCAATATAAATTAAAAAACAGGATCTAGATGGAAATGCCAATTAGCTCTTATATATGAAAATGACTGCCGAAAGCGAGCGTCAATGATATCCCCATTAACGTGCCTTGATTGACCGAGTACCTGCAAAAAACTAAGGGGCCGTCATAAATAGTTATAATTATTACCGAAGTGGAAAATGTGATGCTCATTTGAGGCAAATATTTAAACCTACTAATTCATAAATTAATTAAAATAATAAATCAAAGGAAAATAATATGTTCGCCGAATTATAGCAAGCAATGCTATAATGATAACTCTACGAATTCTCCTGCGGAAAGAAACTGAAAAAAGATTGATCCGTCAATCGCTCAGAACTGCCAGATAGCTGCAAATATACCACCTGCATATAATGATCGTTTTCCAGGGTCTCAAAAAGTCTAATCATATTTCATTTCGAATAATTTATGTTTTAAAGTTTTCCTTGTTTTATATACGTTCAAAATAGAGAAAAATAGGAAGTTGAGAAATATATTTAGCATAAGAAAGTGCAAAAAAGGGGGAAAAGTTCGATCATCAATTTCTAACCCGCTCGACATCTTGACATTTTACAAACCGAAATCAGAGTATATGCCATCTGAAAAAAAAACCCTGGACCGGTCGAAGGTTACTGCAACCTGAGGAAGAAGATTGAAGGCCCCAACTTGACATTCGAACGACTTAGAATCGACCAGGAATGAAAAGAAACGAATAAAAATCTTCCGTCGCCAGGAGCAGTGAAGTTGAAAATGTCACTCCGGATTAAGAGCGGTTGGAAAAAAGCAACAGCGGCGATTACAAAAACGTACGAGTGTTGGAATATTTTGCAATTTTCAGATGCGGAATTTTGTGCTGCGCAATTACTATTGATCTCTCCCAGCCTTATGAGCCATTGATAAACCGAAGAGAGTTTCATTAGTAAAAGTGCACATCGTGTATCTAGCCATAATCCGAAAGTAGTGATTCATGAGCAGTCTCCGAAATTCTTCTAGTCTTTTCAGCCTCAGCAAACGTTTGACGTCCATGAATGCCATTCCCACATGCATTTTCGAACACGAGACCCTAAGTGTGAATAATTGGTCGGAAAGAGCGAGTAAAAAGGCAGCCACGTTGAAATAAAGGTCGTTCCAACGTTTGAAAAAACGAGCAGCCGTTTTTAGCGCCTAACTACCCAGCCAGCACCACTCATTATCTACGTCCCGTTTATCGATTCAAAGCGGAATGCGAGCGTCGACAGGGGAAGCTGCTGAAAGTGGAAAAGGCTGAAAAAAGGAACTATTTACGAAGAGGAATTACCGGCATGCGATCAGCCTTTACAACAGATGCGATGGAAATGCGCAAAGCTCGTTATTTTCCAAACAAAGCCAATTCAAAGCTCTTTTCTGGCAACTATAACAATGTATAATAGGTGAGTCTCTATTTTCAGCATTTTCGTTCGAAGGGTCCGTTTATCAATCGTACATAAAGCCAGTGCTACCAAGCAGTTTTTCGTGAGTGAGTATACTGAAGGCAACTTGGTAACGCTAACTATAGTTTTCCTCAAATTTATCGACGATTGATAAATCGTAGATATATACCATCGGATCTTTGAAAAACTTTTACCAACGAGCTAGACAATGATATTACTGCCTTGTGCGACCTATTACATTCGAAGCACAGTGCCAGCGACTTGCGTTGAGCAAACATCTTTAGCTTCTTCTTTTCCTTGTCATCGCATTTTTTTGTCCAGGGGATGCGGGGGAGAAAAAGACCATTCTCCGATTATTTATTCGCTGGCCGAGCACTTTCGCCCGCTTGGGCATCTTCAGGGTGACGTGGAGCCATAGAGTCGGAGAATGAGTCTATTGGTTTTTCTCTCCCCCTCTTGACCTTTTTAGCTTCTTTTTTATTTCATATTAATGATATTTTGATGCCTTAATGAATTTCAATCATCATTGTTTCCATGAAAGGTTATTATGACTAACATTTTTACTTCCATGTTCACGTATCAAACAAAAGTAAAATAGAATAGATCGTCTGGACAGTCGAATTCGGATCACGAAGGTGAATTTGGTAGACGTTTTCATAGTCCACTTTCTGAAAAAGTGTCTTTGTGTCCATCTAACCATCTGTCTGTGATCAACAAGTGACTGAAGTCTTTATTATTTTTTAATTTATTTTCGAGCCAATATTTTTGAACGGCCGGGGAGCGCACCGTACTCTCACATGAAACGCGATTAACGTAATTTATTTTATTTTTATTTTTATTTTAATGATTACACACCAACACACAACATTACTAACACACTTCCGTGTCATTAACCTATTATTCGATTTTTGGGTCTCCTGGCTAATTTTTCGGTAACAATATTATATTGTACTAATGTTGCGGCCTTTGAATGAATTTTTCGATTTTATAATCGGTTATACCAGTCAACCGACTCAAACATGGAAGTACTGTTAGATTTATTCACATCGCTCGCTATTACTTCGATTATTTAGAGCTGTGGTTAGCATGGAAAAGCACAGTAACACTGAAAATTTGATTAGAAGAGTATATACAAAAGCGCGTGACAACTGCAATAACAATTTTCAACTTCGTGTTCATCTCACCGTGCCAGAGTATCGTCTGTGAAATAAAATTCAAACGCTCGTTCCTTGGAAATGATTTCTCCTCCTTTTCACGCCTTAAATGGCACTATTACGAGATTATAGCGTGCGTGTCCCGAATCATTAGGAGCAAGTTTCCGCTCAGCTCGACTACACTTTACCAGCTGAAATAGCGAATCAAATTGGAACTGAAAAAGGTTAATGATTTCCACGCGAAAAATTTTCCCCCACTGAGGACGAAAATAGTAACGCGATGCGAGGAAAAGAATGTGAAATATATAATTGTTTCAAACGGAACGGAGAAGAAGAAAAGTCCGTGAGGCCTAATGATCTACGCTTTTGTTGGAAAGTTTTTCCAACTCGCAGATGTGGAGCGCGCCCCTTGGGGCGTCGTTCGTTTCCTTATGCCATTGGAATAAAAGAAAAACTTTATCGGCAAGTTCTAACCTCATAAAAACTCTTTTCGGGATTTCACCAGCTTCACCTCCAGCGGTTCGAGTTTAACTCACCTGAAACAATCAGACAATTTTCAATATTAAATCCCGAACTTGAATTCACCACTTTTTGCAACAACTATTTTTAACAGACAATAGCCGCTGTAATTTAAAAAGATGTGCGTGTTGTAAATATTTATAAGCCGATGAAAAATCAAATCGAAAGCGATTTTTAAATCACCACCAGCTTCTTACGTTTTCAAGAATATACCGTTGTTGCAAAAATTAATATGAAAACCTCACGTGCATCAATGCAGTGTTCCATTTAAAACACTATATTATTTCACGTTTTGGAATTTCACTATATTTTTCTTCTCGATCTGTTGGAAATCATAGGCCGGTGAAATCTCTATCCGGGTAACTAAGTTGAGGATGCATGCACTATTCTCTCTGGTATGCGATGAGAAGAGAAGCTTAGGCCATCTAATGTAGATTGAGATGGGGATCAAGCGGGATTTGTATACCGGTCCCATAATTGGTGTCAGCGTGCGCGCTCGCTCGTGAGGGAGATGCTCATTCAGCTTCTGTAATACCCTCGAATGAATCATACATCGCATTGCAAAGCGTCCCTTCGAAGACAGTGCAGTCATGCCGATCTTGCGTCACGACGTCTATTCGACTTACGTTGACATTCGAATTGCCAGGTCATCAGTCACGCGAGCCTGACTTGGCTACTCTGTCGGTCTGAATTAATTGGCGGTCAGTTCTACTGTAATCTCAACGTTGGGTACATTGCTAGCCGTACATTATATAGTAGCACACGGGCAATAGAGAATTCAAAGCTGTAATGTAGAACATTGACAGTATTCAACCCCATTAACATTCAATCGTGTGAATGCCGTGTGAGAGCGGAAGCCAAATAGTCCTACGGATCTCTTAGTAGACACAAAGGGGCGGAAGGGCTCGTGGCCAAATAAAAGAAATAGAGAACGAGTCGCCTTTTGTCACTCGCCCTCAACACAAATACAGATATTTTAAATATTCCTCCAAGATATGAATAATATTCAACTCGTATAATAATTAATAGTTCAAGTATTCGACGACTCTCGAAAAATACCCTAGAAATTAACGAATATATTAAAAAATCAGTGAGCAGTACTTTTCTTGCAAAAATTTCCACGACACATATGCATACAGTTGATCTTTATTTTCACGGTTGCAGAGGTATTATTTCATCTTGAGTCATCCTCAAAACAGTATGGCCATAAAATGATGTTAATTCACTCGGTGTTATCTTCTCCTCGGAAAAGCGATTACATGATAAATTCAGTATGGTAACATCTAGTCTACGAAAGGTATATATTTATAATATGGTATAAATAATAATGATAATATCTAACGTTTTATTAGTCAATGCTTCATTATTGGAATAAAGTAGAATTCTTGAAAATTGAATTGCTAATTAAACGTACGTAATAAAAGTAAAAATAAGTGTGACGAAAAAATCACCAGTTTTTCATTTTCACAAGACTTTGTTAAATTATCTTCCACTTCGTGCAATTGACTATTTTTCACCCGTTTGGAAAATAATTGGTTCACACCATTAGGTTAGACGACTAGTATTCCATGCAAATACAAAGTGCACCGAGCTAATGTTGTTGACTGTACAAACAGCAGACGCGGGTGCTATATTGTCTTAGTTAGAACGGCTGAACGCGGCAGGGTACGAGGAGATGCAATATAGTATAGGCAACGGCGACCGCAGCTAGTATCTATTACCTCGCCGGACTATCAGACCGGTCAATAAGATCAACGTGGTGGCCACCTTCGCTCGTATTAGGGTTAATGGTCTTTAATGACCCGCTCACACGTTCGATTCCCCACCTTCCCGATTCCCGTATTCCTCCTATGAAGGGTATTCTCTTGGGTGTAGCAATTACCCGTAATCCTCTCGCAGGTCAGAACACAAAGCGCTTTCACGTCAGATGCCCAGATCCCATGGTTGCCCATCCGAGGCCCTTCGAACGGGCGTTGCTCCTCCGATAGCGTAATGATGTCAGGAGGCCTCAATATGCCATAGTATGGAAGGCGAACAGCACTCAAGGGAGCGCGATGAAATAAATAGAATAGTGCAATGACGTGGCATTCTTTCATCGCAGACTGTCAACTTTTAGACTGGGCCATTCAAAAAACTATCCAGCTATTCGGTACCTTTTCTATGACATACCATGCGTTTTCGTTTAAGAGCAAAATCTAACTACCTAAGTATATTCTCAACATTCCCATGCATTATTCAAAAAATTGAAATTTCGAATTTTTGGAGAGATATTCCGTTATCGAAATAATATTTTTTTCTCGCCATTTTTGCTTTGAATTGCTGAAACGAACCTCTATTTTGGGGAGTGTGGGTGGACCACTGCACTTTCGGTCAATTAAAATGTAAAATTTCCTGCATTTCCTGAATCAAATGGGTTTACTTAGTACATTAATATTTGAGCCCTAATATATTTTGGTTATTCGCCAACAACTCGAAGCTTCCGTGTTTTTCAAAAGCCTTGATGTATACAATTAAAACTGACTTTATTTTTCGCATTATCCATTCCTGAAGCTGTTCTGCACGACTAGCCGTTTTCCCGCCAGGGAGCACCGTTGGTGTAGGTTTCTTAGCCTTCTGTTGGAAAGTACTAATCTAGTTTTAATTTTTTATCGCTTTTGAACCGCATTCAGATGATGAGTCCAATGGAATTATCCATAAATTTTCTCTAATTGCGATGAGATTGTTTCACTGTCAACAATATTGAAAATGTCTGTTATTCTACACATCGGGCTTTAGATAAAGATTATACCGACAATGTATATTAACATTTTTCGCCACTTGAGAGTCCATTTATATTTTATGAAAGGGAGCGATGTCGAGTGATTTCAACTACACGCCAGGAATCGGATTTTTATCAAATTAAATCATAGGAGCAATTATGTCGTAGCTGTGAGGATTGAAAAAGCAGGCGACTAATTTTCCGAGCGTTTATTGACTGACCAAGCCCGTTTGAGCATCCTCAGGCCACAACCCCGACGTGTCATAAAATACAACCACATGACCAAGGATTGAATAATAGTTCCACGTCATTATCATCTTCCAGTATAGTTTTCTTTATACGAATTTACTTTACACCAACTCATGCAAACCACCGAAGCTTCACTTTCACGAACTCTTCGGCGAAAGGGGATATTCGAGCTTGGCGGGATGACCGCCAAGTTCGCGCGATGAGTTCACGGCCGACTTCATTGTCAAGGTCGGTCTCGTAAAAGAACTCGCCCTGCCGGCCGTTACGATCCAAATCCTCCAAGGGGATGCGTCGCCTTAGGACTGACCCATCATGACATCCAATAGCAACACTCCCTCTCTCCACCAATGAGAGGCCAGACGAGTTCAGGAGATTACTTTCCTACCCAAGAGTTGATACTAACTACCTGCAGTTGTACTTTTATTTTCGCAGCGTTTTGATGAGTCGACATTATATATAAATGAGATCGACCTCGGTTGACGACAGTTTTCCATTCGAGAGCAAGCCAACATGTCTCCGTCCGTGAGTACAGTTCCTTCCTTAGAAATATGCCTATTCTCCACAATTATGTTTACTATTATATTCTAGTTACGATTAAACAATTCGACGTAAAAATATAGTTAATATCAGCATTGTAGGTTTCAGAATAAATGCGGGCAATAAAACAGGTACCTTTAGATGATCGTGCCTCCTGTAGAGTATTTCTAATCTAGTATTACAATAACTAACTAAAGGCCCGAACAATTTCGTATAGGAGGAAAAATTTTTGATCTTATTGATAAGATATATTTCAAAATATTTTTGTACGTTGATGTACTTTACGGATGAATCTGCCTCTATGTCTCTGCCGGTATTTGCGTCTGTGTCTTGCATGCATACATTTGGCCCAACAAAAATATTACTAGTCACTATAGATGAAAAGTAGATTTAATCACTCGGCAATTGGGTGGCCATATTCCCTCTATTTTCGTCTAGCACTTCCGCCTAGCATTTCAGGGCAGCAGACCATCTAGTATCTAATTCAAGGGTCGGCCATTCACCAAAGGGCGAGAGTGCTTGGCAAATTGAATGAAAACCATTAAAAATAATTTTGATATTGATTTTTTTACGCACACAAAAACGTTCGGCAAATTTAACAATTCATCGATATTTTGTTGCTTCAGACATATATCATTTTTCAATGTCTTTGAGCTATTGAATTTCAACCAAGTTCTGTCTGTGCAGGTTATCGTCTTCCTCAGCTCTGTTCTGGCGGTCGGCTTCGCCCGTCCCCAGTACTACTCATCGCCGATCGTTGCCCATGCTCCGTTTGCCGTATCTCACGCCCCGATCGCTGTCGCCCACGCTCCTGTTTCTTCCGTCGCCGTCAAGAGCCTGAAGGCTCAAGAAGAAGTCGACCCCAACCCACAGTACAACTTCAACTATGAAATCAACGACCCGACCACGGGAGATCAGAAGAGCCAGTTCGAGAGCCGCGACGGAGATTTCGTCCAGGGCAGCTACTCCCTCATCGAACCTGATGGCACCCGCAGGACCGTCGAGTACACCGCTGACGCTGTCAACGGATTCAACGCTGTCGTCCGCAAAGAAGCTGGTGCCGCTCCAGCCATCCCAACTCCCGTTTTCGCCAAGACTGTTGTCGCCAAGCCTGCCATCGCTGTCTCCAAGCCTGTCTACTCTGCTGCACCGGCAATCTCCTACGCTCGCTATGCTCCAGCCATCGCTCATGCCCCAGTTGCTGTCGCTCATGCTCCTGTGGCCGTTGCACACGCTCCAGTCGCTGTCGCTAACGCCCCAGCCCTCTTCAGCTCCTCTTTTGCCAGCCCCTATGCTAGCTACCACTTTTAAACTCATGAAACAGATATTGTCAGAATTCCGGTTCCTTCATTTCATGTACATAATTTGTGAATAAATTTTGTACATTTTCAAATACCTAGTATATTGCTCTAAAACCTATCAGCCCTACAAATAAGAGAAAAATACTTAAGAACTATGGTCCTTTATATGATTGTTATCTACATTACCTAATTCAAATAAAGTTAAGTAAGTTAAATTATTTGCCGAACGGTATAGCGTAAGAGAGTGTTTGACGAGCATTCCAATGAGTATACAACGATTTCCATAGCTCTAAAAAGTCTCGAGTCGTACCAACTCGACCACTTTATCAATATCTCGCTAATGCCACAAAAAAGCTGGGAGGATGATGAACTCGAGAACGACCCAGTTATGGTCTCGTTCGCTCCATGGCAAAAACTCTAATATAAATTGATCTCAATCACATTTTTTTTCCAAAAAAAGAACATAAGAACTCCTCTCTAGTCACTTACAACTTTCCAAAAATAGCCTTTAAATTGAGGTACTGATTTGGCTACCTACTCTCTGGCCGAAATTGAGTTTTGGTGAAAATTTCAAGTAAGTAAGCTTCCCTATAGTATCTTCGGAAAAGAGTTGACGGCTTACTGCGGACGGACAGAAATTTTTTATTGGATAGTATTCACATTCCACGTGCTTTGAAACGTAAAACAGTAAATTTTTAGGAAGCAATTACAGTGGCTAATTCTTGAATAATGAGCCAATGCCGCCTTTGTTGACTCGATGTTACTAAATGTTGAGCACTTAACGAAGAAGAACTTATTTTCGACGAGCTCCTATCCATTATTCCTATTAAATTCACATAGCACTTCTGCCCGTTCATGATGAATAAAAATATGAGTCTCGTAGGTAAGACATTGAGCAATATAGCGTTAGAGATTATTTTCCGAGTAATTTCCAACAAAATTTTATTTTAACAAAAAAAAATTTTTTTTAATCAGTCATGCAGCGCGGCAGTTCAAGCGAATTATAATGTGTATAGATTTAGAAAATTTTCAGCTTGTTTGAGCAATATTTGAACGGTTTTATAAACGCATTTGAACGTCAAAAAGTTTGACTAGAATTAATTGTATACAGCCGGCAACTAGAAGTTTACAAATGAACGTGAATCTGCTTTCATCAATCATTTTTAGAGTAATAGCTTTCTGGAGAGACGGATAAAATAGACAATTTTCGTTGGGTTGAAGCGAAAAAATGGACAGTCAGTAAATATCTCTACATATCAAATTGACCAAAGAAGTATCCAATTAGATTTAGTGCGTTTGAGCAAATTTTAGTCAAAATCGGTGACAAAACGCTGAGTATTCAATCATGCTATTCATGATCCCTAATCGAAGATAAACCTACCTCCCACCGATAAAACCTACTTCGCAAGTTCCAAAGCGAAAAATTCTCGCATATCCAAATAAACACTCCATTTATATCCTTACTACTGAGTGAACTCGGTCCGGCACGCTTCTTGATTGCGGTTAATATTCTTAAAATATTTTGCCAATTTCCATAGCGGCCTGTATTTGATGTGAACTAGCTGTTTCAATGGAAAACATCCGAAGTGGTACTTCGTGCACATGTCGATAAGAAACACTTTATCTAAAACAATCTAATTCTGTTCCCATCTTTAATTTTCTAAAATTTCTCCGTCTCTATTTTAAATTAGAATTTATCTGTTTGTTATAGCAGTGGCAAAGAGACTTCCACAGTTTTTTAAATACTTGTTTCGGTAGTGTGTAGTGTACCTATCTCTATTTTCCCCATGTAATGTACCTATCCATTTTTCAACCGTTTTTGCGTTATTCAACAGTATTAGTAGACTATAATACATGAGAATATCATATTTTTCAACTTTAAACGTTCTTTTCATCTATTTAGTGCGAAAGAAACAAAGGATAAAGCATATATTATTAATATACTCATCATCAACTATCACTATGCTGAATTTGAGCGAAATCGATTTCAAATATTTTTCGCAAAAAATCCAAGGGGTACCCCTGTGATTTTTTTGAACCGATCAGTTACCGATTTTTTACTCCTCTCTCAATAAAGATAAAAATCTGAAATTTTCAGAAAAGTTGTATCTTACCGAGCTGTATCTATGCGATTTTTTTCAAATCTTGGAAAAATCTGCAAGTGGTCCAAAAAAATCAGTTTTTGAAAGCTCGAAAATAGGACTTTAACCGTGTTTTCCGGGGTCAAAACTAATGTGAATCAACTGTTTTATTGTGCAGAAGTCTTCATTTAAATGTATTACACACGTACATAGCAAAAGATTTGGTTAAAAAATTTTAAACAGCGCCACAGAAATTATTTACCGTAAATCGAGTTTTCGCCGGCCGAAATTCCGAGCTCCGCTGGCATCGGTAAAGGTAGAAAAATAAATTTTCGTTTTTAAGTGAATTTGACTAAATATAGGAAATCGAACGCTAAATCCGAATTTGGCATCAAAACGACGGACATTTGACGGCAATGATCAGTTTTTCATATTTTTAGTATTACACTAATTGTATGTTTTTCAACTCTGAAAATTCATTGCAAATATTTTCTTACAGGAAATGAGACGTAGAATTCGAATTTGAAGTGAAAAGAATCAAATTCTAACTATTATTAATATTTTTTGAATTCTTACCGATTTTTATGCTTTTGAAGTTTTAACTTCTTTTTTTTTCGTCACGTTCGCGAATTTTGAAGAGATAGAATCTGTGAAAGCAAATTGAGGAAATTTAATTTAGAATCAATTGAAAATAGATAATGCTAGTGATTATTTTTTGTTTTCGAGATTAATTCCACTTTTGGGTAAAAATCGTGTTTTGGGTTTTCTTCGAGCGCGAATTGCTCCGCCGGGACATAACATACAAATATAATTAAATACACCAAATTGAAGGATTTTGATAGCTCGTTCTCGTCTCTGAGTAATTACCTTTTAAAAGTAATCGGTTCAAAAGTTATTTGCAAAAACTGTCCAAAATTTTCGAAAAACTGGGTCATATAATTTTTAAGCGCAATAAAACTTGAACGAAAAGGTCTAATAAAAAAAAGGATGCTTTTTTTTTAAGATTAACGATGAGCACTGTCGTGTTTTTCTTAGACAACGACGCCAATTGTATTGCTTGTGGCAATCAAAGCTCTAGTTGAAAAAAAAAAACAAGATGTTGTGGTTTCAACAATGTCATCGCTTTAAAATGTTCTGTACAACGCTCAAAACCGTCCTCGGCGTATTTATGATTATTTCGTTCTGTTGTTTTTGCCGTTGAAAGAGCCGATACGGTTTCTGCCGAGTAAAGGTCTTTGTCCTTTGTAGACGAAGTGGTCTGTAAAAAATGACAGGTTTTTCCCTTGGGAGGTGTGTCACCGGGCCCAAAGTAGCCGACCTCATCCTTCTCAGTTCTATTGCCAACAGGGGCTGCTGTACTCTTTCTATTGGTTCAATACTTTTTCTTATTCGCTCCAATTCTCTTATATATTCTTCGGAGAACGTTCGTAGCTCACATTGTGGTTAACATTCGTTCAACAACCATCCACCGAAGCAGCATGTCTGTCTCCGTGAGTATCTAAAAACTATCCTATTCTAACATCGAATCGTAAATCAGTACTTTCGCAGCGGTTTTTTCGTTTCATGTCTAGCCTGAGAAACTAATACTATTTGCCATGATATATTATGAGGAAGAAACTAGGCATGTTCTCGGACGTTATTATTTTCAGAATTTTATTATTCTTGCCTATTCGGTCATCCTTGAGGTGAACCCTTCTACGGATTTGAAATTTCACTAATTTCAATCTTCGTAATTTCAACGAATTTTAGCAAATGCTTGCAATTTCAGGTTGTGCTGACTCGCCCCAACTATAAAAAAATATCCTTAAAGCTTCTCATATACGGATTGTTTTAGTGAAATATAATTTTCAATTAACTTAGTAATATGAAGACGAAGTCTCTCTAACCGTTGCCTTGATGGAGCACAGCGATATCATTGCAAATCTGTTGAAGAATATATATGAAAGAAATCTTGCAACATTATTTACTGAAGGGAGCCCTTGATATGAAAAGAAGTTTTATTATTTCAATCCCTACTTTCACAAGGCAGAAATAAATCATGACGGTAGAAGAGATTTTTCTTCTAACACCAAAGTCTCTCTTATTCTTTCGAATAATTTCCATTTTCTTTTCTAGAGCGCGTTTCGCTCGTAATTCCATCGCCAGACACCGCATTTTTTCGTTTCATTGCGAAATATAAAAAATAATTTTCCCCCAACCGTTCGACCGTACTTCGCCAGCGAAATCAGGGGGATTCGTCATCTGAATTGGAGATGTAATTTCTTTTTATGAAAAACCGGAATCGCTAGCCGCAACCCGTTTCTTCCCAACAGTCAGTCTTTATCATTTATTCTTACGCAGCGAGGGGGAATTTTTTCCAACTTTTCACCGGCAAAATATAGTTCTGGCTTTAAGTAAGACATTCTTCACGCAGTTATGTAGTGCGTTGCGGTACAAGTATAATACAATTTCTCCGCCGATTAGCGTTTATCTCTATTCCAATGAAATTCGTGCAGTATTCAATTTGACTCGAAAGATCTTTTATTTGCTGAGGCGCTTTCTTTTAGAATAACTCTTTCAATAACTTCTCCACCAATGGGTAGTTTTTTACAATAGTCTGACAATGCTGGATAATGTGGTGAAATAATTTTTGAAAAACTATAATAATTATAGATATACATTTTTTTTTAAATACTACACTGCACAAAGTTGATATTGTTTCTGTTTGCAAATATATATTTATTGTTCAGTCACTTCAAATCGATCTGATTGAGTGGGTACATCGGTAGTTTACTAGCACAACTTTAGACACATTAAATTACTTGGTAATTCATTCATAAAACCGTAACACGAATAAAAATAATAATGCTGATTATGTTGAAGATACGTTTTGAGCTAGAATAAGCTCGTCAAATTCATTCTTCACGTGCTGAGAACTAAAGTAGGTTCTGTCAGGATTCAGGTTCAGCGTAATTGGTAATATTCCTAGTCCGGTTTCATAAATATTGAAATTCGTTAACATACAACTAGGTTAGCTTATCAATGTGCCAGAGTTTAGGTGCGTGTTCCATTCGTCCCATTTCCCATATTAGCAATATCCAACAATTTGAGATATTTCCACACTTCTTGCTGACCTTGGTTTACACGCAGTTATAATTATTACCAATGATTCAAGCTGAATACTCCTGAAAAAATCGTGCTGTTTTAGATCAAACATAAACGAATCCTTTGCCGCTGATTTTGATTGGAAGAGAGTACATGTTTCGTATTGACTATGTTCCAGGTCTTCACTGGTCTCGCCTTCCTGGCAGTGGCTTCTGCAGCTCCCCAACTGCTTTCTACCAGCCCATTTTACGCCCATGCTCCAGTCGCAGTAGCCCACGCTCCTGTCGCCGTTGCCCATGCTCCCATCGCAGTTAAGACCGTGAAATTCCAGGAACAATACCCTGACGACCCTAACCCTCAGTACAACTTCAACTACGAAGTCAACGACGCAGTCACCGGCGACCAGAAAAGCCAGTTTGAAAGCCGTGACGGAGACCTCGTCCAGGGTAGCTACTCTCTCATCGAACCCGATGGTACCCGCAGGACCGTCGACTACACTGCTGATCCCATCAACGGCTTCAACGCTAACGTTCGCAAGGAAGCTGGAGCCGCCCCCGCCATTATCACCAAGACTGTAGCCAAGCCCGTCTTTGCTGCCGCTCCTGCTGTTGCCGTTGCTCGCTACGCCGCTCCATTGGCTGTCGCTCATGCTCCAGTTGCTGTTGCTCATGCCCCTGTTGCTGTCGCCCATGCCCCAGTTGCCGTCGCTCATGCACCCGCCTTCTACTCCACTTCCTACGCCAGCCCCGCTGTCAACTACCATTTCTAATTGCAACTCCGAAAGTGACACAAGTCTGATACTGTAATATTTGCACATATTGTATAAATTCCCAATAAACTGTGATTTCTCGCATTCCCACATCAAAAAATTTGGTTTTTGCTGCCCATTACGAATTTATACGAACGCCCAAAAAATTTTCAGCAGGTATTCCAGTTTATTTTCATCAGGGATTATCTTTATGTTTCACTGTAAGAAACAAGAGAGTTGTAGGGACTAGAATAATGGTTCATAAGATGTTGTGCTTTGAGGGTAGTGGAGCACAGGGTTCTATATTATGGTAGATCGGTCGACGTTAAACGTCTTAATTGCACGGCCAGAGTCTGAAGCCCCCATTGAAATTTCAAGGGCCTCGTCATTACTGATTTCGTTGTAGGATTGACGGAAGGCTCTACCTAATTTTTTATCAAACCGAACCAATCAAAACCCTTTAAATTGTTATTCTCAATGTTATTCATTATTATTATCAATGTTATTCTCAGGCTAAAGCGAGGGAGTAATTAAAAAATCGGCCCAACCAAAAATACCTACATCATGACGAGCATCAATACTGTACTCTATCAAGGGCGTATTGGTGCTGAGCGTATTGATTGTGTTTAGGATCCAACATCGGATCTATAATAATAAGATCATCGAACTGACTAAAGTCAATCTTCTCAGTTCTCAAAGATAGTTCTTGATGTCGTAATGGACGAGGAAGCTAACATTGCAAGACCGCTATTTTGTAGCCAATACGGATAAAAAAATAACTCTAATTCTGGACACTGGATACCGACTTCGATCTCAAAGTCCTAAACCGTGGAATTTTTGCGGCAATCATGAAAACGATGTACTTTAGCGATGCAACAAAACAATTAAAAGGTAATTTCTGGAAAGATATGCTAATTTCGATTTCATCAGTTGATCACTTTAGCGGCCTGAGATAGGCACGGAACCCGCAATGGTTGTCGAATTCCGATGCGAGCCAATTTTTTCCAATCCATTCCGCATGACAAATTCCTAGACATCATCAAAAAGCGGAAGTTAAAATCAATCGCTTACATTCCCGCAGCAATCAACGCATCCTCCGAGGTCGTAAAGATTGAAACGGTTCGACATCTAGAAATCGATTCGCCGTTAGGCGGAAAAGAAATCAGGCGCATGTTCTGGAAAAAGTTTTTCGCTTTTCCTCCGCTGAACAGTTCTGTTCGTCTTAGCTTCATCATGTCAGTTGTCTTTCTGGCAAACAAACAAAGTTGTAAACCTCCTGATGCGGGCTGAAGCCGTCAAGCCCTATTCTTCAGCTCCCGCTCTCGGGATCACTGCCAAATTGATAAACTTTATTTACGTCGGCTACGGGAGAGTATTTTCCATTTTATACGTCAACGGCGGATCAGGAAAAGTCCTTCAAACCGTTGGCTGAACACATGATTCGTCTCTTTCGGCGAATTTAATATCGGGGGTGACGGCGCTTGCATTTTAGCCTCGAGGCATCAACATTTGAAGAGGAAGGAAAATAATATGTTAGTAGCTACGCTAAACGCATATTTTCAGTTGAATAATGGTCCTCGAAGAAATGGAAGAACGAAACTCTAAAAGTAGAATTCGGATTGAAGGTAAACTTTTTAAATTGCTTCACTCTTGGAAGAAAAAAAATGTTCTCAGGTCTGAGATTATGTTATCAATCGAATGACAAAACCATCACAACGATATAATAAACAATGAAAGTTTGGAACTGTAAACCGTTGACACTCAATGAAACTGAAATATTTTCAGTTAGTTAGTTGAGCGAACGCAAAAAATCCGAAAAAAATGAATCCAAAAAATGATTGGAATTGTTATATTTGCCCTATACATTGCCCAAGCTTTTTTTCACTAAACCTTGGGAGTTTTGGTTCCTTTGTTAAATCTAATTTTTTATGGTTACCGCTTAGTGAATGGCGGATTGTGGTGACCATTAGAAAATATGATTTTACAGAGTAACCAAAACTCCAACGTTTATGTTTTAGCAGAACTATCTATCATCTACGAAATACATTTACGATTCTCTTTCTTACGCATTTTGAACTACCGAAAAAAGTTCCTTTGCAAGAACTTCAGATAGAAGTTTTTCATCGTACGTTTTTCCACCGATACTAGCCCAATCGTTCTTCTAACTCGGCTGCGAAACGAAAACTTTCCTCCACCCAGCAACTTTGTCCACTCGATAAAGACCACCAATAGCTCAATCCAGTGAGAAAGATGGGACGAAGCAGTTTTTCCTCTTTTGTTCGGCGAACCTTAATAAAGTAGGTAACTTGGAAAAGTCGATTCAACAGCCGAGCGCAATACTTTATCGATAGATCAAGTTTGAACTAGATAACCCGAGGCTACGATCGAGGTAGCTATTGGTAGTCATTTTGTAACCAGAAGAAAACGATTTGATCTTTGGTAGGTAATAGAAAATCTGAAAGAAAATTATTTTGAATTCAAGGCTGACCATCATTCTTAGTGTCAATAAATGAATAAGTTTTACGGGTCTCTGAACTAGGTGTATAAATACGCGGTATGAAGATGTGTGGCCGCTGCAAGCAATTCTTGTTTGAGCTCCGTCATACGACACATACCCTCGACGACCAGGTATGCGTCTGTATCACTGTGTCTGTTATCTTCCGTGTTTTTCTGCTTTTTTTTTTTTTTAGTTGCCTTGCATTTCCTTGCCTTTGTAAGTATAGTGCGTATATTTTATGTATCATGGTTTGTATTGAAAATTTCTGAAAATTCGGTTCGTGAAAGCGATCGGAGACGCATTTTTTCTCGTCTATCATTTTAGGATAGATGTAAGGTGTTCAGATACAATCAGGTTTCATTTAACTTCGAGAAAAATTGCAAGTAGGCTAAGAAAAATCAAGTTATAAATTTGAAAAAAATCGTTTCGACAGATTTTTTCATGATCCATCGAAAATTATTTATACGATTAGTTAATCAATTTCATTTCAACGCCAAAATAATATATTATAATATGCTATTCTCTGGACGTCGAGGTTTAGCAAACATCAAAGAGAGTGAAAAATTGTATTTTTGTTGTTTCCAATCGATTTTGGAAGTTAGTCTCATATAGGATTTCTAGCGAATATTAAGTTTGAGTCAAAACGAAAATTTTGAGGCGACAGTTTTATTAAGTATTCACACTCAATACTTTCCCACTTTGAAATTTACAGCTATTTTACGAAAATTGGCTCTCAATTTTCTTTTTTCTTTCTGACATAATTTATTCTTCGACATTCGCATGAATTAGCTGTTTTGAGGCCATGCCTTGTGACTTATCATCAAAGCGATGAGATCGGTTTTATCTTGAACTTTCAACCGCTAAAAAACTGCCAATGACGGTTTGAAAAGGTCTTACTTGTTTTAAACAGATCATGAATTTTTTTCCACCTAGCCCACGAATGACACTACAAACAATAATATCGTTTGAATAGCTAAATTTGTACTACAGGACGGTTCGTTCAGTAGGAGCCAGGACCTTCTTGTATTGAGATTAGCAAACACCTGGCCACTGATCAGCCTTGGCATGACACACCCACAAGATGATGCCCGCTGCTCTTCAGATCAAATCGACACAGGCGGAAGGAGGCGCCCAGTTACGAAAGTTCCATTTGACAATACCAGTTCTCAAATCAAGTCTCATCACCTTGCTCCAACATGTGTATCAAGGTCTCCCATTCGAAATGAAAATCACTTGGACGAACTTCACAACTCACTCGATTGTCGCTCCTCCTGCAACCGGTTCGGTCCGTAGTAGGTGACTTGTTTCGTATTCGCAATAACTGATACAACCAGATTGTGTGGGAGGGTCTGACCGCATTATTTATTTCTGATCGTATTTAACAATCAACGTTGAACTGTAAAGAGCAGAACCTCTGGATTGAAATGTGGAATGCAATAAATCATTAGTTTTTTATCATTTAGTTTATCATTTTCGCTACTTTTAATTGCTCAGAACGGAGGTGCGCGTTCATAGATAATTAAACGACTTTTCAGAAGACTGGCCTAGAGACTTAGCCGATATTATGTCCAACAAAAATTGTTTGCGTCCGAAAGAAATAAGTAACACCAAACAACAATAAAAAGTCTGCAATTACATCGGTGAATCTGATGTAGTAAGTCTAGGGGTCGCGAGAACCAATTCCATTTGATCTGACGTGTACTGCGTATTTCTCGAATAAACAGGGCCAAGAGGAAAATTTATGATCCACAATGAAAGAAATTCATCAGGCGTGTATTATTCTTCAACTAAATATGAGAGTAAATTTCATCTTTACTCTTGAAGTATAATATTACTGGAGTGCACCAAACAATTGAGCCAGCGGTTGGTACTCAACTATGAGAAGATCAACAAAATATATTCCCGCCACGCAGCCCGAGTATGAGACTCTCTCGTTTTCGCGATTTATCTTAGGTAATTTATGCTAACGTTATTACTAAAGTGCTGTGTTTTCGCAAAAATAAACTATTCGAACAATTTTGATGAAAAGTGGTTGGATGTGTCTGATGAATATGAAGGGAAAATTGCAGTTTCGAAGAGTTTTCCGAAAAGAAGAAAAAATGCTGTACAAATTTACGGGGATGATGAGTTCAGGGAACTGTTTGGAATAAAAAATGGTTCAGTTTATGCATGCTGCGTTGGAGATTGTTGCAAGCGCAATCATACGGTCTTCTGCTAGCTTTGAAAATTCGAATAGCGGTGAACAATTTTTCCCTCCATAAGCTCGATTTGAATTTTACGAAAATCAGACCTTTTTCCAGCCAGGAAACCTAAGATAGAAAAATGCAAAAGTAGGTTAAAAATGCGGAAGTACAGTGTGAGAGCCTAACGGCGCACAGCAATTTTTCTGGAAATGAGATCATTTTTACATGATGAAACCCAAAACAAAGAAGATGCTCGAATAGAAAAAAATGCGAATCACGTACTGTGAACCAAAAATTATCCAAGTTTGATCTGCTAGTCATAAGAAACTTTTTTTCATCAATATACAAGGAAAGTAAAAATATATATAATTTTCGGCCATTCGTTTAGTTCGATTTATTCTGAGCCAGAGTTGATCATAAACTTTTTTTGAAACTGGAATAAACTTTTTTTTTACCGCCTGAGTAAAATTCGTCTGATAATACGCCCTAATTTTTATACAATGAAAGCGAATTTATTATTTGAATATTTATGACATTACTGCCCAAGTTGTTCTACTCGACTCAATCTGTTGTCACCCTGTGAAGTGTTATGTAAGGAAAGCAATTAAGCTTGAATGATGGGCGCATTGTTCATATCTGAGGCACGAATATTGACAAATCGATTGCGAGAAGGATCTCGCCTACTCGCGGACTTCCACGCTGACGACCGTCGGTTCATCAATGATAACAAAGTATCTCATCTGTGTGAATAGAAAATAAAATAAACTAGCAAATACGAGTTTGAAGGAAAGTTACATTGCTTACTCGTAAGCGTATTACGTGAGGTAATTGAAACGAGTTTAAGTATTTTGAGTAGGCAAGCAGATAACGTATAATTTCAATTAGTTTGTTAAGGATTTGGGGTCCATTTATCAATCAATTTTTACCTGATTAAGTTCTAATTGGTTATAAGGAGTATAAAATGAGTTTTATAGTTCCAAAATTCTCTTCATGCCAAATTTCTGAAGATCTCGAAAATTCCATACAAAAGCAGAGATAACTTCGAAATCATTAACGCTATCGACCCCGTTATGGTCATAATCGATTCAGCGTCCGAAAATCAATAGAAATTTACATCAAACACACCTAAGTTTCAAAAACTGAGAATGATACGAATTCCTCTTAAAACCCCCAAAATACTCTTAAAATTGAGGTAGCGATTTGGCTGAAGAGCCACTCTCAGATCTATATCGGTGAAAATTTCAAGACCTTAGCTATTATATAGCTTCGTCAAAAATTTGTTGACGGCGGGGGGGACCAAATTAATTTTATTGGATAATTGGATTCTACATGCCTTGAATCGTAAAACATCAAACTTTGAGGGGTGTTAGAAAACTTATTTCTGGGGTGATTAACCAAAGTTTATTATTGAATGATAAAAAAGTTAACGTTTACTCTTGTTATTAATTATTCTGCTGAAATAAAAAAATTGGCTCATCAAAATATTGATAATGAAAAAATGAAGTATTACAAATAAAAACTCAGTAACTTGATGAAGATATTAGGAAAATCAATTAAAATTATTCCACGAGAATGGTGAAAAAATTCTCATTATTTTAGCTTTTAAAGGTCTCAGTAAGAATCACCACTTGAATGATCACAAAATTGCTTATCAATCGCCGAAAGTCTACATAAATGATCGAGCTTTAAAAGAAGTGGTTTATTATCGTTTGAAAAATACTTGAGTGGAAACTCAATTTTAAAGTAATGGCAGCAAAATATTGAAGAGCTTCCAAAAATATTATTTTTTAGCAGGTCACTATCGGGCGTTCAGCTTGACCGACTTGCGTTAACGCTCCATTGAGTTCACCCACGAGCCAAGCAGAATATTGATGCGCCTTTCACACGCTCTCTAAATTTTCAAACGACTTAAACATTGAAAACTCAGCCTTAAATTTTATCATCTTCACGGGTTACAGCGTCCGACAGATATTGGCGGACAAGAATGGGTAGAAAGTTGAGGATCGGTTAATAAATTTACGCGCTTTATCAACGTAATGATAGTGATAATTGCAAAACGAAGTTTTCGTCAAAAAATACCGAAGCACCTTTAACGAGATATCATATTGATCAAAGTCATTCTTTTTAGTGATAGGGAAAGCTTTCCTCTCGCATTAGCAAATTGTTTTCTCTCGAGGACAGTAAATCACCTAATGACAATTTCATGCAAAAAAAAAAAAAAACGAAACTGCAGTAGCAAGCATTTTTTCCTAAAACGTGGAATGCAAGGAAATGTATCTAGGCGATTTTTGGCTCGAGTTAATCGATACATTTTTCTTTTCATATTTATATTAAGCTAGATGAATTTATCCCTATCAAATATACTACAATATATTTGGAAAACCTATAAAATTAACACCCGCCAACTTTGTCAGAAGCAAATAGAGACAACGCTCATCGTTGCTGGATTGCAACTGACTGTTGACCAAAGATGGAACCCGCGGACATGCGACAACTTGGTTGCGAAAGGACACGGTCTTATTATCCTGGCTCCTCCTCGAAGAAGTCGATTCTCCAAATACCACGTTCAAAGGATCGAACGCCCTCGTATATTCGAAGTGAAAAAAAGTTTTGAATGCCAAGGATAAATGCGAGCAGTATAAAAGGAGAGCAATCTTCACAAATCGTCAGTATTTCCATTTGGAACGTCTTCAACCATGCTGGTAAGTGGGCTCTTGGGATTTCACGATTTTCTTCAAAAAGCTAAGCGATTTTCTCACTAGAATATCTCGTTAAATTGGACGGAAGCTTCTTTTGAGCGATTAAATACGTTTTGAGTATACGAAATACAGTAATAGGAATAAAAACACTATTATTAGTTTGTTTGAAATTTGAAATTTTTTTCGCAAGAACTTTCATCTGATTACATCAACTACGATTTTCAAGGATTCTTTGCCTGTTTTACTCAATATTGTTTTTATAATAATGTTCATCAGACATTGATAAAAGTTTCATTAAAATTTCATCCTTTTCTATAAAAGTTTCATGTAACTTAAGGAAAAGAATACTATATTTTTTCAGCCGTTTCCACAACAAAAGGCGTGATAAACTATTGATTGGAGTAATAGTTAGGATTGGGAGCACTATCAAATCAAGGTGGTTTTGATATTTTGATAATTCCTTGAGCTAGGTACTGTTATTTCTCGATATATTGGATTCACATTAGTTATATCCTCCTAAAATGGGTGGATTAGTTTCAACACGAATCAATTTATTTTGGCTATTTTTATAGTAACGTTAAAGTTTCCAGTTTCTACAAAACAAAACGAGCTGGGAACATCATATTTAATAGAATATGGCCAGATTCAAAGATCTATTTCAGTTTTTCAACTATCATCATCTTCCAGTGTTAGGATCAATTGATTTCAAAGACTGGAGGGAATTTTTAGGCCGGAAATGAGCGAACAATTGAATATTTTCAATCACTTCGAATAAGTCCGAAAGGTTCCAAATTCAATACTTGGTGATTTCCAATCAGTATTTGACCTAGTCTCAGAAACTGCTAAATTTTTGTATCCCATTTCAAACTATCATAATATCTATTTTACTATTGTTCTTAGTTTTGTTCCAAAACTTCTAAATCTTCTGTTGCTTCAAATTTTCTCCAATGACTTATTGACTACTGGTAATCACTAGTTATAAGTCACAACGAGAATTAATCTGCCAAACTAATGTGGAAACTTGAACTGTCTGAAGTCAGACTCATGAAAATTTATTGAAAGTTTATCATGGTGTAGTGTCGACGTGAACTCGGGTTTTCTCGACTGATGTAAGTTTGAATACCCATAACATACGTGGATGATGAAATATTCAAATAAGGCAATTTTATTCGCAGAAATTCGTCGCCGTCGCCGCCTTCCTCGCTGTTGCCAACGGCCAGCTCCTTAGTGCTCCTCTGGGCTACGCCAGGCCTTATGCCTACGGCCGCCCTCTGGCTTCAGCTCCTCTTCTGACCCGTTACGCTGCCCCAGTTGCTACTGTCGCTCATGCACCCATTGCCGTTGCCCACGCTCCTGTCGCCTATGCCGCCCCTGCCGCTAGGATTGAAGAGCACGATCCTCATCCTCAGTACAGCTACTCCTACAGCGTCAGCGATGCCTTGACTGGTGACAACAAGGAACAGCACGAGAGCCGCGATGGAGATGTCGTTCAGGGCAGCTACTCCCTTGTCGAACCTGACGGTTCCAGGAGGATCGTCGACTACACTGCCGACCCAGTCAACGGATTCAACGCCGTCGTCCACAAGGAAGCCTCGGTTGCTCACGCTCCAGTTGCCGTTGCTGCACCAGCTCCGATCCTTCGTGCTGCCCCTGCCATCAGGTATGCCGCCGCTCCTGCCATCCGATACGCCGCTGCCCCCGCCTACAGCTATGCCTCCCCCGCTATCGCTACCGTTGCTCACGCTCCAGTCGGCGCCGTCGGCCACTCCTCTGACGTTTACCACCTTTAAATTTCCTTGAAAGATATCTACTAAATGTAAATATTGTAAACAATAAAACAAGTTTTGGCGTTCCTACAATAACTTTTCACTCTAAATATTTCGTTCACACCTTTGTCAGCTGACTTCCTATCCCCGATCAAAGTCTTTACTTGTTAGCAATTCAAGGGTATCCACAAGAACCAAACCATAATTGAAAAATAAAGGTTGAGGCACCATTTTCATTATTTTGGTTTTGAATGTGTGCGTTATCCATAATAAAGGACTCGAAATTTGGCGGTTGTGCATTTTTGTAGAGTTGCCGCGTTTTGCTTCTACGAATTAACGGCCGAGTGTTTCACTCTTCAAAATAGCCAATAGGAGGCAAAGTTAATCGCCCATTTTGTTGCTTTGACACACCTCTTGCCCTTGTATGTTCGACCGAAGTTCCCTTTGGATGAGAGTTGGCAATGTTGCAATTCTTACCCGCCCAAATTCATGTCCGCTACAATAAGAACAAATTCACTTCTGCAAGAGGCAAACAGACCATTCTCAGAAAAATGTGTCGGAACTATCCTTCACAATCCTTCACAAAAGGATTTCTGGATTATCAATTTCCGGGCTTATTTAGCTCTTGCAAGTGACACCTCCAATAGTGATGGAATAGTTTTGCTCTTCTCTTCAGTTGAGCGAATTCTGCAGCATTTGAAAAAAATATGTAAACATGGAATTAAAATAGATTGAGAATTATGGCCACCTACTATCGAGTCTTGAAGTGAGTAACCATTAAATTTTCGATAAACGCTATGCATTCTGCTGATGAACAATCGCTGGCTAAAAAGCATTATCTCGATCCTTTATCAGGACACCCTGTATGATGATAGCAATAATCTTCCCCCACACCACCTTTTTCCCACATGAATGATTAATTAATTAATTTCAACAGTACTACGATATTACTCTTTTTGATTGTGAAAATCATCCAAGCATAACGAAATTTTTTCCATATAGTTCAAGAAAGAAAATATCGCAATCAGCACACACAAATAATGCGCAACACAGTAAATTCAGAATAAACACTGGAGTCGCTAGGGAAACTAACTGTTGATGGTATTTCTTTGTGTAAGCAAATAAATTTAACTATAAAGACAACTTTGGTTTTCACCATAATATTGCTGGCTCTATAGTAACAGTTTTTTACGGGAAAGTTTGAAATAAAACCGCAAATAACAAATACGTATAATTATAAAAGTGAGGATCCCATTGAAATGTAATTCATATAACTCCATCAATTGAATATTATTCCATTTCAATAATTTCTTACGAACAAGGGTAATTCATCCGATAGTTTTCGATAATAATATATTATTATTATCATTGAAAGCGATAAAAATGGATGTTTTGAAGAGGAATCAATTATTATGATACAAATGTTATAACAAGAAATTATATTTCATATTCATTTCACCTCAGCAGAGTTCTACAACTTGAACGGTGTTACTTACTTCGCTAGAAAATAATATATAGGTAAGCATTTCAAGAACTAGCGACCTTTTCTTAACAAAGATAACTTGGAAGTTTTACGGGGTAAGTACCAGCGTAACATTAAATGAGGTGCTCCTTCAGATCAGATAAGCGAAGAAAAGTTTTGAAACGGCCAATGCAGTTCTTGGGCTCGCTCCAACTTTTCAATAAGAACTAAAAATAAAAATCCTTGCAGGCTCGAACAGCTTCTTTGTGGAGAACCGAGAGGAAAAGATTTCAGTAAAATATTCACACTGGGACCGATATATTCAGTCGACTGGGTGCATTTTTATTCTTCCTGAAATATAAATCTTAGTAGATAAAATTATTAGGATGGACGCATTTCCATGAAGCAGCTTCAGACAGCTGATAAAATAAATATTTTATTTCACGTTAAGTTCATATTCGAATTTCAGTATTTTTCTGGCTGAGAAATGTTGAGTCAAATAGTACACAGTAGATGCCAAAGATGAGTAACTGAAACGACTTATTCGAGGAGTTTACAGTATAGTGTCTTTAATATTATGAAATATTGTTCAACATCGCCAGAACGAAAAAATGATAATTTGTATGTTACTACGAGTAACATCGGATCATTAATGAGATCGTGGATCGCGCTCGAAATGGTTCTTTCAGTGCATCGGACCGAATTATTCCTTTATTATTTTTATTTTCTAGATCGAGAAAAATACAAATTTATATATAGCTTATCCCATTAAATCCAAAGCCAAAACGTTTTACTATTGTTTCAATTTCAAATGCTGTATTTTTCGTTAATTATTCAATAATAAACCATTGTAATCGCCCTAGAAGAAAAATTGTCTATCCCCCTCAAAATTTGATGTTTTATGTTTGCAAGACATGTAGAATCCGAATATCCAATTGAAAAAAAATTCTGTCCGTCCGCCGTTTGCCGTACGCCGTTAACACTTTCCTGACGAAAGTATAAAAGATAAATTCATGAAATTTTCACCAAAAATCAATCTTGGCCAGACAATGACTCAATTCTTTAGCCATATTGCTGCCTCAATTTTAAGGTTATTCTTAAATGCACAATTCTGCAGTAGTCTATCTAATGAATTTGAGACAGTTACAATAATCAAACAGATTTGCGCTCAAATATTCAGATTGAGTAGATTGATGATATCATTTTTAGTTAACCACGAGAAGAAACAAGTTCGAAACACCACAATAATACCTACATTAATCTCCAAAAAATATAATTTCATACAAACTATGAAAAAATGTCGATCCGATCGAAAATATTTTCACCAGTAGGAACCAAAAAAAAAAAAATCGGGCTCATGCCGCTTAGGCCTGAATAACGGCTGCGAATAATTGGACAAGCCAGACCAATTTTAGCCTCCCATTTTTCACTTTCAAAGGAAGATGTAGCGGTTCAAAACAATAAAAGGTTTAGGAATACTACGATAACACAACTGCGTTATTCAACGAAACCCTTTTCATTTCCAACCACATTCATGAAAATGTGGCGGTAGTAAATGTTTACTTTGATTTCCGAAGCAAGGTATTATCTACATTTATGACGATTTCCCGTATTTCGAATATTATCTCGTAGAATTTAAAATGGCAATCATTATTCAAACCTATAAAACTGAAAAATGATTCTACGGCGAGCAGTTTTTGCAATTTCAAGCTAACTAGCCACTGTGCAAACAAATAGCTAAAATTAAAAGGCTACACTGATAATATTGTTCTGGGGTGAAACTTGAGCTCGACCTGAGTTACTGTTCGACGGTACCATCAAACGCCGTGAAGTGGGGGTTCTACGTAGGGGTAGAAACCAGACACAGCTCACCCCCTTGGCACATTAATTCCAAGGATGTCAGCAAACTTACCTACGCCTTGCGAGAACAATCGTATAAAAAGCAAGGCACCCCGACAGATCGTTACAGTTTCATTCCAAACCTCAATCATGTTGGTAAGTAAGAGGCCTGCCGTAAGAGTAACACGATCTGACCAAATAATTGTAAATTTATCATAATTGAAATTAAGCTATGTAAAATAAAAATAATCATACCGGACTAAAACATATTCTTCCTTATAATAATCGAAATATAGTGGATACCGTAATAATAAATAATCTTCGAAATTTTCTTCTTCATGTCAACTATTAGTGATTCAAAAGGAAAATAAAATAGTAGAACAAATGTTAGGTTGACTCAACCCTTCAAATGTGATGGCCCGTCATATTCAGCGTTTGTCCCGGCGAGCTGAAAATACGAGCGAATGAATAATTTAATTTACCACTGCAGGAGCTGTTTCCACCAGTCGCTAAAATTCATAAAGGTACATGCTGATTTTATAGTCAAAAACCGAGGTAAAAGAACTAGGTATGAAAATTTGATGAAGCTGAAATACACCACTTTTTCCGGTTGTAATATTTTTCGAGGCGTTGAATGAGCATAAAACAGGCTACTAATTCTCCCAGAAATAATTTTATCAGTAACTGGCAAAGTTCTTGGGCAATCTCTTAGTGATGTAGAATTATTAGGTTTCTGCAGAAATTTTCTCGACACATAGTGAATTATTCCTCTCAATTTCTTGGGTCCGAGTAAGTGTACCTTTGTAGCTATCAAAACTGCTTCTTCTTCGATTTATTAGCCTTGATGCACACTAATATATTACTAGTTTGTATACTACGTTTTATCATAATAACTGACTGGTGAAAATGCCACGCGCCATTTTTAGAAAAACGATTATTTTAATTAGAAAGATCCAAAACTTGCTCAATCAGTGAAACATATAGGTGGTAACGAAATATATTATTCAGCTAGTGAGGGATACGGTAATAGTTATTAATAGCTGGCTTATGTGATGACGAAACCCGATATATTTGATGAATCTATTTTACGATAATTTAATCACTATTGTGTTTTGCAGAAGTTCCTTGCCATCACGATCTTCTTATCTGTGGCCAATGGCCAACTTCTTGGATCCCCTCTCGCCTATTCCAGGCAATTGGGTGCTGCACCTCTTCTCACAAGATATGCGACGACTGCTCCTTTAGCTACACTCGCCCATGCTCCTGTTGCCGTTGCCCACAGCCCGATCGCTTACGCCGCCCCTGCTGCTAGGATCGAAGAACACGACCCACATCCTCAATACAGTTACTCCTACAGCGTAAGCGACGCCCTGACGGGAGATAACAAGGAACAACATGAAAGCCGCGATGGAGACGTCGTTCAAGGGAGTTACTCTCTCATCGAACCTGATGGTTCCAGACGAATTGTTGACTACACGGCCGACCCCGTCAACGGGTTTAATGCTGTCGTTCACAAAGAAGCTGGCGTTGCTCATGGTCCAATCGCTGTCGCCGCTCCAGCTCCAATTCTACGAGCCGCCCCTGCTATCAGATACGCGTCTGCTCCTCTGACTACTCTCACCCACGCTCCCGTCGCCACCACTCTCTATCATCATTAAAGACTGCAAAACACTTGTGATATTATTATTTTGTTAAGATAAAGTTTTATCAAACTATTAAAGAAGAAACTATGTAAAAATGATTATTCTAATATTACCCGTCGGATCAACAGAATTCACAACGTAGTTGATAATGACAGTAATAGGGAATTTGGATCAATTGAGAAAAATAAATTCTGCAGTACGTGCCACGGGTATAGCTAAACGATGGCTTGGAGACCTGAAATAGCATCCGTAAAACTGTGGTATAGTAGTGAAGATTTCGAATTTTATTCCAAACGTGATCATCAATGAGTAGTATACAAACCTAAGACACTATTTTCAATTGAAACCAAAATCTTTAGAAATAAAAAAAATTAAGGAGTTACTGACGAGAGAAGGAGGGCGCAGATTGAAAAGTAGCGTGTTATCAACCTCTTGGAGCAATCCGAATCGATCACCGGAGGATCAACATCATCGGAGGAAATTTGAAAGAACTATCAAGAGAAACAGATGGCAATGCGTTGAACACTTTCACTGGATTAATCAACTACCCTCACTTGAAAGTAGCTTAGCCTTAGCAAAAACTAGATTCAGAACACAAAACTTCTCTTGAATTTTATTGCTGCTTCAGCGAGGAGGTTTGAAAATATTTTGTTTCTTCTCCTCTCACCGATTAGGTTAGAGGTATCCGTATCGGTTTGACAATGTTTTAACGATACAATCAGTCCAGCACCTAAGAACCGTGCGTGAATTTTGAACTTACCGTGTTCTGCCATTCTATTGAACACGGATAAATCAATAATTAAGCTATCATGAAAGTCTTTCAAACTAGCAAAGTAAACGTCCAACACTCCAATAAGGGCGAAACATGTGTATGGATAAATGAACAACGTATGTGAAGCTGCCATTATGCTAGTTTTGCCGGTATTTTCGTAAAAAAATTTCTCTTTCGTATTTTTTTTTTTTTTTTTTTGCCTGAGGGTTTTGTGGGATTTAAGCACTCCCTGCGTCACTGCAACCTCCAAGTGGATCGATAGTGACTTATTAGTGGTATTTGTAAACAAATAAATAATATTCTTCTGAATGTCGCTCTGAAGATGCCCGAACGGGCGAAAATGCTCCGCCAGCGAATAAAGAATCGGAGAATGAGTCGCCGGTTTTTCTCCCCCACACACTCCCAGGACATAAAAAATGCGACTACAAGGAAAAGAAGAATTCTACTGAATTAGTAAAATATACAGTAAAATACACCTGGTACGTGAATGATAAATGAAGGAATAGAAAAAGATCCAACTGAAAGACAAAAGGTGCATAAAATCTTTTATAGAATGAACTGCTAATAACTAGCCAACGTGATGTGAAAGACAACTGAGAAAGCGTTTATAACAGTAAACTGATATGAAAATCTAAAAAAAAAAAATTAGACACCATCAAGTCTTTCAGTATTCTGGTAATCTAATTAAGAATAACACAGAGAAAATTTGGCGTTGGCCATCCATTGGCGTGAGGCTGATTGGCAAAAAACTGCGGTAACTGGCTTTCCCATTATTGTTACTCGGCCGAGATCCTCTGCCTTTTTTAATACTTTCTGGCATCAAATGCCATGCATGATACTGAGAATGTGCATGAAAAATGCGAATACACGAAAATGAATGAAGAATGCGACGGCTAGGTAGCTAGTTTTATTAATTTTAACCCCTGTTATAACGTAGTTTCTTGAAACTAATTATTTAACTACAGAGGAGCTACGTAATAAATACTTTCTTATTAGAAGTTTGAGTAACGTAAACTGGAAAAAATACGACAGAAATATAATTTGGTTAGTAACAAGCACAATCCAATTCATTGATAGTCATGATCAATATTTTTTTTACTGTAATCTGTCACTTTTCAAAAATTGGTTGAGTTGTGCATTTCTGCAATTCAATGGCAGATGAGAGGAATTTTATTTGAGGAACGAAGCCTCGTCATGCGCAGGAGCAATAGTGCTGTTCCGATCACAATGAATTTGCAGAGAAACATCTCGGGCGAATTCTCAGACTTGATGACAATATTTCAACGTTGAATCAAAATCGTTTGATTGATACATATACGTGCCCATGCACGAAGGACCATTCCACAGATCAACAGACCAGACACCAAAAATGTTCTGAAATGCAAGCGGGATTAACGATGTAGTAAGACTAAAGTTTTGCTAAAATTAGGCTTCAACTTTGCCAACGATTGAGTAAAATTACCAAACGGAGTACTTGACGGTTTCAAACTATTGTTTGATAAAATTAATCGCAAGAAGGAATTGACAAAAATTAATTGCGTTCCTCTACTTTTTAACTGAATTACATAGCTATTCTTTTTGCAACACCCGTCAAATCGAACCGCTGAGAGCCAATAAAATTGCAGATTTCTCGCTATACTCATCCACGTTTCATTCGTGATCATACCTCGTCAACTTCTAAAAGCCACTTGCTCTGCAATCGGCTCATCGCGAAAAGGTGAACGGCTCTCAATTGAGAGCTTTTTCGGCGCGCCCCGTTCTGACCAAAAAATCAAGTCGTATTGACACAACTTACAGTGTGGCAAATCGGATGTCACAAGGGATATTGGTCCGTTGCATGTTTAGGGGTATAAAAGATGCGACTACCCCTCAAAAAGGTACAGTTTCCAACAAGCTTCCCAACAAGATGGTAAGCAGGACATCGAGATGATTCATCGTACAAAGATCATTTACGTAATTAGCCTCGTATGATGGTTTTGCTTGTTGAAAATCATAGCGGTTTACCTAGTATTTGATAGACCGAGTGTTTGACTAGGAGTTATTTTACAAAGCAGTTTCAACAATTCCATTTTCTTCTGACGCACGTTCATGAAGTTGTCCAATTAAATTTTTTTCACAATTTCATCGACATAGTTGATGTGAACATCATTTGACCTTTCACATCGACAGCATTTTTTGCTCATTCAAATTGTAATAGGAGAGAAACTGTTAAAAACGAAGGCAAATGCATTTGCAACCGTAAGATAGCTAATATTTAGTTAAAATTTAGTTTTTCTCTTTTCTATCCTTTTATCTGGGTCTACTGATGCCAATGCATGATGATGCGTTTGTAAGATGACTAATTAATATTTTTCATAATTTTACAGAAATTCCTGGCCGTTGCAGCTCTTTTTGCTCTTGCTGATGCCCAGCTCTTGGGCGGTTCACTCGGCTACGCTGGATCGTTGCGATTACCACTCGGTTACAGTCGGTCGTATGGCGGCTCATTTGGCTACAGTCGTTCATATGGAGGCTCGCTTGGCTATGCTCGTTCGTTTGGAGCTTCACCAATAATTACTAGGTATGCTCCAAGCTCACCCTTGGCCATTGCTCCTGCACAAGCTCCGATCACTCTTGCTGCCCCTGCACCAATCGCTCTAGCAGCACCGCCACCTATTGCTTTTGCTGCACCAGCTCCTGCACCAATTGCTCTTGCTGCACCAGCACCAGCACCTATTGCTTTTGCTGCACCAGCTCCTGCACCTATTGCTTTTGCTGCACCAGCTCCTGCACCAATTGCTCTTGCTGCACCAGCAATCCGGACCATCGCACCTGCACCAGCACCAATCGCCTTGACAGCCCAGTCAGTCCAGCTTGAAGAAAACGACCCTCACCCAGCGTACAGCTTTTCATATGGAGTTAGAGACAGTCTGACCGGAGACCAAAAAGATCAGCAAGAGAGTCGCGATGGTGACGTTGTCCAAGGCAGCTACTCACTTGTTGAGCCTGATGGTTCCAGGAGGATTGTCGAATATACTGCAGACTCCCTAAACGGATTCAATGCTATTGTCCGCAAGGAAGCAGTATCTCATGCTCCTGTAGCTGTCGCTCAGGCTCCCAGAATAACATTAGCAGCTCCTTCGCCGGCTATCTCCTATGCTGCTCCCTCCATCGGCTACGCTAGCGAAGCCATTGCCACAACAACAATTGTGCAGCATTAGAAGACTGATCTTTAAGGGCATTCTTAGTCCTATATTGTTCTAACATTACCATCGAACTTCATTGTAATTACCATCGAACCAAACGTCACATTTCCATGTTTGATAAATGTATAAAAAGGCATTAACATCATTATGTAAATATTTTTCGACTGATGCACGGTTTGAAAAAAACTCATTTGAAAATAAAATTTAGTTTCCCGAGTATTCGGACAGGTCTAGTTGCTTTTTGCATTCCTACTTGACTTGTGGAACTGATGGGCAAATTATCTAGGCCATTCTTTTTCAAGTTTGAATACATCCTGGCCGAGTACATCTTACGAGTACTTTAGGTCTCCTGCCCAGTTTACCAGATTTACTCTCACATCTAGTGTAAAACATTACAGAAAATTCTCAGAACCAGTTTATTTAATTGATTGATTGATTGATTATCGCTTTTATTTATAAAATCTCGCAAGTTTTGGCTACAAGCCACTCTTACAACTAACGAGAAAAAAAATTGGAAAAATATTAAACTAACTTATTTACGTCAGGAGTATACCTAGTGAACATTGGCAGAGAAAGAAAAAAAAAAATTTATATATTAACAGAAATTGGTACTTAATGGGTTGCTTCAAATTTGGATAATAAACATGTTTTACAGGAAAAATAAAGAGAGAAAAACAAAAAAAAAAATGACAATGATATTTAGCTTAAATGTGATAATATGTAACATGGTTTTTAATATTTTGACAGTAGGTGGAGTTTGAGCCGTTTCTTGAAGGAGCCATATGTTTTACAGTCTTTGACATTATCCGGTAGATTGTTATAATACTTAATACTTTTAAACAAATATGATTCATGATACCAAATATGATTGCAGTACCTTTCAAACAGTGATACTTTTCTATTCATACCGATTAGTGGTTTTAATTTTTTTTTTTTAAAGGGTGCCAATTATAATCTTTGACGTTATTGTCAGATGACGAACAAACGAAGTAGATAACCCTGCACCCAAGAACTGCAAGCGAACTGGCCAAAGTCTAACAATCTAGAAACGATCACAACCAGTCAAAATATATTTTGTTTTTTTGACTGGATAAAGAAAGTAACTCATTCGAGATCAAACGGCAGCCACCAACTCGTTGAGCACTATAACTGTTACTAGTAGGAATTTCGTCGCTAAACGTAGATATCAACAGAAAGAGCCCGCGAAAAACAAGAACCGTCCATCGTGAACTAAAGAAAGAAGTATCAGAAAAGGTAGCCTCGAGGTAGCCATGTTTTGCCGAGTACTGAAGGGAAGAAGATCCTACGTGACCTTTTCAGTTCAAAAGAACGCCAAGCCGTTACTCTCGAAGGCAGCCATTGTCTTTACTATTCTGAGTTATTAATGCTCGACGTGGAAAACGGCGAGCCGAATTGTTGGGATTCCACGCAGGAAGAAAAGGGCCTCAACACGATAAGAATTGTCGTCCTTTTCCGAGTTTTGAAAAACGCCAGGTAATTTTCGCCAAGTTGCTATCTCGTTGTTAGATTTGCAGATTGATTAGTGCGTGCATGGTTTGATGAAATACCCCATCTGCTTACATCAGTACCACTACGCACTGTACGTACCTCAGTATTTGAGAACAGATTACAGCCCGAAGATTCAAAATTATGATGAATATACAGGAATGTAATATTATCTGCTTTCAGAATTGAAAGACTCAGAATTGTAAAAGTTTTCATTGTAGTGAAGTAAAGTTGTAAATGAGGTAAACGCTGCCACAAAAAGCTTCTTCGTCTTTGATATACCCTAGGACAATTAGGCCTTATTCATTCCGAGAGAGTCAAGTTATGAAGTTTTTAAGCTCGAATATTAAAACGTTACAAATAATGTCGTAAAAACCTCAAACGATTTTCTACTGTCAGTTATTCAAAATTCAATAGTGGTAGATTTTTCACCTTCGCTGAGAGAACATAATCTGAAAATTTTGTTGAGCTTTCGAAGAGATATGGCCTTCAAAAATTACTCGAATGAGTAAAATATTCACTCCGTCCTTTACTACGAGAGTACGAACTACGGAAGTAATTATTTTGGCGCTAACCAAATATACTCTCTACTAATTTCACTGTCAGAGGAATTAACTTCCGTTGTTTGTTCTCTCATATATTATGGGGAATTTGGCGCTCGTCAGCTCTAGTATAATATACCGATATCAATATTATTGATATCACCTGATACGAATTAATTAAATTATAATTATCTTTCATCGTTACCAATGTTTATCATTAATAACGTGTCATATTAATTTAAGATTAATTCTCATAATATTTCTAAGTATAAGTGACCGTTCCTCGATTTCCGTAATTTTTTTTCTAGCTCGTTATAGCTCGTTACACTAGGCTTAAAATTTTGTGTTCTTATAAACCGATGTAGGGATAACAAAATAGTACCTCAACAGACAGCCATCAAATAATGTGCTTACCCATTTTTCGAATTATCTGAAACATCTAGCCGATTCAGGATTATTGAACCTCGGTTAATCTTCAACAGTGGCATTCTCGCAAAAGTAGATACATTTCGAAAACGAACAGGACGACCTTGCTCGTATTCGGTGAAGAAGTCGCCGAGTTCGAATTAAATGTCAAGTTAGCTTGAGAATGAAGTGGACAAAAAAAAAATAGGCGTAGCTTCTTTCGAGCAAGGAAGTCGTGTCTATATAGCCAAGGCTCGCATACAAAATCGAATTCGGCTCTGATATCCTCGAGGTAAAATTGTACCTTAATTAGGTAGGTTTTGGAGAAGACACAAATGGCGACTTGATTTCCATAATATGACTTACTCCTAGTACTTTCGCCCCTTCAGACATCTTCAGAGCAGTATAGCTACTCGTAATTTTATACATACTTCGAAGTGTGTGTATTTAGATGCAAAACATGAACTTGTGAATACGGAAGTCGGAAAATAGTGAGGAGTTAATTTTGTAGTTGAATGAGGAAATGTACAAAAGCGTACATTGCTACGTCTTCGTGGAAATTCACCACAAATGATATACTGATAAATGAACTGTTCATTGCAATTTTACGACCCGCAGAATGATACAACGGAGAATAGTACAAGAGTTCATTTCCATAATGGAAAGCTAACAGCTTACTGTCACAAGCGTTCTCTTAACGACGGTAAATGGTTTTGGCTACGTATAGGTGCCTAGAAACGATCTTCCGTTATAGAATATGAATTGGGACTCAAGCGGTTCTAGATCGACCTTGATCGTCAGGATTCGAGAGATAGAAACTATCATCAGTTGGAATTACTTATTTTTGGCACTAGCGTCATGTTAATATCCTTGTGGTAATTTTAGTGCAGATTCCTTCAGGTACAACCGATGTACTTCAAACTACCAACATACAGATAATTGATTTCTGAAATCCATATGAACAAATTAAATCTATTGAAGTGAGAATGCATAATTTTTTTCAACAGTACAATAAATTGTATTATTTTTTTAATTGTTTTATTTCAATTATCTTGAAAAAAAACCATTATGATAGTTTTATTGTACTACAGTCAACATCATTATCAATATCGGACAAAGTTTTCCTACCCAACTTTAATTCAGGCGCAATAACGACTCTCGTTCATTTGCTCAAACTCATGAAACTATTGGCGTAAACAAAATCAGCAAAAATTTCAATTATCAAGTTCGATTCGCTACATAATTGGACCGAAATCTTAATAAGAATCGCTCGTAAAGAACAGTTAGGTACTCACTTCGCGACAAGATTTCTCGCGCACAACTAACAGGTGGAAACACTGTCGTAAACAATAAGTTTAGAACTTTAATAGCTTTTCGATTACCTCTTTCGAGATAAGTGGACAGTCCTATGCTGAAATTAAACCGCAGTCATTTTCCCCTTCCTGAGTACACACGAATTGATATGAAGTCAGTATAAATACTGACCTACCCAACTTGGAAGTCATTCAGTTCGAACGACGAGAACAATGTACAAAGTGAGTTCCTATATTTTAATTAATGACGGAATTTCAAAATGTTCTGACCGGAAATATAAATTATAAAAATAGCTGTACGCTTATCTTCAGCTTGGCTGTGTCTATTGTATTTTTTAACGACTTTCGACATAAAACTAATACCTACCTAACTGGAAAGAGCTGAAAATAAAATGATAAAAAATTACTCATCTTTTCCGAACAGATTATTGCAGTACTTTTCGTGGCTGCTGCTGCGTCAGCTGCTCCTCATCACGAAGAGTACGTTGCGGAATTTGAATCTGCGGCACCTCCACCCCCACCTCCACCTAGTGCTGAAGAATTTGCCGTAGCTAGTCCCACAGCGACCGTTGCAGATCAAAACTACCAATTTTCGTATTCAGTTAATGACGATTTAACTGGTGACCACAAAGACCAGGTAATGACAATAATTTATCAAGTCTGGCGATAACAGTATGCTAGCCTATTACTTTTGTTTCGAAAAAGAAGGTAACTACCTACTTCAAAATCCTACAGCGTAGGCACTGTCTCCAGTAGCTTCGGAAAATAGAAAGAAAGTGAAAATTGATGCCACCTGAATGCTCCCATATGTGGGCTGAAAAATTGTGTTATTCACTTCTGTATCGAATTTCATAGGGGATTTCTTTTCTGTATCCTGAAGATAATTTATATTAGAGTCGATGAGGTATAACCGATAGTAATCATGGGAGAAGTTATTCACGATGTTTCATGAGCCACGGAATTAGTATTTTATGGACTTAATCGCTCCTGAAAATTAATACGTTGTCACTTTACCATTCAACAACTTTTTTCGTGTTAGTGATTTGAGAAAAAATTATTAGCATGGCTTTTTGCTAGACATCTTGATACATTGTTTTAAGTATGTGCCCGTTATCATTGTGATTATTCTGCTCCTTGTCGTCGCATTTTTTGATGTCCAAGAGGCGTGAGAAAAACCAGACGTCTCATTATCCAATTCTTCATTGGCTGGCCGAGCACTTTCGCCCATTCGGGCAGCCTCGGGGTAACGTGGAGCCATAGGGTCCACAGCAATTATTAAGGAGACAAAGTAGGCCTGTGTTTACTCACTGCAGACGCGCCAGCCATCGCGATTTGTCACCAAAACCACCACGTCCCTTTTTTCTATATCTACTTGAGGACAGTTGCAATACAGCATGCGTTGTCATGAGTAGCATCTTGCAAGCCTAACTCAGCTGGAAGGATTTTTTTCAATTTTCCGTCTTGCTGTGTATTTTTTTGCGTAGGACTTACTGCATTGCTTTGAAACTAAGTAGATTTTCAGTTTTTCCAACACAATTTTTATAACGACTAAATTTTATTTTTGGTTTTTTGTTAGTATGAAAGAAGTGATGGTAACACTGTCCAAGGAAGCTACTCTTTGGTCGAACCTGATGGTCTGACAAGACGAGTTGTTGACTATACTGCCGATGATGTCAACGGGTTCAACGCAAACGTCCATAGTGAACCTGCTGCAGCAACAGTGGCGGTTGCTTCCCCGGTCGTCCGAACTGAGCCAGTCACAGTTGCCACTCATGCACCTGTCGCAGTTGCAGCTCATACACCTGTCGCAGTAGCAGCTCCAGCACGAGTTGCCGTCGCTGCTCCTACCTCAGTGAGCCGCCAGTCTGTCACCCATAATATCTACACGGTACATCCTCAATCAGTCTACTCTGCTACTTACGTTGCTCCACAAGTCAGGACATACGCTCACATCGCTCCTACAGTCAGAGCTTATTCTGCACCCGTTGCCCACGTTGCATCTGCTTACGCAGCACCAGTTACTCACGTTGCACCGGCAGTGCAGACTTATGCTGCACCTGTTGCCCATGTTGCACCCGCTGTCAGAGCTTACACTGCACATCTCACCCACATTCCAGCGATCAGGGCTCAAGTGGCAGCTCCAGTCCTTCATTCAGCCATCCCTGCCACCCACACAACATACTCAAGCTACCAAACGCACACCTACCAATAAATATTCAGTTTCTCTGTGATGATTTTATGTTTGGAAGAGATTTGTTTAGTAAAAGATGAACTTTTAGTGCTAGTACTTGGTAGAAAAGGTATATCATTAAGAAATTGGGGTCATTTGCTATTAGGTGATTACTCAGAGGCAAATTTGCAATACCAGTAGTGAAAACAGCGGGGCCAATGCGGGGAAATCTGAGACGTAAGAGAGCCCAAATAATTGATGCGAAAAGAAAACGACAGCGTTATTATCCTGATCGAATCTAGTGAACATAACGTACAAATAGCTGAAATAGTAGTTTCGATATCAGTAGAATAATGGAACAATAATAACTCCATTACGAACATATTAAAAGATCTTCATTATCTAAAGGCACTCTATTTTTGAAATTCATTGTGCTCGTAAGTCTGGAATATTACGTGTTCTATACATTATATATACATCATTCTACCTATTTTTCGTTGGTGAAGAACTTTCCTCCTAATACCACGCTCAGTAATGAATATCCGTCCGTTGGAAATGATGGGTCATTATAGTCGATAGTTTATATTGATGGGTCAGTTGATAATTAACCATCGTTACCAACTGGCCATTATTCCTTCTAGACCGATCTTTTCCTTGTTTCCTATAGGAATGGCAAGGCCTCCAAAAGCCACAACTAGGAGTTGACAGAAGAGTAATTTGTCACTAGTAGCATGTCCCGTAGCGACCCTTCAATTTCCAGTCAGAACTTATAGGAACTTGACTTGATGACGAGCTCTCTGGAGTTGGAAGAAGTTTTGACAGGAGTCCGTGTCTACACGAGTATCAAAACCGTCAAATTGTCCGATGATTGATGCTATTGATGGATGGCCGTTCCACTCCTCACTACCAGAGATTTACAAGGCTTCTCAACACTGAAAGATTTCTTGGACCCTCGAAAAGGACATTCATCAATTTTTAGGTAGCGATGAATGAAAAATTACGTGCGGTTAAAGTGAGCAAACCGAGGTGATTTTGGATAAGTTCAATTTGATTGATGAGTTTATCAGGTGGATTTTACATAGGATGATTCCCAAAACTGCTAGTACTTTGTCAAATAATTCCAAAATACCACTCAAAACTTATGTTTTATTTGTTACCATTTATTATTATTATTGGTAATATTGTATTTTCATTTTTTAAGTTCTACAGGCGAATGTCACTTGAAAATGTACCAGAACTAAGAGTTATGACCTTATGATTCTATATTAGCCGTCCATGACGCGACAGAGGAAAATATATTTTTCGTCATAACTTGTTTAGTTTCATTATAACTCTAGATGACTCCTAAACTGAAAGTTCCCCAGCCATCGTAACTACCAGAGCGGTGATCATTGATGATTCAAATTAGCAAACAATGAGATATCTGACGGCTGACTGGCTCAGATCACCCACGCTGATTCCTCTCTTTGTCAATCTATCATCCCACCTGCCAGATCGCTACCAGTTATTATAAATATTTATTATTAAAATACTACGCAATAACAGTGAACGATTTAGAGATTGTCAAACTTGACAAAATATCCGTTGTAAAATTCTTCCCCGCTTAACCACATTTAAAACTTGGTTAACATTTTTTATAAATTATTGCCCCGATCGAAGGCAATTTTTCAACGCAAATAATCGTCAACTGCTATGGAATTGTTTTGTATGGTCATTAGGGATTATCGTCTATTATCGTTTTTTCGCGTTCTTTTACAAAAAAAGCCACAAAAATTACTTGGTGTTGGAAAAAATTTGAGTATCTGTAAGAATACTAGAAAAAAAAAAAAAACTTTAACAAGGCATTTCAGTTCACGCAATCGAGCTCATCGTTTTTTCGGATCGAATGTTCCTTGTTGGAATGGACTTTGAAATCAATTATTCGCATCCTATCGTACAAGGACATCTTTTAAAATATCACGATGCTTTTGAAACGGCTGACCGTGTTCCACGGGAGATGAGAAATTCGAGCAGGGAAGCTGGCACACTATACATGCGTGTATTTTACACGGACACCCCGCAACGGCGAACAACCCCTCCCAGTTTGGAATCTAGAGTAATGCCAAGGCCTCAAGTTTTAACCAGTATAAAAGCATGGGCCACCCCTCGGATTTTATAGTCGTTCGATCGGTTCACCGAGCAACTGTGATAAGCCATGGCTCTTAAAGTAAGTTTTTGAACTTCGTGAACGTTGTATAATGAGAATGATGAATAAGTTGGTCTGATTTTAATTAGGAGAATTTATTGCGGCTAGCGGGTAACTAGTTTACCAGGCTTTGATATAATATTATGTTCATTCTAGCTCCGCTTAATTTTAAAACATCTGTATCGAGTTTGGAATGCAGTTGGACGATTCGCTTATGGTTAATTGGCGTTGCCCGAACAGCTAACTTTAAAGCTAACTCCAACTCAATTTTTTCGGTGAAATCCACCATTAGTGGGGTTTATATACCGTCAGATGTCCTGCGAGATGAAAAAATCAGTCGTAATCAACGAACAGCGAACAGTGCTATGGATATTTTGAATGTTGGAAATTTGACTGATATCCAGAAACGGTTAATAACTAATCGAGTATGAATATAGAGCAGGAAAGAATAAAAGTTTGAATAGCTAACTAGTGCTACGAGAAAACAGTTCATGATTTTTTCAATTTACATAGGGACCAAATCGTGATTCGTGATCTTGAGAAAATCGTGAACTTAAAATGGTAGCTTGTTTTAAACTAACCCCAAGCAGTGTTGTTGGTAGGATTCACTATTTTTTTTTTTTTTTTTTTTTTTTTTATATCTGTGCATTTTAATAAGATCCCGTCAAAGATATTTTCCTTTTGATCATCATGCACCGAAATTTTCAAAACCGAGAAAATAGTAAACTGCTGGAGTTTTGACCATTGCGGTTTCGTACAACGGTAATGACTGTCTACGCTCAGAAATCGATGATGAATTCACATGATTATGCTTATTAAAACTTACGAGTATAATCGTATAATGGAAAATTTCAATTAATAATCGACAGTAAGCTTAATGTCTCTCTGACGACATGGTGATGCTCCATGTTCTGTTAGCGATTCAATACGCTGCCAGTACATATTTCAATATAACTCACTCATGTGTCAGTAGGTACTATAAGTACTTCGTAAGTACTCCATGACTGTAAATTTATTGAATGTGTGAGTGTTTCTTTGTGTCGGGGGTTTATTATTGCGGTGTTTCACGTCCCTCGGAGGGTGACGCAACTGACAAAACGTTTTTCATTTATTTTTATATATTTTTCAAGAATTAATTTTTTTATTACTATTTGTTGTAGATTATTATTATTTTTATTTATTTTTAATTTTTTGGTAATATTATTTATTTTTCAAATTTATTCATATTTTTTTGCCTGGCAGCCGCGGGAGGGGTGGCTTTGGTCGACCTGTTTCTTGGTGGCCGGGCTGGGGGCCGTCAATGAAGGGTTGTCACGGGAGAGGGGCCCTTTCACTATTGATGTGTTCATTTGCTAATCCTAAATTTTGACCAGCGAAATTTTGTTTCAGAATTATTTAAGATAATTTACTTAACGGCTAATAAATCTATAATATCTATATAAAAGTAGTTATAATTTGTGAATGTGAAGTACACATTTCAACTGTAAAAATTTGATCTCTCAATTTTTCTCTCTTGGGTTATACTACATAGGCAGTTCGATTACAATACATCAAGTTTTCGTTTGCTTCCCTTTACTTACAGGTTTTCGTCGCCCTCGCCGTGCTGGCTGTGGCTAATGCCCAATACCTCAGTGCTCCTCTTGCCTACTCCAGACCTTTGGCTGCCGCTCCTCTCCTGACAAGGTACGCTGCTGCCGCTCCTGTCGCCGTTGCTCATGCACCTGTCGCTGTTGCCCACGCTCCGGTTGCAGTCGCTCATGCTCCAGTCGCCTATGCCGCCCCTGCCGCCAGGATCGAAGAACACGACCCACACCCTCAGTACAGCTACTCCTACAGCGTCAGCGATGCCTTGACCGGCGACAACAAGGAACAGCACGAGAGCCGAGACGGTGACGTCGTCCAGGGTAGCTACTCCCTTGTCGAGCCTGATGGCACCAGGAGGATCGTCGATTACACTGCTGACCCGATCAACGGATTCAACGCTGTTGTCCACAAGGAAGCTGCTGTTGCACATGCTCCTGTCGCTGTCGCACATGCTCCTGTCGCTGTTGCCCACGCTCCTGTCGCTGTTGCTCCCGCTCCCATCCTTCGTGCTGCCCCCGCTATCAGGTACGCAGCTGCCCCTGCTATCAGGTATGCCGCCGCTCCTGCCATCAGCTACTCTGCTGCTCCAGTCGCTGTAGCCCATGCTCCCCTTGCTGCCACTTACCTCCACCACTAAATGTTCCACTAGTATAAAATAGTATGAGCTTTGTATTGAAAGCAGAGCGTGATGTGTACAATAATAATAAATGAATTGTTTATAACAAACCCAAAACTCTTGATCGCTCATCCTTTTTAAATAAAATTCTCTTTCTGAACATCGATGAAAATGGAGAGAGAAGAAGAGAAAAAAATACTGTAAGAATCCATTCTATGATCACTTCGCTTGAGTGTTTATAAGTGTTTTCCATTCAGTCAATCCCGACCGATTGCGATGGTACGGTTGAACATTTTTGAAATTATAGCACTTATCATCAAGTTCTATCGGGATGGTGCACTTCTTCAAACGAAAAGGCAAAACGCCAAATAAAAGCTTCATTTCCATTTTATCAATCGCTCGATCTTTCAGAGTAGATCTTTTCAGAGTTGAAACTCGACTTCTTTCACTAACCTCCTCACAGTCGGAAATCCTGAGAAGGGTAAAGAATTTGAAGAAGGAACGCGTTCAACTTGGAGTAAAGTTGTCGGGATGGGGGTGCAAAGGAAGATTTATCCTGAAAGAAACTTTCCTATCAGAAGCCGGGGATCTTCCTGAAAGTTATCAAACAGCTCACAACGGACCCGGCGCATCTTTTCCAGGGTGAATTATTTTGAATCCCTGCCATATACATTTGTCGACCGGTTAACCCTGGCACGATGACAACGGAGCACTTAATGCTTCATTGGCTCTTTGAGCGGATTTTATTGAAGAAGTGGAGCATGTTCTATTACGTCGAAAAGTCTTTTTCTCCGCTAGATTTATTGCTGCCATTTGTCATTTACTCAAAGGACCCGATTCAGTCCCATTGAATTTTGTATTTTCCGAGCTCTACTTAAGAATTTTGAAATGAGATTAAATCAAGTGAACTTTCAAAGAATAACCGACAATGAAAGATTAAAATAACTAACTATAAAATGATGCTTTTAGGGCTTATTGCCAAAGCTTGAAAGGTTAAATATATTATGTAGTCGTTGATTGATCAACCTCTGTGGTTACATTTGACCAATATAAGCACCGCGTGGAACATACAGCAGTTCGCTAGAAACCCTTACTTTCAATAAGAAACGCGAAAGAGATTTCTAGAGCCGTGTTGCACTTTGAACATTCATCCTCTGACTAGGTTTTGGTTATGAAAAATTACATCGAAATATCGAGCGAAATCTATTCTAGTTTCTATTCGAATCCACATTGGAATGAATCAATTCTCTCCCTCTACAGCATTCGTTTTGAACCCCTTGACGATAAACCGCCTTTTTGGGCACCTACTTTACGAAATTGGGGTGACTGAGTTATCAGCGGAGCACTCATCTAATGAACCACCATCCCTCCGTCTGAAACCTAAAACTTTTCCATCCACTCGCGAAATGGAATTTATTTTAATTGCTCATTCAACTTCGATATTAAATTGGGTGGAAGATTGAAAACAATTATCAAGTTTCACGGCTTGAATAAAGCAAAAGATGAGGGAGATTACGCAGGGGTATTTTCAAAGAGAGACTTTTTGAGAGAGCGAAGCACTTGAAAAAATTTTCAAGGAGAAAAATATTTCTACAAATTATAGTTACCCTACTATCAATTACCGTCTTGATAGATTGTCGATAGTTCTTGAATAATACTGTAGTACGAGAGAGACTGTAATACGTAAATAGGAGAGCTCAGGATGTTCATTACAGGATTGTTAATTTTCGGGCCACTTTCCTTTGTTCATTGTCCAGTATTACTACTTCATAATTACAATAGTTGCGAGCAAGAGCTTATTCAGAGCAGAATGTCGCACAGCCGTTCTCTTTTCCAAGCTACAGAAAAACAGCCCCAAGACGTTCAGCGAAAAAGAGTTCGCACAAGGAGTACTAGGAACACGATGAGAAGGCCTCGGAGTTTTTTCCTCGGTTCCAGATAGATATAGAGAGCCGTAATTTTCACCCAGCACATTTTCCTCTATCCTCTCCTCAGGCTCATTTTCGCACTTTCCACCCCGTACGAATGCCTTCAACATTCACAGCTTTTTCACCCGCGTTGGAAGTCTCATTTCTCAAAAGGCATACGGAAAAGGTGGCTTTCTCACCGTGAGCCTTTTCTCAGGTTATTTGAGAAAAGAAAAAAATCTTCAACAATATTCGCCTAACGTGTACTCCCGTGTTCACAAGTCATAATATCAGGTGTAGCAGAGCTGTACACGATCAGACACAGCTACACCGCGGATGCTACAATAATATTAAATTTTTATTATTATTTATTTTTTATATATAAAAACTCATTTTAATTTAATTTAACTTAAAAGTTAATACCACTACACATTGGTAACAATAAGAGAAAACTCGTTAGCCAATCACGTAATTTGAAGTATTTTTATTTTTTTTAATACAAAATTTAAATTATTTGCTAGACAAAACAAATTAAAAGGGTGTTTGACGAGCGTTCCACGAAGCATAGGACGATTTTATACCTCCATAAATTTTCAAGTTATAATATCATGAAAATTTTTTCAAAATCTCGAAAATTCCAACAAAAAAGTTGCTATTGATTGCTGGTTTTTTTCGTATCCGCGTCCAAGAATCGATGTATTATTTCATCAAACACACCCATCTTTCAAAAACATTGGAAAATATAAATTTTCCCACTCGAACCCCCAAAATCCCTATTCTTCAATTGAGGTAGCAATTAGGCTAAAGAATTGAGTCAGTCTCAGGCCAAGAATTTGGCGATTATACTTTCCTCCGAAGAGAGTTGACGGACGGAGTGAATTATGGTTTATTTTTCAATTGACTGGTTCTGTAGTTGGAGTTCGTTCTGTTAAATAATAATATGCTATGATAGAAAAATATATAACTCTGTGAAACACTGTTGGAGGGATAGGTTGCATATAGACGACACGAGACGGTTCGCTAACGACTGCGACGAGTTTAATTGCCCATGCTAGGAGGACACAATCAATATCGATACATCCATGATATCGATACAATCGATATCACCCACATCGATACACAGCATCGACTCAACTTAACACCCCCCTTCAATGTCGACCTGATAACACAACATCTTTATCACAGAACTGCAGGTCGAGATTGAGAGAGAAGGAACGACAGAACAACAAACGATTATTTCTTGTTTACAAATTACAATAGGAATTAATGATGCGCAATGTTCAACAAACCACGAAGATATTGAAATTTTTCCCTTACGAGCGACTTGGTGAGAATGTCCGCGGGATTGTCCTTAGACGCTACATATTGCACCGACAACAATTTCTTTTCAACAACATCCTTCACGAAATGGCATTTAATGTCCAGATGCTTGGCACGTTTGCTATTATCATAGTTATACACTGAGTAAATAGCACTCTGATTGTCCATCCTAAGCAGAGCAACACACTCTGTATCTGTAATATCATTATAAATTCTCCTAAGATAGAGCACCTCGGATACAGCAGCCGCGCATGCAATATATTCAGATTCGTAACTTGACTGAGCGACCACCTGCTGCTTCCGAGAAATCCAAGAAATTAAATTACCACGATGATAAACCAAATTACCACTGACACTTTTACGATCGAGGTGATCACCAGCCCAGTCCGCGTCGGAATACGCCAGTATTGGGGCTGCGTCCTCGACCTTCCGATAAACAGGTCCAAAATCTTGTGTTGCCTTTAAATACCTGAGAACTCTTTTTGCCGCACACCATAATGACGCATTCGGCCTATCAAGAAAACGACTCAGAAAAGACACTGCATAACAAATATCAGGGCGGCTGACGCACGCAATAAACATCAGAGAGCCAATCAGCTCCCTATAAGGTACATTGTTAATTACGGGTTCATCGATGTTTACCTGAAAATTCACCTCCATCGGCGTGTGAATATCGTTCGCGTCACTCAACCGGAACTTCACCACCAATTTTTCTATCGCACTTTTTTGCAGAATTTTTAAACCTTCAGGACCGAACTTGAAATCACAGCCTAGAAAACTTTCTAAATTTCCCAAATATTTTGCATTGAATTTCCTGTGCAAGGCGGCGATCAACTGATGACTTCCAGGTCCTGTGATGAGAAGATCGTCTACCCACACACCCATAAAAACACCCTGACCGATGTAAAGACAGAAATCGGAACTTGATCGTTTCATACCATACGATTTTGCAAATGCTGTGAATGCTTCATTCCACTTGCGAGGAGCTTCACGAAGTCCATAGAGCGCCTTCCGAAGTTTCAGTGCATTCTTACCCTCCTGGATATTCACTCCTTCAGGTATACGGATGTACACCTCGTTATCCAAGTTCCCATGCAGGAATGCTGACGGAATATCCAATTGATGCATTTCCCAGCAGTTATGGACAGCTTCTGACATTAGCATTCTCATAGTAGGGTAACGCACGACGGGAGAATAATTATTGAAGCTGGGGTATTCCATATATCCCTTTGCTACTAAACGGGCCTTCTTGGTACCATCCGATTTAGTGCGGAATACCCATCGGGTGTCAATAATTTCGGCACCTGCCGGCACGACAGCCGGCTCCCACGTTCTGTGTTTCTCGTGGGCCTCGATCTCAAGATCGATTGCCATCTTCCACTCACGATCACCAGCAGCCTCCTCGAATGTGACTGGGTCGTGGGTCGATACCAGGCAGAACGCTTCATACAGCTCATAATCATCGAAGCGGGACGGCAATTTCTTGACGCGACTCGATCTCGGTAGATCTTGATCGTCGACGGGCTCCTCCTTTTCTTCTATTTCCCGAATTTGTCCCTCGTCGACATCATCCACGACGACGCGAATATCTGGCCGCCCAGGGGGCGATTTGGAACCATAAACGAAATTGCTTTCGTCAAACCGAACATCCCTAGATACGAAGACACAGTTGGTTTCCGGGTTCCACAACCGATATCCAGCCGGGGCATAGCCAACCATCCTGGCTTCTACAGCACGAGTGTCCAACTTGTCGAGTGTCTTTGGCAGCTTGAAAGCCCACGCGCGAGCGCCAAAAACGCGAATTTTACTCAGATCAGTTTTCCCTTTAAAGATCTGACAGGGAACGCCACCATCCAGGGCGTTCGACGGAGTGCGATTCAAAAGATATGCAGCGCATCTTATTGCTTCATGCCAAAGGTATTTAGGCAGGCCAGTTTCACAGAACATGGTTCGAACTTTATTTAAAAGAGTTTTATTCATAATTTCCGCAACTCCGTTCTGCTGGCTTGTATAATGCAGACTTCTCTCGATGACAATACCTTTTTGACGGCAGAAGTTCAATAAATTGTGAGGCGAAAACTCTCCCCCACCATCACATCTGATACGACTAACAGGATGTCCCATAGCCTCCAGTTGTCGTACACGATCAATCAGATTAAACGCTGCTTCACTTTTGCGTTTAAGTACGTAGACTACCACATGATGAGAAAAATCGTCGATGACGGTCTGGTAGTACAGATGCTCTTCACTCGACGGAATTTTCATAGGACCTCCAACGTCACTGTGAAGAAGTTCACCGATGCGCGACGACCGAGGTAAATCTTGAGGCGCGAACGGCAATCGACTCGCCTTTCCCTCGCGACAGGGACCGCATACCTCCTTAGGAACGGGCAGATTTAACCTCCTCAATGCACTGTCACACGGATGCGACAACCGACGATGCCACATGATTCCTGTATTCGTCACGTTACAGTCTTCGATCTTTGGAGAGAAACCAATCACGTATAGGTTTCTACTGTTTTGACACGGCAAAACATAATTACCGACACAAATGAACGCGCGATCCCGATCGAAAACAACTTTACCTCCCTTACTGTTTATTTTCCGAACCGATAAGAGATTACGAGTGAGGTTCGGGACGATGAGCGCCTGAAGACGGATAGCAGCGCCATCCGGTGCGACGAGGGAGAAGCTTCCTCTTCTGTTGGCCTCCATAATGCTTCCGTTCGCAATACGAATACCGACGGGACGCTCCAGCTCAACGATATCGTCCATGTACTTGGCAACACTGGGCATAGCGAGGTGATCGGTTGCTCCGCTATCGATAGTGAACTCGATAGTGTTCGCGGCGGGAGCCATATTGGCTTCGACGAATGGCGAACCAACTTCGCTGACGAACGAAATGTCCAGGTCGGGCGGTCGTCCATCTTGGATTTCCGACGAGACGAACGCACGAGAACCACCCCTCTTCGCCTGTCTTCTCCTTCCGCCAGACCAGCCAACTCCACCGCTGTTGCCCCTCGCCCGATCCGGCACATCTGTTGCTTGACTATTCGGAAACCTCGTACGATTTAACTTCGGACAATTTGAGCGAATGTGACGGACGTCCCCACAATTATAACACCGGCGACGAGACGGAGCTGAGAACGCACAATTGTCGGACTTACTCACGGGAGTATCGTTCTCTTTAAATTTCAGCTCGGCATCCAATAAACGACTTTTCACGAAATCCAATGTGATTTCACGAGACATGGTTTCAATGGCAGTGATCACGGGATCATACCTCTCAGGAATCGAAAGCAACAAGTAGCATGCTTTCTCAGATTCATCAACCTTTTTCCCTCCAACCGCTTCTAGCTCGTTTAGCAGAGCGTCGATCTTCACAAAATGATCTTGTAGATCTGAAGACGGTTCACATTTTGACTTAAGAAGTTTTTTCATCACGTACAATTTCGAGAACGTGCTTCTTCTTTCAAAAACTTCTTTCAGAGCATTTATCATAGCCTTGGCAGTGGTCGAGCTCTTCACGTACTCGAGATACCGATCCGGAATACACGATACGATTATATTTCTCGCCTTTCGATCACGTGCACGAAAATTTTCCTTTTCTTCGGAGGAAAATTTATTATAAGCATCTGCCGAGACACTTATATTCTCAAGAACGTCTTCTTTGTCGAGAAGGGCTCTTACTCGGAATAACCAATTAGAGAAATTGGTATTCGTTAATACCGGCAACGTGGTTACAGTAGCCATGACGAGGATACTCAAACGCGGGAAAACGTAAAGTCTTAACAACCGCACGACACGAAAAATAAAATAAACGATCGGTAAATTAAACACGCGACGGATCACGAGGCTGGGCAAACTGGGCCCATAACCTGTTAAATAATAATATGCTATGATAGAAAAATATATAACTCTGTGAAACACTGTTGGAGGGATAGGTTGCATATAGACGACACGAGACGGTTCGCTAACGACTGCGACGAGTTTAATTGCCCATGCTAGGAGGACACAATCAATATCGATACATCCATGATATCGATACAATCGATATCACCCACATCGATACACAGCATCGACTCAACTTAACACGTTCAGTACGCTGGAAGATGGTCTTTTTTCCTAACTTTTGGACGTGAAAATGTGGCATTATAAAAAGTTAAACTATTTTTAACCAAGGAGGAAAATTGGATTTTTTCCGGGAAAAAATAAATTATTCGGACAACTTGGTCTTCCCATAAATCGGTAGTCATTTTAGTTCATTCGTGAAAGAAATCAAACGAGCACCGACTTGACAAACATAGGCTTTAATTAATAACACAATTCAAACAGTACAAAATGTCATGAATATTTAACAACGGGGTAAATTTACAGATGGACAACATGATGAGCAGGTTGAGCGACGGCTACTGGAGCGTGAGCTGCACCCGCTCCTTTGTGGACAACGGCGTTGAATCCGTTGACAGGGTCTGCCGTGTATTCGACGGTCCTAACGGAACCGTCGGGTTCGACAAGCGAATAACTGCCCTGAACTACATCACCATCGCGACTCTCGTGTTGTTCTTTCTGATCCCCGGTTAGAGCGTCTTGGATCTGGTAAGAGTAACTATATTGTGGATGAGGGTCGTAATCTTCGACGGGAGCATGAGCGACGGCAACAGGTGCGTGGGCGACGGCTACGGGACCGTGCGAGACGGCGATAGGCGCTCTTGCAAGGAGTGGCTGGCTGAGCAGTTGAGCCGAACAGACGCCGAACGTCAAGGCGAGAGCGAAAGAAATGATTGTCTGCAACGGATGAATTAGCATAAAAAAATGAGGTGGTCGTCTAACGGGCAATTATACAAATGAGAACGTGCTGAACCCGATGACAACACAATTTGACTTCGAAAGCATCCCCAATACATAATAGTATCATCATTCATCTACTATCATCATCAGCTAACGAATGAACCAATGCAACTTTGCAATATACCTGCGAAAAACCATTACCTGATTCTGTTATCAAGGATGGTATCTAATTTTTCTCGAGCCGCATAGGTACTTCGATTATTTTTTGGTTGCGGGAATAGTGATCAACTCGAAAACAATGATGATGTCATAACTGGGTTGGTAAAGTACATTTTGATCAAGTATGGTTTTTATCCTGTTCTGATTAATTTAATGTTTTTCCTTGAATCTGAACTTTTTAACAACAATAAATTTTTCAGAAAAAAAATACCGGGCGTTCAGCCCCAAATTAACCGCTTTAAAGTGAGTTGAAGCATAAAATAATGTTCCAGGAAGTATGGAGATTGTAATAATCCATCAGTTTCTAATGTCACAATGTTGTGACATTAGTTCAACTGTTGACATCAGATTTGGATGCAAAATTTTTACAAATATACAATTTTTTTATTTATATTGAATTTTTGATACATCCAAATAGGATTTTGCGATTTTGGTACTGAGGAATACTACTGAACAGATTTTTTCCCAATAACCAAGCTAATCCTATTATAGGAAAATTTCAAAAAAATCGAATCTAGAATCGAGGGTTGGTGTGACCAGAAAATAGACCACCGTTTGAGCCTTAGTGGCCACTGTGTCTAGACTCAACTAGCCACAATTAGTATTACATTCAAGTTGCTAGCGTAGACTCCACCGTCTCAATTTTACTGTGAAACTGGCCTTGCATGAATTTATTGTGCGCTGCTCTAGACTGCAGGTCCATTTTCGTGAATTTTAAGTCGAAAATGAAATTAATCCCACCTTCACAGGGAAATCGAGAAAAAAAATTGTGTTTCAGTAAGCTCAAATCGTTTGTGGTCGAATATGCGACAAAGGTCGAAGGAAATTTCTTGTTTTTGGTGGACAGAAGTTGAATACAGTAGTAATTTACTCAAGGCGCCATATCCGAGTAATTTATGTGCTGTTTTCTTACCGTGTATGCCATGTTGAACCGGTCTAAGGACTGAGCCGAACAATATCAGCGGAGCCGGCATTTATACCGAAAGGGATTATTGCAACATAAAATGGGGTGGGATGCGGTCCTCGAACCAAAGCAAGTCCCCGAACGCGTACACAGTTCATGAATCTACTGTGTCAGACAGAAAGGTCAACAGAGGCGTATACGGTGCAGATCGTGAGGAAGAGAGAGTAGGAACATCATGTGCCAATATTTCTCCGGAACGAAAAGTGGAGGCTGATCTGGGGATGGAAGAGGAAGCGGAGGTTGACGAACGTCATTGAACGTCAGCGAATTACGACATTGTCATATGGGATGGCTCTTTGGAAGCATGAATGATTTATATGGGAACCGTAGTTTTCCTCTTAATTCTCAGACCAGAAAATTGACCCATTTTGATAGAAAGATCTATTTATAACGTTTCCACTCATATATAATGCAGTATTAGAGTGAATTGTTGGCATCATAGAAGTGTCTCGATTGGTGAAATTTAGTCACGAATGAATACTATATGGGAAAATTACGGATTTGAATTGAGTATGGCACAACGATTTGAATCAAGTATTCAATTCCCAATATAACTGGAAATGAGCAACCGCAAACGTAACGTCGCCCAAACGACGAAGGTAACTAATCATTTATGAAATACGGGAACGACAATGGTAATGCGATCCAAAAATTCAATTTATTGAAGAACGGAAAAATATTTTGATATAGATTGAAAAGACAAGATAATATCTTGTAATTAAAATACATCGAATATGTAATCATAGAACTGAAGATAATCAGAAACAATAAAATAGCAGAGACCATTATTTCATGGATGTGGACATCGTGGATTAAACGTAGTGGTCTATTGCTTTGATCATTTCTGAGACATGACGCTCTTTCATCATGTTTTAAGGCTATTTTTTAATTTCTTTATTATTTTCAAATTCATTTATTTATTTATTCTTACTTCCATCTTAACGTAGTAAATGGGAGTATTGCGATCGTCTGAAAAATCGAACCGAGGTTCTATTGGGAGAAATTTTCATAGGTAGTGCTATATTATTATAGTCAGAATCACTTTCTGAACAAGTGTCTGTGTATCCGTCTGTCTGTGGTCAAAAACAGACATAAATCGCCATATCTTTCTGGGAAATGAATAAATTCCACTGAAATTTTCAGGAAGTGTTTTCCTAGTGAATGAACAAAATGAGTATTATTGAATTTTGAATGACACACCGTGCATTTGAGTTATAAGGATTCAATGTTTTTTTTTTCTGTTTCGATTTTACTGACTATAAGAGTTGAAAACTTTCTACGTTTGAGGTCTTAAAATGTTTGTTATAGCAAGCAGATTACACTCGAACTTTTTAAATGTAGTTAGTCTATCTGAGTATGCCCCTCGCGTCCTAGGATAAATCTGAATCCAACATCGTAAAGTTGACAGAAATTCGAAATTATTTTTGTTCACCCCAGCTGACTGAAAACAAGTACTATGCAAGCCTGTTAATCTTCCTTGTATAGCGGACAGAATCGGCATTTTGAAGTTAGCTCACTGGAGCGGTGCCAGATTGAATAATTTGCACACTAAAACAACTCTTCCGTAGAACAATAAATCATTTAGAATATAAAATAATGTGATACTCCGATTAATTGTTAAAAGTTAATTTTCTGTCCAGTGGCATTTCCGGTTGATTTAATTTTCTTGTAACCATCATGATTTACTTGGAATTTCAAAACGCCGTTTAAATCATAGACCGATGACGAAGATAAATGAATGAGGAAAATTCACTCATTCTTACATAAACGGACGATTAGATTACCACTAATCCGAAATCTACTTTAACAATTGAGCTTCGTATAACTAAGGACTTGAACATTTTGGATTGGGTCGTGATTCGACACGGATTTAATCCTCTGAACGTTTAACATCTTTCTACGATAAACTTATGCAATACGCTTCGAATACCTAGAAGTCAACTCGAGTTGAGACAAATTTTGAACACTAGTTTAACTATAAAACGCATGCATATTTGGGGTGAAATAAACTGGAATGCGTGTTCTCATGTCATAACATGTTAACCACCCGACATCTCAAGGGCTAGGTCCACGTGGTCCCTATACGACCCCGGTCACCATGTTCATCAATCTCCTTCTCCACTTCCGGTAACGGCACATTCAAGATTTCATATGACACAACAATGGCGAAAAACGGGCTAGCGCTCAGATTAGAAATCATGTTCGCTCAGCTTGTAGTACTAGTATTCATTTTCCGTCTTAGCGAAAGTGTTTAGATCCTTGAGTCCCGATGTTAAAGGAATCGGACGTCCTGAGAGAATTAAGTTCGTCGACCTTCCGCGTAATGCAAAGCGCGGCCTTCTCAAGGCTCGGAAAGCTCACCTGACGCGATCCGCTACTCGCATTCGTTGCGTCATCCTAGCGGATTTGATCGAGCACTTGCGGAGGCCACAGCGCAAGTCAGCCCGTGCTCCACTATTGCTTACGTAACGCTTGATTTATATTATTCCACTGCGAATAGATCCAGTTACCTCGAACTACGATCTGAAGCTCACGGCTACTCAACATAAATATCATTGACACCATAGAGACTCTTACGTTACCAAATGAACCAATAATTGATATTTTGAATAATACCAATATTCGGGCTGTGGACCCTATGGCTCCACGTCACCCTGAAGATGCCCGAATGGGCGAAAGTGCTCGGCCAGCCAGTAAAGAATCGAAGAATGAGTCGCCTGGTTTTTCTCCCCCACACAACCCCCGGACATCAAGAAATGCGACGAGAAGGAAAATAATACCAATATAGAAAATTCTCCCCACTTATAAGTTCTCCCCGGTAGTCTAAAATCGAAACTATCGGCTGAAAACCATGCAACTATCAATTTGATGTAAGCATGATCAATATAGTTCGGAAAAACGAGACTTGGAATAGCGTAAAATCGCTAGATGACTTTATTCGGTGCACAAGAAAGTTAGTGTTCGTAATGTCGACGGTATATTATCTCACGAAGGAAAGCAACAAGACTAGAGGCGACAGACCTTGTCCCTCCGCCGCTAAGGGTGTCGCAATAGATCAAAATAATAATCGACCTCTGATAAATAACTCAGCGATCGATGCACCGACTGCTGGGTTGTTGGAAGTCGCGAAAAGAGAAAAAAAACTGGAAAAGAAGTTAAAAAAAGTATAAGCCGAGGAAAGTTTTCTTAGGAAGAACGAAGAGGCAGGCGAAATTTATAGCGGCAAAAAGGCGGGATATTGCAAGCGAGCGGATTCTACCACCGTAGTTTATTGCGGCGAACCGCCGCCCCAAAAGATATTGAACGCTAAACCGCTTTACTCCTAACTGTTAATCAATTCCTCCCGGAAAAAAAGAGCAGAGAAAGATTATTGGATTTTTTTGTCTGCCCCAATTTTACTCCAGTGTTCTGTGGTAGAATGAAAGTACCTATCGCGGTTGTTTGTCGGAGAGTTGGGTTTCAAACAAAACTAAGCTCTACGTAGTTGCCATAATTTTTTTGTGGTAGATATCACAACTCGAATTAAGGCGGATTGAACTTTTTGAATTTTCGCAATACTCTCGTAAATTGTCTTTGACAATATACCGTTAGCGAATGTTTCTCCTACGTCCTCAGACAAACGGTAAATCACTATAAACTACAAAAACGGCTCCCTCGGGCCATAGACAGCTTCTCGACCGAGATTTCAATCTTCGATCGGGGCTGCGAAAAAGTTCAACGGCCTTTATAACGCCGTCGTGAACAGTGAGCAAAAAATGTGTATGGAAACGTTACCGCATTATATACATATACCCGTAAGCGTAACGTATACGTTCACCTCCCTCCGGATGTCATGGGAAATGGGCACCCACCTATGTGTGGCAAGGCGCGGAAAAGGTTGCGAAGACCGGCGGGGAAGTTCCCGGGGGAAATAAACTGCCCGTCGTGACTCCGACGTTGCGGATTTTGCTCTTCTTTCCTGCTTTTCCGGAAAGTCGAGTTTTTCGTCCGGTTTTCATAGCGCGAGGATAGCCCGAGGAAAAGTATTAGTTCGACAGGCTGAGGATATTGGAAATTTTATGAAATATGAAGAGAGATCGTTTCCTCCGCTACGAAATTCCGACACGCTGTGCGTTTCTGTTTCATTTCAGAGTTCACTCTAATAAGCAAAGAGAGAATCGTATGGGAGAAATGCTTGAGATAGTTGACAGCTTTATCGAATCCGTGCAACCGCTCGGCAAAAAGACTTGGTAAATTAACCCAGTTCTAATATTCTCTACATCTATAATTGAAAGTACGTGGGATAAACGTATCAAATAAATCCTGAACTATTGAAAAAATACTCGCTTTACTTGAAGTAAGTACTTCCTGGGTCAGTACTCTTAATACTAAGGCGGAATTCGTAGTCATGGCTTGAATTGGAGAAAGGCTTCAACGTAACCGATGATTCTTGGGTGCTGTGAAAGCACGAGATGAGTGGAGCCTCAAGGGAGCGGCGAGGGTTCTAAAAAAAGTTGGCAAAGATTTCCCCCTGACACGTCGGTCACGAGTGAGGTTTTACGTTCACCTACAAAAATGCGCAGATAAGTGATCAAAAAGTAGTTTCTTGTTTTCTTGAGCCACTTCTTCTGAGATTTTACTACTAAAACTTCCAAAATAGAATTTGCACATTGCCAGAAAAATGATTTTTGGTTTATGATACAAGAGTACGTAGTCGCCTGAGAAACCCACAGCCACAATTTGATGTTTCACATTCCATGGCATGTAGAATTCGTTTATCCAATAAAAAGAATTTCGCCGCACCCCGCCAACTGTCGTTGAACCGAATGAGATGGTAATGGAGTCGAGAGCTTTGATGGTCCTTGAGTTATTGCAATACTTGTGGGGAATTGTCGAGTTTCAAAAAAATTTCCATGATGATCGAGAATATTAGGAGTGATAAACATCTGTCTGTACTTGATGGAATGCTCATATAGCACTCTCTTAACTTTTGATTAGATAATTTTGAAAAATAAAAATAATTAAAATGACGATAATTGACAGTTTTTCAGTATCTGTTGTTAGATGAGAATGTTCACAAATGTTAATATCAAGAGAGGATGGATCATATTTGAAGAAATAGAAAATAAACCACGGTGCAATCATTTGCAGTTTTGAAGCAGATTACTGTGCTGATCGATATTTTTTGGAACGCCAGGCATGGAAGAGGGGAATGAAAATGTAGGATGTTTTCGATCAATTTTATAAGTCTATCAAATAGAAGATTGCACGCGGATTCCGGTTTTTTAAGTGACAATAATGGACAATATCCAATAGTTATCAGTTTACTGTTTTCTCATAGTTTGAAATTGTATTTTATCTTTTTGAACCTGGTTTTAAATATTATTTGCAAAAACGTCTAGTTAAATGTGATTCGCGAAAGTGCAGACATGAAAACCTCCAGGTAAATTTCTTGAAACTTGATGGAGATGTATCTCTAGGATATAGAATACATCATCCGATGACAAACAATTTTCGTATTGGTATATAGAAGGCCAAAGAGGGTAATTGCGCCTAGCCAGCTTCGGTTTTAGAGAAAATTGACCGGCGACAAGCTGTCTTTCTTCAATTTCAGCTAATACGTGTGGAGAGAAGAAGTTTCGAAATTATTGAACCTGGAGTATCCCTAAGGTTGGGTTTCTCATGAGAGAGCAAGAGAGATTAGGATTTTACAACAGTTTATTGAGCGGTAAGAACATACAAAATCACAATGCGATCAGTCAATGAATTTAGTATCCGTAGGTGGCGTAAGGAGAAGCGAACGATGAACGGACGAGAGCGGGAGATGCGTACGACCTGGCAATAGGAAGAGGAGCAGCGATCGGCAGAGAGCGAGCGACGGGAAGAGCACGAGCGACGGGCAATGAGCGGGCGGCGACGATTGGCTGAGCGATGGGAGCTGGGGCACCTCCGTTGCTCTTCGATACGACGGCGTTGAATCCGTTAATTGCGTCGGCGGTGTATTCTACGGTTCTAATAAATAATCCAAAAGTTCTTCATTATTCCGAAGGCGTTGCAATACAATTTGAATCTATCAATGCTGATTTGTTCGAGGATGAAGTATTGATATAAATTTTTTTGTTTTAATTTTGATTTTTTTTTTTTTTTTGTTTCTTTTTTTAGGAAATGAGAATGTTTTTGGGCCAATGTTACCTGATAGAGCCATCAGGCTCGACGAGCGAGTAGCTACCCTGAACGGAATCTCCGTTTCTGGTCTCTTGTGCGTTCTTGGCATCACCGGTGAGAGGGTCCTGAATGTTGTAGTTGAACGAGTACTGAGGGTTAGGGTCGTAAGGCTCGGCGTCTTGAAGGAGCTGGGCCGAGACGGCGGCGAGGACGAGGGCGAAGCAAGCGAGCTTTAAAGGCACCAAAAACTCATTACGTCTACTGCGAGTGTGTGCCTTACTAAATGATGTAATTACCTATATATTTATTAGTAATTTACTAATAATTAGGCCTTTGTTTTGATAGAAGGAGATACAGATTTAGAGATACAGATCATCTGACGAACTACTGATGACTGACTCAGTTAATCTTTTGAGAATACTCGACCCAAGTCGCAACTTTGAACGATTGGAGTAGACGTAATTTAAGTTAATACTGTTGTATGTTATTATTTGCGACTTTTCTAGAGACGCCTCTAAAGGCCAAAAAGCCCCAAGAACAAAAACGGCATTCATTGATGATTCGAATGAAAATCTTCAGTTTCTCGAATTTTCAAATTTCAATAATTGATTTTCGATTCCCAGTTTTCCGCTGAAATAACTAAAAAGGAGCTTAGGCGTTATTCATCCGCCATTTATTAGTATTAGAAAACGGTTAGCAGTAGAAAAAAAATTAGGAAAAATTTTTTGTAAAGAGAATTTATGTACTAAGTGGAATTTTGCGAAATGGGAGATAATTTGAAAAAAAAAACTTGAAATTTTGTGAAATAGGAGAAAACGTTGAAAATTATTTTCTATTATAAATTCCTTTGAGCTATGTTGAATAGACAGAGTACTGCTGCGTTTGGTCAGTAGGTTGATATTTACCCTGAGCATGGTGTACGGTGGTCAGAGAGAATAGACTGATGCTCGATTGAGGGCACCTTCAAGTATTTATACCGCCAGAATTTCTCGTCATCCTTGAAGCAAATAAGAAGAAGACACCCTTTGGGAGAGGAAAAATGTCCGTTCCTGCCCCTTTACCCTCGCGAAACCACGTAGGATACTCCCGTCTCTGGGTCACTCGTCTTTTTGCTTGACATAATCACCCGGTCAATGGGCCGCGTGAAGGAACGAAGATCGGACTGAGCAGTAAAACAGTTCGACAGAGTGAACTGAAAGTATTTTTATTTAGAGGCCAAAAGTCGTTTTATTTATGCATCCCACGCTCCGGAATGGACATTCTGCCGAGCGGCCTTGCCGAGCTATTAACCGCTCTGGCGAATCTTCAGGCTCATCCCAGCAGAAGAACAAGACGTTTTTTGGCAGCCCACACGAACACCTGAACAACGATGAGGCCATTTCAATGATAAACTGACAACTTCTACTACTCTCTGGTGCTTTACATCCGACGAACGATAACTCATAGCCAACTATAAGGGCATTTTTATACCTTAATCGTTCAAACTTACAATTGAGCGCACCAAGATGTTCCGAGTGTCATACGTCGCTTACAAGTGACGAATCACAAAAGTGCAAGTTTTGAACAATAAACTTAACGTAAACAACAGTACTGACATTTCTACGCAGTATGTACAAAAATAATTATCTACCAACTCACCAGATTGTATTCCTAGCATCCATTTCGCAATGTGCAAAATCATGCTACACTAATTGCATTTTTTGTTTCTTGTTTTTTACTCTCAAATAATAAGAAATGTTAAACATTGACAGTCGTTTAAACGGTTCAACACTCCACTTGAAGAACGGGAATGTAGAAATTTATCACTTTTACAAAACGTTTAAAAAAAATGAGAACACTCAGAAATATTACTCTATTGGCAAGCTCTTCTCGCTTGACAAGGAAGAGGGAAGCATTCATTCAATTTCCCGCCGTGATTGGAGTGGCTCGTCCTTCCGAGTAAACTAATCACTGGAACGAGCCCTCGATCGGAGCAACGGCTCAGTGAGAGGATTCAGTTCGTTTTCCTCGGAACCGAGACATGAACCATAACACAAAATCCTCTTTTAATTTATGAAATCTAGTAGAAAAGATAAAGATAAATGTGACAACTATCACCAATAGGAAACTATCCACCGTTGTGGATACCGTTTATAGAAATAATATAATTTCAGTTTGACTCTAGCTTTCAATGAGAATTGATTATTGTGGAATTGTAGTGAACTGTACAATAAAGAAGGGAAAAGAAGAAGAAGGGAAAGATCGATTGCACGTTCAAGATACCGACTTCGATTATATATATATATATATATATATATATATGGTCACAGTAGGACAATGAGATGCGCTTACGGAAAAACGCTCAGTATAAAATTTAAACTATCTTACTCACGTTTGAATAATTGGGCCAAAATGTACCTGCAACAAAAGAGAAAATCTTATAAAAATTTATTTATATAATAAACCAGAGTAGACCAGGATTTTACTACTCTATCGAATTCATGAACAAAATACTTAATAATTCTGTTGTTATAGAATCCAAACATAAATGTTTACTATCCTAGAATGCAAGGGTCAGAATTTTCATAAATAATGAACTGATAGCTCAAAAAACTACAAATGAATGACCAGTGGTTATTATTATTTTGCTTCAATTGTGATTTAAGAAGCCCGTCCTCTTGAAATAGTAACCATCCCTTACACTTGTGCACGTTTCTACTTACCAACAGCTTGTTAACTAATGGGAAGACTCCTTAGCAGCTATGGTAATTTGGATTATTTTTATTTTTCTAATTAGAAGTTAAAATATTCGCCAAACAATAAAGCTTAAATGAGAGCGTTTATGAGCTTTTCATTTAAGTATAGAACTATTTTTATAGCTCCCTAAATTCTCGAGTTATACCAAATTTTAACAAATCTCGAAACTTATATCTCGATCACAGATAAACCATTATAGCTAACAACTCCGCTATGGACTCAATCGGTTCAGCTTCAACAAATCTATAAAAATGTATACCGAACATGTTTCAAAAACATTGGAAAATACATATTCTGCCCTCAAAACCCCCGAAAAATTGAGGTAGCGATTAGGCAGAAGAATTGAGCCATTATCTGGCCAAGAAAGATTTTTGGTGAAAAATTGAAGTAGCTAATATAGTTTGCTACAAAAAAGAAGTGTTGACAGCGTATGACGGACGAACAGAATTTTGGATTTTTGGATTCTACACGCCTTTAACACGTAGAACATCAAGGGGAGGGCGAGGGGTAGAAATTTTTGTAAGCGATTACAATGGTTTTCTATTTAATAATAAAGCAAAAGGCGTTTTCGAATGTCATTCGAGCCATGGAATCAGCAAGAAGCGGTCTGAAAAACATTCACAAAGAAGTTTCAAATACGTGAGGCGTCGTGACCTTTTGGCAATCTGCAGAGAATTAATGAAAAAAATTATAAAACTGACATATTTTACGAAAATCCTGAAGGAATTAAACTCTTTTATTTTTGTAAAATCTGTCATACTCCAGGAGAAGTGAATATTCGAACGATTGAACTACGCGACTCGGATTGACTTAAGTATTAGAGAATACTTAACTCTGTAAATTTTTTCAGGAGCGAAAGGATTTACTGTTGAATGAAACTCAGCCCGAGAAGTTCTCTCCTATGAAAAATCCGAGTGATCGAGCGGACAGGGCGTGGGTTATACAGTAGTACAGAGTAGGGAGTACCGAGGGTGTCCCTTGGAGGGCTCCAGCCCCAGGTTTGTATTAAACGAAGATAAAATTAATGGCGTCATCCATTTCAATCGGCTCGCTCTTCGTGCGCGCCGCGTGCGTTGGTTTCTCTCCGGCATGACCAGGCTTCCTAGCCAAGGTGAACTTGGGGATCATCTATCTCAATCTGTCACATAATACTATTTAATTCGTCAAAAAAGAGCGGTCGACAGGGGAAAACATCTATTTCTTTTCCGCGTCGCACTTTTAGAGATGACTACGATAAGAGTTTCGATACAGGTTCAAGCATACGTATTCATCAACTGAAATGAGTAACGTATAGTATCGTGGTCAATTATATTTCTAATAAGACTAATGGGATAATGTAGCGTAGGAAATGGTTTTCATTCTAATTAAACACATCACACTGCGAACAGCGGTTCGTAATATTTATGATCTTACGACCGTACGATGTAGAAGGTCGAACATTTAATTTGTAATTTGAACATTATATTACAACCATAAAAATGAAGTTTTTTTTTCCTATTTTGCATTGGCGATTTCATTAACGAACATTCTGTAACTGGATGCGAACCAGTTTCGCAAAGTTGCACATTTATTGAGGCTGATCCTTATTCAAGGTTCTCCCGCTTCGTAAATAACGATGAGCTCTCGGGGTTAATAATATCGATCGTCGCATTAATATTCCGAGGATCAAGTCCGTCCACCTTCTCAATCTCCATGGCGCCTGGGGCTTCTCCATTCCTGTCTATTTCAAGCCAGGATAAGAATGACCTCGAGTTAACATGTTCTTGAATTCTCAGCCGAACAAATTGGCACAGGCAATAACAATAATCACCCCTCCATCCAGAAGGCTCATAAACGAGGAAGACATATTTATCACTTTCGGTTGTGAGTCTCGAGGGCCGTTGCTAATTACGGTCACTAAAACGGTCTTTTGAAAAAAAATCGATTCACAACCTACTTTTTTTAGTTTTTCCTCTTTTCAGTTCACAAGACTGAAAAAAATCTATCGTTCATGAAATTTATTCAGTAAAGTTATGAATACTTCGGTCGGTTGTCTCGTATTTTCAAACGCGACGTGGCAGCTTGACTGTATTTTTGTTAAAATTATTTTGTACACAAGTGTACTTAGTTCCTTTTTAGCTCATATAATCAGATTATAATATCTTCGACTAAAATTATAATATAATTTTCATTGCGGTTATTATGATGTAATATTATTTTTATAAATGTATTTTTTTAATAGCATGTTTTAATAAAATTTTATATTCAATATTTAAGGTCATACCGTGAAAATTAAATTTAAATACAAGTTGAAAGCCCCCGGAAGTTAAAATTTGTAAGTGAGACGACGCAAAAAAATAACCCTCCACAACATTATTAAGGAAGACGCGAGAAACTTGAATTCAATGTTGGCATTAAAACATGCTATGAATAATTAATAACCAGCCGACGGCATAGGTGTCGCCTTTTCTGATCTCTTTGAGCAAGCGTTGATTTTTTTACCGTAAGTTAATGAGCGAGAATGAACTTTAGCAACCAGTGGCCGATCAAATTACGATTAGCGAGAGTGCTTTTTCAGCTCCTCCAAATATCGATTACTTTCTTTCAGGTCAGATATGGAGAGCGGTCGTTTCGTCAGTTGCATTGAGAAATCGTTCATTAAAAACTTGCCAGGGAATTGAGATCTAAGTAGATAAAAATAACAGAATTGCTTTGCAATCACAAGAGCTTAAAGTTTCGTGGTACTGACATTCGATAGAATTGGAATTTCAAAGAAAGAAAAGCTAAAATGACTTGTCTATCTTTCTATAAATATAAAGCTATAAAAGTATGTGTGTATGTTACCGTCGAACTCTTAAACGTTGTTATCGATTGCCATAACAACCACCATAATTGCCATAATCCCTACACACCATAATTGGCCTAATTATTGGCAATTGCCATAATTCCTCAACATTTGATTTTAACCGATATTTTCCACAAATTTCATAACTATCTCAGCGTTAAATGATGCAAAATCGGACATCTGTGTCTTTCAATGTAATTAGCACAGTTTCAAGGTAAATTCCCTCTGGCATATAAGAGAATACTACGTGTTTGAAACAGGTGAACCCTCAGCAATGAGGAGTTTTCTCTCAGTTTCCATTCCAGAGAACCGTATCTTGCCGATTTCACGAGCCATCTACTTTGCGGAACGACGAGGCTGGGAACGGCGCTCGTAAAACGGGTCTCATTATCACCGTGTTAGTTGGAATGAGGAGGCCGGTGGAGACTGAGGTACAGCAAGGCATCCCTTCCCCTCACGAAATTGGTTCCTCGTAAAAACGCCTCAGCAACGCTGGTAATATCCTACAAGGAAGAGCGAATAAGTTGGAAGAAGATACGGAGCGAAGAAACCCTACGATTCACGTTTTCTGGTGTCGAATTCTCCCCGTTTCATTCCGGACGAAATTCGACAGAAAACGTTATACGCTGAGATGATAAATCTGACAATTTGAAATAAATTTTACTAAGGAAATGCTAATTTTTTATATTCAATCGTCACAAATTGTTCTATGATGAAAGTGCGAAAAGCCTATAAAGTTTTCCAAATGTACGCCGTGTTTCATAACGATAATGGCAATGCTGACAAGTGTTGAACACGTTTTCGGAGAAAAGTTTGATGCCCTGAGTGGGTCGTGATAAGTAGACCTTGCCTACTTACTCCCCGCATCAGCGTTTCTTGCGAGTCTTCACTACGCGAGTAGACGCTTTCAAGTTCATTGGATTTTTGTGGAAGCACTTCCCTTAAAGTAAGTTTCCGAGAAGCTTCTTCGTCGTGACGCCTTTTGCGAGAACAATTCATGCACGAGGAAAGCAACACGTGCTTCAGCGGCTAGGCGATCAGTCAAGCGGTAAGCGGCTTTTCTGCACGGAAAGCCGGCTTTTAACGAGCATAAAAGTCTCAAAATACTACGTTGACAAATTTCTCCTTAAATAATTTCACTCAAAATCGTCGGACTATTTGAAAATCGCGAGAATGGCAATTCAAAAAAGAATTATACCGGGCAAATTCAGTTAGAATTGAGTGTTTGATTATTCCCCTAAAACAGAACTGAATATTAGAAACACACGTAATATTATTATTACTATTTTTTTTTTTTTTACATTTTTTACATTTTTTTTTTTTTTTACATTCTACCTCATAATATGTAATATAGGTCTGAAATAAAATAGAAAATTTCAATATTCATTGAGATACTCTCCCAGTTCATTCATTCATTGAAAAGGAATACAAACAGCGTCCCGGTCGAACTCCGCCTCGCCGGGTCCGGGCACCTTGGAAATTAAATCCTCATCTCCTTTCAGTGGTGACATTGTCTTTGTCGGCGAGCCGTTACTGTCGCCGTCGACGACTAGCGACCAAGCATGGAAGGGGTTGACCCTCAGCTCTGTTACGCTTTGTGGTTCGCCGGTTGTTAATATAGCGGTCATCCGATCGATACCGACCTTTACAGACGACGACCGCTTCACCTGCATCCCCCATCGCAATACCCCCCAAAGCCTTGTTATTTGCAACTTAATACAGTTTGGCTATTTTATACGGGCTTTGTGAACCGAGTACATTGACGTGGGAGTTAACAAATGCTACGGTATTAGATGACGTAGACCGAATAACGTTTTGAATCAAGTTTGGGCCGAGTAAAGTCGTATTCATAGTCGTATTTTGATTGATATTCGAACTCATTATTCCATTGTAGTGTTATAACTACGAATGACAAAATACTTCAAGGGTCACAAGCAATAGTTCAGAATCAATAACCGTTCTACAGAGGTTTAACCATTGACTAGAAACGAAATAACATTCACTCACATCCCTGGGTACTTCCATCTCTGTTTATGAACGATTCAACATTCAACCAGTTCAAGATTCACTTCTCAAATCGTAATAAAATTTTTGGTCTATAAAAAGTGAATCTGAAAATTGTTGCTATCAAAATTAGGAAAACTAGTCGGCCTAAACCGAAAATCACTGGACACAGTGGTAAATCGCTAATTTAAAAAAATAATATTATTGAAAACTCAGAGTCGTTATGAAGAGAACGTTTTAGAAAATGAAAATCTAAATGCGTGCAAAATAATGCAACCAACCAATAATGAATTTTTAGCTACCTAGCAATCTTTATTATTCGTTTTTACTTGTGAAGCCCCGAATAATCAAAATATTACGCAAGTATCTGCGAAAAAAAAATTTCTGGCCGCAACTCAAAACTTTTTACCTGTTATGCATAGTACTTTCATTAAATTTTCGAATTCCTTCGTAAATTTCTAAAATATTGGCAGACAATCGTGAAAATTGTATTCTACCACGACGTCAAATCAGAGCGATTGTCGGCCACTGAAAAAAAGTAGGAAAAGCGGAGAAGGAAATGCATGTAGAGAACACGTACTGCCAGGCAAACGATTGAAACGCACAAATGGTACTGCGGGTTCGTTAGACTCAGAAGCGCAGAGAGGCCTCGTAATCTGATTGCAGTGATCGACGGTAAATGGAACGAGTGATTTAGGCGTCTCCACATCCTCACCGACTCAACTGATACATTCTCATTCTCAACTCCGATGCTCTTCAAACACTAACCCACGCAATTGAACTACGTAGTGCGAAATTGGCTAGTTAAGGGTGCCTAGTTGAAGCAAAGTAACCGAATCACCGCCCGATTGATTTCGTTCCATGCTACTCAACGAATGACGACCCTTTCACATGGGAATTGAGCATATAAGCGTTACAGAAACCGCACACAATATCAACATGGCAATTATCGCAGAGTATACTCACGCTATACTCGATAGATACTACGCTGGCTATACTACGCCAGCTATGGCGGTCGCCAGCTTTACCGTCGGGCAAAAAATTTAGCTTTCAACTTGGAAAATAAGAAAAATAAAATTATTAAAATTACAATAGTTGCTACGGAGTTTTCCCCTATAGTTACCAATCTATTTTTCGGTGGGAACGTTCACAAAAAATGTTCAGAATAAATTACTATTAATTATTATTTTATCACAAATGGATAGTCTTCTTAAATCATTATGAAGCGAAGAAATTATAAACCACTCTACATTCATTTGCAGCATTTTCATTGGAAACGTATACGTGCATCTTACAGTAGGCACACGTTATCAAATCAAGACCTTTATTTTATACCTTCACAAATCCGAGCTGTAACTAAGTTGCAACGCCCGGAACTTAATGACATGATTCGACTGCGAAGTATTTTTTTTTTTTCGAAATAGGTCGAGTCGCTTCGTTCATCAATCATGCGGATGAGATGGCGCTTCTCGATATGATTGAAAACTAACAGGTAACTTGTGACAAATTGAGAACGATAGGCGATCAAAAAACTCTAGTGATTTCGTCAAACTGACATTTCGAAGAGCATTGAAATTTCGAACCTTTGAGATGAACTACATCCAAGAGAAATTATTTTTTTGACAAGCACAACGAACTAACCGATTTCCTCAAACAGAGTAATATTACCTAGTTAAGATATATTAATTAGCTCGAGCGAAAATTCAGCTATTTTCGTTCCAATGATTTGGCAAAGAATATTATATATAACAATGTGCCTGGAGGACCAGAATTCATCGGACTGGAACCCAAAACTCATTTTCATTTATGATTATTATTAAGTATTATGAATTCTCACGTATGCTAAAAAATCGATGGATTTCTGTCACTGGTTCAGTGACAGTGCACGCTGATACTGAAACCTTGACAATTTCATTTATCAGGAAGTTCATATTAGTACTACAATAGCTCGAAATTGTTAAAATTAAAATGACATATTTTTACAAACTCACACACAGCTACCAATAACAGGATATTAATAATCGTTCTTGTCCAAGTATGATTCATTCGCCAATGTGTTCCTCTACCTACCCTTCGACCCGTCGTCTTCGAAGTCAAGCGTAAATTATTCCTCTAATACATTTACTGCTACGACTATCACAATAAATATTCTGTTTATCATTTGAAAAAGCCCAAAGTCTCTTCCAGAAATAAATGCCATCCCGAACGGTCAGTTATGTCAAGGCCGCCTACGAAAATATATAATGCGATAAATTTCGGTGAACGGCCAAGGTTGTGTCAACTTGAATTTGACACGAGAACGTCAAATGGCGTCCGCTTGAAAAAAAACCGTACTATGAGAACATTTATTTCCCTCTAATATGATACATTTTTCCCATATTTTCTTCCGATTGCTCAATTTCGTAATGCAAAATATTTTCCCAAGCCAATGAAAATTGCGCTTACGTTTCAGGACATTTTTTGTTTTATTGACCACTGACGAAACACTTAGTTCATCGGAGTTTGTTTTAGTGATGAACAAAGTTGAACTATTCAAAAAACTTTTAAGAACTCAATATAATGATTTTACTCATAAGCAACTGATAATGATTAACTCATTAATGATTAATGTAAGTTTTTCAGTGAGGCCGGTTCTACATTTTAGAATTTTGGCATCAGGATGAGCACTTTTATTTTACAATCCAAACAGATAATACTATTTAATTTCTTGTTAAAATTGAAAATCGTCAACTGAACAGTAGTCACATTTATTTATTACCAATAACTTACCGTCTTAACTTATCCGTCTTTAAAATAATTCTATATTACATACTATATGTACAAAGGAATATTATATAAGTATCGCTTGGTGAGAAGTGGCTATCTCTACAGCACCCAGCCTTCAAGTATCGTTGCAATGAACGGCTCAGGATAATTTTTATTTTTAAGTCAAGTCTCTTTTGCATCACTTCTTAGTCAGTTTCGTAAAATTCATCGTGACTTTAGTGTAAATGGAAGCATTCCGCTCAAGAATTTTCACGTTTTAATCACAATTAATCACGATATTATATTATATCGGTCAAATTTGGGGTTAAAGTAAGTTCAATGCAAATTGCCATTTCGGAATGAAAATCGGGATGTCTGGACAAAAAAACCGACCGGCGTTATTCGACCTCGCAGGTGCCCGAATGTTTTATCGCCAATAAAAAACAACCCATTGAGTGTCGCCAAAATTTTGGATAGCCAATGAAAAATCGCTGAATATATAATTTATGAAGTTGGAACTAGAGGTTAAAACAAAATCGTACGAATAAATTACAAATGATGCAAAAAAATGTTAAAATACTTTTTGAAATATCTTAAGCTTCTTATTGATTCAAACTTCTCTATTTTTCGCGGGCTGTGTTGACTCTTCCATTCCGAATCGTCGAAAATCCCATTTCAAGAGACACCGATGGCTGTCACTAAATCCACCTGAGGGTAACATACGATACGATTTGCCCGGTAGAAGCGGGGGAGTAGTGTAGGGATCAAATGAATGCGCCGGTAGCTCCAAGGACGTTGAAGATCTCGACTTCACATAATGTTCCTCAGAGTCCACGAGTTGTAACTATATAAGCTCATATTCGACCTTTTGCCTCATCACTTCGGTTCACAACCTTCCACAATCAACAACATGGCATTTTCGGTGAGTACAAGCCGGCTAACGAATCCTCCAGCTGCAAAAATTTAAAATTTCAAGCTCCTTCGAATCATATTCTCATTCAATTCTCAAATTCAATTTCGTATGACGTGATTATTTAAAATTTCAATAGTGAAAATAGCTATCTGTACAAAATTTTTCCAGGTCTGCTATAAATCGGAATGAATTTAAATCCAGAGGATGAGCTAAAATTTTCCTATTTATTTTCAACTCCATCTATTAAAATTTCACAAGTTTCATCAATTCTTCAATACGCTAATTTTGCAACGAAGATTTTTGAAAACTAACAATTATACGCTTACATTTACCAACAATCAGAACTCCAATAAAAGACCCATCAACTTTTTGGTTTTATTTTAGCCGATGCACATTCGTATCAAATAGCAATTTTATCAACAAAAAAAAATTTAAAAAAAATGTAGGTACGCATGAGGGTTACTTACTCAGTGTAACGCCAAATATTTGATTTTTTAACAAATATTTCGTGTAACTTGTCTGAGATTTATGCAAATCAGGGGAGTATTTACTGTTTGGCAAAAACCAGTTTAGTTTACTCTATACACAACCATCTACATCGTTATTCTCAGTCTCCAATTCAAATTCTTTAAAAATAAATAGAACAATTCCGTTCCAGCAAATCGTCGTTCTTGCTCTCGTCGCGGCTACCGCCTGCGGCCAATTTCTCAGCTCTGGTGGTCTCACTTTGAGCCAGCCTCAACTTCTCCAACAAAGGTACGCCAGCCAACCGTCATCGGGAAATATTTTGCTCCAGCAAAGGTACGCTAGTCAGCCATCGGGAGCTCTTCTACAACAAAGGTACGCCCAGGGATCTAGTCTCCTCAGACGCGAAGATGAAGAATACGACCCTAACCCATCATACGAATTCAACTACGAAATCAACGACCCAACAACTGGTGAGTAGAGAGGCACGTTTGAATAATTTGGTATTCATCTACTTTCCATCGTCGTTGGCTCCATAAATATTTCTCTGATGGAGTCAACGGCTAAAAACAATCATGACTTCACTCAGGAAAAAAAAACAGGCCCTGCGGTCTATAAATGTAAAATCCATAGGTATTGTTTTGACCTATTCCCGCAATTCGATTTCACTAAGGAAGTTTAGGCTAATTTCTCAACTTTTCCCGTTAAATCTCATTAGCTGAACTCGTTAGGTTATTGCATCGATTTAAAAATAATTTAAAATTCCTTGTCTGGGCGTTTGAATGACACTGTAATCAAACCGTTTGAACATTTGGAAGTGTACAGTAACGTGCCACCCTTCGCTAACGTAATAAAACACCAATAAGTGCAAAACTCCCTCATTTCATAGGTAACGCATGGATTTATTTTGCCCTTAAGCTATCTAAAGAGGCCAAAGTACAGGGAGAAATACATTAACTAATCAGAACAAGAGGCCTTTATACGTTGCCTTGTAAAACAATGTATAAAATCCCTCTCATCTATCGACGACCAGCTCAAGGGTCCAGCCTTACAGGATAAAAAGTTGTGAGAGCTCGATCGTCATGATTCGTCATTGCAATACTTCTAAAACTTGAAATACAGTGTGTGACACCATTATTATTTTCCTGCCCAGGTGATTCGAAGAGCCAGAGCGAGTCAAGGCAAGGAGACTCAGTCCAGGGTAGCTACTCGCTTGTTGAACCTGACGGCAGCCGCAGGACTGTCGACTACACCGCCGACGCCGTCAACGGATTCAACGCTGTCGTGCGAAAGGATGGAGGTTCCCAGCAGGCTATCTCCCATCAACCTCAGGCCATCTCAATCGCTCAACAGCCACAGATCCTCGCTGTCCGCTCTCAGCCTCAATTGCCTCAGCGTCGCATCATCTCTCAGCCCGCTTTGCGCGTTCAGAGCACCGGCGTACGTTACGCTCAGCAGCCTTTGATCCAGAATGCTGGAATTCGCTACGAACAACAGCCCTTGGCTATTCAGAGCTATGCTCAACAACCCCTGGCTATTCAAAGCTATTCTCAGCAACCCTTGGCTATCCGAAGCTATGCTCAGCAGCCCTTGGCAATCCAAAGTACTGGAGTTCACTATGCCCAACAGCCCCTTGCTGTTCAAAGCTCTTCAATCCACTATGCTCAGCAGCCCTTGGGTATCCAGACCGCGGGTGTCCGATACGCTCAACAGCCATTGGGTTTTCAAAGCGGAATCAACCAAGTTGGTGCCAGCCCAGCTTTGGTTTCAAGCTCTTTCTCCGCTCCACACGTCTCCTACTCGTACTAAGCCCTGCTCGAATTTGAACCATTTGTGAATTAGTCTTTAAATTGGAAGAAGAATAAAAAGTGCCAGATAAACATAAATTTCATAATTTTTTTCCCTCGGAAGAGTCTGTCCCTACCATAAAAGCTATTTAACTCGTACTTTATTGAATGTTATAATTTTTATGGCCAGTAGAATGTTCTTGCCGCTTTATACTCTGCGATAAAAAGATGGTTCAAACTTGTTGGTTGCATCTACTAGTGATGTACGTGTGGGATCGTTAGTACTGGTGGCACGTGTACTGGTGGACAGGAATGCGATACCAGAAGCGTCCTGATGGGAACGCAAAAACTGAATTACGAACCAAATCTGGGATAATTAGGGAAAAGTTTGCTATTACACTGCCCATTCAGCTCCTAATAAGTTTAGCTCTTTTTCTAAAACAGATCAAGGTGGGTTGTAAACGTAAGATTTCTTAACTTTACACCCTGCAAATTGATCTCATCCGACCGCTTCACAACCATACAAAGAAAAGACTGTAAGTCAGGGCCCTGCTTTAAGAAGTAATACCTGAACAGTTCACCAGCTAAAGTATGCAGTTCACACGCGCTTTCAAGGCTTTCATTTGAAGCGTTTCTTCGAACTAGATAAGACGGTGACAGTGCTTTTATGGTAAATGATGAGCCCTAATGTCCCTGAGTTTGAAAGCGGCGCATCCGACCTACTTTTGGAAAATGTCCTTCCACTGAAAGTTGATTCCAGTCCGACAACCGATAAAACTCACACTTTGGCTCGCTTCCATAAAATCGGTTAAAATCTCTGGTTCATCTCAATATTCAGTCTCTGGAAAACTCGGAATAATCAATCAAACCGAATCATGATCTTGAATGGGCAATGAACTACCAAGCTAAGCCCAGAATATCCTCGAAGATTCAACAACCGTTCGAAAAAAAACCTTCCAGAGAACTAAACTAGCTCATTATAACTAATCTGATTAAAACTGATAACTTCAAGCGGATTAAAAAAGATAATCTCATTATTTCTCCGTTTGGTAAAATCTTGCAATCATGCAATCGCGAAATCTTGCAATCTTGTGTGGAGGTTTCATTGAACCTTGTGTATAACGAAACTGTCCTTGAGATTGAATTATGTGGTACGTAAAATATTTGTTCAGTGTTTCATGATTTTTTCACCAAAATGAAACTTATTCGCAAAAACGCTTGATCACGGAAATTCCTTGAAACATTCTTATTGCCCCAAATCATGTCGAGCGATTTATTTTCAACAATTCAACTCACGTTTTGCAATTTGGATCTGAATAATTTTCAGCGTTTCGACATCCGAATAGAAATGTCCAATAACGAAATAGATTTCGAGGGAAGAACCTGTCAAACAAAAATGAAGTCTAAGAAAAGGTGGCCATTTCGAATTGTCTCAGCGGGACCTTATTCGGGGGAAGTCGGGTGATCCGTGTCGAATAGCAAGTACACCCTTCCCACACTTTCAAATACAAGTAATTTTGATCAAAGCGGAGATATAACCCTTTGCGCTTTGAAGACGCCTACGTTGAATATAAATTGCGTATCGTGAGATTATCCAAAACATATTATGTTCTGATAAATATTCTATTCAGTTATCTGTCGAGTTCTATGATAACCGTTTATTTATAATGAACTATTAAATTTATACGTTTATGGAATATTTACTTTTCAATACATTGCACTATATTTCTTATTTTACGAAAAATAATTCATTTAAAATTTTTCATAATTTACCTATGAACTTTAAACCATGAATGGTACTTGCATCTATTAATGGGTCATTTTTCTTCAAAATAGAGCAACTTTTAGCTTTTAATATAATTTTAAGATCAAAATTATGCGATCAAAGTACTTCTCGAACTGATGACTGAGTAATTGGAAATACAACCTAATCAAGTGATAGTTTTTATTTTATTTCTTCTTAGTATACTGATATACTGGCAACGTCAAGAAGAATCATCCTAAAACAGGTGTTCGTAACACTGCAGTGAATATACAAGACCAAGAGCTGGCATTTTATTCAAATCAAGAGATTTGTGAGCGCCGAGTTTGCGCTAGGTGAGAAATCACCGTAGCCTCCTCGGCATAAAGTCCGTCTCAATAACAACAACAGAGCGCTAGAGCTTTATATCTAGAAAGACGCACCAGCTCAAATATATTTACATTTGACCTACCGGAAACTTCATCCTGTTTACAATATTAGCAAACAACATCGTTCAAGATCATAACTACAGGTTATTAAATAACACTGTGAGCAAGTAATAACCTACCGAAAGTTAATTTTCAAGAAGTAATGAGTTATTTCTCAATTTTATATCGTTTGATTCAAATTTAACCTCGGATAAATTATTCAGATTAGTCTAAAATTCCTGATTCAACTTTGGAATTCAACTCTGGTGAAAACTGGTATGATGAAGTTATGAATATATTTATGTGACGACTGGTATGACCATCGGTCGTAAAAAAGTGACAATTTATACACCTCGAAAAAAAAAATATAATAAAAAAGTGTCCGATTGGAGCTGTAGGGTGGAGATGTCCGTATTGCGTAGCAAGTTCATAAAAAGTTTCCTTCCATCCGCACGTTCTTTGCATGCGAAACGATCTTCGCAAGGGTCGAAAATGATATATCAAAAGTACCTGCTCGGAAATATATATTTATATGCATCCAATATCTCACGAGCTAGCGTGAAGATCCAAGAAAGTTTTTTTTTTTCTTTTTCTCACGGAGAAGATAGAAAAAATGTATTCATGTAATTGGTTCTAGTTGACTAAGGGGGTCTGGGAAAAGGGATAACTTTCATTCAGGGAACGAAAAGTTAAACTGTGGAAGGGGAGAAAATGTAAGGTGTATCAGTATTCAGTTTGAGTGCTCCAAGTAGACGCTAAAAAAGTTGCTGGATAAGTTTGGTATGCTAAGCATGCATTTCATCTCTGTCCCTTGAACATCATAACTAAATGACCTTTTTGAACAGGTTTGATTCGAAAAAAACGACTGATTCGTCGCCTACATGTCACACACGATCGATGTCGTTGACGTTTTTCTGACAGCTATGACTGAAACAGTCATAGAGAAACATTGCTGTGCTATGATAATTAGTAGCCGTATCATTAAGGGTTTTAGAGAACATGAAAAAATATTCGTTCATTTTCTATAGGTACTCTTACCGTAATTAAATTTAACATCGTAAAATAAAAACTCATCATGATCGTCGAGAGTCATTAGAGTTTCATGAGGCACGTGGTGATAAAAATCTATCTTACTGTTAAGATTCCGTTCGGTTAGCCAGTTTTATGTCTTATCAAGTCATCTTAACTTCAGAGATAGCGCATAGTTGGTCGACAAACTTGACAAAGTAGGCGAAGTGAGACAAAGTAGTTGCCAGTGGAGAAAACAGAAAGACGTGAGAGAATCTTGCTAGAAAAAGGCCTCTGGCCCCCGGGGGCAGTCAGTCCTTTCGCCCCCTCCGGCTCCTTATCTGGCGTTGGCCTCCTGTCAACTTCCCGAAGTCTTTTCTGTAAATTTCCCCCCTTTCCCAAGCCTAAGCAGTCCCTTGCCAGTTTCCAACAGATACGGCCCATGATCCCTTTTTCCCCGTCTCACCCGTCACAGATGCCAACAAAGAAGAAGGGAAAATTCCGCATTTCAAGACAAGTGGTCTTCCCATCGCGGCGTTTTTCCCGATAAGAAAACGTCAACCTACCATAGCTTTCCCAGATACAAACCGACTTTCCCTTCAAGTCCACAATAAAAAGTCTCCTTCTCTATCGTCATATTGTTTTTACGATTCGATAGAAACCAGTATTATCTTAGTACGTATGTTTTAAGGGGACAATATCAAGTCAGCAGTTTCCTTCCCTGGGGTGAATAATAATATTGCCACTGTTGCAAATCCGGCGGTGCAATTGAAGAAGAGAACTCCGATTCTTTTAAAAATGTATTCATATTGATCGTCTATATAACGGTTTGATATCTACGAGTATATAGCCGCCGTCGAAATTAGAAAAAAAGGCGACAATGAGAGGTTATGATAGTCAACTTTTTTTTTCTTCTAACTAATTTTTTTTTTTCAACATAAATTCTCAATCAGATCAAGAATCGAAACTAGAAGAAGAAATTTTATTTTATCGACCTAAAAAGATTCATTTATCGAAGAGAATACAAAGCGAACTTGAGAATTAAAAACGTTCTAACACTGCTGACGAATGAAACATCCTCATTCGAATCGGAACACGATAAAACTACTATCATAGCATCACAAATAATACAATTTGTCATGCCTGCGTATGAGTTTTACTCCTCGGAAATTGATTACCAAGTACACCTTTTTCTGAAAAACGTAATTCTTTTGTCTTTCTAATCGTTATTTTATTTGTTTATTTTCGGCAAGCCCAATTACATTTTACATAATACATCACATGAAGTGGGAAGTTAAATAGAACAAGGAAGATGGACGACTTTTTTTCTTAGATTTAGATTTGACAGGGTGACGTGGAAGAAATCTAAATAATTGTGAGCTATATTCTAAATATTCAGTCAGTAGTCCGTCTGCTTAATATTCTGCACATACGCTAAACTGATGGATAGAAAGTTTTTTTCGAATTTCACCGTTCCATCCAGCCAGCAGTTAATTAACTATACGTGCCTAATGTTCGCTATTGAAGGATATGCGTAAATATATCAACTTTTTGTTCATTCAAATACTAATAAAATACCTATGAGGTTATTTGCGAAGTGGCTCTTTCAGTTACTTTCTTATCCCAATACCAGACAAGCGACGCCAACGCGGCACTACGTTTCAATGGAACTACTCACACAAGTACTACTACAAGCACTATCAAAGTGGCCAGCGTAAAAGGGGGCGGTGGCCGGCAAAACGGACGCTTGATGTCGCAAATGATCTGGAGCAGGGTTGGTCGGTTCTGCGTAGGGATATCAGAACACTTTGCCTCTCTCAGTTAGTATATAAAGAGTGGAGACTCAGACAACACCCGAATTGTGCCAGTGACTTAAACGGTGAAGTTACCTTTTGATCTTCAAACGAAAACCAACGAAATGGCCCTATCAGTGAGTAATTGTCCTTTTCTATTAATGTAATACTGAGAGATAATATTAATCGAAATTAATTAATTTCATGGAAAATAGTATTTGCAATTTTTATCACGCCAATAAGATAATTTTCAATTTGATTTCTCTATTTTATATGCATATCTTAGGTATTATTACATGTCCAGCTATCATTGTGAAGTTAAAAGAACGGTGAATGCGTATAGTAAATTACGTACATCTCATTATACAGATATTAATTATTACGTAGAATAATCTTATTATACACTATTTATTTCACATTATAATTATAATTATACCTGATACCAATCATGAAACCTAGATTTTGTTTAGTTGGTGGGACTATTAAAATTACGAATCAAAGTTAGGTCTCAGCGTTAAGTTCTGAAGAAAAGATACCTTACCAAGCCAATCAAAGAGAAAGAAACGTAACCAACGTAGCCTTAAACAGCTCAACTTATTTTCTGCGAATCTATCAATGAACCCAAGCGTCGAATCGAAAAATTATTTTTTAATGTCAACACATTTCTAAAAAATCCTTTCATCCAATTTTCGCCAATTTTTTCATCATACTCACATAGGTGTTTGCGAAATAAAAATTCTTAAATATTTTATACGAAGATAAAAAAAAATCTGAAGGTCACAGCGATTAGTTTCTTGCAGTTTAGATTCAAAATAACATTGGAGGTGACTTTTCGATGTTGACGAATTCTTTGCTATTTGATAACGGATACAAATTTTAAAATCTGAAAATAAAACATTCGCAGAAAATACAATCAGGAAAATTACGAAGGCTTTGATTCTCTTGCTCTGTTCAACATCGATAAACTTGTAATCATTCTTGTTTGTCTTGCAAATTTCATTGCTATATTCACCTTTACCTGTACCACTTTATTTTCAATTTTTCATTATTCTTTTCTTTTACAGTATGTCGTATTTATCGCCTGTTTGGCCGGCATCCACGCTGCTCCTCAGCTGATCGCCTCGCACGCGCCTCTCGCCTATTCTCACGCTCCTGTCGCGTACGCCCACGCTCCTGTCGCGTACGCACACGCTCCAGTCGCCGTTGCGCATGCCCCGATTGCAGCTAGGGTTGAATCGTACGATCCGCATCCCCAGTACAGCTTTGAATACAGTGTGAACGATGCTTACACTGGCGACAACAAGGCTCAACACGAAACCCGCGATGGTGACGTAGTCCAGGGCAGCTACTCGCTCGTCGAACCTGACGGTTCCGTCAGGACTGTTGATTACACCGCCGACCCTGTTAACGGTTTCAACGCTGTCGTCCACAAGGCTGCCGGTGCTCATGCTGCACCTCTTGCAGTTGCACACGCTCCCGTCGCTGTTGCCCATGCAGCTCCTTTGGCCGTTGCACATGCACCGATCGCTGTCGCACATGCCGCTCCTCTCGCATACTCCAGACCTCTCTTGCATTCAGCTCAACTTTTGCATTATTAAATGTCTTCACTTCGTAACAACTGGGTGCCATTATGTAAATAATTTTACAATTAAGTTACCAATGAACAATAAAAGACGCTTATTTTATTAAATAATGAAATCTGATGATTCTAGCCTTTTAAATTTCAAGTAAAAGTAACCAAATACTTCAGTTCTGCAGTTCAGTAGTTCTGCAGCCATGGTGAATCCAACGAATGAATTTTTAGCCAATCCTAAGAAGAATTTGTTTAAAATTGATGAAACGTAGGAGTATTCGTTCCTTCATTAAATCATACGTTTCTTATGGTTACCGCCTTGTGGATGGCGGATTGTTGTGACCATTAGAGACATATGATTAAACAAAGTAACCAAATCTCCCACGTTTAAGTTTTCAAAAAACGCGAAAGTCACTAAAACTCTTGAATAATGATTCAACAGAGTAACCATTACTCCCACGTTCAAGTTTTCAAAAAACGCGAAATTCACTAAACGACTCTCAATTTTTGACATCAAAGAACGAGAGGAGACTTTCATGTCAAGAACGGTTACCGTTAAAAGAGGATAATGGTTCGAATAATACTGTACTCGTATCTCAATATTTAAATTTAAAAAAGTGAATAGTTAATTATTAAACATAACAATCAAAAGGTTGCAATTTCGCCAAGTTGCCTGAAAGTCTGCGTTTAGTTTATTTTAATTTAACAAAACTCTTGAAGACAGAACAGCTCGAAATAACGGGGTGCTATTCAAAAATTCACCGCGTTGGGAACGTTTGAATTTTCTAGCAAAAGAGTGGCGCCATACTTTGCAAAACTCCAGCGGTGTTCGTCAAATTCACGCGAAACTTCTGTCATGAAAGCACTCCTTTTCTCGAATTCCTAAAATTGATCAGGTGAGTTCGCGTGAATAACAATGAGAAGTTAAAGTTTTCATCATTCAACTGAGAAAGCTATTCAGCTCTATTTATATAAGGTTGCATCGCTAACTAATAACGGAACAACGGCGAATGGGCTTTTGTGGAATACAATGCCGATACAATGGTCAGCGGTGCTAAATGCCGAGGCGGAATTATCAATAATCATGAATTAGGGCTAACTTGAATATTATGATATACGGCTTCGTACTAATAAGTTGACAGCAGTAATTCAATTAGCATATTATGTGGCCTTAGTGTGTTTAGTGTATCACTGTTACTGGAACCTCTCCTTACTCGAGCTTAGCCCACCGGTGGAGCCTATTTGCTGGATTGATTGCTCAACCTCGGGCCTAATTAGTACCGCGAAATGGCATTAATCCCGCATTGAAGTAGATTGAACATCGCCCAGTCGTGATGCTTAGTGAACGGTTTTAGCCCAAATCACCTGCTAATTCTCATAGAATTGGAAGAGTTGCAAATGGGGATTCGAAGAATTGAAGTCGAATATTGCAGCATGAATATTGCCCTGGTTCAATGAGAGGTTTGCTTAAATGACTGATGGAATAATTACGTCTTATCATTTAAATTAGGATATGTTTCGCGAGTATTTTAGGACGAATAATAGCGGCGATAAAAATAATTGAACTTTAAGAAAAAAACTAATTTACTGATAATAATGAAAAAATAGGCGCCATCAGTGCAGTCACGATACCCCGAACTGAATTAACGTGCTTTGTGGCCCGCAAGGTGTTCGTGAAAAGCGGGAAGAACTGACTGACGGAGCAAGCACATCAACATTGCCCAAAGGCGGCCAACCTTTTCTGATAGTCTCCCGAAACTTCTTTATTTCAGGGGAACAATACTACTCCTTTCCTACAATCAAATAATAATGAATTTCTAAAAAAAAGATAAAAAAAAATAAAAAATAAAATAAGATAAAAAAAATTAAAAAAAAAAAAAAATAAAAAATTAAGCTGCTTTTGAGTTTTTTGCATGTTATTTAAACTCCAATTTTTCATCTACTGCTCCTATAGATTCTGACATGAATATGTCTTCAATCGTAGCCAACCACAATTTAGTTAAGGAAATTTCGGTTCGTTCATGCTGTACGAAGAAGTATCTAATTTCTATAAAATATTCTCACATCAGTTTCAGGTGAGCTATTTTCCCACAATCGAAAACTTAAATTTTGGAAGTATACTACTCCTGCAATGAAATTCGGTGCTCTGAATAGCGTGTAAGCTGAAGCTGTGTTTCGAAAAAAGACCTAGCAATTGTCTTCCAAATCTAAAGATGGCAATTGAGGTAAGTTTTCCTCGGAAGTCTGTTGACATCATTGTTTGCTTTGTGCGTGCACGAGAATTAGTTGAAAACAGCAAACTGTCGACGAAGCAAAGTATAATACTATCTCCGGAAATCCCTTGTCAAAACGAGGTCATGAACTCGTCGTATCAAGTTGATGGGCCCTGAGGACTTGGTTGTGCCCGTCCTCTAACCCACATGCGGAGTTGATGATCGCCATAGAAGGCGAGAAGGGGTCCCATAACAACTCGACTGTCTCCTTCTCGAGCGAACCTTCAATGCAGCGAAGAGCCCACGAAAGTGGCTCCCCGCAGCTTCTAAAGGGCGCGTAATAACTTTGAAGAGCCGTCCAAGGGTCGCTAGAGAAGGAGGTTCGTTCTCTCGTACAACGGAACAACGTGAGAAAGAGACCAAACCCCAGGGGAGATTCCCTCGTACAGGGTCTTATGAAAGGATGGCAATTTGGAGGAATATTTCGCTATACAGTCTAGCTCGACCACAATCATGGAATCGATGCAATACAATAATGAAGATAACACAGCATGATCAGAGGTTTTGATCGTTTGATCGGCAAAATCAAGTCATCGGGAGAAAAAATTCCTGAACTTCAACTACCGATTTTATTTTTCAACACGAGTGTAACAAAAAACGTCGTTTTTAAAAAAAATTAATGTTCCAAACTGCAATCTTCAGCATGATGTTGTTGTAACTAAAAAGTTGTAATAATCTATTGGAATAATCGTCTCCGAAACGAAGGAAACGATTGAGCCAACTCGAACGATATTTGATGATTAGGTCATTTGATGATTACAGGATTTGTTTAAGCCGCTTTTGACTTCGAATTAATTTAACCATTTCGAACCGAGAAGGTTTATATTATTTCGATGTGAGAATGAGCTGTTTGAAACCAGCAGTTTGATACTGTCTAAACATTGCAATTGTGAGTCGCCACAGACAACTTCCAAAAATAACTTTTTGAAATTCAGTAATTTTCTTAAATATATGATCGTCAAAACTTGTTTTGTAGACATTTCAACACGAAACGATATCATTCAGATAATGTTGAAAAAAATGAATAAAATCGAAAATATTTGTTCGATTTTTTTTGCCTACATGCATTTGTCTGCATACATTTTACATAAGAAGTTGTATTACGTAACAAAAGGTAATGATGTATTATATTTATGAAACTCACAATTTTTTTCCCTTGGATTGAACAAACAACACCTCAATAATGATAAATCTTGATATGAAAATAATTTCTTTGCTAATGTCAAGTTAATATGATCCTCATAAAACGAGCAAAAATAGGAAAAAACAACCGATCGTTTTTAGGAGAATAAATAATAGGCGTTTTTCTTGAAAATTTTAGTAATTTCAATTTTGATCAATTTTGGTCGGACGATTGTTATGTGAATTCCAAAGTTGTGATAATACGCTACATAATTCGGTTTTGATGCTTCCAATAGATAAAAAAGTGTAGATATTAATCAAATTGGGTTTTTTCTGAGTTTAAAGTATAACCAATTTATTGAATACCGCATAAACCATCAGAAACAAATATCCTCACAGAGCGAAAAAGAAGAAAACGATATTTTATCACTTATATTTTGGTTATTTATTTCAACTGAAATGGAATGAAATGAAATATCGTTTATTGTATAACCGTAAGGTATTAAAAAGGCATTTATTTGAACTGACTCAAATCTGTTAAATTATCGAGGTCAGAATTGTCGAATATTGTATATTTTGAAAGAACGGAAAGAACGATTGGGTTGAAAAGTCGCGCAATATTAATTTACAAAAATAACCTCTCCAAAAGGAAATTGTGGGAAATACTCGGAATAAGGCGCGGATTCAACTGTGAAATCGCTCAGAGTTCAACAACGCTGCCGTTATGACTTCCATATTTCACTATGCATGATTTTGTAAAGGTAAACACAGTTGGTCTCTCGCCTAGGTAATGAGGAAGTTTTTAGTGCTTATTGGCATTAGTGGTGAGGATAGCGATGAGGACAGCGATGACTTCAGCAGTCCTGTCATTCCGGTAAACGATCAGAAGTTACTGGTTCGTAAGAATAAACCAGATTATGCTCACACCTACTCCGGGTGGGTACTAGTCATGAACGTTGACTTCATTCTACCAGGTCTTGCGATACTGCAGCTCGCTTATTTTATGGCTCCTAGGCCATTTAAGGACTCGCCAGTACAAACTGAGGCTTGAAAACCGATCGGAAATATTGAGCAACGGCGACGTTGTCAATTCAGCCAACCTCTACGAAGCCATTGAAGTCCACCTCCGCACTTGACTTAAACTTAACATGCGGGTGGGCGTGAGCCGATCACTCTTCGAACCTTCGGCCGATGGAATTTCTGCGTACATTTGCGCAATCTTGTCATTGTCCTTAGAAAGATAAGTCGAGCATCGGCGTTGGATAAAACCGGTTCGTTTTGCCGTCTGAATGTGTAGAACTAATGAATTCCGACTGACGTCCCTGTCGAAAATTTGACTGTTCGAGATTTAGTCGACCGTGCTCCCGACAGTTTCAAAAGGATCGGTTTAGTCGGGGCGAGAAATCTCGTAAGTGTTCGACTGACCTAAGATGTCGAGTCATAACATGTTCGATAAATATCGAAGTTTAATTTTTATTGAGAAATGTGCCCGTTTATCGAGCGAACGTTCCAAATCGATCAAAACACGCGTGGAAGGTTACACTATCATATTGGTGGGCTTTGAAGAGAAGGCGAGGAAGTCACTCGTTTGTATTAACCACGTATTTTCGCGCATGTGTCTACAAAAAGACTAAAATCTGAATCCGCTGGTGTTTTGTTTGAACTATTCCGTCATTTCGGTTACGCTGAAATTCGGTAGGATGACCATTGATGGTGGATCAATTTTTCATCGGTTCGGTTTCAACTCCGATTCTATTGAAGCCAAAAAAAACCATTTTTTTGAGGTAAATAATTATGACAAAATGATCGTTATGATATTATTTCTGTTATCTGAATCAATATCAGTTATTGAAGGGCGGAGATGATAAACATGGTGTGTCTTTGAAGCAGGAAGAGAAGGTTTGAGATGGAAAAAAGGCGGAATTCACAATTCAAAAAATTAGCAACTATTAAAAAAAAAAAAAAATTATCTATAAACTACAAAATTCTTTAAGCCCGCACTCTAATACTGAATTGCAGTCATTCTAGACACCGCAGTTGGGGGAAATATCTGTGGAGGTTTCTACTTTCGAGAACCACAAACAAGCGAACTGTTGGATATTGGAAGGAGCGAAATTAACAATGTATCCGACAATTCAAATGAAATATAATACGAATTTCAGCTTTAGAGAATGCCTTAATAGGCGCATTCGCCTACAAGAAGTCCGATAGTCGGTTTCAAGTGACCACAACACACGGATCCTGACAGTCGCCCACGATCCGAGCTACTATAAATTGATTACTTCTGCCTGACGCACGGCTAGCCCGTGTTGGGTATCTCATCAATCATCGTTGTTACACCTCAAAATAGCCCATGTTCCAAAACTTCTCAGGTTCAGCGGGAAGCGCATTAAAATAACAACAAAAAAACATTGGCTATCAATTATTTCATTTCTCGTATCCGACCTACTCTAAACTACTGAAACTTGCCTCTCTTCATTCCACCATCAACCGTAATCAATTCCGACAGAAACCTGTCATGTGCATGTTGTGGAAAAAATGATAAATGGTGGAATATATCCACGTAATAATCAACTTAGCATTCAGCTCGATTGTCCAGTTCTTCTACGGACCACTTTCATACAGAACATCAGTTTTACTGATGAAACGCAAGACAGGCAAATAAACTGATTGCGGTAGTTTGGCTAATGAAGAATGTTCCAATAAAAATTGTGGAGACCTTTACGCTACTTGCACTTCTCGAATTTTTTTAATATACTATTACAAAATTTATCAATGATAACTACACTTAAATATATTTGTCCGGGGGTTGTGAGGTGGAGAAAAACAAGGCGACTCATTCTTCAATTCTTTATTAGCTGGCCCAATTATATCTGTACCTCCTTATTTTATATATTTTATATTGCTTACATATATTGCCCAATCTTGGGCCAAGCCTGTAGTATTGTTGGACAAGAGTTGCCTGCTAGATCACTGTACATTATTGGTATTGGAACGCAAAACTCTTCTATTGAAAAAAACTAAAAATGAAGAAAGGAAGAAACAATGAATGAAATGAAAAAAAGAAATAAAATGAATGAACGGAAAAACGAACGAACGGTGAATGATATATTAGAGATAAAAAATACTTTTGAAGAGAAGATTATCTTGCTCGTATCCTAATTTTATCAGTCAAGGTATATTTTATTTTATTTTTTATTGTTGTCGAGAGGAGTGACGTGGATTTTTTTTATTTTGGTGGGTGAATTTTCATGAACAACATAAATCATTTAGATAGTACTTTTAGTGGTCAGAAAAATTCGAGGTCATGGCTTTATAACATTGGGTCCAAACGAATTACAAATTATGTCCCCACTTCGGAATCACACATGCATCACGTAGTTTTAAACTCCCTTATTATCATACAATAATGTCAATAGAGGCAATGTCGGTTCATGGTCAGGCATTTAATAACTTCTGTAATGTCCTTTGTCGAATAGTTGCTCAAAATAATTAACATTCGTATAGGAAAATATTCGTCCGTTGTCAAGACGCTATAATTTGTCATTTACATTCGCCCGCTTCACAGATTCTCGAAAATCGTTTGCATTATTACAGTACTACCGAATTCGTTGATCAGGTAACAGCACAACTAATACGTTTTAAACGTAAATAAATGAAACGCGTCGGTGATATACGAGTTCAGACTGAGCGTATCGTGCCCGCAAGGGGCTAGCAATCAATTAGCCATTCTGGTGGCCGAAATCTGATTAAGCCTTGGACAGGGCATCGTAAACGACTAGATTTACGACGCGGTTAGCCCCCCGGCTACAGGGAACTGATTGACGCACACCTTACCCAACTAGTCGCAACGCCACGATGGTCTCCTGTAGTTTCCATCCAGCTTGCTCTCGAACAAATATTTCACAACTTCTTGCATTGAGAGATAAAATTTTCATTTGAGTTTACGAGTTTTACAAAAATTTCCTACTCTTCAGGTGCGAAGATAATCCTGGTCTAGCTACAGATGAAAGGTAGTTTGTTGGAAATTGAGGGACCATCAGTTCATTAATTACTCGACTATCTCGAACGCATTATATTATTTCTCATTCCGGTTTCGCGCGTTGAGGACGTATGCCCTGTTTTATGTCCACCCTAGTCGAGTAAACGATATGAGACATTTAAAGGTGAACGAGTCTTGCAATGGTTGAGCATCTGAAGCTCGGTGTGGACGATTTCCAGCTGCCCTGCTCGAATTAAGCAATGCGAGGAGTGGCTCATGAATGAATTATAATATTATCGTTAAGCAAGGGTCTCGAATTCGAACAAGTTCAAAAGAATGAATTAAATGTTAACATAAGAAACCAATTCAAATTGAATTTTTTAAATGAAAATCGCTCTAGGAAGATACCGAAGATTATCACCGAACTTGACGGGCCTATAAAGAAAAACAAGGAGGTGGAGGCAAACGTAGGGAAATCATTATGATTATTTTCCTCAAAGTATAACAAAAATTACAATTTTGATAAAAAATCAATAGAGGATTTTCAATGGAAATTTATGAAGGATTATTTACAACAAAAAATTAGCCTTGATGAGTGATTTTTCATTAAAAATCGACCAAGTAGGGAGTCAGTCGAATCTCTTCTTTTGTGACAATCACCACTGCCATTAATTCGTGATTATATTTCTGCCCAGCACTCGCGCATAATTACTGTCGAAATATTTTTCAATCAATGACCTGGGAAATCTCTATTTCAAAATTTTTTGAGAGGTTGCAATGGTTCATTTTTGGATTTTTTGAATAATAAATAATACTAACTGCATTTATATCGCAAGTCGTCAAACTTTGTCCACTCTGTTAGTTGCATGCATCCGCCTAGTTTCCAAATCGTTTTAGAAAATGTGCGCTAAAAAAAGGACAATGGAAGACTTCGCTTGTTTTTATAGACTGAGGGAATATACGTTGACTTGATCCCTATGGTTCAAATTCTTTGGCGAGTACTTTCGTTCTTCTGAGCATTATCATGGTTTCGTTGGACTATCAAAGCAATTGGTTCTAGTAGAAAACTTTATTGGATGAAAACAATAAGTAGTGCTTATTGGCCCTGAATAATACATCAAGAAAGTGTTGGATTACCAAATAATGGTAATCGAAGCATGAACAAAAAACAATGATTCTCAGTACCAACATTTGTGACGTTTTGATTTGATTTTTTACATCTATCTTTACGTAATATAATGGTATTATTGTGATTGTCCAAAAAGTTGAATTCGGAACGGAAGTGAATTTGACAGAAATGTTCATAATTTTTTACTAAGAAATACTTTTTTGAACTAATGTCTGTGGTCAAAAAATGACAACAAAAATTTACGTTATAATAGTACTACTTACCGAATTATGTGCGTTCGAAGTTTTTCTATTTTCCTCTTACTTTTCTAAAAAGTTTCATCAGTCGTTTAGCGAGTGTATATTAGTTGAAACTTTGCGTTATTTATTGTATAGGTAATTACTGCCGCATTCAAATGGTCGGAGCTTACAATTCCCCACCATGTTTTGCGGGATCCAAAGCAAAACGCATCAACGCATTCCATGGAGGCCTCTTAACCCTGCTTTGAGGTCTTGGAATGTTTGCTATAAGAATGAAGCCTGACTAATATCCTTTGGGTCACACACCGTACTTCCGTGGAATTGGCATTTTCTGTAATCTTATTTTAGAGTTTTCCACTTCCGTGATAATTTTTGGACCTCCTTGTTATAAAAACGATCCAATTACACAAAACGTGTCTCGTATCGTTAGGCTCACACGCAGTAATTCCGCGTTATTAACCTGTTACGTGCGTTTTTCGGTTTTTGTCCCTTCTGGCTTGTTTTTCATGGTTGTCTTGATTCTATAATTGTTATGACCTGTTAGCCGACTCAAACATGGGAGAACTGCGTGATTCTCCTACTCTCACAAGAGGAAAATTGTTCAACTAAGCAGTCCTAACCGATTCTATACAGTTAACGGAATCCTGTACAGCTTTCAAAGACACAGTCAATCGTACATGTTGTGAATTTCAGTGTAAAAATCAAAGTCTATGGAATTGGAACGTGGGGTAATAATACGGGACATTGGTTCTCGTTCTAGCATCTAGTCATAGTTTGAGCGATACACTATCATCTGAATTTTTCCTTAATATTATTCGGATTATTAGGCTTAGATTTTTAAACTTCCAACTACTATTCCAGGACACAGGGGGAGCCAGGCAGACAATGTAACCTTTAAGTACCATTAAACTGTGCCGACTTGGCTGTGGACCTCATGGTTCCACGTGAGTAATAAGTAAAAAAGAGCTCTATAAATAATAGCAATACTGTACCTCCATGCTAACAACACTGATATGTACATAGGTCGCCCTGAGGATGCCCGAATGGGCGAAAGTGCTCGGCCAGCCATTAAAAACCTGGAGAATAAGTCGCCTAGTTTTTCTCCCCCTCACAACCCCTCTACGTATCATCTGAATGTAAATCTTTCATCGGTGGGGAAATTTCGCATTTCACAGGATTAAAACGTGAGAGACGAAGAAGAACTGATGCGTTGACACGAATTCACCGCCGCAACATTGCGCAAGCGAGCCAGCCGATGTTCACCGCGTACGATATAGAAGCTTTGGGAGGAAAAAAAACTGCGGACCATCAAAAAGACCGGACAGTCTGAGGTTAACATGGTCTTGTGAATCGCAGCGGGTAGGGGTTGAAGATGAGTTTGGAGATGTCGCAAATGCATAATGTGCTACCCCATCTTCGAATCTATAACGTCGGCTATAAAAGATTGGTGACGCACAACCAGGAGCATCAGTTCTCGACGAGTTGTGAACAGCGAAACGGCAAAATGTTTAGGGTGAGTTGAATCGAACACCAATTTATATCGATGATTCTTCATTTTATACAATATATTCGATTTTTCAAATACTTGGTAGCAGGTATTGCACTCGAGAATGATATTGAATATTAATTTCAATTCAAGCTAATTTAAAGTCACTCGAGAAATTCATGATTTTAGCATGAAATATTCTCCTGTGGGTAACCATTGACATTAATTTTTTTCTACAATAATATTGTATTCAACTAATGAAGGGTGACAGGATAGCAGAGATCACTGGTTTCGAAACAATGGTGTCACAAAAATATGATTGCTATTCTTCGTTTCCTCTTGATCTGTCGAAATGAAAGGCTACAGACACTCGAAAAATGCATGTGAACTAAAAGTGGCATGCAGTGAGTGTCATGGCGAGAAATTCTGGCCGCGAAAAATAATATTGACAATGACAAGTAACGAAAATGACGTGGAAACACGGTGGAATAAGAAGTCAAGGCGGCGTGTTTGGCTTGGAACATTTGCAAAGTACAATTCATAAAATCTCTCGGAAAAATTAGGCTAAACAATAGTTTGCTTTCTTTGAGAGAGTAGGTTGATAATGGAACAATAGGTATACCATCTTTGAACGGATGAAGTGAAACTGTAGTATGCAATATCAATAATGTATTCAAACTCGGAGATTAGTTAGGTTCTATGATTATGAAAGAGCTTTTCACTTCAGCGTTTCCTCAACTCGGTGAAACGCTCGCATTAAAATTGACACTCCCATTATTTTAATGAACAAACGAGTGCAACGATGTAGCATTTAACCGCAAAATTTCCAGTTCATATCTTTCGTTTGATGCAGCAGTAAATCACGTACACACCTCCGAGTTGAGCCAGGTACGAACACAGAGCGTTTCCAACAGAACTAGTTAGAGTTAGACCTTTTGAAAAGCGAGCCCTTGTCGTAGACGAGTTAGCGAGAGTTTATCAGTTGTAAGTTACATAACCCGGTTGTGGTGCTTGTTTGAAACGGACGCTGCTTCTGAATAAACTAAAGCTGCGGCGTAAGTGTCAGCAAATTGTGGCTTGTTATTCAGTAACACTGTTTTCTTAGAGTACTTTCATACCTGAACGAATAATAATTCCTTTTATACTACTAAAGATGGAAAACATGGGCCCTAAATAGCACTGGCATAAGCAAGAAGCTTCCTCGCAATTTTGATAAAAACAGTTTTTTTTTTTTTTTTTTCAACGCATTGATTTTTGTTTCACCAACGTTCTAATCACAAACGTAGCAAACGAACGAACTGCGGTTGTATGGAGTTGAAACCGAATGATTTTTTCGTAGTCCCACACCATAATTTCTCATGTAATTCCATCCAACCAATATTGTTAGGTGAGATAACCATTAAAAACATCAGTTCTTAGTATAAGACATGCTTCCATTACTTGTCAGTATTATTCTTCAAAAACGAACATTACTGGTAACGTAGATATGTGCAAAAAACATACTGCACCTTTGAGGTTTATGATGTTTCAATATTGAGTGGGGTTTTGTCTGATTTGTATTCTTCTAAATTAATTTCGTGTCAATAAAGAAATGAATTTCTCCTGACGATATCACGTGCAGCGATTGTAGATCAAGTAGAGATGGGAAAAGTGGCAAATGAAATATTGACTGATGTAATTTATTATTTGTTTCTTTGCAGGGAATCGCTGTGCTTCTTTGTGGATTCGTGCTGGTGAACGCAGCACCTGCTCCTCAGTTCATCACGTCTGGCCAGCCTTTGATTGCTCAACAGCAATACTCGACCATCGCCCACGCACCGATCGCAACCATCTCCCAGCCACAATACTCCACAATTTCCCACGCTCCGATCGCAACCATCTCCCAGCCACAATACTCCACAATTTCCCACGCACCTATAGCTACCTATGCTCAACCTCAATATTCAATCGCTCACGCTCCCATCGCTACAGTTTCACATGCGCCGATCGCAGTTGCACAACCTGCAAGAATCGCCATCTCCGCTCCGGCTCAGGTTGCCGTTCATCATGCTCCAGTCGCCGTGGCTCATGCTCCCATTGCCGTAGCACACGCTGCCCCTGCCGAAGAGTACGACCCTCATCCACAATATTCCTTCTCATACAGCGTAAATGACCCGACTACTGGAGACTCTAAGCAACAGTCAGAGTCGAGGGACGGAGACAATGTTCAAGGCAGCTACTCGCTTGTCGAACCCGATGGTACTACCAGGACCGTCGACTACACAGCCGATGCCGTCAATGGGTTCAATGCCATCGTCCGAAAGGAAGGAACTGCCCATCCTGCTCCAGTTGCTGTAGCTCATGCTCCAGTTGCTGTAGCTCATGCTCCTATTGCAGTTGCCCATGCTCCCGTTGCTATCGCTCAACCTACTGTAGCCATCGCTCAAAGGCCCATCACCTACGCTAGGCCCATCGCTACTGTTGCACATGCACCCATCGCTACGGTTGCTCACGCGCCGATCGCTACAGTCGCTCACGCTCCTGTTGCCATCTCGCAACCTGCTCTAGTCTCAACTTCATTCGCCTCACCTGGCATTTCCTATTCTCTTCAACACTGAAGTTACCAAATAAGCTAACGGTATTTAAAACCATTATTACCCAAATGATTGTGTAAATAGGATGAACTTCAAATAAAGACGTTCACAACGAAAAAAAGCAAAATGTTAATTCTGATTTCGTACCCGCAGCTATTCCTCGGTTTTTGTAACAATATAGACCGCAAGAGAATCGGAAGATGAAATGAAAATTATTTTCAACGATATCGACTGATAATCAGCTTTCTCGAATTGTGGAACTATTTGGAACGCTGGTCAACGCATTTAATAACTTGGCGAACCTAATACAGTTATTTGGCGCATGGATTTGAGGAAACGTTCTCATTATTTTTAACTGAAAGCATTGATAAATCGGTATTTACCACTCAAACTATCCAGCACCAAAATTTGGAAAAAACAACTATAACTATCAACCCGTATTTTTATTTTTCAATACATCCTTTTATAAACGAGTAGGAATTTTATAGGTATTTCCTCAATTATTTAGACAGGTTGCAGCAGTAAACAGTATAACATTTATGAAGCTCTGTTTCTTTTAAGTATCAAATCACTCACATTTACTTACATTTACATAAATTACTCACTCAAATACTTACATTTTCCCCCAGTATTCTATTATTGCTCACCCCAACAATGAAGTAAATGCATGTTGAATACACACTTGAGTAAAGAACTACTTCAACATTTATCTCGACCATCCAAAATGATCTCATCAATTCCGTAAATTAGTCACCAAACTCTCACAACGTTTTCTCGTAAATGACGCCAACTTCCGAGCAATAAATAACGTGGGCCGCTGAATGTTGTCGTTTTCGAAGGAGTTTTGTTAAAATATAGTAGTTGTCGCTGTAGAACAGGAATTCGCTTGCCGTGTCCCTGAAAATCATTTTGGTAAAACATTTTGTCTCGCCTCACCTGAAAGGATGTGCGAAAGGTGCTAGATTTTAAAGTCAGAGAGGCGATGGAGAATAAATGGAAGACACTGACGCACCTGGGCCCATTGAAAACACAAAAGCCGAGACACGGTTCTGGAATTAATGCAATAGTTCCTGCGCCACTCGGAAACCGTAAAAGGTTGATAATAACTAGAGCAATATCAATTTCCAATGCTTCAAGTTCATCAAATGAGGCAGAAATTATTTCCTAATTAAACACAATTGCTTGAATAATTTACTTTAATCACAAGAGATGTAAATAATTTCCCACCCATTGTGTCGTGATGGTGATGTTCAAATAGATGCAAATCAATCACTTCGAAAAAGAGTCCTCATCTATGAATGAATTGATGAAGACCCGTTTAAATGAGACATACAATCAATAAACTGCCATGTACTCATATCATGACCTACTTTAAAATAGAAAAAAAATCTATCATTTTTTAACAAAACCGGATGGGGTATTTTCCACTATTTGATAGCTATCAGTTTCGAATAAGTCCCTCAAGCGTATGATAAAGATAACAATTTAAATTTTCAGCAAAAGTTGTTCATTAAAAATAAGAAAATTGACTCTCTCAATAACGGCTAACAATTTCAATGTGGCTTAAAAAAGCTGGATTTTCAAAACTTTCAAAATATGCCCATAGGGTTTACTGTTTAGATGGTTAATCTGAAGCAAGAAGAACAACTAGGTATCGATTTTGTCCAAATATGCTTTTCCTATTGAAATCATTGTGAAATTTGACTCCTAATCAACGTGAGAATATTTCTCTGATAACTACTTGTTACCTCCAACTTCTTATTCTTATTCCAAACACCTGGTTCAATACTTTCCAAATTTCAGTTTAGAAAATCTTTCATTAAACACCTTTCGAACTTATTATTAATATTAATCGATAAAATCATATATTTATACGGTGCGGATAATTCATTCGGGTAATTCTTTAGACTAAAAAAACACGGGTGTTTCACTTTTGGTTTATTATTCAATAATAAACCATTGTACGGTAATCGCCCAGGAATAAAAATGTTCTAACCTCCCCTCAAAATTTGATGTTTCATGTTCATGGCATGTAGAATCCGAATATCCAATTTTAAAAATGATTGAAATTACAATTGTTACTACGAAGTTTTCCCTCATAGTAACCTATTTGTTTTTAGGAGGGAACATCACAAAAAATGCTCCGAATGATTAGGATTCCTACTAACACAAATGGATAGTCTTCTTAAATCATAATTGAAGCGGAGGAATAATAATCCACTGTATCATCATTTTTAAACAGGTATAGCTCGGAAGCGCATGAACAAAATTATAGGTACTCTCATAAAGGAAATCGATTGGTTTCGTGATCGGCCGTTTATTATTAATTTCAACCACCATATTATGAACGGGCTCGACGGTGGGCTAATTCTGTTCGGTTGAATTGTGCTAGATATAGTACACGATACTATCTGTATCGATCGCTCGTGAGCCATTGTAAAGCCGATGGATATAGGCCTAGAGGAGTATGAGCTGTATGAACATAGGGCACAGTGAATAACGAGCAATTAGACGATCATTACGCCACGCATCTAGCTCACATGCAACGTCATCGATTTCTGAGAATCAACGGAAGCGAATCTCGTGCTGCTGTGCCCAAAGGTAACAAGAGCAGCCTGCAAAAAGACGATGATACGTTCGCTCAGGTTAATATTCAATCGTCACGGTGATCAAACGACCACAATTCGAGGAGAAACGAAGACAAAGAGCATAATTCCAGTACATTCGAGGTGTCTTAATAAATAATTGAGCACAAAAAAAAAACTCGAAAAAAATTATTTGCCTATGAAAAAAATCTGAAAAGGAAAAAGTTACGAAAAATGTCGTAACTTCACAGTAACTCAATCACCAACTACACATTTTGAGGACTTCTTTACAACTCGTATTGACCTGACCACTTCCTGATTGATTCAATTCTCTTAATAATATAAAAAATAATTATTTTTTCTCGTTTCCCGAATGATTGAATGACTTTCCTTTTCACCTCTCAATCGCCTCTAGAACGGTTACTTTTTTTAGTCAAAATGACTCTCAGATGGTCACAAATAAATTTGACAGAAATGTGAGCTACGCACTCATAGGCAGATGAATCATGAACAAAATGACCCCAAAAAACAGAATAATCGAGCAATTTCGCCAGAAGTTGAAGCTCGCAAGTCAAAAGTTGCTATTTTCCCGAAAATCCCGTTTTTCGGCCTCTCTCCTGATTTGGGAACGTAACTAAAGGATAACCCAAAAAATTATAGGACTAACCTGGATAGTAACCTTTTCAATCATAAGAAAAATTAATCTGATCAGACTTACAGGGTCAATAATAGTAACCTTCTCCCTTGAAGAACTTTTGAGAGAACTTTTGCCGCTTTTTGAGCACATTTACGGATAGACAGTTTTACTAATCTGTTGTTATGTGGGAACATTCACAAATGATCGGAATAATTACCATCACAAATGGATGGTCTTCGTACACAATTACAGCATTGCTGTGCTTACACAATCATTAAAATTTAAATTATTCGCCCAATGATTCAGCTGAAGAGAGGGTTTGACGAAAATTTGAAAGCGTATAGAACGATTTTTTATGGCTCCAATAATTCTTGAGTGGCTCTTCATAGTGAAGTGAAAAATTAATGTTAAGCTATCAATTTTCGACCACGTATACCTCGAAAACTGTTGAGAATCCTATTCATACCTATGTTAAAAAAAGTCTCTTGAAAATTGTTCCTCCAAAGTTTATCGTTCGTTAAGTGTAAGTGAAAAAAACGAAGACCTTAGGACTTATCTGCCAACACTCGGCTCAATTTGGAACTTCGTGTTACGAAATTTTCCAAACGAATTAGTGGCCTCAAACGGAAATTTAAAGAACATCTTTTTTAACGCCAAATTTTAGCAAAACCACGATACAGCACTGAATATAATTTTATTAATTTATAAGGGTTTTCTTTTCATATAGGGCGTTTGAGAATGATAAAATATAACGGTTCGAAACAAACAATGTTCACCACTTATATAATAAGACAACACACGATGAAAAATCTTCTTCAAAATTATAAACCACACAAACGGCAAAAACCCGCAGAAATTAAACAATATCTGACAAAAAAATTGCCTCGTTACGCGGAAGTATCACACCAGTTTCTTACATCTGCGAAAATCTGCGCTACTATATCGTGTATTGAATCTCGCCTCCCGATTTCTGGCCATCGTCAAGAAAGTTTCTTCGGTAATAGGAGCTTGAAGGTTCGAGCTTCGAAAGTAACGAGCGGTGAACGTTTGTGGAGCTTGTATTCTCAATCACTGGAATACGGAAAGGAGCCCTGGAAGCGCCGTCGGTGTTTTCGGATTCAGTCGGAGGTTCCTCTTTGGTAACTGGGGCCACGTTCGTCAAATTTTCGTGTGGCTTTGGTATTGCGAATGGCGCGTGTGCTCCGGTCGCCGGTTCGCTCTTCGATAAAGACGGATGGTGAACGAGAGATTTCGAATGGTCGGTGGCCATGGGTGCATGGCGCACTGAGCCGGTTTTATCGTCCGATTTCGCCGAGGGATTGCTTTTCGTTGGTTGATTGTGAGTGCTCAATTTGGTCAAATGGTGTTCGGAGGCCATCGGAGCGTGATGGACGATCGAATGTTCGGTTTTCTCGTTGTTTTGCCGATCATGGCCGTGTTTTTTATGTTCGTCGACATTTTTGGCCATAGGGCCATGAGCGACTACTGATTTCGACTGGGATTTGCCGTCATTTTTACTCGGCGTTGGTACCACAGTCGCGACCAACTCTTGATCTTTGGTGCGAGACATTGTAGTACTGATTGTAGTTTCAGTCTCATGTGCTGTGACCAACTCGAAAGTCTCTTCACGTTCTTCAGTGCCCATCATAAATGTGTCGCTGTGATGTACGTCCGAATCATCGTCGACAGCTTTTCTTTCAGTCACACTAGGGGCGCCAGTGTTATTCGATTTTTTCAAGTAGACGTCGCTGTGGTGCGGTTCAGTGAATTTGTCATCATCCACCGATATAATTGATTCGGAGTCCGGTGCAACGATTGGGGCATGCGTATGCTCGGTGCCGTCCTCATGAGGTGCAGCGTAACTGTACGATAAGCCAAAGGCGAGCAGGAAAATCTAAAACGGTAGAATACAAGAGATTTCAGCCTCCAAAGACACGAGAACGAGCAGTCGACTGCTTAATGGCAACTTGAGGATAAGAATATAATATTTTTTAGGTGCGGGAACCGCAAAAGCGCGATTTTTATTTTTAAGGGACTCAAATTAGATATTTAACAAACAGCCGCACTTGAGTTTATTTTATTTCTTCATTTTTTACGTTTTGAAAAACTTCTGTAAAATTTTCAACGAACAATTTTCGAAAATCTGATTTGAATATCATAAAAACGAACGTATTTCTCCCTTACTCGATCCATTAGCCGAATGGAACAACATTCGGAACAGTCAGAATTGAAGGAACAATAGGAATATTTGCGTTTAGAGCTCGAATTTATGCGGTCGGGACCTCAAACTTTTTTGAAGAGAGATATTGATGGATCATTGCATAATAATAAGAAACTGTTGATTCAGTCAATCAGAATTAAATAACTGGACGAACTTTGCGTCAACTGAGTCAAAAGCCGAACATAACTAGGAGCAAAAATAAATAGATCAATAAGAAATTATAAAAAGCCCTCAAACCTAATAACTCAAAAGAAAAATGACTAATAACGATTTACAATTTCGATATTATCAAATTGTGCACGTCTAAGAAAATTCAGAATTGAAAATTAGTTGCGAATATAATTTGAATTCGATTTCGTTTCCAACTGGAAAAACAAGAACGCCCGTGCATTTAAACTGCACTCGATTTTATTTGACCGAATTTCGATTACCTCTACAACGGTTGATTTTTAATTGAAACATGCGATTAATTAACCTAACGATTTCGCAGCGATACGAGATACTTTGAATTCCAATTCAAAACTCGAACCTACGTTTAAACCGTTTAATGATTGGAAAACGTAAAAACCATGACCTCACGTCGATCAATTTCAACTTGGATTGATCCAATTCCCCCAGGGAATATTCTAAGTGAAACGTAAATTAGCGCCGGTTAATACTCACAAGTTTTAAAATAATACTCACGTTGATGCGCATGGCGACAGACCAGAGAAAGCACAATAACTGACTGAGGAATTGGACGTCAAAGGACTTTTATAAGATGATTTGAATAAAGTGGTCCTCTACTGCGTTTGTCCGCTGGGGTTCAGCCTCAGGCTCAGTGCGATCCTCGCGAATTATCAGCGCGATTAGATTGCAAGAGCGGGGATTTTCTGTATGCTGAACTGCTGGTAATGAAGCGAACTAATAGCCATAAGCAGACAAAAAATATTATAATTTGTCCACAACGCTGATTTGGCACGTATGATAGCAGTTGAAGATATTTGCGAAACTACCATTGGTACTAAAACCAACTTGACTCAGCAGCGTTTCGTCGAACGGGAACGAAATGATTAGAATGAGTAGGTACTGTATTAAACGCAGTCGATTCTGTTCCGTGTACTATCTATGCAAATATTTCAAATAAATCCATGAATTCGGTTGATATGAAAAGCGAATTTTCAGCAACTCACGTGAATTTCATTTTCAATAAATGAAGAAAGGCCACTTTTCACTTATTCATTATATCCGACGTTTTGACAAACCTAAAAAAATATTTTGAAAACATCGGCCGACAAAGCAACGACGATTTTAATCAATGCTTCGAAGCTCTAACGCAATAACAGATAAATTCGTTCAGATTTGTTTAGGCGTCGCTTTCACTGAATCAAATAAAATGCAAATAGGCTGGGAATGTGGTCATATCGAAATCTAAGCTTGTCAGGGCGTTCAAGATTTATCGGCTACACGAGGACACCGCTTGAGACTGCTCGGCGCTGGGACATGAGCCATTTCCCAACAGGAGCGAGCCTTGCTTGGCCATCGGTCTCCAAAGATACGACTGAACGTATGACTTATAAACCCATGAGTTGAATAAGTCGTCTAAATGGAATTCGATACGTCTTCGCATTTTCGAGGTAGATACGCTTACTACAGTTTTCAAACGAATTTCGATTCCACGCTGATCATTGAGTTTCTAACCAGAATTAGCAGACGAAATCAGAAAATATTTGAATCGAGGCAGTCACCTATGATGTCGACAGATTAAAAAAAATGAGAATGCGTGGTACGTTAAATTGTTTTTACATCATTACATCCACCAACGCCAAAGTCAACATCAAGAGTGATAACAGGCGTTTGTAAGAAACAAGTAGAGTAAAATGCAATACCAATTTTCGAGTTGAAACAGCCAACTGGTATCTTGAAATTATTTTTGGCCTGATTACATCGACCAACGCTAATTCAATTCCAGGAGAAGAGAGACAATCATTTTCTGTACCTATAATATCAGTACCTAGACGTTATTTAAAATTTAAAAAAAACTATTACTAATAAAAATATTAGTGCTGCCTCTTGGGATACTGGAAATGGTTACTATTATATCACTCTTATAGTTTTGATTTTACGATAAATAACCATTATGCATAGTAAGGCAATCTCATGAAGAATGTCTCGTTATGGATTCATTATTAATTTTCGAATATTCAAATTGCACTTATGTTCAATCAAAATTTCCTCTCTAAACCTTGGGGATAATTTGTGTTTATCTTGTAATTGATAAATGGATAAGAGACGATTATCTTTTAAATTACCCACGTTTTAGGACTTGATAAAAATCGAAGCTTTTACAAGACGGTGAGAATGTACCGTCCAATGAAACTAAACGATTGACCTTCAAGTTTGTGGCAAATTTACGATGATCCGTATTGCTGACGTTCGATGGACTGAATTTCATCTCTCCATTCTTTCACGTTTCCATGCGATGCAGTATTTTCATATTATCCGCGACTGAAAAACTGATTGATAGACTGGCAGCTGCCCATCAATCACTCTATGCCTTTCGACTTATCGATTCATCCCGAATCTCTGCCAGAGTCGGGTTTTCGGCGTTAGAATAAGAAATATGCGAAAACGCAAGTGTCAGTCGTTGAATCAATGGATCAACGCAATGTCATCATTCGAGCTCAAGTTCATTCTCGTCGTGCGATCTAGCTCGTTCCTATAAACCGAGTATTATGTATTTTATTATGTATTAGTACCGTCAATAGTTATGCAAATGAAATAGAGAAGGACCGAAATGAACGGCGCCAAATGCTGAATCCGAATTTGTCAACTGTCAGAGGATGCAAATCACGTTTGAAGATATTCGCCTCTTAAATAGGGAAATGTTTCGTCTATCGCCAGTAGAATATGATTATCGTAAAATCCAGAACCGAAATATCAGCGGACTATTTGAATAAATTAGCTGCTTCGTAAGAATATAAATGTTCGTCGAATATTTTCCCTGGATAAAGCAAAAGGTGGGTTACTGGTTTATTTTTTCGTCCAGCATAAATTTACTAGGTTTTTTATACCATCATTCCTTACTGTCTCTGTCATGCTAGCTACGGCACGTTGGAGTTCGTTCCACTTGTACTGATAACGTATCCAATGATATGATGAAAAACGTGGAATCGTGTTTTAGCTATTTGGCCTGTGATTCCCACGGATTTCGGCCGTCGTTTCATTGCGTGTGATGAATACAAAAATATTTTTACACGATAAAAATGTTCGATATCCGTTTCTGCAATTAACAAAGACAAAAAAAAAACGCATTGAAACAGAAGGAGCATCAAAATAAAAAAAAAAAATAAAAATGGAAGTACAAGAATTTTTTTCTCCAGTCATTCACTACACGATTTTCGATGTTACGAGACACGAAAGAACGTGGCGAATTTCAAATAATCACAAGGGGTTTTCGCAAATCATTAACACAGTTCCATCTTCTAAAATAAACTAATCACACACTGTACAACGGTATTACATTGGTAGTATCCATCAGAATGAGAGTTCTGCTTTTCGCTGGAAATGTTTGTCAGTCAAACCTGCTTACACGATAAAAACAACGAATTTCTCCACTTCCTCGTTGATTTACATTTCTATTCTGACAAAACATTGGATATTTTCGTACAATCGTATTCAGAATCGTATCCAAAGAGGAAAATCGTGTTTTAAATCCGAATACCATTAGTTAATTCCGTTCCTAATTGAAATGGAATAAATATTCCGGCTGATAATGGATGATGCCCACGTCGCTAATGCATTTCTAGACACGTAACACGTCCATCGGGACGAAGAAAATTCAATTTCATCAATCGATCATTCACATTTGACGTCCGACTTGAGCGTTATTTTGGAAGAGGGTTGTCCGGAATGAAAATTCGATCAATGACGACCGTACAATGACAAATGTGACACACCCTTCGACGAGGGTGTAACATCGTCCGTTAGGACGGACTTGGGCTGTACAACGGTGTATTCAGAACCCAACGTAGCCCTTCATTGTAATTGATACTGACTTCCCCTTTGATTAATACTAGTCTATTAAAGCCGAACGTTCTTAATGCGTGTCCCAAGTCGAACCCTTTTCAATGGATCGTCTTGAATAGATTCGACCCCTCGCTATCGACTACACGTCCTCTGAATTCAACTCGTTGATAACGTGTAGCTCGACTCTATCGAGTTATTTCGTATTCAATCAGACAAACTTGTAGACGTTTTTATTGGCCGTTGTTTTATCCGTTAAAAGCACTATAGGGCGGGTTTTCACCACTCTCGGTGAACTGATGCGAAATAATTGTAATTCCATTTTACGGTTATAATGGTGTGGTTAGGAGGCATATGGGATCAGTAAGAGTGCTTTCCCGTAAAACTACACGAGATAGAACATAAATATGAGGTAAGCGGACGATTTAATAGCACGATTTGACCGCGGTTTTGGCAAAAATGGTTAACCGTTTTACCAGTAAGTTTCAGAAGCGGCCTTGCCAAGGACGTCTCTTCGAGTTCTGCGAGGAATGCGGAATCTAGTGATCCAGAACAGGTCTGAGATACTTGACAGTGAAATAAGGCATTTCGAAGGGATGATCCGAGCAAGGTTGCGCTGTTATTCCAAAAAAGAATACTTGCTCGACGTGACGACATCGTACTGGTTGGTGAATCTTCAAAGACCCCACCAACGGGATCTCATTTTATGTATAAAAGCAAGGAGTTATCGGATCACCTCCATATTAATATAACGTCTTCAGTAGCGAAAAGACAAGATGGTCTACAACGTGAGTATGAAATAAGATAAGCGTGGGGGTGAAATAAGCGTTAATTAACAATGAGTAGATTAATATACTGTACTTTAAGACACTTGTCCAGCATTATCCAATTTTTTTTTTACTATCCGCATCTACTTTCACCGGTGTGAAATGGTTTGGAGCTGGGGCAAAAATATGTGTCAATGCGATACCAATGTTCTAATTTTAAGGGGAAATCCATTTTTCTATTTCCATTTTTTGTAGCAAGAAATTTAGGGAAAGGCTCTTATAAGGACGCTTATAAATGTTTTAAATAATTCCAAGAGCATTGAAGGTAGTGCCTATTTTTAAACTTAAAATACGACAAATAGTAGTCAAAATGTGGGAGAAACTACTCGTTAAAGCTAGTCCTAGTCTTAATTATGCTCCATAAAAGGTACGACATTTACGTTGAAAAAAAGAATTGAACTTGTGTTAAAAACGGGATGAAAACAGAATTTGTTGCCGCTTTTGTGTCAAGAGGTTGAAACCATAACAAAATCTTAAAACTGAAATCACTCGAAAATAAAGCCTAATAAAAACAACTCCACATGCGACACATTTTGTTCAAAATTAGATTTAGAAAGATATTAACGCGTCAAAAGATATTTAGGTACTGAAAGGGCCTGTGCGGAAAGCAAATCGGTCACTTTTTTTTTAAATCATAATTAGCTATGGTATTCTCGACACGATTATCAAGGGCGGCCCTCTATTCCATTCTCCCTGGCTACATAGTATAGGTATTATAGTATAGTATAGTATATTATAATAGGTGTCCTAAGGCTATCTGCTACGTATAATCGTGCCAACGCTTCCTATCGGGCTAACTGCTAACCAAAGGCTAACTGCTCGGGAATAATCGTGTCTTCAAATATTCGCGTCGAATGATCAGGATAGCTCATAAGGTAACACGATATAATTTATTTTGTTCCAGAGCCTGTTCTCATTCGCGGCCGTCCTGACGGTTGCTTGTGCTGCCCCTCAATTCTTCTCATCGGGTCCTCTGGGCTCATACTCGGCCGCACCAACGCTGACGACCATCAGTCATGCTCCCATAGCTGTAGCACATGCTCCAGTTGCTGTCGCCCATGCCCCGGTTGCAATTGCTCACTCCGCACCTGCTCTGACTGTAGCTCGCCCCGCTGAAGAGTACGACCCTCATCCCCAGTACTCTTTCTCCTACAGTGTAAACGACCCGACGACCGGCGACAACAAACAGCAATCCGAGTCCAGAGATGGTGACAACGTTCAGGGAAGCTACTCTCTTGTCGAGCCCGACGGCACAGTTCGTACCGTCGACTACACAGCCGATGCAGTCAACGGATTTAACGCAGTGGTCACCAAGAGCGGGACTCCTGTAGCTGCTGCTCCAGCCCCGATCATCAGGAGGCCTGTTGCCATCGCTGCTCCTTCTATCCGTTATGCTGCTGCTCCAGCCATCGCCACTGTCTCTCATGCACCAATCGCCGTCGCCCACGCTCCCGTTGCTATTTCCCACGCTCCGGTAGCCGTTGCTCATTCTCCTGCCCTAGTCTCCACGTCCTTCGCTTCACCCGCAATCTCGTACCACTTTTAATCAGCATAAATAAGTAGTAGCTGTTGAAAATGTAAAAATCGTTACCTGAATACCAATTCATATAAGTAATGAAATTCGCCAAACAAAATAAAATTCGTTAATAACTTATATCCGTGTGGAAAGGTAAATTTTCTCCCGACAGAACAGAAATTATTGCGATATGGTATATTACAAATAAGATGCACAACATTACGAATATAATCATAGTAAAGGTAAGTTCATAAATACCTTAATGATACCGGTATCGTCAGGTTTCAGTAAATCATACGACTTTCATATGATTACCGAGTAATTTTCGTTTCTTGGCGTACATAGTAATTTTCGAGGGCTATGAAGTCTAAGGTTATTGCGAACGGTAGAAAACTATAGAAAACACCACCGATACCGCAAAATTAATTTATTGAACGGTTTTCTCTTTAACAAAACGAAAAAGTGAACTGGCACCAAACAGGCTGTCATTTAAACAGTGAAACGTCGAAAAAAAATCGAAGCTAAAAAAATGGCTGACCTTATCGTATTATCATAAATAAGAAGAAGTCCGTTATTGTAGCTGTGGACGCAACAAAGGTTCTCAATGAAAATCCCGTGAAAAATGCTCGAAAAACAAAGTGACCATTCGATTAGAGTATGCTTTCTGATGAAGTATGATGTCAAAGTGTTAATAACATTTCTATTTTTCAATTTTGACTTGGAGAAAGCAGATGCAGTAAATTTTGACTCCGTATTGAGCGCTGAATAGCAATACACCCAAGGGATTTTTAGACGGAGTGAAATTCTGTTTTCGTGGCGATTCCAAAAATTTGTGTGTTTGGTATTGGGCGAACCGAAGTTATATCAAACACAGCGCATCAACGGTTACAGGAAACACCAGCTGAAGACATGAGGAGAAACAGCGGCGACGGAACAGGTTAAACTAGCCGTGAACAGGTGAGTGTTAACGGTGGTTGTAAAGGACGAAGAGGATGTGGATGTGCCTCTTTCGGAATTAGCATGGATGCTTTTGGTATAAAACTAGAACCTGTGAAAATTCAGATGGTCGAAAAATGAATCAACGGCCATCTAAAATTACGCTAAACCGAATTAGCCGCTATTTCGGTTCAATAGATTTATGAGTCTTCGAGTTTTCACAACTCAGTAACAATTTTGAATGATTCACTCCATCATAGTGAAGAACCGAGTATGGTATAATAGTTGCTTTATACTCGAAGTAACGATCTTCCTAGTACTATCTCACACTTACAACATTAACCGAAGTCATTTTAGAAAAAAATTACTCACATCTGAGAGGAACTCAATTATTCAATTTACAAACGTGTGCAAAAAATGGCAGCACATGAAATATTTTTCTAAAACTTCGTAATCATATTTTCAATCACACAAGGATGCCTTTCGAATAGGAAATAATTGAGTAGCTTAATATTAAATACCAGTGATTAAATATCAATAATTATTAAATATCAATATATGGAATTAATATTAAACACGTCAATATAAAACATTGTGAGTACATTGATAATTTATGGACATGAATCACTGAACCCGAGAATAAATGTTTTCTTTTTAATTAAATTTAAACATCTGCGGGAAATGAATTTTCACTGTTTTCGTTACTTTATTCAGAACCCTGAAGGCGGGAAATCAAGCCATAGGCGGGGACAGTTCTGAATGATTTGACACCCCATTTAACCCAAGAGGATAAGTTGCTTATTGAATCAGTATTTTATCACATTTGGGGCTTTAACCGATGACACGTCTCGGTTACGACGCGGAGCAATCGTCATGAAAACTGGCCATCAGGATAAGTCGTAAATCGGTCGTATGAGGGAAAAGCAACCTCGGTATAACGATCGTTTCACTGATCGATAAAGGAAAATGAAAAGCTCGTTGCTGATCCTGGCATTGGCCATACTGTACATTGGTCATGAATGAAGCCTATCCAAAGAAATAAGTAGCGATGCCACTTCAGTGATTTTACATAAGGAAAATCACTAATAATTTATATATTACTATATCACTATATATCACTATAATTTACCATTTTCTCAAACTGACGGTATATAGTCACAAAAAAGGTGATACAAATAACCTTTGCCTCAAATTTTCCATTTATTGGAAGGCGAATCTAGCAGAATTATTGATCAAATAGATTTTGTTATCTATTTATCTTATTAATGCCAGAACGGTCGCATTTAGGGTCAACATTGAGTCAAATGAGAACGACTCCTTTTAAGATACATCTTTTCCAAATGGTATAATTAGACCTCGCGATGGAGAAGATCTGGTTCATCGGCGGTTTCGAGCAAATGTCAAGGCGGCCGAGGTTGACATTCAAAAGCCGGTTATTTAAGCGTTTTACAAAATTCGTCCACCGGCAGTGACCCAATGGTTTTTTTTTCAAATGTTGATCTTCTTACAAAAGCGATCCCTAAGCTCGTCGCGTTGGTAGAAGAGCAGCAAGTGCCAACTGTGCAACATCCTCTGATGAATTCGATTTATATTTGCCCGCTTTGCTAGTTATCATTTACGAGGTGTTTGTCTGTGAGATAACACATAGTTCTTCCATGTAAGAGCAGGAAAATACGGCGTACATTAATTATTCTAGTTCATTAATTTTTTTAATTACAGGTAATTGTGGAAATCATACTCTTAGCCATGGAAAGATGATGTTTTCTTATCTCAAACCAATTAATCGATCATGTTTCATGTAACTCCATGTTACCCTTCAGATATGAAACCTTTAAGCCCAAAGATTATCCTCATCATGCCACCCACTCTGCCAAGTTGATAAAAAAAAAATACGTCACACTGCTGATGTAATTATCTCTACAGCTTACTGTATTTTTTGTTTTATAAATTCGTGAAAATAAAGAAAGCAGTGAATAGGATTAAAAAAAAGAAAAAAGATTCAGAATTGCGCGATTCGCACCTCTGGTATTCATCTGTTTTGGTTTAAACTCATGAGAGGAATGAGGGAATTGTTGTTGTGAACGTTGCCATTTCAGGCTACCTGGTACCTAATTTAGTAAAGTGCACGGTTGGCGCTTTTTCATCTCGCTCTCCCATCCAAGGCTCCCTGTTCCTTTCAGAACTTTTGAAAGGTTTTTCCGAGTAAAGTTTTTTCGTCTTTTTCTCCATCACCCGAGGGAGGTGCATTTTCCGTGATTTGAATGAGCATGAAAATACTTAGGCCGGGAAAAACTTTATCAGCAGAAAACGTGAATGGAGTGTGACGCTTTTGTACCGCTATCTCTCGAATATAGACCATTTCATTAGATTGTGCAAACGAAAAGTGCGAGTATGAAGCAAAATTAAACATTTCCATTTACTTAAGTTGATTGACTATCAGTGGAAGCACTACAGGTGCTAGTGAATTGAAAACATCTATCGTGTCCTGTATCTCTTTTGGAGTCATACAGCCAGACAGCGCTTTATTTAACCGATAGAAAGCGGATCTGCAGAAATTCATGAAGTCATACGACCAGAAAAGAAATTTCTTTTCGTTTAAAAACAAATGTGAAAAGTAAATTCAACGAAGTCTAAAAGCTAAGGGTAAAAGTGATTCAGATGTACTATAGGTGAAAATTATCAAACCCGTTTTTTGTCATTTTCCAAAACTGAAGGGCCGAGAAAAGCCACAACCGAGCTTTATAAAATTATAAATACATACACAAAAATAATATCAAAATCCTTGTATATATTTCAACACAACATCTTTATTCATTTATGTGTTCCGCGATCTCTCTTTTTCGGTTCAACTTACCTGGCGTGTTTCGCAATTCATCCAAAATTGGAACCTTACGAGGGGATTGGGTGGATTTTGGAGCAGAAAAAATGAACGCTTCTCCTTGGAAAAGGGTGGTATAATGCGTCCCTATCTGGACAGATCAAGGGCATCAGCTCCGGTTTGTTGACACCGGATTGGATGAGACCAGTTTTATCGCGATCGTGACCTTTCGTGCCTCGAGGCTCCAGGCGACGTACTTGGGCTACGGCTCTGCCGTGATGTTGCCATATTTCACAAAAACGTTTTCCCCTCTGGATGTATTTTTATCTAAATAAATAATTAATTATTAATGGCGTTTTTATGGTCACCTTAAAAATAAAACACTGGCTGTCGGAAGGTTTGTGGGTAGATTTTAAAACGTTGCCGTAGCACGTCGTAGCAGGCAATCACTATAAGATCCACGCATTTAGTGAAATTTGAATATAGTAGGAATTATAATGGTCTGACTAATGTGATCGCTCTATATCGGAATGTGCCACATGCGAGTGCAGATTTATGAGTTCAAGGTAAAGTCAAGGGCGAACAGATCACACCTCTGCTCCGAATGTCCCAATAACCTCCACTCAAACTTCAGCATGTGATTTGTCGTTCTTCACACAATGACAATCGACAACACAATGGGCTGTTAGAAAGCGAACTCTTGTGCAACGCTTATTCACCGAGCTGGTAGATGATTGGTCTGATCAGAGTAAAATACAGCAGCGATCAAGTTGCAAAGAATTAATTACATCTTGAGCAAATATTAAGCTACAGGAGTAGGAACCGAATCTTTCTTCAAATATTGTCTAGCTTCAACACTCATTCACTCGTCGGAGAAGAAATAATAAATAATCCCAACTAACTCATTATTGGTGCATAATAATAAGCAGTAGGAAATGGCTAACAGATACCCAGAGATGCAATTTCACGCTTTTCACTTCCGAAATTATTTTCTAAAGAATTATCTCTGGGAACTGGAAACCAATACTCTGATGCGTATCACAAGTAAGTAAGGTACGAGAGGCCGAGGGCGAGAGAAAATAAACGGTTCTTCTCCCGGTTTCATCGTAGTAATTCTTAGTGCTTTCGCTATAGCTGGCTTCTTCAGGGATCGCTTTAACATGAACGATATTTTTTTCTATGTATAGGTACTTTATAGGTAGTGATTTGGAGAATCAATTAGGTCAAAAATAAGATCATAATCAGTGAAGCACTTTTTTAGGACCCGCTGCACTCGGTCGGACAGCCTGGTCTTCGCCCTTGGGTGGGGCCATCTAGATGGTGGGAAGGGAGAAGAGAATCAGTAGTCGAAAAATTGATTTATATTGAGAAAAATGTAAAATAAATTTAAAAAACGGGAAAGACTCATTTCATTACTCTCGCCTTCACCCACTCGCGCCGTAAAAATGGGTGACCAAACCAATAAAAACAAGGAAATATGTCTCAAACGTTCTCCATCTCTTCGCAAACCATTTGAATGGAAATTCAAAACCAGGGCAAAGAAACTGCAAATATAAATTAAGAACTTCTCAAACGCCATAATCGCTAGCGGTGACACAAACATGACTTCAATTTGTCCCGAAATCCTACATAATAATTTCCATTAATAATTAACAGTGCTCTAATCAAAATAGGGCGGGGCAGTGAATAAAAGTGCAAAAATAAACTAAGAACGTTTCGCAGCAGAATAAATCCGAATCGCTTCCACAATGTTACGTGAGTCATAATTCTCCCGTCGGCGAGACGATAAAAACCAGCTCGGGCAAAAAATCGGAGAAGACGAGCGTGTGAATGGAGGAGGAAGTCCGGCTTCATCCCTCTAATACTAATACACTGAAGGGTAGGAAAGACATACAGCAGGATACAACACAGATACTGAACACTACAGAATGGACGGGTTACAGAGGATTATGAAACCGTGAAATAGGGCTAGATTACTTGTTTCTGCTCGTGCAGAGCTTCACAGTGGAGGTAGCTTGGAAACCCTCGCCATCGAATACAATACCGACTCCGACCCCCGGCAATTTCTGCCGTTGGCCGTTTCCTCACCATTTGCCGCGGATGACAGCCTTCCAACTCTTTTCATCGGATTAGTGGATCCAAGCGACACGTCCTGCCGGGTTGTGGAATCAGTCCATACGGCCTAGGCGCACTCATTCGTACAGTCTCCTACTTCTATTGTCACAAACGAGCTTTTTTCACTGTCGTCGTCTACAAATCTCTCAAGTCGAATAAATGAGGGTTTATCGAAAAGGTTAATAGAACGATCAAAGTTCTTTTTTAATTGAGCTAGAAGAATAAGGTAATTTACGTGAAATGAAAATGATCGCGATGCCGGTGAAAAATACAAAAGACACATTCTACTTGATACGATTACAGAAATTAATAATAGCTTAAGTAGTATTATGCTATTTTGTCTAGGTATTAATACAAAATCTATCAATGTGATTAGATTACAAGGTAGTTAAATAGGGTGATACACTGAGAAAATTAATTTTGACGGGGATAAAATTTTAATGAACATTATGGATCACTTCTAAGACATTGAAGAAAGTTATCATTGCCCTTAGGAATTCTTTCTTATTCTTTGCTTCATTATTCAACAAGAAACCATCGTGACATCTCAATTCCTAATTACTCTTCAATATTTGATGTTTTACGTTTCAAAACGTGACAAATTCAATTATCAAGTCTCCATCCATTGTTCGCATTCGCTACTCTCCTTTACAAACTTTGAGAACTATACAATTACGATAGGATGTTGAGAAAAATCACAACTGTTCGGAAGATTAATTTCTTTAGCCACGTTGCTAAATCAATTTTAAGGGTATTATTTTGGAGGCGAATGTCATATTTTCTAATGTTTATGATTCATTTGCTGATTACATTCATATCTGACTTTGATATGGGTGATAGAAAACGACAAATCATTTTAGAAACATTGTATACTTTCTAATATCAGAGGAGAAAACCCTTCAAATATTTTCATCATTGTCACTCACCTTAATTCTCAAAACGTGATAGGAATCCTTCTCACAATCATCTGCCTCGTTTTTCTATTTGTTTAGCAACTATGGATAATTTCTGATAAAATTAACGAACTTCTTAAGAGTTATTCTGGCGAGCGTAACTAAAATTAATTAAACAGCCAACTTATCGCGGTCCAGGTTTCAAGACAAAAGTCCTTTCATTGTGCCAAAGAAAGAAGACAGCGCAGGACATTAGGTTGAACTCAAGTGGCCCATCTCTCAGCCCTTGACAAATTGTAGCGATTCTAACGGTAACCCCTCATGTCTGTTTTAATACCAATTAAAAGGGTAAACACTCCTTTTTGTCAAGAATTGCCCTCCAACTTTCATAGCAGTTCAGCTTTGTTCGCGAGGACGTATCGTTTGGATGAGCTGAACTCGGCTGTTTGGGTTCAGTTAATTGCCGGTGCTGCTGTTTCATGCCCTAAACAAGGATCTCTGCGGTATGCTTCTCTCTTGTATATCTACAACTTCCGTTGAAACCGTAGCCTTTTCTCGGTGAAATGTTTGCACAATTTACGTTAGAGGGGCGGTTTTTTTAACGACAGAGTAAACCTTACACGGGCTCTCTCGCTATGTCATGCGAAGGAATTTTTTTACATACGGTGAAGAATATCAAGTTGTAATTTGCCTCGTTAGATTCCATCCCCGTCGTATTTGCAATAAGAGTATTGCAACTGCCAGTATTTTTATATGAGCTCTTGAAATAATGACTCGGTGTATCATATTATTTCGTATGTGCTAAAGTTTTACCTCTATTCGTTCCAATTAATAAAGATATTTTGTGTTATTATGTGACTCGATACCTCTTACGTTGAGTGTACTTACTTCACTATCAATTGAATGCGAATTAAAGAGACGCAAATCAATTCTTTACTTTTGTATTTGCAATCAACCAATTTATATGGATAATATTTTATAACCCAAACCAATAATGCAAATACCCCACGAACCACGATAATTTTCGATTCCAATCGAGATCGCGCGACGATATTTTGCATTCGTATGCAAAGCTAATTGATATGTCCTGGCAATGACATTTATAATACAACAGGATGAGAATTTATGGAGCGTCGTTTTCACAAAGCCGGACGATAATATGCGGAAATTAATTTCACAAAGACCTCGATTATGAAAATATTGAATAAAAAACGTCGAATTTCACAACTCATCCAATACTAACTCCATTCGAGCTGAACGACCGGGGGTTCGTATGAAAACCTCGCTTTGAATTTCATTGTGAGACTGTGAAGCATTTCGGTAGATATTTTCATCGTTCAGAGCTGGAAACCCGAGGTGGAGAATTTTACAGACCGTGCGCTATTCGTCGGTTTGAAAAACGTTTTTGCCATTAAGTCATTCGAAAAAAAAAGCGGTTGAGCTGTTGACGGTATATTCGGGCGGTATATTTCTACGGCTACAAAGCTGATCCAGCCTGTTAAGCTTTTCCAGTTAGCGTGCTCCCTTCAGTACTGAATACTAGAATTTCTAACTGACAAGGGGCCAATATTACCGAACCGTAGACGGATAGGTTGGGTAAAATAACCGATTTGCAATGAAGACTATTGAGAACCGTAAGTAACGTAATATCTGAACTTTGGGAATTGAAGATTCTGAAAAGCTTGCTTTCAACTCCTTTCGCAATCATAACACAGCTAAAGTGAAGATAAGTAAACCGTGAATTTAGTTGAGCTTGGGCAATAAATTAATTGTAGTACGTAGTCGACGTGCTAGTATGATGGGAGAATTGTGGAACGGGTGGAGTAGTGTTTAGCAGCGATGGTCGGACCTGCCAATGGCACACATCCTCATTAGTGTTGAATCATAACGTTCCGGCCTATATTTTCGACATATACCATCGCCCCAGCTAGTTGCATTCCGACGATCATCTCTCTCAATTCGTTAGCTAATCGTTAGAGTATCTTCTACGTAGAAATGTGCGCAAACCGCTAAGCCAATTCATTTGGAAAAAAATAATCAGTACGCGTCTCTAACGTAGTCACACATATTCATTCAGGTGGAAATGACTAAACCTTGTCACAGTTTGCTAATAGGTTTTTTTATCTATCGAAGAAAAGTGGAAAATTTTCAATGATTGGTGGTCTTCTATATTCTTCTGTTCCCTCGTTTTTCTACTCCATCCACACCAGACACGTTTAGCGAACGGCCCCTTTCTCACTCTACATCCGAGTCCAAAACAGACGATGCCGTTCCCTCCTATCTTCGGCAAGGCTATTCCCTAGGGGCGATTTTCTCCTCTTCCGGCCCGGAAGATATGCTCTCGGTAGGCGAGGTGCAGACTTGAGGCAAAAGGAACAGTGGGAATCCTGTCAGGAGCAGAGGATTTCAGGGGTGTTTCCACTGGACAGAAATAATTGGCCTCCCTCTGCTAGAGTCGCTTTCTTTCGACCCTCTCTCGTACTTCTATCTTTTTTCAATCCAAACTCCTTACGAAACCGGGAGTTATTGGCAGATGTTATTGGCTCCCCTTCGAGCAAAACGGTCACCCCCAATTAAAAACGAATTGACTTTCTGACCATTCGGATAACTAATTTGAGCCTTCTGTTCCTTCGTAATGATTCCCAATTAGTCTGCGTAATTATAGTTTAGTTCATATTGAACGAGACTCTGGATATTTCCAACAATTTATTCTCATCGGCAGTAAAAATGTTCTTTGCACTAAGTAACTACTATGAACGGAAGACTTCGATGCCTTGAGAGACAATGTTGATCGAGGTTCGGTAAATGCTTGTTGCAGAATAATGGAAATCACGAGCGGTCGTCCGAACGAAATAATAGCTTGTGTACATTTTCGATAAATGACTGACAATTCTACTTACTAGCTATAAGTTTATAGACATTGAGAACCAGCGGTAACGTGTTTTTTAGGCTGTTAATTTCTTCAAGAAAGCCCGCACGAAAGTGCAAAAAAGGAAAGATCTTTGTAATTCCGACCCTTCGGCCTTGGGAAGTTGACGTATTCTGTAAAAACCAATCTACTTTATCCTCCTCGTTTCTCTCCCTTCCTTTTTTTCTTCGTTTTGTGCCCAAGCTATTTTCACACTAGTTCTGCATCCTATGGTCGTCGAGGGGATTCGAAAAGAGATTAGGTCCTGAAAAAGATCAGCACGATTTTCTAGCAAGTTTCACTGATTCGAAACACGTGCAGAAGAGTTCTTCCATTAGTCGTACTTAGTGCTTTTGTTTACTTCTAACAGAATCCATTATCTTACAGAATTCGTCCACGATTACCTCATCTTAAATTGATTCAGTTCGTAACTGAATAGAACAACTTTAAGCTGAGTCTACGTGAGCTGGTCAGTAGCAAAAATAAAAATGCAGTCATTCACCGCAGAAAATTTTTTTGTAAGAGCTAAATTCATAGCCTGGACAGCACACATCATGTTGGTGTATACCACTGAGTGCGACTTCCCAATGACGAAGCCCAGCTCTTGCGGAGTATACAATCAAACGAGCGCTCTCACGAACGCGATTGAATTACCATCGCATTCGACAGGGGGAATATCAAACCTGAGTAGCATCACCTAGACCAGAACTCTGCTGATGAAGTGACCTTCCATTCGCTTAAGGTTTACACACATGCGATTTCGGTCGTTTAGTGGTTATTCTTGTAAACACCCGTGGGTGGAAAAAATTAATATTATCGATATGTATGGAATAAATCTCTTACACGTGAGATATTTTTTTTTTTTATACTCTTTATTGTTAGATACACCGAGCGTGTTGCTCATAAGTAACATTCTTTTGACCTTAAATACTAACACAAATCAACAAAACGTGTACATAGACTAGGTTTGTTTTTCTTTCATGGATTTAACACGTGAGATATGAATATATTTTTACATCGGCAGTATTGAAGGTGGGGCCTCTCACCTGTGATATAAATTCATGCCTTCCATAGTTCCAGATTCATCACTTACCTACCTAACTGATTGATATGCAGATGTTATCAATAAATGATTATTCCCTTGCTAGCCAAGACTGTGATTGATCTTCTCTCCCGTTCCTTAATAATAATTAATAATAATCACTATAATATTACATCACCTACCTATAGTTGGGCTCGCTTCACTTGGCGAGGTAAAAGATCCAATACGGAAGTGAGGTAAGTAGTTAACCGTTTCTATAGAAACCATTGCCACAAACCCACTTTCGTGAACCCACTCTGTATTTAAAAAAGAGAATTTTTATATTTAATAACGATCAGGCATAGGTATAAATAATTTAATGAAACCTGAACCATCGTTTCACATGACGTGAAAGCGTTATTGAAATATTGAAAATCTATACCTAAATGGAAATAATATTATTAGATTGATACATCGAACCATCACTGTCCCAATTTTGAGACAAAATGTTTTCAAGTTTTTTAAATTTGATTTATTTGTTATTATTATTTGATTTATTTATTTTTTTTTTATTTTTTTTTATTATTATTATTTTTTTTTTTTTTTTTTTGTTGTTACAAACGTTATGTGATAGTTTACGTTAAGCTATTTGATTGAAATGGAACTATGCCGACACAATTTCCATCACAAGTAAAGTGAAACAATCTTGCGGTTTCGAAATATATGCACGAAGCGTAAATTAAGATTCACGGATACGTGTGAACCGACCTTCGTCGCTCTCTACAAAATTGAATCAGACGTTAAGGGCCATCGCTTGGGCAAGGGACTGCAGGACAGCAATCGCCCGACATCCGCAGTTCCGTTTCAATCCACCCGCGTCGGAAGGGACTCGACTCGTCCCTGTGACGTATTGCCATAATATAGCTATGCGGCCTTCCTGTATAGAACAGATTGACGACGGCTAGGGCCGATGTTAAACCCATCAACGACCGGAACATAACTCATTCGAAGATAGAATTTCAGGCAGGCATGGTCCCTCTTGAAACAGCAGATCTCATTGGTCCAAATTAATTCTAGTTGGACTTCACGATAGCTCAACGTGTTTGATAGTCCTCGTGTCATACACAACTACTTACTCGACACATTGTTGGCCATCCAACCTTCCCACTCCAAATCGCTAGATCGAACGTTGCTTGCGCTAATTGCTGCCGTATAGCCAGTTTAACTGGAACTGCTAAGTGGTCCTGTCCACGATGTCCGTTCGAGTTTGCATAAAGAGAACAACGTGGGTCACTATGGCTTCGGAGTGTCAAGAGGCCGTTAAGCTTCAGCTACTCAGCTACACCCCAACTACCACTGCTACAACTAAAATTACTATTCCTAGTATTACTTTTGAAGGGAAGAGCGGTTTACTTCGCCTATAGAGAGGCTTTGACCGCCAGGCAGGACAACTCCCAATAAATAATGTAAATTCGTTCCGCCGCTATCTAGCATCATCTGGCCTCCATTTATTCCCGCTTACACGCCTTTTCATTACGTTGTTGTACTCGCACGTTCGGCCGGGTGTAGGAGAGAAAAATTGATTCCATCCGAGAAAACTCGGTCGGAAAAGTTATTCACGCGTCACACAACGTATCATAGGAGTTATAATATTTCATTGTACTACACACTAGCGAAAACGGCATGAACTATACTGTTCTTGCAATATTCGCTGTTATTCAACCAAGAAAACCCAATATACGACCGAAAATATATAAATACGTACTACCAAGGTTTTTGTCATCTTTGGCATGTAGCCTTATAGATGACTTGTGGCTGAGCACACCTGGCGGGTGTTGTCCTTTTCACTACTATATATAGTATATATCTAGTATATAGTATAGGTATAAGTAAGGGTTTAGTAGTTGATTATTTATGTATGGAGAGTGGGAATCTATAGGTTTTATTATAGTAGGTAGTAGTTGTTTCTATAATTTGGTATGTAGTTGATAGTGTTTGAATGTACTTTGTCTCATAAAGTATTGGGTTTTTCAACTGGAGCAAAGTTGTAGCAGAATTAGATGTAACAACTTCAAGTTTTCCACGATTTGTGACTTGCACAGTGGATAACTCAAACAAAAAGTCGTCAATTCAGATGTTTGAATATACCAAAAGATAGGTAATTTAATCGTCCACATTTTCCCAATGTAATGTACCTATCAATTTTTCAACCGTTTTTCCGTTATTCTACAATAATAGTGGACTATACACGAAAAAATCACTTTTTTCAACTTTAAACGTTATTTTCATCTATTTAGTGCGAAAGAAACAAAGAATGAACCATATATTATTGATGTACACATCATCAACTATCATTATGCTGAATTTGAGCCAAATCCATTACAAAAAAATTTTCGTGAAAAATCCAAGGGGGACCCCTGCGATTTTTTTCAACCGAACAGTTAACGATTTTTTACTCCTCTCTCAATACAGATAAAAATCTGAAATTTTCAGGAAAGTTGTGTCTTGCCGAGATGTATTTTTGTGATTTTTTTTATTTTTCGGAAAAATCTGCAAGTGGTCCAAAAAAATCGGTTTTTAAAAGCTCAAAAATTGGACTTTAACGGTGATTTTCGGGGTCAAAATAAATGCGAATAAATTGTTTTGTTATGCGAGAGTCTTCATTTGAACGTCATTCATACGTACATAGCAAAAAACTTGACGAAAAAAATTTAAACAGAGCCAGAGAAATTATTTTCCGTAAATCGAGTTTTTCGCCGGCCGAAATTCCGAGCTCCGCTGGCGTCGGTAATAGTGAAAAATTAAATTTTCATTTGAAAGCTATTCTTATAGGAAATTTAACGCTGAATCCGAATATGACGTCAAAACGGCGGAATATTGACGACAACTATCAGTTTTTTCTAATTTTAGTACTACACGGTTTCATGTTTTTCAACTTTGAAAATCCGTTGCAAATACTTACAGTATAAATCAAATTTGATTAACTAATGATTCTTACAGGAAATTGGACGTAGAATTCGAATTTAAAGTGAAAACAATCAAATTCTCCCGACAATTGATCTTTTTCGAATTTTTTTCGATTTTCATACTTTTAAAGTTTCAACTTTCAATCGTACCAAGATGTATTTTTGTGTTTTTTTTTTCGATTCTCCGTTTTTGATAGCTCGAAAATTGACCTTTAACCGTGCTTTTCGGGGTCAAAATTAATGTGAATCAATTATTTTAGTACGCAGGAGTCTTCATTTGAACGCCTTGCACACGTACGTAGCAAAAAAGCAAACAGCGCCACAAAAATGATTTTCCGTAAATCGAGTTTTTCATCGTCCGAAATTTCGAACTCCGCTGGCAACGGTAAGGGTGAAAAATTAAATTTTCGTTTTCAGGCGAACTTGAAAGCTATTCTTATAGGAAATTTAACGCTGAATTCGAATATGAAGTCAAAACGGTGGAAATATCACGACAACTTATAGTTTTTCATATTTTTAGTATTACACTACTTGTATGTTTTTCAACTTTGTAAATTCGTTGCGAATACTTACAGTATTGTTCAAATTTGATTAAATAATGATTCCTACAAGAAATCGGCGGTAAAATTCGAATTTAGTTGGTTGACTTTAATTGTCAACCAAAATCAACAAAAATCTGACAGTTGGGAACGTATCAATTTTCAACGGATTATACAGCCAAGTTTCAATAAGGAAAATAGGCAGTACTAACCTTTACCGACAAACCCGGGAGGTACTAGAAATCCTATAGACTTGAAATGGCTACCTATAACATTCGTTCGGCCGTATATCTCGGAGAGTATATAATACAGAACGTAGCTCGCATAAATAACCCTCTCTCCCGGATATCCTCGTGCCTATAATTTATATCCCTTCGGATTCCGAGCTGAATGGGGTCCAAAGCTGAGCTCCTGTCAACCCATTGGGTAAGGTACTCGTATATAGCGACCATATTGTTTTCATAGCACATTTGCCACTGTTGGTCGTTTCGACAAACATTACAGGGAGCCGTTTACGAGCGCTTTTTACAACATGTTGCAATTAATGCATTTGGCTGACTTTAATTGTCAACCAAAATCAACAAAAATCTGACGTATGGCTGAATTACAGTTCCTGAATAACTAGTTGATACCAAGAACTCAATCCGCATTTGTATTTACGGTTTAACATAGTTCACGATCTCGAAAATCAGACTTTTCAATATTATCTTATCGATTATGAATCACAAGGCAAGCTACGAGCTGAAGCCTCAGATTATTCCAAAATGGCAAGAAAAAAAAATATATATACACAGTTATACATATTTTTACGAGTACAGAAGCCAAGATTGATCATTTCACTTCTATAAATCATTATCTTTTCGCTCCTAATATTGTGTCAATATGTCAGCCTGTCGACATGAAAAATTACTTCACAAAGAACGTAATAACGGATTATTCTTTTTTCCCCTCAGCCCGTCATACTCACGTCAGCCGGTGACCCGATGAGAGGAAAGCCTCAACAATAACTCAAAGGAAGGCACCATCGGCCCCTTAACCTCAATAAGAATCCAATTATGAGCTTTTCCAAACCCTCAAGGAGTGGCTTCCAATTTATCATTGTTATTTCTAGAGAAAGGGTGGGCAAAAAATTGTTTTTACGGCCATCGTTATACTTTCCTCCACAAGGAGAGTTTCCCATATTTTATGCCGTCTTTTTGCGACCTTGTATTTCTGTCTGGGTTGTTTCTTCTTTGGATCCGCTTTATAATGATGAGCTGCCACGTAGAAATTCACTAGGAAAACTAGTGAAGGACGTGACTAGCCATCATCAAACAAGTTTAGATCCCTAAGGCAATACGATAAAACCAAAAACCCCTTTACTCAAATACCATGAGCTGCGGTTGCGGCCAGAAAGGACAGTATAGCCCAACCTTTGTCTTTGTCTCATTGCTTATTACCTATCTGAATTCTTCAAAATAAATATTAGCTAGGTAGAATTAACAAAGTGTTGACGACGAACGGCAGACGGGAGGAAATTTACTTTTGGTCTTATTTTCGAAAGAGATGTTGCCATCCTTAGCTATATTTAATAAGAATTGAAAAATATGAAGCTGAAGTTGAATGGTTAGTTCCACTATTATACAAATCTACTATTGTAGAATCAACTTCCTCAGAAAGTTGATTTTTGCAACCGCTATTGAATCAAAATTCCATTGTCTATTATAATGAACGGTAACTCGCTGATAATTTGATTCAGATCATTGATTTTTAGATCAAAGATCGCAGAAGTCTTAGGGTACCAAGTGTTTGTTCCGGTGCAATTAGTATTCTAATCTGGCCGTCTCCAACGAGAAGCGGCGACTAGATGCGAACGGAAATTCGAAAATGCAAATTTCATTGCGTTGTAGGGCCTCGGGAAGGCCAACAGTCGGAAAATCTCTTTGCTAGTTTGAGAGATGCCAGGTGAGGAAAGGTAAAGTCGGGTGAAGTTGAACTGTGTTGAGCTGGATAGGTCCAAGCCTCATTGTTCGAATTTGTATAAGACCCAGAATACCTTCAACCTTCCAAAACGCAAATACAACTCCTTAATGTACTTCTGATGGCTTGAACACTGTCAATAAGAGACTGTAGGCGAGAATAGCGATTTCTATTAGAACCCGAACGAGAATATTCATGAGATAGAGGAGAGCTCGAGTAGAACATCTTTGTATTGCTAAAGTGGAAACTAATTTCCCGTCATTCTCAAAGCCCAAAGCGATATTACCCACTGATAACGCGATAAGGTTGCTCTTTGTTTTTTGGCTTTTGTAATTTAGCAGATCGTGAAGGTAGTCTTCGAATAGTTTTTGGTGAGTATATGGGAATAAATGCAATAAGTAAAGGTACTCTTCGTGTTTCGACGTGAGGATGAGGTTGAGACGTAATCAGCGAAGTCATCTCATTGTGAATTTTTATACTTCAAGCGCTTTCGCAATTCAAGGCCTCTTCAGGAAACATCTTCTTTATAATTTTTTTTTAATAGGACCTGTAAGTAGCTCTACAAGGCTGGGATTGTCTTGAATAGGAAATTTCTAAAACACGTCCGCTTTTTGAACCTAGAGTCAAATAAATAAAATAAAATAGGGGGGACTAGTCACCCCTGCATTTGAATCTAACCCCTATTTATTTTAATTTATTTGACACTGTGTTCAAAAAGCGGACGTGTTTTAGAAATTTCCTATTTAAGACAATCCCAGCCTAGTAGAGCTACTTACAGGACCTATTTATAAAAAATTGTATGAAGAAAATGTTTCCTGAAGAGGCCTTGAATGGCGAAAGCGCTAGAAGTATAAAAATTCATGAGATAACGTCGCTGATTACGTTTCAACCACATCCCCACGTCGAATCAAATAGATATGCGACAAAAATGCATTCTATTCATCGACAAATAATTTCTCAATTTTTCGCCAGTCAAATGCGAATTCGACACCCTCAGTATGAAAATAGTTAGTTTTAATCAGAACACTGCTGATTGGGCCCGAACTTTCGTCTGACAAAAGAGGTATGGACTTCTCCTCTCGAGTTTTCTCTCCCATTTTCACCATTCACCTTCTCTTGTAGGCTATCTCTCGAGTGGCAGTGACAAATGAAGGCTTTGCGGCTCTTAACGTCGATCGCTACAACACAATGGGAAGCCAAAGTACAAGAGGAATAGATGGAACATGGAGAATGAAATAGGAACTGGAGAACCAAGGGCGAATGATAGAAACTCGAAAGTGGATGGTTGGGTCGGACGCCGAACGAGAGCAACGCAAGGGGCCCAACGAGAAACTTCACCATTGTGAAAACTCGTTATGAAAAATGACAACTAACAAAGAGGTCCGTGGCGAGCAGGACGGAGGATTTCTCTACTGTTCAGCTCCTCGTGATCATTAATTTGTAAAGCTGTGTAGAGAAAAGAGAGGCCGATGAAAGAGAGGGTAACATTGCCGGACAGAAAGGCTCTTGCTCGTCCATTGTGTCTCTTTGTAGCGAACGATTTCATCGCAAAACCTTCAAAACCCGCCTCATTAGGGATTCATTGGTCGACCCTGGTTCCCGCTATTCACAGCAAAAAAACAAAAGCCCTTCAGCTCATCAAGCCACCCTTCTGTCGACCGAAATCATCGTCTTTCTCCGCAAATTTTATTAGTTCACCCTCCCCTCGAACGGCGACCGGTCTGGCAACATCGAGGATCGGCCGAAAAACTTGTGGCCGTCCCACCGCAGTTCTTATTGTTTCTACCCTCTCCAAATCCACTTCAGTTGTCTCTTTTCTACGACCTTTTTGCTTATTCGCGAAATGATTAATTTCCCCAATTATTAATAACTTTGTTACTTTTCCCGACCCAACGCAATCATAATGAAATGTATTGTTATATTGTTATGGTAGGGAGAATGAATTGAGTTTTCCGCATTCGGTACCTTTCCAACATCGTAGCCTACTCGGCGTTGATTGATCGAAAAAGATTGATTGCATAGAGAGCAATTTAAATGAATGATAAATTAATTTTCTGACCGTGTTATTCAGAAAGGAGCAGAAGGTTAGCCAACAGAATTAATTGTTAAAATCAAATATTAGAAAACTCAAAATGAGACATTTTTCAGTCACCACTAGTCTAAGTTATTTTTCACTGTACAAGCCAAAGCCAACAGCTGGGCTAGAATCTACCACAAAGGTGCCTCGTAGGAAAATACTATTGAATGAATGCCAAAGTGCCATAAAATCCAAAGGAAAAAAGTATTCAAAAGTATTGAAATATTTTATTTCAGTCCGTTAAAAATGCGATGTTGTTCGACTAGTACATTTTAGAAAATCTTACTTTCTTTCCAACGCTGTCCTCCACCTTGAAAGAGTCTCTACAAAATGAACTAATTTCCGATCAAGTGACACGAGGTTAAAAAAGATAAAACCATTCCTTAATCAACAGTTGATTGAGAAATATGCAACTGAAGACTCTCAATTCAATTTCGGTCAAGACGGAGGGAGCTTTGTAATTTATTTCTGGGGTATCATTGTACACCCTTATTACTTAGAGATACGATTGTAGACCAGCTGTATCGGAAATCATATGTTTTATTCCATGATATCCACTATGTGTCGGTATGTGATAAGAATTTTACATGAGAATATGAAATCAATTTCATTGAAGAGTGAAAGTTGAAAATTATCCTTGCCCGGAAACCTTAGCTCGAAGTTTTCATTGATTGTGCACGTTTACCTTAACCTGCGGCGAAAGGGGTGAAAATTGTTTCGAAACGAAAACTGAAAAGTTTTCCGTAAAATGAATTACCATTACTTTTACTGGGAACGTGTACTTGACATGCAGAGCATAGCAAAAAGCAAAGGGTTCTCGTTGGGGCCTATGAATTACAAGCAACCCCTAACTTGTTACCACCAACACGCCCGTAGCCTTCTTCAGAGTCAGTTCCATTAATAATCTGGAAGGAGTTAGTGAAGGATGAACGGCTCGAATTAGTTCGGTTCGGCAGTTCGGGAAGAAGAAATACGAGCTAGATTTAATATTGAGCGTTCCTCAGAGGTGAAGAACCATACAAACCTTAGTAACCCAAGGGAGATAGGGGCTTTGTAACATAAGTCATAATCATACATTCGTACACCATCATAACTGGTTAAAACACTGAGCATGGGATTGGTTTTGAAGAGAGACAGCTTTTCTGGAGGAAAGAATAATTTGTAAAACGTCAATTTCAGAAAAAAAAAAAAAAAAAAAAAAAAAAAACGTTATAATTCAATGGCTGCACGATTCATCTCTGTTCGACCGAATATAGATGAATGAGATTGGAGAGAAGAAGCAGTATTTTGGTCGGGCTGGCGAAGCTTTTCATTTGATGAAATTAACGGAAGCCACTCGCGTCTGATGATCAAAACAGTTTCGCCAACGGTTCGCATCAGTTCACCGTCAAAGGGTTCCGACATTACAAACCCACGCTCTCAATTTGAAGATTGGAAGGGATTGGCTGAATCGACCGTAAGTTGGATACGGTTCTCCTATTCGGAACACATGGCTATCTTTGTTTTAGTGAAGGCCCTGAACGGTGAGGAATACACTCTACTCCTTCATGTTTAACGATAATGATACAGGCGAGAAAATGGACACTAAAGATTGGCCTCTTGATAGAATTTCAACTGTTTTTCGAACTGTAATCTTATAAGCAGTGCCATTTCTTTTGAATTACTATCAAGAAGTTTTTTTTTTTTTTTTTTTTTTTTTTTTTTTTAAATAATATAGTCACAAGTCCAACATTATGAGTGGTTAAATTAACAGAATTTGCTTTCGCCTCTTCGGCAACGAAACAATTCATAAATCAACATATGAAAATAATATAATATCCGACGAGTCACCGTATTCTGTAAGTTGGAGAAATTGAGTTTCTTCCGCTGTCTGTAAACTATTTATTGTTTGATCATTCATTGAGTGAAGTGTGACCAATTCTTTCTAGTAAGGTGAAAGTCACGAAAAGAAGCATACAATTATTCACCCCTCCAGTTGAATGTTTAGTTTCAATGTAAGCAATACGTCACCGAAATTTTTTATTTCAAAAACTTTTTTTACAGAAAGGTACTAATATAATTACCATAAACTAAAATATGATGAGATATTAATAAAATGAAAACTTCTGTACTTATGGATTGGCTGTCAAAAATTGGTTACCAAGGCGTTCTATGGATTCTAATGAAATATCAAGTGCCCCTTACAACGCCACGATTGCGAAATTGTTCGAGGAATCATTCATGTACAGAAAAGTGGTCTCTCGTTCCGTATTTATTTTCCTGTCATTTAAAAGAACGGATGGAAGACACGTTCGATCCTTGCTACGTGGTTTCCCCCAAAATGATTTTTAAAAAACCAATACGGTTGCAGTTGAGAGTAAAAACTAGAAGTTTGGATAATATTAGCGTGTGCATGATGACCGTAATGGGGTTCGTGAGTAGGTAGTCGTTCAAAGCCCGAATAACATTCATGCCTACGTTGGAGTGGAGTTCAGAATGGGGCGATTGCCAGTAAGGAAATACGAAGCCTTAAAGATAGGGAGCTGAATGCAATTGCAAAAGACCCTTCGTTCATAGAGAAACATGGAAGCAATTCAATGATCCTGCAAACTCTCTCGGTAGGGCCATTATTGCTCAGGGGCAGATAACTCCGCAAACTGCATCTTGGAAACTTCTGTCCAATCGTAGTATTATTGCAGTTGTTTGAAAGATAGAGGACATCGCCAGTGCGATCGGGAGGGTTCATATAATTTTTTTCTCCAGCCGCTATGAAGGGTAGTGCATACTTTTGTTACATAAAATAAAGTAAATCAGGGGCAAAAAGAAAGGGCATGTAGCATGTGTGGCATGTAGATTTATTAAAGTTCTTTTTAAATGTAGTAGTTACGGATAAATTTCTCGCGTAAAGACGAACGCCATATTTTCTTCCGATGAACGCGTTTCTTGAACAGTTACCAGAGTTTAAGGTCCCTCAAAGGCCATTATCTGACGATACCCAAAAAAGCGAAAGTAGGTAAAGTACCATGCAAAAATATGGGCTGTCACTGTTTTAGTCGTATGTCATACTAGCACCACAATCATCTGATCTGTACACGGGTAACAGTAGATTGTTCATCTTCGTAACAAGTTTCCAAAGCAAACCTGTTGTTTGAAAACTTCATTTTCCTAACGGTCTTCGTGGATCAACAACAACGAATATTATAGTCTCAGTGTCATGTTACTGAAATGCTCCTATCTAGAGGAAACAATTTTCAAGCAAAATAATTTTGACTACGAGAGTATCATGTTTTAAAACTGTACAAGTTTGCAAAAGAGAATATCAGTTACTGAGACGAATATAAAGGAAAATACGAAGTTACTCGGAAATTGAAATTTTTCGTTTCATAGTATCTGATAAAGTACACGATTTCGAAGAACCAAACAATGATTACAGTCGCAGTCCGTAGCGAATCGCTTGAGTTTCTTTCAAAGCAATAAAAATACTCCTCTGGAAACCTAGATAAAAAATTTAAACCGATATTTTACCAAAATGGGAAGTAAGTGATGCCGTTTGATGACTTTCACCAGAATTATTGAAGAATCTCTTCCATATCGAAAATCAATGTATCCCTCAAAACTTCGAAACTTTGTTCAAAAATAGGGCTGGAAGGGGGAATGTTCACAAATAAATGTTCAAAATAGTTATACAATCACAAATTCCAACAAAAAATAATAATGGTAATAAAAAATAATTAAAAAACACAAAAAAAAAAGAAAATGAAAAAATAATAATGACAAAAAGAAATATTAATGTGTGTGTATGAAATGATAATTGAAGCAAATAACTAACTTTCAAAACTACTAGTCAACTATATTGAATTATAGTTAAAACAAATACCTTTATGATATTCGATGAAACGTGGTTGCAATAACTACTTTCTAAGTAAAACCATTTGATGAGAAACCAATCTGTGATAACTAAATGACCAACGTAGCTATTTTCACAAAAACTACGATTATTAAAAATTTGTACGAAAATGATTATGATAATCAAGTGTCACAAAAACTGACAAACTATGCGGACACACTATGCCCGAGGTTTCACTCTTGGCACGACCCAGGACAGTCCTTTCCCACGGTGCATTTTGGAGACACCATCTAAACAAAATAGGTTGTCTCTATAACCTTCCATGTGATTTTTTTTAAATTACCGTATACAGCTACCTGAACGCCAATAAATAAAAATAAAAATTTAGTCCCCAAAAAAATCAGTGTTTTGTGTGTATAGGATTAAATTCGCGAAGCAATTATAAATGTGAATAGATATGAGGCAACGATAGAACTACGAGTGCTCATCAGTTGAAAAGTTATTGATTACATAATCCACTCACAGCCTAACGCTGTACTTGAATTCTTGTTTCCATGGAACTCAGCTGACTTAGCCGTCATTGTAACGCCGCAGAGGTTCAATTTGAAGTGTGAAAGGAACGGTTAATCGCTTCACACTAGAAGCGCATTACTAATACATTCGAACTGCGATCAACGCTTGGAGAGCTAAGTGCTCTTACAACGATCGACTGAAACCGAAGTTCGAAGGTGGTAACTTATTAATTCGGTAATTGCTTCCGTTTCCGGGTGGATTCACGTCATCTGGAAGCTCAAGGGCGAATGAGAGAGAGGGGCCCTTTTGCAGTTTCGCCAAAGTTCCCCTCCGCGTACCTATGAAACTTAAAGTTCAGTTTATCTTCCAAGCGGTAATCCTCCGTTCATATTCATTATCGAGTGTAACTGTTGGTGAACTAAACATGAAAACTAGTTCGTTTCTTGGAGAAACAGTTAACTTTAAGTACGTTAACAGTTAAGTAGGTACGTAAATTTGAGGTATCGGAGATATGAAACTATCAACATTACCATTGCTGTTCAGTTGTATTAGTTTACTGTGCAATGTTACCAGAACAGATTGATGCTAGTTATATTGCTTGTTGGCGTTGTCTATACAGCTAACTCTAAAGCTAACTACAACTCAATTTTTTTAAGTGAAATCCACCACAACACGATAAAATCCCCAACTTACAAGCACGGATGAACATAGGAAGATCGTGCTGATCCATTACCTGAAAAAAAAAAAAAATAATAATTATTGATAATTACCGTTTGTTGTTGTTCTGATTTTCTTTTTATGTAAGAGCATAAGTGAGAACTCTGGTGTTGTCGCAAGAGTACGAGATAGTTCGAAAGACTTCTTGTTTTACGTAACATAAACTCATACAGAACCAACAGAGCATTCTGGTTTTATTCAAGAATTCGGATCACATTCATCATTAACATCATTCAGAAACATTCTGATTCTCGCATTTTACGCTTGGAAGAATTCAAATTCAACCCCACGTCTGCAGAAAGTTGGAAAGCAGCTTTGCTCAACAAGACGAAAAAGGGGAACTCAATTTTACGAGGCCTATGAGAAAATGAACAAGTCGAAAGATCTTTGAGCTGTTGCGAGAGTCAAGTCAAACAGTGGATATTGACTAAGACGCCCATTCCTTGGTACTGCCATCATTTTTCCATTCCTCCCACCAAGATCAACCCCGAGGTTTCGCTCTGCTACCAAGTCTTCGCGGAAAAGGAACGGTGAAACTTTTCAAAAGGAATTACCAAGCAGCAGCCTCCAGGGCTAGCAGAAAAGTAACAAAAAGCACTTGTTGCCTCATCCACCGCCCATAGCGTTGTACGTTACTAAAGGCTAACCAGCATAGCTTTTCTCTATTCTGAATCGCTTCCTGCCTCAAGCACGGCGCCAGGGTTTTTCGCCATGCATTATGCATAAACCGATTCTCCCTTCCCATCATCACCGAACCATCCGACCAACATCCAACTGTACGAGTGAATAAATTCTCAAAATAAATCCAGAATTATCTCTCGGGAATCGTCCGGTTGCGGTTCAAATTGCAACGTTGAAAATGCATTTCTTTTGACGGTTTATGTCCGCATGTGGTGATGTGCGTTAAAAGCAAGTGAAAACATTTCCTCGCGCCTAGGAGAATATAAATGGCGTCATCTTCGGTCAATTTATGCCATTCATAATGTCTTTATTTTGCCTCGCTTGAGAGAAAACGGGAGTGATATATAATTTACCTTCGCTCAGCTCCGTTTATGAACTCTATTTGAACAGGTGCTGCTCTTTTGCCGTTCTATATTTGATGATGATATAAAATACATCGCCATAAGCGAATCGTCTATTTCAACTGAGAGATTGTATGCAAGGATAATGTTTGATCCAGTTATTTCCTCTCTTTTGACTCGATATCGGCATTGAATATCAACTGATGTAATGCTGAATGAAATCGTCGCAAAGAAAAAACACCTCTTTGCAAAAATAAAACCTATATTACAAAGTCAAATAGACTGCACTTCTATGTTATAATTTATGGGCTCACAATATACGAATCGTATATCAGCTTCATAAATTAATAAGCAACTCTCGCGGGGAACATACGGTTTGGATTGGCCAAATTCTAGAATGTAATTTACAAAAATAAATCGTACAAAATAATCATTACTCTTCAACATCACTTTTATGGCAAGCTCATCGTTTCCCAGGGTTCTTTGCTTCGAGAAATTCGCGTCTTTAGCCTGGTCCACTATTGATTTCACGTTCCCTTCAAATTATCACGCTCATTATGATATTCTACTGGTATCCTATCATGCGATTATGATCAACGACGAAGGAGTTTCACGGCACTATTTTATCAGATCACATTTTCATCGTACTATGCGTCAGATGTTCTCACGAGTTCCAATCACGTCAAGTGCTTTCATACCTTCGAAGAACCCGCGGTTATGACGTTGAACGTTAAAAAGTTCATCTCGCTCTCGATGCAACTCAACTCACTCATCACGCTCATATTTTCATCAACGAAACTTGCGTCGCTTTTTGGTTAATGAACAAGTTCGCCGACGCGTAATTAGTTTGCAAGCTCGTCCCGTAAATGACGGAACACGCAGACTCGATTATCTAGGTTGAAGAACTATTTTCCCCTGTTTTGTAAATCAATTTGGTCTCGTTACTCTGATATTGGAACAATGGAATGAGGATTGATTCGCTTGATTAGATTGGTTCCATAAACAATGCTGGTTCTCCAAAGCACTGATGATGCTAGAAGGGGTGAAAGTGCTCGGCAAGAATAGAAAATTTACAAACGAATTTTTACGAGACGATTTATTTCCATTTTGGTACCATTTTTATCACCTATAATTTAGACAGTGAAAAAACCTAAGGATTACAGTAGTGTAATACTACTCGCAACGGTTGAATTTAATCGGTTCAAGGAGATGGTGGTCGTTCCTGGTGAGTAAAGTTTTTTGTCATTTTAAATAAGCATTGGTCATATTGAACATTGGTAATAGATGATTGCTTATGATTAATATATAAACAATATGTACAACTGGTGTTTTATGGTGTGAAAGCATTTTCTAATTATTCTCATTCTCACGAACAAATCACTTTTTGATTTTTTCAACATTGTTTTTGTCATTAGAAGTACCGGTAATTTTATTTTTGACATCCCAGAATCACCAATCTCAGAAGCAAATAGGTACCTAATGACTTACAAGTAAACTGAGTTTTAATTGAATCGCCTTTTCATTCAATAATGAAACTTTATTAAGACCTTTAGAGAGCTATTAAGAACTCCATTATAAAAAAGTCCCCTCTTTAGAATTATGGAACATGGAAAAAAGTGGAACCTCCGGCAAACGAAGGCTTCATTGAGTTGGGATGTTATTTCAAACCAGCAATTATGCCACCCTCAGGTCCAAACGTTAAACTCGCGCAATATGATTAACGTACTCAGTGTGCGCCGCGGTTCTAAACCGGCCAACCTAGCGTGACCAATTACATATTGATCATGCAACGATAACGAAGATCTCAAGTTTCAACACTTTTTGCCCGAACGCCAGAGTTTGGGACAACTTGAATTCCAAACGACTTTAAAAGAATCAAAAGATTACCGTAAATGTACATCGAACAAACATCAATGTACTACGACAATCGTACGTTGGTCAGAAATCTTCAACCACAAAAATCGAGGCCGAACTTTTCCGAAAGTTGCTAAAACTCGAATGAATATGAAACTCTGAAAAGAGGGAACTCGGTCCCTCGAACATAGCAACTTTTTTTAGAGACATTATCAGTGTTCTCTTTGGTTTCTTTTAATGTATGTAAGAGTTTGGAGCACTGACACAGTTAGATATGGAGTTGGAGTTGAGTTCGTTACGAACTTCCATTGTGGAAATGAGACGTTTCTGCAAAACTACAAGAAGATTGCTCTTCACCTAGAAGACGCGTAGGAACTCAACAATTTATCACGGTAGCAACCACCGGTTGCTCGCTTTTGCCGTTCCCTGAATGCGTATGACTCAATTTAGGAAAACTCCATAAACAACTTGACCATTAGGTACCACTGCACTTGATTATTAGACTCATCAGCTAGAGGTTTGATGGTCCCGATTTTCGTTTATTATTAATATAAATTTATGATGCGGGAGATTTGCTGATGAATTTGAGAGCATTCTGACAGGAGTGTCAAAACATGCTAAGACCGTTTCGAATTAGCAAACAGCGAGAAGAGAAGTTGCTGTGATACTAGGATGAGAAAAGACGGAGAGAAAAAACAGGCAAAAACTGGTAAATAATACGGATGGGGTAGAAGAGATGTAGGATCGATGGTGAGATGTTTGGGGTTGAAGTGAAGACCAGCAGGGTTGCCCATTAGAGGGCAGTTTTTCTTTTCCCGACCCGCCGTGCCGCAACCTTAATCGCCACCTAGACTCGTTTCCTCTGATTTTTCTTCTTCCCACCAAACGACTTCCCGGTTCCTTTTCGCATTTTTCGCTGATCCAGCAAACAGCACCCCATCAAAGCCCAAACATGTCTGGAATCGTTCTTTTTCGAGACACAATAGAGTTAGGATAAAAACATCACGGTTCGAGTTGGCAAAGATGAACGCCATCCGTGCAAATATTGAAGTGAGTGATAGCGTGGAAGATAGGTGCATCAGTGGTTGACATCACGTCAACTGGAACATAATGGATACTATGGGTACTTCTTCAAAACTTTGTTTTCCTCAGAGATGAATCCATTAAATCAGGTAATTTCATCAATCATGAGTGCGAATCGGTGAAGTATAACATTGGTAAGGATGGTCCGGAAAAACCTTGTAAACGATGAGTTTAAGTAACAGTGCAATCGATTGTATGTGCGCTACCCATCGACAAATCTGTGCCTTGAGTCGTCTGCACACTGGTAAGAAGTTGAGTACCAATTCACCTATATCTGGTAGTCGCACTTCTATACTTCTTGGTTTGAAGGGGAGAAAAATTAGTGACTTCTTCACCGTAGTTATAATAGGCGAAGATATATTTCGACCCATCGTGCCTCAGAACACCATAGGTCCATAAGAATTCAAGGTCTTAAGTACTATAGGGTCGACCGGAAGGAACGAAATATTTCGGCCGAGTAAAACAATGGAGAAAAAGTCGCCAATTTTTTCCTTCTTAACCCATTACTTATTAATGGATAGGTTTTATTGTTTGTTAATTACTCTATGTGGAAAGTCTCGAATATGCCTCGCTAGGGATTTAGGAAATAGACAATGAGTCGTTTAGTCTCTGTCATAACGAGGAAACAGAAGAATCAGTAGAGATAGCGAAAAATGAATCGGTTATACAAAAGTACAGATGAGAAGAAACAGAAAAGTAAAACAGAAACAGAAATAAGTGAAATAGCCGGGCGTCGTTTTTTAAGACAATGATAAAACTTCCGTTTGTTATAAAACGAGCCATAGAACTCGATCAGTTTCATAAAACAGCGGACCTCCTTAAGTGCCAGTGTTTATACGAGCCATTTAAGAACCCTATGATTCTCAAGATGCAACGTGGAAGGAAACGGGGTTTCCTTTTCTCCTGTACTACCTACACGGAAAGGGCCTTTACGCCTTTTCAAGGGCAGTTGATTGCCACCCATCCATATTTTATGATTGAAGATCCGACCCCCCATGGAAAGATCTGACAGCGTATAACGGCCACTTTGAATAGTTACAAGGCGGAGCACTTCTCAAAGTATCTCAGGTCTTCATATCTCTGACATTCGCCCTCGCGTTTTTTACGGGCCAATAAAGTTCGGAAAAAGATGTAAAAAAGCAATCCTGGCCTGGCTATGACGGGAAGTATTGGTATGCACTCTGTTGCCTCCCATTCAAGAACGTCTGGCATGTAAACGGCAATAGCTGGGTAAACAGTGAGGAAACTTATTTCACGACCTACCTCTACTGTATTATTTTCTCATTATTATCCTGAAATTTCTTTCAAGTTGTAAGAAAGACGTCACTACAAAGCTGAACTATTGCGTTGATGATTTTTCAGTTCTACAGTTCGTAATCTATTATAACTATAGGTAAATCATAATTATGAACCCCTTATTCATAATTCGTAGCAATTCGCTAATATACCTTGATATGCTTTCATGAGAATCCACCAAATCCCTTCATCAGTTACCTCGATATTTTGGTTTTCATCAATCATTTGAATGATTCTCCAGGTGTTTTATCGTATCACTAATTTTTACTCAAGCGATCAAAAATTGTGCTCTAGAGGGAATCTTTATTCCAAGGACATTTTTGCTGCCCCACTGATTATTTTCTAAACTTGAGGTGCCTCCCAAAGACAAAATATTTCTTCAACTACTTTAAACAATTCGTCTTTTCCTTGACGTCGTACTTCTTGATGTCAATGGGATGTGCGGGGGAGAAAAACCTGGCGACTCATTCTCCGATTCTTTATTCATTTTCGTCCCTTTGGGCATCTTCAGGGCGACGTGGAGCCATGGGTACTTTAAACAAGTTTAAATACTTTTAAGAACTACTATCAAAAAGCTTTCCGGAAACATCACAACACACAATTTGGAAGAATAGGTTAAGTGGCCGAAGGGACTCGACCTAATGGACTTTGGATATCATCGAAAGGAAGAGTTTCGAAGGTTCGAACACCCAGGGTATATATACACTGCTGGTACACTTTGCGGATGATAGAACCGGCTTCATGACCCTGGCCGAGCAACCTCCAACCCTCGACTATGTCCCTTATCCCATCGTCCTTGTCCGTATCTTTAGGGGTGGCTTTATGAATAAAAGATGACGTGAAGAGGACTGTCGTCGATTGCGGGACACTTTCGAAGGAAGTCTTTATAAGCAAAGTCGGCTCGTGCATTCCGCTGAGAACGGCGAGCTACCAAAACTCTTCACCCTTCATGAGCACAAGAGATAGCAGGTCGACATGAAATGACATTATGAATAAGATTAAGAAATAATTAATTCGCCTTCAGTTGGTACTAAGTTGTATAGAATAACTTGATGATGTTAAGTTTTATCTGACCCGAACCAAAAAACTGATTGGTAAACATTTATTCATTATTATTTTTATATTAATTTTATGAAGATGATGGAGATATATACAAAGTATGGAGTTCATGGTTCTGATCGGATCGGTACCTATGTTTTGGTTCTATATTCTATTACTAGCCATTCTCTGAATGTGATTGTTATAACACAACAACAAAAACATGTCAAAATCATCCTCAGGATATCTAACTCCCCTCAAAATGTGAGTTTGTAGAGTATGAAGATCGAATTTGAAAAACTTCATCATTCCAATGTTGGGCCGAAGATGGCTCAGTTCATTATCTCCATTCTATTCTAACTTTCATGGCTATAGTAACCTATCATTATGACTTGGAGTTTTTAAAGGTGATCGAGGCCGACAGAACTGATTTAATAGAATTTTTTAGGGGTCATTCATCTAGGCCATCGTGTATCAAAAATAATATATAAAAATACAATTTATAAATTGATTTGCAAAAAGTGTTGGACAGCGATCCGGGCTGAATTCTTGCGTATTTCGGCTTCTGAAAATATTCTTCAGTGTTAGGAAGAATATCGTTTCTCGATATTCTATCAACGATTTCCACCAACGATCGGCAGACAGGTTCACGTTTTGGTGGAACTATGAGAGCACGTGGACTGTAGTAGCTTTGTATGAGGGATACGAACGCACATCGGGCTTTGACTCAAACCGGGATCCTAAGTCCCGACGGACTTGTTGCTCGATCCCCGTTCCCCAGCCTACATTCGCCGTCGAAATCCGATATTCCCAGTACAAACACGTCCTACTGATATGGGAGGATATGGGCGAGGTTGATGACTCCACCACAGCCCTTCGCTTCGACTTCAGATTCAATCTAGCACTGCCGCTTCAGTGCTCCTTTTATGCGAACACAGCGAACGCGGTAGTTCCAGCGAGAGAAATTGCAACGTTTGGCTTTTGTACTAGATAAAAAGAGGAAAGCAGATCATTTGAAGTATTTTTTCAAAATCGGTTTGAAATACTCTGCGTTTGGCTTGTGATCATGTAAAGGTTCTCACTCGTTTTTCTCACTGGCGATCCTATTCGGTCAACGAGACGGACCTGTTCAGTTTCTGAGTTTGAGGGATCCCATGTGTCAAGTTAATAATATAATGCTGTTGCCTGCAGGTCGATGTACAAATGATATTCGTTTTCAAAGTGGTCGTTCATAAACATCATCTCTCTTATTTATAGCAATTCAAGATCAATAAGTACACTCTGATTATGTAATTTTTAGGATGCGAGCAAATACTTCGTCGGAAATGAGTTCAACGGCCTTATTTTCGAAGAATCGACTCTTCTAACAATTTCCTTTTTGAACCCAGGACATGCTCTGTGTTGAGAGTGTGCGAAAGTTTCGGAGAAAAAGAACATGAGAGAAAAGAGAAAAGTGCGGCGAGCCGGTGGCTTTAGCCTTAAACCTTATTTCCGGACTAGGGCTGGGGAAAATGCGAAATCCCCCTTGGAAACGGAATCCCCGATGAGCTCTTGGTGCGTTTGCCTTGTAAGGGAAGGAATTCGCCTTGCGCGAATGGTGGGAAAGTTCAACACCCTGGCAGAATCACCTGCTCTACTTTGTACGAAGTATCAGTAGAAGTATTTTATCTGCCTTCTCTTGCTTCAGCGGCCGACGCCTGACGAAAGTTCCCCAAACGTCCTTGCTCGAGTAACTCCCTTGACTTATAATCTCTGTCTTGCGACTTTTCGCGGTGAGCGCATAGCATTATTCTAAAGTTAATAAAATAAGCACAGTGTGGAATAGTGTTGGTGGTATAATAGCTTGAAGATCTTTAATAATCCTAGAGTAAGGAAGAAAGCTACAAAGAGTTTTCACTCCAACGGCAGCATAGTGATTTTATAACAAACCCAAAGCTGATAGGGTCGAAGTGAATTTGACCTGTTTGAAAAGCTACTGGCGTTGAGTTTAAGAGCAAATTTGCTTCAAGACCTTTCCACAATAACTTTCTGAGATGGCTGAAGAAGTTTCCACGCTTTTTCATCAGCCGAATGTTGAATTATACGCAAGTAATATCAATACTGGAAAAATTCAATCTCCTGCGACGCCCGCCATTTACATTCCAAACTGAGAGCTATTGAATTTAGTTTTTTATGGTGTGCAGTCGTTGATGGGTTTATCTCTAGTTGTAATATTCAATGAGGTAAATGTGAACAGGCTCAGAGCTCTGATCCTTTCCTCCAAAGTAATTACAGATTGACAGGAAAAATAATGTTGGTCCTTCCCACAAACACGTCATAAAGCTAAGCTCCCAATAGTAACCCACAAAAAAAAACATACTAATTCACAGCTTTTGAGGGACGATAAGCGTTTTGCTGATATTAGATTAAATCACGACCGCGAAAAGCCACACAGCTAATCACGAGCTACCATCCTAAAGAATAGTTTAACATCTATTCAATAGAAGTACTGAGGCCAACGTGAGTCTACACAGTTTAGTGGCAGAACTGGCATTACGCACGGGAGTTCAGTTTGCACTGGTTGGCTTTGTGGCGGTGGGAAAGTTTCAGTTTCCGTAGTTCAGGCACATTGTACCTCCTATCGTCTGTTGCTTTCATGGCAACATTGAACAATTCCCTTTGCCATGAATGTAAAGCTAGAGGGAAAAAATAACGCATGGGAGTTCACTTCGTGGATTGTGGTCTGCAAAGCAAGTGGCATTTTTGTATTTTCGTCTGTTCTCAGGAGCAAGATATTTTTTCATTATTTTAATGATCGTTATTTTTTATGCAATTGGGAATTCCTCGAAAATCACAGCACCTTGCATAATAAATAGATAGGAGACAATTTTCACGTTCCTGAAAGCTCAGCAATCCGATTTCTGACCGCAGCTTTCTCGATTCGTTATAATAGATCATTACATGAAGTAGGAATTTTATATATATATTTTTTGTCTTTATTGTTTGTTATTATTGTTGTTATTTTTTAATTTTCTTGTCATAACACAGAGCAGAAAAAACTCGATTTCCGCTTGGAGTGAATGGTCTGAAAATTTTGGTAAGTATTTTATTTAGGTTTATTTTTCTATTGCGCTCTATCTAATTACAATTACTAGCTCCAAAGGTTGGCCCACTTGTGATACAGAGTGGCGTCTATAGTCTACGGCTGCCTTCAGGGTCGATTCAGTGATTTCCCGAGTCAATGGCTTGCTGGCCCTATATTGACCAACCACTTCCCTTGCTTTGACTAACGCTAGCGGTTTTCGGCCTGCTAGACCGTTATGTTTGGTGAATGGCCGGCGAAACGGTAGCATAATGAGCCCATATATCTCGCCGGAAGGTGGAACGTTTAAACTGGGACCCTTTCCAACCATCAGTGGTCGAACAGTGCCAGGCAATGGTAAGTTGTAGGCGAGGTTTCAAACCACTTGCTACCAATTACACGGACCGCTTAGTTCTAGCTTAGTTCTACAAAGGCCCAGAACAACAGCTACCCTTCCCAAGTCCCATACTATACTTTTTTACCCGGTTAGGAACTATAGTCCTTTTCGGTCATCCGAGCGGGCAAGTGCTTTAAAATGAACGTCCTCGATTAATGAAAAAATTAGCAGCACAACATTATAGATTATGGTTCAAGAGAGGTACGTAGGTTATAAGAAATCTAGATGGCTACAATAAATTATTATAGGTAAATGGTTTCATTTTTGGAAAAGTATTTTATTTTATACGCCTAATTGTTTCCTTCGAAACGCAAAAAGTTACACTCTGAATCGAACACAACAACGCAACATTATCACTAATGATACTCAATATCAATAATTATGTCATTAGTTGTTACTGCGGTTCCTCCACTTTGTATCTCCATTTGAATTGAGTTTGATAAATGGTTATTCACTTCATTTTCGCCGCAGTCCTGACAAAATGTATCCTTTCGGAAAGAGATTTCGGCGGCATCGACCTATCCGAACTTGAATTTCTCGTGTCGGAAATGAGTACAACCGAGTGCCAGCAACTGGCTGATGCGTTGACAGCTGATAGAATCGAAAGTGACGTCGAAGAAGGAGTTACCTGTTTGGACGACCTTCTCAGGTCAGGTTTTCAACTACAACCTACTTACAATGGCGGTACAACGATCCGTTGAGTGTAATCAAATAACGATAAGAATAATAGATATTTATGACAAAGTACCAATAACTCTGTTCAGATGGCAAGGGGATAATTATAGTAGATCAGCATCATAAGATGCCAAAATAAGAATCTGAATTAATTTTCTCAATGTTTCGTAATTTTTCAAGAGGACTATTCTTCGTCATTCGCTAAGCACGATTTTTATTCCTGTTCGGATAACAACACTTTAGGCACGAATCGGCTCTGGAAAATGAAGGATCCAACGTAGCACGTGGAGTATTCAAGCACATGCTCAACCAAATCGGGCGTCAAGATTTGGCCGAATGGCTGTCCATTGCTCAGGAACCGATGGCAAAAAATAACCCCAAAAGTGCAGGGGACAGTGACGATTGTGGTAAGGAGCATAGTACGGTTTGAAATAAACTGGGAACCTAGTGAGTAAATAATTATTTACCCTGCTAATGCGGGCCGATTAATATTAGGATAATTTTCAGATTCGGAGGATTCTAAGAAATGCTGGTCCTGGTACGACACGGCAATAACGGTTGCTCTCATATACACGGGCACCATACTTCTGTGGCTCGTCATACACATCCTAGTGCGAAAAACAAGGAGAGATCAATGCATGGAAGCGTCTGATCCTGAATTGAATAAAAAACCACCCGAAAAGCCTCCTAAGAAAAAGCGTAAACCGAAGCGTTCTGGTGGTCAATCGCAAAAAGATGAAGCTCCGGGAGAAGGCGAGGAAGGTCCTGGGGAGGGTACTGAAGAAAGTCCTGAGGTGCGGTACCATCACTACTATAATCCTCCTAGAAATGCCCGCGTACTTGGCATGAAATGATGTTGGAAAAGGATGATGAAGGAAATAGAGTCATTGTAACGGGATACAATAGAACTAATTTTGATTCACAGACGCTGTGAAGATTTTTTTCGTTTTTATTTGTTTGAAGATATGCAAAAAGAATCAATAACGTTGTAAAATTGATTACAAAAGTTTTTTGTTTTTTTTTTTAAACCTAACGTTCGACTGTGGATAACTTGAAACGTCTGGGTCTACTTATCGTTTTCTCAACAAATTGTTCTTTGAAGTACCTACATGAATCGGGGGGAAAAGAATTATGGTAATACCTTATACATATGAACCAAAGGCTACGATATCCTGTACTTAGAATTCGATTGGTATTCTGATATCTTTGTCTGAGAAGTGAAATGCATAGCTCGAAAAGGTTCTAGGTCTGAAACTAGACCACGGAACGACTGAAGGTTCGCGTGACTACGGCTCGGAAAATGTAATCACGGCGAGACTCCGTGAAAAGGGTGGAGGCCAGGTCTGACGAATTAGTTTTCTTAACAAAAGCTCAATGTAAAACTAAAATTATTCATAACTGTTGCAATACCTTTTCTCCCATTTAATTACTACAGTAGTTTGAATTAAGACCTAGAACAAATTGCGCACCTCGTCTATGGATGGAAAAATTAAAAACAAGAATATTTGCTTATGTGTTAGGATAGGTTTTGCTCGGAAACGTCGTCGTCGCCTTTTCTTTGAACTAGCTGACCTCATTACTGTAGAAAATTGGGTCTGGTCTCCGTTGTTGACCTCAGAAACATTTGTAAACAAACGAGAACGTTGCTCTTATTATACGTAGCTAATTAACGAACTTTTTCAAAGGAAAGGTGACTGGCAATAAATTCAGTGTAGAAGAAAATCTGCGTTGGTAAAGTTCACTTTCAAAATTTTGATAGTTCATGTATCGGATCGATTCCATAGCTCGATCTTATATTACTTTGGAATTTCGAGGTCGCTGTCACCAATTTTAACGTACCACCCTCTGATTTTCGGATTTGGTAGTGCCTTGCTTTCGCTAGACTCCAGATGTTTCATCTGGCGTACACGTCTACGCATAATACATCACAATCTCCGCACCACTGTCAGGGAGTTCCCTTTCGCTTTCACCCTCTATCCACAAGTTCGGAAACGTCCCCACAGCCCATCACATCACGTCATGTTCGGTAGCATCTGTTCCGTTCTTCCCTAACGTACAGTTTCGGATTGCGAGGATAAGCCGTAGAAATGACATCAAACTTGAGTGGTTCTCAACTGACAGTCCTCAAATGGATTCCGCAATCCGTACGAACCTCTCAGTTCGAACAATCTCACTGCTATCCTGTTCCGTGGGTGAAGAGCTTGAAAAGTAGATAAGCCGGACTGATCACGTGATTTCAGTTTTGTTCACGGTGCTTTAGGGTTCCACTCGCTTCACTTGGCCTTGGCGATCCACTCCATCTTTCTCTTACCGGATGCCATGTGAATAGCAGAATAATTTCACACTGAGCACCACATTATTAATTCGAACAATTTAATATTTAAAAAGTGATAAAATTACTCTATATCAGCCTCCTCAATAGCAGAGAACGTTCGATGTGATTTAGAGATGGTACCTATAATAATAAAATTATCGTGGATTGTGAGGGGGAGGATTGTGTCCATGTCGACTGCTGCACCAGGCCCGCTCACCAGACGCTCTTCAGAACGAGAACTCGATAGCAATAAAAAGCGAGCCAGTGAATTACTGGCCCCAGTGAATTACTGGGCCCAGTGAATTACTGGCCCCAGTGAATTACTGGCACTAGTGAATCACTGGCCCCAGTGAATCACTGGCCCCAGTGAATCACTGGCTCCAGTGAATCACTGGCCCCAGTGAATCACTGGGCCCAGTGAATTACTGGCCCCAGTGAATTACTGGGCCCAGTGGATTACTGGGCCCAGTGAATTACTGGCCCCAGTGAATTACTGGCCCCAGTGATCTACTGGCCCCAGTGATCTACTGGCCCCAGTGATCTACTGGCCCCAGTGAATCACTGGCCCCAGTGAATCACTGGCCCCAGTGAATTACTGGCCCCAGTGAATTACTGGCCCCAGTGAATTACTGGCCCCAGTGAATTACTGGGCCCAGTGAATTAGTGGCCCCAGTGAATTACTGGCCCCAGTGAATTACTGGCCCCAGTGAATTACTGGCCCCAGTGAATTACTGGCCCCAGTGAATTACTGGCCCCAGTGAATTACTGGCCCCAGTGAATTACTGGCCCCAGTGAATTACTGGCCCCAGTGAATTACTGGCCCCAGTGAATTACTGGCCCCAGTGAATTACTGGCCCCAGTGAATTACTGGCCCCAGTGAATCACTGGGCCCAGTGAATCACTGGCCCCAGTGAATCACTGGCCCCAGTGAATCACTGGCCCCAGTGAATCACTGGCCCCAGTGAATTACTGGCCCCAGTGATCTACTGGCCCCAGTGATCTACTGGCCCCAGTAAATCACTGGCCCCAGTGAATTACTGGCCCCAGTGAATAACCCCACTAAAATTGTTAGTGCATTCGGAAACTATAATTATTCGACCTTAAAAGGAACTGCAATCGATCTTAATTAAAAAAATGTTTACATTTAGAAAATAGAAAACGATTTTGACTTGCCGAAAAGCTCGTTCAACAGAAAAAGTCTCAAATTTTCTCTCATCTCCGCTGTAGGTTGAAAAACTTCTACTTTGCTCCGTCGATGTGCCTGATGAATAACGTCCTCTAATATTTCTTTGTTCCGACTGAACTGAATTTGTGCCGTGTTCTCGTCTGTGTTTGCGCCGTCTATACCTTCGTGTGTTTTTTCCTTACGTTTTCCCGTAATCTCTTAACATAAGTTCGAAATCTAGACGACTAACTCTTCTCGTAATTTTCCAATGCTGGCTTATTGAATTTTTGCTTTATGCTTTGTCCGGAAAGCAAATGATATGAACATAATCCGATAGAAGGTTCAGTACAACACACCCGCCCCATCGAACGCAGCTCGGACGCAACGAGTTCGTGACCTCCGACCCTTATTAACAGAAAGTCGACTCGAGCCTTCTAATGAGAGCTATCTATCGTTCTGTCTTGTCTTTCCTGTCTTCTTGTCTTCCCAATCGACGAGGACTAATTGGCCGAATCATTCAGCTTTGATGATCACCGGACCTTCTTTAGACAGTTCCTTTCTCATCTCTAACGAATCAGTTCTCGCCATGCTCTTGCTTGACTACCTACTATTATTTCACCATACATCTATTACGCTAACCATCTATCTACACGCTACCAAATGCACATAAACTTTCCGCGTCTATGAACCCGCGACTTCTGTCAGCCTTTGTTAATCGCTCAGCATAAATAAAATCGAGAAACAAAGGCGGCGATGTTAATACAGTGCAATATTGCTACTGAAAAAGTAGCCAGGAGAACCCGAAACACGCACGAAATAGGGTAATAACGCGGAAGTATGGTGTGTAAGCCTTGATGCAAGACACATTGAATGAAATAACGAAGAATGCGAATGACGTGGCAGTACAGTATGTGACACTAACGATAATAATCAAGCGTCATTCACTCGCCGTAACCAACACTTTCCTTAAGTGTTCAAACAATGGTTTTAGCGGCGTGCAAAAATCTAAATACAAAATACACTGAATTGGCAAACAAAGCTCATAAAGCGGAAGTTCAGTTTTTAAGCCAATCGATCAAAATCAAACTTCTTCTGCTTGTCATAAAAAACATTTTGAGACACCAACCGTTCAAAAATATTAACTCTTCTGCGGACTGTAGAAATCAAAATAGAAACAACTTTGAACGCGTATATGTGTGCTATCCCAAATTCGGAAACAGCTGATTTTTTATTTTCAGTTGGAGAACTTTCTAGGAAAGTTTCATACATTTTTCATAGTCGATTTTTATCACTTTTTGACCGGAGATACACGGACAGACGGACTCACGCAGACACTTGTTCAGAAAGTTTTTCTGAGTATAGTACAATGAAAATGTCTTCCGAATTCACCTTCGTTCCGAATTCGACTTTTCAGGCGATCACAATACTTCCATTTACTACGTAAATATGGAAGTAAAAAATATTATTCAGGGGCAGTGTAAATTCATATCCGACTTGGCTTTTGCAACATAAGCACAATGTACTCACAATGTGCTTATTATATCATAATGCCAATCAACCCTAATCAATTTTTCAGCGCTGAGTCGAATGCAACTGCACCTGAAAAAGCCTATCAGATGATGATATACCAACATTCTTTCATATTAATGAAACCAAAACGCAAGTAACGCGGAAATCCGTCTACCGAGCAAAAATATTATTACTAGATGCTTCAATTCGATAACCCCTACGTTTCTATTAACGAGTACGGCTGTTCGTTTCCATACTTCTGTAACTGAATATTCGAACTTAACACGATATTCTGTTACGCACTACAACCAGAGAAGGCTATTGTAACTCCAAGCTAATGAATAATTACTCAACGCACGATAAGTGAACTAGTAATCGGAAAATCGGCCGACCAACTATCCAAACCAACTGGCTCCCTAAAATTAATTTGATTACCGCGGAATATCAAGACTCCACGAAATCCACCGTTACGTTGTTCGAAGTTTCGAGTTAGCGAAGTCGTGCAGTGACAATGAAGGAGGTAACAGAATAGGCTGGGGACACCGCTGCCGAAAACTTGAACAGACCTCATTAGGAAGTAACTTCGAGCGTAAATACACATAGTACGCGCCATTAGAGCCCTAATATATGGCTTTGCTCGATAGAGATCGCAAGTCTTGAGAGAGCATGCGCAGGATACGATTTTCCTACATTGGCAAAGTTCAAGTTCACCAAGTGGCGTCTTAATAAAGTTGAATTTGTAAATAAGAAGTTTTTCTTTATGAAAACAAAAATTGGATACTTTACATCTGAATTATTGAGGGTAGTACGATCCTAATTTATCCGCCTCTCTATTCTTCTCAACAGGAGAGTACTAGTGTACATAGAAATATCATAGTATCATCGACGTGAAATTGTCCACCACAATTTCGAAATACACAATCTTCTGATCTTCCATTTTCATTGCTCAAAATATTCAATTATACTCAACATACTGCAGTGGATGAATGAAGCTAATGGTGCACCGGAAGGAATCGCGTGATCGAATGAAATATAAGCTGCATGTTTAACGATGAGGGCTTCCCAGTTCCAGCGTCATTGACAATAAGTATGTCTAAACAAGCACCAGAAGTGTGGGATATTATACCTAATGAAAATTAATTAATTCTGTCGACCTTTCAAACGGTTGGAAGAATAAATAGATTTAAAAAAAGTATTCAAGAAGATTCACTTCGGAAACGTGTCTGAAACCTGTTGAATATTTCAAATGCATCGAAAACGAAGTTAATCCTTAAATAGGAGGTTATTTAGATACTAAAAACTAACTACATCAATGCACTTTCAGCGTTTACAATTGTCTGCTACCAAATAGAAAGCCGTCAATGTATGCTATATCAATCGTATGAGGGAACCATTCCGCAGAAAGCATCGTACAGTTTGCCGAAAGCTTTTCCCGATCCTTCATACTCCACTCGAGAAATATTGACCGCATTTTCAAGCTCGCCTAAATGGATTCACATAAATATGAAAGCCATTGAGTAAAGTGGCGAACCGACTTACGCACTCCACCGCTAGTATTACACAGGCGCAAAGAAGGGATCAACTCGACGTTAGTGGCATTGCTTCCAACGGTTCATCGCATAACGCACTTCAAATCTAAGCCAACTCATGAGCAACTTTGTCCTTTAATATGCGATCACTGTTATATCGTTTGTTATCATTTTCCTTCACCCAGGAGAATTGATTTTGCCTTCAAAGGGGAGAGGGAGTAAAAACTAATCCTAATTTCTGAAATTTTTCTGACAAACCTACTACTTTTGTGTTTTTATGTCTGCTTGTAAGAGGTTTTTGCGAAACAATAGAACCTTTGTTTAAATTATTTCAATCGCACTCAACCAAAAACATACTTATTCAACTGATTCTCTTTAAACATCTTCAAATCCACAAAAAATAAATAAATAAACTAAAGCATGTTCGACTTGCAACTCCGTCGGGAAACGAAGCTAGAGAATCAGTTAAATAAATATGTTTTTCGTTGAGAGCGAATGAAATCATTTAAACGAAGGTTGTATCGTCTCGCAAAAACCTCTCACAAGCAGACATAAAAACACAAAAGGAGGATCTGATCAACAACCGGTTACCGAAGATGATGAATTATCTTGAACTCGCAAAATTAATTCCGGTCAACATAAACAAAAAAAAATTAAGGTTTGTAATAAATATTTTATTTTGAAATGATATTCCAACAGAACATAACATGAATTCTTCGGCAAGATGTAATGATTGAAATATTGAAGCACAATTTTTAACATGCAATCGAAAGAATGGAAACAGAATCCATTGAACGAACATGAGAAATCTAAAATAATACGTAGTTTATGATAGTATTAATATCGGGAAAGGCATTCCTAATGGCATTCCTAAACATTATCTTATCTAATTGGATTCATTTTCCACATTCAATCCATATTCTCTGCAAATAGCGAAGTATTTTGAATCCTACGAAAACGCGATATTGATTACATTGCAAAAGCTAAATACGCGGGCCGCAAATTCCGCATTGCAGATTTAGATTCGTCCGCCAGTTAGGCATTCAATGGAAATTGGAAGGGGGTAACAGGATGACGGAGCACATAGAGGTTAATTCGAAAACCAGAAATTCCACCGATCAAATATGAGATGCAGAAACATTAGAGCGCGCTCGAGAGAGCCGATCAGGGCTTATGAATTGCTGATGCCATGAGTGACAGAAATAGGGAATACACCGTTGCTGAACGTCGAGAATTTCGCATAGTGGGGTTTTAGGTGACCTAAATTATTTTCTATTCTCCAATAATGAGATTTATCGTTCGCTATAAAAAAAAAAAAAAAAAAAAAAAAAAAAAAAAAAAAAAAAAAAAAAAAAAAAAAATAGAAAACTTCTTATGTATTCAAAATTAAGTTAAATTCCAGCAAAATTATTAGTTAGTGAATTTTTTTTAAAACAGACGAGAATCCCTATCAAGGTTAAAACGTTCCGCCTCCATTGTAATATTATAGGAAACTAGGGGCTGAGCGCCCCTGGCGGCTGCCGCCGCCCAACCCCCTCAGAGGGGGGCTTCGCCCCCCTCAGCTATCGCGCACGGTCGGCCCGTCGGAGGGGCTACGCCCCTCCTCTCGGGCCTTACATATTATTACTCGGGGTGTTGTCCTTATCACTCCTATATATAGTACTATATAGTATATATATAGTACAGTATATAGTATAGTATATAGTATATGGTAGTATATGGTATATAGGTATAGGTAGGTAGGTATAGGTATAGGTATGGGTATGGGTTTAGTAGTTAATTATTTGTGTATGGAGAGTGGGAATCGATAGGTATTATTATTAGTAGCTAGTACTTAGTAGTAGTTGCTATAATTTGGTATGTAGGTGGTGGAGTTCGAACGTACTTTGTATCATAAAATATTGGGTTTTTCAACTGGAGGAAAGTAGGAGCAAAATTAGACATAACAACTGTAAGTTTTCCAAGATTTGTAACTTGCACAGTGGATAACTCAATCAAAAAGTCGTCATTTCAGATGTTTGAATATACCAAAAGATAGGTAATTTAACTGTCCACATTTTCCCAATGTAATGTACCTATCAATTTTTCAACCGTTTTGGCGTTATCCAACAATATTAGTAGAGTATACACGAAAAAATCACATTTTTCAACTTTAAACGTACTTTTCATCTATTTAGTGCGAAAGAAACAAAGAATGAACCATATATTATTGATATACACATCATCAACTATCATTATGCTGAATTTGAGCAAAATCCATTTCAAAAAATTTTTCGCAAAAAATCCAAGGGGTACCCCTGCGATTTTTTACAACCGACCATTTAACGAATTTTTACTCGTCTCTCAATACAGAAAAAAATCTGAAATTTTTAGGAAAGTTGTGTCTTACCAAGATGTATTTTTGTGATTTTTTTTATTTCTCGGAAAAATCTGCAAGTGGTCCAAAAAAATCGGTTTTTGAAAGCTCAAAAATTGGACTTTAACCGTGATTTTCGGGGTCAAAATTAATGCGAATCAATTGTTTTATTATGCAGGAGTCTTCATTTGAACGCCCTACACACGTACATAGCAAAAAATTTGGTGAAAAAAATTTAAACAGAGCCAGAGAAATTATTTTCCGTAAATCGAGTTTTTCGCCGGCCGAAATTCCGAGCTCCGCTGGCATCGGTAATAGTGAAAAATTAAATTTTCGTTTTAAAGCGATTTTGAAAGCTATTCTTATAGGAAATTTAATGCTGAATCCGAATATGACGTCAAAACGGCGGAAATTTCACGACAACTATAAGTTTTTCCAGGTTTAATACACGCCACTCCTACGTTTTTCAACTTTGAAAATCCGTTGCAAATACACACAGTACTGTTCAAATTTGATTAACTAATGACTCCTACAGGAAATTAGACGTAGAATTCGAATTTAAAGTGAAAAAAATTAAAATCAAACGGTTAATAATATTTTTCGAATTTTTTTCGTTTTTCATACTTTTGAAGTTTCAACTTTGGGATTTTTTTTCATCACGTTCCCGAAACGGGACAGATTAGGTGCTGTGGAAGAAAATGTAGGAAATTTAACGTAGAATCCAGTAAAAATACGAAAATGGCTAGCGTATATGATAGCTCTCGAGGAATATTCCACTTTATGTCAAAAAACGTGTTTTGACTTTTCTTCAAACGTTAATAGCTCTGCGGGGACATAACATAAAAATATAATTAAATACACCAAATTGTAGGATTTCGATAGCTCTTTCTCGCCTCTGAGTAATATACCTATGTAAAAGTAACCGGTTCAAAAGCTATTCGCGAAAAACAGGCAAAAAAACGCGAAAATCAGTGTCATAAAATTTCAAAGCGCAATAAAATTTGAAGAGGCCTAATAAAAAAAAAGAAGATTTTTTCACACGATGGGTTTGTCTCAATTGAACGGCACTATGACCAAAATTTGATTACCTATTCCCAGTTTCTCAATCAATTGGATACCCAAGATTTTTTGACCTTCGCTTCGGGCCGCTCTAGCTCCGGCTAAAATCATCCTACGAACAAATTCTTGTACTTTTTCGTTTAAAGAATTTATCCATGAACAAAATGCGCTCATAAAATCTCTTCGCGTTGTGGGAATTTTTCGAGAAAATCGCGAATAACTGCGGAAAAACGTGGTTTCGAAAAAGCTCAAATTTTGACATTTTCCTCACTCACGAAAAATCAAGGTCGAAAATCAAAAAAGTACGATTTAACGTACTCAGGAATTTCGATTTAATTGACGAATATAGTGCCAAAAATTTTTTATCGGTTCACAATTTTGCTCCACCCGTCGGAGTTTTTTTTGAAACGCGGCAACCAAGTTTCGACTTTGGACGGCTATAGCTCCGCGAGGGTTGAAGCAAACTTATTAATTGTAATTACAAAAATGTTCGAAATTTAACTGGCTACAACTTTGCAATTCACTTAGTATATGTGAAATCGAATAGTTTGGCCGCCAGGTCGTCCGAAAGGCGAAATTCCTAAAAACCGACTTATTCCAAAAACGACGTTTTTCGATACATTTCGAATTTTTTCAAAAAAACGAAGTCAAAAATCGAAATTCTGAAGGTTTTTCAGCCGATGGCCTTAAATTTTAAGCAACCCCTATTTTTTTCATCCAAATCCCTCCGGCCAGTTCCTCAATCAATAGTATACCTTCTCCTCCTCCTGGTTGTGTAGTTTTATATATATAGATGAATATAGCAAATAGCAGTGAATGGAAATTAAGAATAAGTGAGTCGAAGTAACCGTGGAGAAATTCGGTGGAAGTTTCTAGTAAATTTTATTGATAAATAATTAGAAATATTTTAAAGAAACATAATTACAAAAATTATTAGGCAGCTAAGTTGGTCTTCATAGTCTTCATCTTCACAAAATGCCCGCTTACAACGTAATAACATCGCTTAGGAAAGATTGATGTTCATAAGTACGTCCGGAAATCCGTACGTATCTGGGTTCATAATTATATTTACTTTTTCGACATAACAATAAAGTCAAATCTAGTCGAAAACTATCTCCATTATGCGCCGTTGTCCTTCGATATTACTCTATTCGTAAATATGATGAATAGAAAGCTGTAGATCATATATCTTATCCGAAGATTATGATATTTTGTTACAGATGAAGCATGCTAGCTGATGCATTGGTTATTGCTGAGTGTATGATAATACTAATTCCCATCTAGATAAGAAAAAAAATATGACGACCGGAATCGTGCGGAAGGCTGGATGTTGGGAAAGTTCTGAGGAAATATTTCAGGGTTACCGAGCTCCGGCATACAGATAATATCTCAGGGTTAGAAAGCGTATATCCAGTGAGAAAAAACCATATCCATTAGCCACCCTCGTTCGGATGGCTTGAATAAATAATACTGGGAAAAAATAACTTATTGCCTCGTTTCTTGCAGAAGTTATAAATTCTCGGATAGGAAGGGCAAGATAAGCAATAACCGTAGCTCAAACCGCCGCTTTTCTAGCGAGACTTTTTCTTTCCCATTTTATTATTTTCTTCTAATCCTATTCTATTACTCGGATTCTACTAAACGATTTTCGATCGCATAAAAGCCATGCCCGGAAAAGTTCGTTCCCACTCCATTGCAAAGTAAATTCACGGAGCGTACGATATTTCCGTTTTCAATATTCACCAAACCGACTTTTTCCATCGTGTATTTTATTCTGAATTATACTGTACGATTGGGCCATATCCTGGTCCGGATCCTGGAATAATAAAGTATACGTCGAGAGTTTTATTTAGAAAAAAATGGAAAATACGTTATTTAATCTCATTAGTCAGTATTCAAAAACATGTTCATTGCAAGAGAATGCTGTTCGGTGAGATTTTTTCTTTCTTTTTTTTTTTTAAAGAATCCCTTTATATCAGCAAAACACGAGAACCATTATGGAAATTACTTTCCTGTGGCCGATGTTTTTTCTTCCCGTTGCGACGTTTTTATGCAAACCATCCATTCGCAAATGAATTTCACGTGGAACAAACGTTCGCTTTAACTAGGGATCAGATTTTATCAAAAGCCAAAGGTAAAACGTGAAAGAATAAATAAGGCAATAGAGACTACGTAACTCATTCGTGCAAAGAATAAATCAGATATAGGTGGCTAGAGAACGGGAAATAAATTATAAAATGATGAAATAAAAAAAAAGGTTTGAAATGTAAAATAAATAGAACAACTAGAAACTTACGGCTGGTGATAACTTAATTCACCGGTTGAAGACGTACCTGCAAAATAAAAAAATCATTAATAAGATTCGGGTGTTTTTTCCTCATATGACACTAAAAGCAGAACTTATGGTGGATATGTCAGTCGTGCAAGAAATTATGCACATAAACGTTATGATCACAATATTAGAAAATTGTGTAAACGCGAACAAGATTCACTGTACGATTTCGGTACAACTAAAACATTGTGTAACCAATTTTAACGAGTTGGAGCTTAAAATACGTTTTCCCACAGTTATAACGGGATATAATCAATAAGACGTTACATGTAAGTATACCTAAATTGAATTGAGCCTCTGATCAGTCGATCAAAATATACAACCTTCGATCGACCATAATAAATCAATAATCACATACGAATTATGAGATGTAAATGACCAAACTATGTTACAGATCCCTATATCAATTTGACGACCTAAAGTAACAACAGCATAAAAGTACTTCACAATGACGATAATAATCTATTCATCAACATCATATTTTTTGAAAATCAAGCGGTCGAAAGCGAAAAGCAGCTTATTTTTAAATTTAGACGATATGAAGAAAATTAATGTCGATAAATAATGTTACCAATAGTTGCAAGCTTCTACACCCACTATTTGTCTACAAAATATTTTCGGAGCCACCAAAACTATTTCTTTGTTCTCGATACAGTAATTAAGCGCCAGTTTTTTCAGGGCAACTAAGTATCAAAAGCGCGTTTGTATTTCAACAGGTGGGCCATAAAGATGTCCGACTACAGCTTATGTGCTTCGATACGAAGCCGCGCAAGGTCCCCGACTATGGAACAGGTCACTAACACAAATGGAAAACTTTGAACCTGTATCAACTTGCTCATCGTCTGCAAATCGACAAGGACGTCTTCTCCATAATATACGACACAAACGGCGTGGAACAAGAGGATACATAAGTCTTTTTTGAAAGATGTGGGCATCTTCTCTCAGCATCCTCGAATGGACCAGATCTACTTTTTGTCGAGTTGGCGAGAATCTTTTTATTTTCGTTCGCCAGAAAATGTCAAGGTTGCCTTGTTGGAGCATCTTCGGCCATCTGCTTTCAAATTGATCTTGAAAACGAGAGCTTATAAAGGTTCAGTTGCCAGAAGGGGATTGAGGCCGCAGCACTCAAAATCCAGTTGTATTGTAGACTCAATTCAAGCTGATTCTAAGCATTAACCATGAACTAACGCTGCGAATCTCTGCCACCCCCCCCTTATGTCTAACCCCCTATCATAATTGAGGTTTTACGTTTCAGGTATGTAGAATCCTAATATCCGAAAAAAAATTCTGTCCGTACGACGCCAATACTTCTTTAGCAAAGTATTACAAATAAATTCTTGAAATGTTCACCAAAAATCAACCTTGGTCTGGAAATTGCTCCATTCCTTTGGCCGAATCACTACCTCGATTTTGAGAGTATTTTTGGCGTTGTTCGGAATAGTCACTATCACAAATGGATAGTCTTCTTACATTAGTATTGAAAAAAAGGAATAATAAAATTCTGTACAATCATTTGCAGCATTTTGATTTTTTGACGTAACCATTTAGGTAAATGATGTGCTTTCCAACATAGTAAATCGAGATTTATTGGGCATTGCGTGTTTTTTGAAAAACTTAAACGTGGGAGTTTTGGTTACTGTGTTAATGCGTAAGTTTCTAACGGTTAGCACTTATAGTGAATGGCAGATTGTGGTTGCCATATAAGATATAATTATGATTTTAGAAAGTAACCAAAACTCCTTGATTCCTGGGACTGTTGACTGTGATATAAATATGTTGTGTTTTAATTGTTTTTAAGCTTCTTTAAATTTTTTCGGATTAGTATTTTTTTTTTTTTTTGGATTAGTAATAGTGTTTGTTATTTATTTGAGATGCTCTGACTCCGGCCAGCAATGAAAATTGCAAGATTCTTAGTAATTGAGGTTTTGGACGGTGGTCATGTTGTGACCGTATGAGCCTGTTCCGAACCCTGATGGAGGAAATATATTTCTCGAAAGCTCGGCGAAGGAACAGCGTACATCCATAATATGACCCTATCTCTAATGATTTGACTGCAAAACTCGTACGTATAAGTTTTAAAAGAAGACTAAATGCACTAAAATATTCCAATGACTTGATTACAAGGAAGTAAATACGGAGATTGTTGGTGGTTCACGAATTATAGGCTCGACAAAAAATGTACCACCTCTCATCAGTTCTGATGGCAGTTAGGAAGAGGAAAAGTCGGGAATATTAACCCTTGCAATTGGATTCGTCCCCTTTTGAAATCATGAAATAAATTGATTTGAGGGTGTGTTACCATGTAAGACATCAAATGGGGGACCCTCATCCGATGGAGAATTTCAGGGTGGTTCCGTTAGTCTATATAATTGGACGATTATGGTAATATCAAAGAAACTTGACAGAGTAGGGAGCCTCAGAGTGAAGCGAAGTTGAAACGAAGGCCCTTGGGGTGGGAGCTTGACGGTTAAACGTAGTGGCAAAGGGCTTGGGGCTCGACTTGGGGTCCGGAAAAGGGCTGTCCGTCCGAAATGGGATTGGAGAGGACAGCGGATTGCCCGAAGGAACAGCGGTGAAGAAGACGGCAAATACGGAGAACTCTGGATGAATTTGAGACATCGATGTTCGAAACCAAGAGTAAATACCATTGAAGATGATTGAATATGTACTTACTTATTCAGTTTGTAAGATAATAAGTCAAACATAGATAGATTGAAATCTTAGAAGATTACCCCCTTATTACAAGAAAAACCCAAAAATTGTCCGTCCGAAATCACCTAATTGTTTTTTAGCGAGGGGTAAATAATTTTTTTGTGCAAAATAATAATGGTTTGAATTAACTTCAGGAACAATGATTGAGAACCGTTTCTTATTACCTATGGTCTTAATTGTTTTCAGGCATATTTAACAAATCGAATTATTATCGGTTGACGAATAAAATAAATAAGTAAAATAATAATGACAAATAATTAATCAAATAAGTACATTCAAATAATTATTCAAAAATAAGAAATTTCATCTATAGGAATTATAATATGTTTATACATATTTTGTACAACGGTAATTCGAAGTTAGCTTTGCAAAACCCATGAACAAAGGCCCGTCAATAATTTATTGGTGAAGATGACTACAAATGAAGAGTATCGCAATATCCTAGTATCGATAATATTGTATGATTGTGGTCATTGTAATAGCGGTGGGTTGGCCTAGAAAATACAAGAAGGCTGAAGAGCCTCGGGAAATCCCATAGGGTGATACCGGAGATAATTACTAGATTCCATCCCTTGCCAGAGTGGTGCTATCTGCCAGCCTACAAACTGAATTATAACAGCAATAGTCCTTTGTCCTTTGAGAGCACCGGCCAGCCTAGAATTGGTCTGCTGGACATTCTCAGCGAATTAATTGTTACCATTCAACTATATCAGGAATTCATTCTGTGGACGCTAGTAATCGTCATCAATCATTTGGCAAAATTCGAATGAATTTACTCAATTCGAGAAATTGCACAATGCGATGGTGAAACGTACCCATAATTATTTTGAATTTTCGAAAACAATTTTTTATGAAATAATTGACTCAATTAAAAAAAAAAAAAAAACTCGGAGAGTAACTTTTAATCACAATTAGATTTTTTGTCAGAAACGCCATTTTTCTGTACAATAATTCGCCTTGAAATTGAGTGAATAACGAGCAAAAATACGAGTATAAACGATAATAAGGACAATCCTCAAATCGAACAAAATGATTCAGAGGGAATAGCTGATTTTTATGAACGTTGGTCGTTTTTCTCTGTTCTCATGAAATATAAATTGGGTTCAACGGAGTGAGATAACGAACCAATAATGTTGGGTCCAAGCAGTTTCTGCGCGATGGAAATTGTTTTCCGATACGAGGGAGCGCTTAAATTGAGCGCAGGCAATATCTATCTTTTAGTTTTCCGCCCGACTGAATTTCCTAATTTTATAATTCATTCAATGATGCATTGAAATTGTCTGATTTTGACTGATAACGTTTGACGTTATTTTTAGAACGAAGCTAAAATATAATCAGCAAAGTTGAAAAACCGTCAGTGCGACGATCCCACAGTATAATTATTTGTATACTTCCCAGCGTTGATATTTGGATCCGCCAATAACTGGACTGGAACAGAAGGAATATTTTAACTTACTGAACCTTCTCGAAATGTATACATACCACATCTGCTCTGTCTGAATAATTCAAACGAAAGAGAAAACTAATTAGATGAATTTTCCTCATAATGCGATTTGCTTACTTTGCTTAACAATGAGGGACTTCTCATTTCCTCATTGACATTCTTGTAATATCCCGGGGGCATTGAAAAATGACGAAAAACCTTTTTATTTTTAACACGTGACACCGAGTCGTTATTATGAATCCGAGAGAAATATAGGATGGGTTTTGAAAAATGGTCGGGACTTGCTAATGAGAACCTGTTCAGGAATGCAATGTTGTTAGCGAGGGGATGGTTGTAGAAGGAGAATCAAGACTTTCATTACAACGAGTGCGGCGGGTAATCGAGCAGAGCCTATCCTCGTTTCGAAAATAAGGAGGTAAAAATAAAATAAAAAGAATATACCCAGCTACTCTTCTTTCACCCCTATTTACTTCTATTCTTTCTCTCGTCTGCTCAGCACCCTCGTTATAATAAGGGTTGAAAATATTCAAATTACGCGCAGCGCCGACTCCCCAAATTTCGTGCAAGATCGCCTTTTCCTTCTGCTTCTACTTATTTCACAACGGCGAAATGGCCCGTTTTCGGAAAACGAAGGTGCGCAACGAAGATCTTAACGATGTGTGCTATTGTTACGTACTTCCCTTAGTTGCATGAAATGGCACGGAGAGAAGGGAAAATTCACAATGTGAGGTAAGTTTTTTTTTTTTTTACTGTTTTCAATTACTTGGGGGAATTAAGAAGAATTAACTCACATGCGTCTGGTACAACTATAATTTAATTCTACTAACAAAAATATTTCAACATTATGAGAACTAGATAATATAGGGGCTGTGGTAACCTATGGTTCCACATCGCCCTGAGGATGCCCGAAGGGGCGAAAGTACTCGGCCAGTAAATAAAAAATCGGAGAACATGTCGCCTGGTTCTTCTCCCCCTCACCAATCCAGTACGTAGATAATATATGATATTCTCAATATATATCAGTATTATATCAATATATGACTTGAGCGGTAAGCCTTTCTTACCCGACAACAACCATATCGCCTAATGAGCAATAATGGTAAGCCGTGTTCGGCTGAAATCGCGATCGGGTAATTAAGCATTTTGTCAACCACTCTCAAAACGTAATCACACCTCTCGAAATTTAATTCCTTTCGATACTTGGTCTTCATACGTGGCAAGTCAACTCGTGCTGTTTTCGTTTAGGAATAAGTTGTGCAGCTGCGTGCCGACACCGATAAGTAGGTCACGTCGTCTGTGATAACAACACGTTGAGTCAGCTCAGGCTCAGATCGACAGAAGGGCCGTCGAGAGGGAAAAAAAGTTGGCCCTGAGATGGGGTGAGTGAGAGCCTGAGGAGCTCCTGTGCATGGGTTTCGACAAAAAACGAGAAGCAAGACGCAATGGGTTATGCTGAAATACGTCGAAGGTTGAGTCTGGTTAACAAATGGATTCGTAAATTTTCAAAGAACGACACCTTCATCGTAAGTTATTCTCAACTAGTGGCTAGTTGAACAGTACTTAATGCTAGTTGGAACTTAAGAATTGGAAAATGGTCTTCAAAGTTGACAGCACAAACAATTAGATCTTCTCTTTTCTTAGAGTTCATAGGGCTGAGTAACCATAAGTACTGAGGGTTGATAAGTACTGCAATACCAAGTACTTATTGAAGCGAGCATCCTTCACAGAGACCGTTGTTTATGTGTAGCACTCCGGTTACCTACTTGATGAAGTAGACTGGCTTCACTTATGCGGTCAGTGAGGCTGCCCCGGTGTGCATGACGATAGAATTTCTAGGTGCTTCTATCAGAATCTTAGATACCCTTTTCCCAATCACCTTCCGCTTTGGCTTTGCCTCATGCTCACATGCTGTGCTCTCGCTCTTATCTCTTTCACTTGAAAATGTTCAGATTCCCATAATATTATCATAAAGTCTATCTAATCCGAATGGATCAATACATCGAATCTTCTATCATTCTTGATTATTATTAACCCATTCTTGATTAGATATGTATAGATGAGGCGCTGACTTCGATCAACGGTGAGTAATTTATGAACAGTTAATGTGTGACTAGAACTTGTTAATCGAAGAGACTCTGTTAAATTCTTAACGCCTGGTAGATTATTTGAGTTGATACTCGTTTGAAGCATTCAGTTGACAGTTGAAAAATTAATAATGAAAATAACAAAGAATTGACAGACAGCGTCAGAAGAAATGTGCCATTTATTTTAAAGGCCGATTTTACCACCTCTAGTTACAAACCAGGCGTTAGCAGAATGTCTTTCCTTCAACTATTAACTGGAGTTTACAAAAACGCTATCCATTTTTCCTAGCCCCTAGAATAAATCATCTCGTCAGCCTCAATAACGATTGCCTTCAGTTTCAGCTAACTAGCTCTGTTGAATAAGGCCCTTAATAAATTGTTAGAGAAGTACAGCGTTTTCATCGATGATAAATAAATAATATTTCTCAATTCAAGAACAGTATAGGAACTCCTTAAGCATGAATTAATTCTCTAATGTTTTCTATTTTTTCTTCAATTCATTCTTTTCTATTTATCTATATTATATTTCTTCTCTATTTATTTCTCTATTTCTTTATTTCTTATTTATATTATATTTCTTCTCTATTAATTCTCTAATGTGTCAGGGTGGGTTTCACCACTCGGCTTGTGTTAAAAATTGCATCCATTCGAAAATGAATTTCATTGTTTTCAAAATCAAATCCCAACGTTTCCCCTGAAAAAAAGATAAATAATAATAATAATAAGAACAAGAATGTAAAGAATTGAGACCTGACATTTAATTTACAAAACATATTTGGTGATCTACAGAAATGGACTGCTCAGGTACCTAATATAATTCATTTCCTTCTATTTGACAACGTCATCCGAACAGAATATTTTTACATTATTAGAACGCAAGAGGAATGTAGGGTGTTCCTGAAGCAATAAATTCACTCGTCAAACGCTGACTTGTTGAAACAATGATTCGTCAGCTTGACAAGTCGGTCCCCTATGTTTACATGTCTGACGTCGCTTGTTCCAATCGTCCAATATACATCGCCAAAACGATGGTAAATCTGGGAAAAAGGGAAAAAGAAATCCGAGCTTGCCTGCATCCCCATTCCATCTCCTGTTTCCGAGTAGCCGACGTTAATAAAGTACAGCGTCGTAGAGAATGTCAATTCACTGCTAATAAAACAAGAGAGGAAGTCATCCAGGACGTTCCCCTATACCGCCCTAGGGCAGAAGAGGTAGAGTCAATGCCGAAGAAAAAAACAAAAAACGAAAGAAAATGAGCAAGACAAGGATGCTAATAAAGACCTCTTCAAACCTCCGCCTTCTTTTTATTATATTATTAAGCAAGCCAAAGCGAAAGAATGTGGTTGGAGAAGAGACGGGGAAGGATGTACAAGATGTTCAAGGGACGAAAATAACGAGAAGATGGACTTTAAGGAAGTTCTTTAAAAATCCTCCAAGTCTCCAGCTACTGTTGGAAAAATTACACGAATTACCCATTAGTTGCTATCATTTGGTATGTAGTTGATAGTGTTTGAATGTACTTTGTCTCATAAAGTATTGGGTTTTTCAACTGGAGCAAAGTTGTAGCAGAATTAGATGTAACAACTTCAAGTTTTCCACCATTTGTAACTTGCAGAGTGGATAACTCAAACAAAAAGTCGTCAATTCAGATGTTCGAATATACCAAAAGATAGGTAATTTAATTGCCCACGTTTTCCTAATGTAATGTACCTATCCATTTTTCAGCCGTTTTTGCGTTATTCAACAATATTAGTGGAATATACACGAAAACATGACATTTTTCAACTTTAAACGTTCTTTTCATCTATTTACTGCGAAAGAAACGAAGAATGAACCATATATTATTGATATACACATCATCAACTATCATTATGCTGAATTTGAGCAAAATCTATTTCAAAAAAATTTTCGCGAAAAATCCAAAGGGGTACCCCTGCGATTTTTTTCAACCGAACAGTTAACGAATTTTTACTCCTCTCTCAATACAGATAAAAATCTGAAATTTTTTGGAAAGTTGTGTCTTGCCGAGATGTATTTTTGTGATTTTTTTTTATTTCTCGGAAAAATCTGCAAGTGGTCCAAAAAAATCGGTTTTTAAAAGCTCAAAAATCGACCTTTAACCGTGCTTTTCGGGGTCAAAATTCATGTGAATAAATTGTTTTGTTATGCTAGAGTCTTCATTTGAACGCCTTACATACGTACATAGCAAAAAATTTGGTGAAAAAAATTTAAACAGAGCCAGAGAAATTATTTTTCGTAAATCGAGTTTTTCGCCGGCCGAAATTCCGAGCTCCGCTGGCATCGGTAATAGTGAAAAATTAAATTTTCATTTTGAAAGATATTCTTATAGGAAATTTAACGCTGAATCCGAATATGACGTCAAAACGGCGGAATATGACGACCAACAATAGTTTTTTCCAGTTTTAGTACTACGCGGTTTCATGTTTTTCAACTTTGAAATTCCGTTGCAAATACTTACAGTACTGTTCAAATTTGATTAATTAATGATTCCTACAGGAAATTAGACGTAGAATTCGAATTTATGGTGAGAATAATCGAATTCGAACGATTGATAATATTTTTTGAATTTTTATCGATTTTTATACTTTTGAAGTTTCAACTTAGAGATTTTTTTCGTCACGTTCCCGAAATGGGAACGATTAGGTGCGGTGGAAGAAAATGAAGGAAATTTAACGTAGAATCGATTAAAAATAAGAAAATGGCTAGCGTATAAGATAGCTCTCGAGATATATTCCACTTTATGTCAAAAAACGTGTTTAACGGAAATAATATGACGAATTTATGTCATTGTTTTACCATAGACGCTTGGACACACAGAACACACACAGCTTCTTCTCGTTTCTGAGTTTGTGAAAATTTCTTCCAAATTCGACTTTTCAGTCGATTAGAATAGTTTCATTTTCCACGTAAATATGGAAGTAACCGATATAAATAAAAAAATATCCATAGGTAGGTACGCTGCGACGTGAACCTTAGTTTGTCTACTAGAGAAGAGTAGTTTCTAACCTCGGTGAGGGTATCGAAGGCGGGAAGAAAAATCCTCTTTGAGGTTGGATAGCAGTTCGAAAAGAATATCGAATTGTCCCCCATCGAGGGAAATTTTCAGTTGACCGGAGGCGATTTTGCGCCCGATCTCGTGTCAATAAGTATGGAATTGTCTGCCATACTCATTATTTGTAAAATGTAGATAAATAGTATAGAGGAACTGGCTTGAATAGAATATCGACGTGATTATCTACCTTGATTATCTATACGTGATTGTCTTTGATGAATCGGTTGAATAGATTAATCATGAACGAATAAGAGGGAATCCTGAATAGAACGTTTTATTTTGTGGAACTAATCGACATTTTACCTTATATATTTTAACTGCGAAACATTTTAATGACTTAAGTTTTCATCCAATTTTCGGAATCACTGTTCCTTGGTTGAGGGAAAATTCGGTTCGGACCGGAGGGAATTATTACGCTACCTGTTCAGTTGGCGGTTGATAATGACAAGATAAGCGTTGGTAGAGCCAACGCCAGTTCACTTATGATGTGAGTTGTTTTGATTGGCTTTTATGATGACTGTTTTTATGATTCTCAAGCTCTTTTAGGTATCATCAAGGTAGGTATTTTAAAACTGTGGGATTTCTGGTTTTCTGTAAGTGGTACATTAAGAATGGAATTCATATCAAGGGATCCTGCACAGGTGAATCAGCTCTTTCGAGACGGATTCGATTTTCCTGGTAAGTTGATTTTGGATAGATCATCAATTAATTGTTTTCAATGATAAATATTCATGCTTTTCCTACTTTTATCCAAAGAAGTTGTTTCGTTTTATTTTATTGTGATTCTTCTAGGAAGAGGTACAAAAAATGTGATTCTTATAAATAAAAAATATTTCGTTTCAAGTGTTACCAAAAAAAAATTACCCTAATCAATAATTAAATTTACGCCGGTTTCTTGTTAGTTTCGCTTCTTTTGCTATATATTGACTGAAATAGGGGAGTTACTTTTAATTTAAGTTTCCGACTGGTTGACAATATTTCTTTGGAATGTACAGAGGTGCTATAATAATTACGCTATAATACAACTACTAATTGTATAATACTGTAATTATACTGCTCATAATAAAACTATTAGAGGAGAAAAAGAAAAAGAATAAATTAATATTAGAATAATAACAAAAGAAATAATTTCGGAAGAAAATATTTTCTTATCAGTATTTTTCCTATAATTAATGACATGAGATGTACGTCGTTAGTTATTTGAATTTCATTTATTATTTTCCAGCTTTGGAAAATGTTCCGTTTGATCTTTGGTACGTCTCTGCCATGCGAAATTTCCAATTCGACGAAGACTTCCTGGATGAAATAAGTGATAAGCTCGAAGATGAGTTGAAACTGATCAAAGTCAATTTGAAACAGGTCAACGCTAAGATTACAATCATCCGACAGCCGCCTACTCTGCCAGTTGTTGAGGTCTGTACATAGTTTTATGCTACCCCATTTACTTTACTGTAACTCGTCGCTTCTTCCACCGTCCCATAACATTAAGACTAAAATTGAAAGATGTTACCTTATAGGTTCCTATGTTGTACGGTCCTGCTCAGTGTTGATTCCTTGACTGAACTTTTATTTTATTTTTTTTTCTGTTTGTCGCATTTTTCACGTAATTATTGGAGATAAACATGGCGACTCTTTCCCCGTTGTTTCTTTCATTTGCCGGGCATCTTTTATTTTTATAGAAGATCTAGAAGGCCAATGAAGGGGCGAAAGCGGTGGTTCATGCTGAATAAGCGATTCGCTGAACTTTTTTTTGTTCTTGCATATACCCAGCTACCTGAATTATTTTGAATTAATATAACATAACTTTCTTTGGATTCATATTGCATTTGAAAATAAGAAATTCCGTCCATTTAATAAATTAATTTTTTTAATATATCAGGTTAATTTTTCAGTTTTGTCTGAATTTCAATCTCTAGGTGAGCGTCTTCGGCAACAAGAAAAACTTCCTATTCAACGCTTATTTGATGTCTGTAAGAACTGTGCAGCCAGCCCAAACGGTTTCTCTTCCGTTGCTTTGCGTTTTCGTTGACAAAATCGAGAAAGTGACAAAAACTGTGACAGCTTTTCTAGGAAAATCGTTTGGTTGTTTGATTGAACCTTTTCACGTCAACGATTTGCATTTACGCGCTCTCATGGGTTAGTGCAATGATTTATTGAGATTGAAGAGTTGAATTTTGCTTGAACATGCCATGAGAAATCATAGATTCCTATATATTTACTTTATTGGCCAGTAATCAACTATTATTTATTTTTAATTTTTTGCTGTCGTTGGCTGTTATTTGTAACATTTTTTAACAAATTTATTCATACCCATTCACCACAATCGATACTGTAGCCTTTTCTGAAAGATAATTTCCCTTGTTTCAGCAATTGCTACGCATGAAACTCTCCGAAGGCAAAATAACGATGGTATTACAATTTCTTTGAAGGTTATGGCAGATGGAATGAAAATGGCTCTCCTTCATTTAACTTTGGAGGCTGAAGGACTCATGGCGTTATGGGACCTCGAGTAAGATTTGGCTAAAAATATGTTTTGCACTGAGCAGAACAGACGATCTCTCCTGGAATGGACTGCCGATCTTTTATTGGCTTGTTTCAGTTTATCGTTATTTTAACATTTCTATTGGTATTGGGCCATTGATGTGAAAAACTGAACAACTCTCCAACTGTTATAAAGTCCTGAAACTGTCAGCATTTTTATACTTAAACCCAATCAATTAGAATCTCTCATTCGTTTCCTAAAAAAAAGTTCGCATGAAGTAAAAATGAATTATATTTCAGGCCTGATGAGAACACAATCAGTGATAAAGACATCACGAATTTCTTGGGCCGTTTTTTCGATCATTTCGACGTCGTTTATGATTTTAAACTGTCCAATTGTTCTTTGGAAAGGTTTGTTCTTGATGGCGTTAACATTTCTTTTGAAAAAAAAGTAAGTCGAAAATTGGTTGTTTATAATAAAAAATACGTAAAGAATGCAATGTTTTTAATTTAAAAAATAATTTTCAGCTCAAAATTAAATCCAATGATATGGGTGTTCTTATAATCCTGCTGAAATACCTTTTGGAACTATCGGAACGAATGAAGCTCTACAAACCGTCAAAACCGATTTCCACAGCAAAGGATCACTTTTGGATCATGAAGAAGAAAAGACGTGCGAAACCATCCTATTCCGATGATGAAATTTAATCCGTTGTTTCTAGAGATTACTCAGAGTGTTAACAACCACAGGTAATTTTCCACTCTTGCTCTCGATCGTCGAAGACAGTTGCTATTCAATTGGCACTGATAACTTGTAGCGAAAAGCAACTTAATCTGTCGCATCAGGTCCATTCTCTTATATCCTAGTATTAGGTCATGAAAAATCCAACCTGCGAGTCGAACAATGTCATGTTTTTCGTATGTGTATTCGAGATATTTTAATCGATCATATTATAATTTTGTACGTTTTAAGAATAAATTTTAAAACTTTGAAGTGATTAATTGCATAACCCAAATTTCTCTAATTCTATCCCTTTATAAAAATGGTTACACGTTTCTGCTGTTGTGCCGCAACCATGCACTGATAGATAAAACGATTTGTAGCTTAAGCGCCGTATTTACCCTTTAATATTTGGGCCAACTGTGAATTAGTTACGTTACTATTGAGTTGGTACTAATTTTAAAGTAAATTTCAAAAATGCAATTAGAAGTTAATCACAAATTGCATGTTTGAATTTGTGTTTACTGCATTACTTGATTAATCATAAAAATTCTAAGAGAGCGAGATATGTGGTAACTTGTGGAGCTCGTGTCTCTGATTATGTTGCCATCGCATAGTGCTATCCTTTCTTTTAAAAACTACTCCTGGATTTATCTACCCGAAGTTAGCCATGTGGAAGATTTCGTTTATACATGTTTGGCAAAATCACCATTCCTTCACGTTGGCTTTGCATCTATTCACTCTAATAGATTGACATGACCCAACGTGCAGTAGTACCTTGGTTTCATTAGAGTAATACTCAGGACTCGGGTGTTGTTTGTGCTTCAACTTTTATAGTACCACGTGCGGATCAGTCTGTGGCCTTTCAGATAATCTCTGTCAAACTAGACTTCTTTCAATTTCAATAGTGCCATTAGCATGATATTGGAAGTGATAAACGTAATATAGGGGGAGACGATCTTTGAAATATTGATGGAATCGAAGATAAAAATGCAGCTCGTTAAAGGTGCGGTAGATCCTGGCATAACTTGGAACTTTGAAGTGATCGAAGTTTGGAATTGCTTGAGTGTAATTGAAAAAATGCATTCCTCCCGACTGACGTTTCTGCTCCCAGTGAGGTTAAACGTAAACTAGGTTACTGTTTACCGGTCTGCCATCGTCTGCTTTCAAGAAAGTTCAAACGACTCCGGATGGCAAAGAGCTGAAGGCTTCCGGAGTAATAGAATTTCTAGGCGGTTGGTGGATAGTAGAGAGAAAGAGTCATGATGGGGTACGTGCGGGAGTTGCGATGAGGGTTGTAAAAGAGAAGGCCTCTCGCTCGCCTACACCGGAGATAGCATTATTGATAGCTCAAGTTTAATAGGGACGAGGGAAGCAGAAGGAGGAACTAAGGAAGAAGGCTGGCAGTATCAGAGATGCAAATTGCGGTTGGAAGTGAAGTAGTTTTGCGTTTGGGAATAACGTGAAGCAGGCGGAACCTTTAATAGTTCGGCTATTAGAGAGGAAACTCGAGTCTCTGGAGGGAGATATTTTACCACTCCGGCCAAGTTATGTGAAAACCGAAGTCGATGATTCGAACTCCGAAGTTCGATTAGTTCATGCATGAAAACCTAAGCACGATAAGAAGCGAAACGAATTGTGATTTTTATGTATTCACCAACCTAATCTAGTAATTATGTACAAGCCCGATTATTGCAAATAGTCGGATTCGCGAGACTTTGTCTTCGAGAAACTCGACGTTTTGCAAAAATTGCCTTTGGTGAGAAGTGTTTGCAAAAAAATGGAACGTTTCAATTTCACGGTTTTCTTGAACAATTAGGTGGCAACGTTCTACTGAGAAGCGTTTTCGAAAAACTAGCTTATTCTGAAGGAGATGCTATTATTTTTGAACGTGTGAGATGAGTTCACATTGTATCTTGGTGTGTGAAAATTCGGGTAAAAATGCAAATGTTATTTATGGTTTTTTATAACGTGTGTAGATTCTGAGAAAGCACTAAAAATTGTAAACTAGGCGGCATACGATACTATTTCACCTCTTCGAGCTACCTTTGGACCGAGGGAAATGCTGTTAAAGTGCGACCTTTCGTCACATGCCCTTCATTTACCCGTTTACGCAGCTGCCGAATAATGTACGATACAGCGGTGCTAGCTTCCCTAGGGTAGTCTGAAGGATAGTGAGCGTACGGGTATTATATTCCCGTAGGCAGTTCTCCACAACTGTCGCATGTTGAACTGGGGGGAACCTCGTGTGTAGGTTCACTTGGCAACACAATAAGGTATGCGCGATGTTCGAGTTTTCCCACTCTAAGCTCACATTATTTCCGGTTGAAACTAGGAATGCGAATTTTTGTGTTTCAAAGGATGATCCTCTCGGTTGCTCACGATTGTTTAAACTAAATTTGACTGAATCTGAGATTTAAAAAAAATTACGGAAAAGATCAAGAGAAAATAGTTTGTGTTTTTGTTTTCGGTTTTCATCTCCACCTAAAACAAATGAAATAATTGGAAGTTTTCGCACGATTAAAATTCGACGTGGACTTCGAATTAGTCTGTAAAATGGACACACCTATAAATTCGTCCATCAAAACAGAATCAATTATAATTGATAAACTTAGCTACTGATAAAAAAGAATGCTGACATTCTATATGCATTGTATTATGTAAGTTTGGGCTAAATTAGAACAAAATCGGAGGTGGGAAAATTTCCCATGAATAAGGCTAATATGGTTATTGAACGTTAGTTTGCCCGTCAGTATTTTATGTTCAACTACACCTAAGAAATAGATGGAATATCGATATTTACCGACTGTCTCTTATTAGAAAAAATACAAATTGAATTATTTTCCCGAAAACTTACCAACGGCAAATAAATTGGGTCTAGATAGTGGTCACAAGAAGGGAACGGAACGACCAATCTTCTGGGGTTAGACGTCAAGTACCTTTGCACTGAGTGATATCACATTAATGGGAAAGATGTTCTGCGTAGTGCGATTTTCAGCTGAAAACTGTCCACTAGTGAAAGGTCTAAGTGTGTGAGACATGTTTCTATCGTCCATGGAACCGGTCGAAATTACTAAGAAGTAGTTGAAGTTAGTTTCAATTTATTCCAACCGTACATAGTGTAGTGTTTGGCCCTCGGGCAAAAATGCAGTCGTCTTTTTGTTAACGAGCATCGTAAAGCTCTGAGCAGTCAGAAATATACAGCAGAGGTAATCACTTTGTACTCGGAGGAACATGCGTTTGACGACGCCGTTAAATTCGAGTGCCGTTATTAGGATGACGAGATTCCGATAAAGTGCCACCCTTACAGCTCTAGACAGATCATTTTCCATTCGTTTGAATAAGTAAAATGGAGTAGGGGATGCTTAGCATGAGATTAATGCGGCCTCGGGGGTTAGGGAAGCCCTTACGAGGGAACTTATGGGCCATAGCTCCCCTAAGTAACTGAACTTGTCCAATAAAAGCATTTCCAAGCTCTTCCAGCCCACGGGATGCACTGGCGAAGTGAGGTGTCGCTGGATTTATAACGAAACAAAACTTTTCATATCGCACAAGCCGCGTACGATGGGAGCCGGTGAAAATTTATAGCGCAGGCTTCAGCTAAAGGTTTTCGTGAGAGGATCCAGGGGCTGAGACTCCCGAAGGCGTTAGACGACGTGGGAAGGGAACGTTGAGAAATAATTTCATCTGAAGGGACTCGAAAAAGCAATAACGTGGAAAAAAGGACAAGGAGCTGCGGAGAAAATGGCTGGGATAAAAGGGAGCCCCTTGATGAATTAGGAACGGTTTCCCTGGGCGAAATAAAAGAGGCGACGGTGGAAAATGAAAAATTGAGTAGGCCCTGGACGAAAGAAGAACTGAGATGCCTTGAGATGGCAGGTTGCGATGAGGTGGCTGCCCTTACGAGCTCGACTCGCACCTAAATCCTTTTCACTCCAATCAGGGAAACGACTGGGTTTTGAAAACGCTTTTTGTTCGTTCTAATAAAGCATTCTCGTTTAAAACTTGTCAGATGTAGGATAGTGCACTCGGAATAAAGGGGGAAATGTTTTTTTTTTTCATCTTTTTAATCTCGACTTGACTTTGAAAATGAAAATACCAGATGAAAATAAAATAGACCGGGACGTAATCCATTCTGCGAGAATAAATCAAATTACTGAATAAAATTGCCCTCTAATAAGATACACTTCACTTTTCTTATTCAGACGACACTGATCTGGATATTTCGTTCATTTAAGTTTCGAAACCGCTCTAGCAGTTGCACCGACGCAATAGATCACCTGCCAGCTGTCAAAACGCCATTCCAAGATTCTTGCTTTTCTACCTCCTGAAAATTCTGATGAATTATTAACGCTTACGGAAAATTCGTTTAGTCATAATCCCTGCAAACGCCTCTAGCCATCTCTTTCGTATTCGGTTTAATGGATATTCTTTGTCAGTTCACTAAATGTAAAACGCAATCGTTTTCTCTTAAAAAAGTTCAAAGTTTATCCCACTTGAAGGATCCCCTAAGGAAAATTCCCATTAATAAGTTTGTCCTCTGTTTTTCGTTTCGTTGCTCCCCAAGTAAGTAACGAGTCCTCCAACTTAATCCAGCCTGGCAGCTGCTAATGGATAAATCGGACGAATACTGAGTTTCCATTTTATTGTCATTTCCGCGTTGACGTCAGCCGATCGGAAAAGAATCAATACGTACAATGTCCACGATCGTTGAAAAAATAATTCACATGTTAATTAATTTACTTCTCTACCTTCAGATCTCTTTCGTTTTTCAATTTAAAAATTTCACCCGAATGCTCGTTCTGGTCGAGGTAATTTGACTTAATTTACGAGGAACCTCCGGCTATTCCCAGCCAACCCTTCTCATGGCCATTTGGCTCAAGAGATGGCCCTCATTTGAGATAAGGAGAACTGAATTACCATTCGGAAGTTATGAGTCTTGCCTTCCTAACTGAATATTAATTCTTCTGATTATATTTAATTGGTGAACGCTATCGCAATTCAGGAAGTTTGGTCGTTCGAGTTCAGCTGCAGCGTGTGCAAAAAAATTAAGTAGCAGTTGTCGGCTTTAACTTCTTCCGTTTATCCCATCAAAGCAAGCTCGGTAGGTATAATGAAATTCAGAAAGGTTAGTTATGGAATCTAATAAAAATTATAATAGATTAGTTGTATTTTGAAACGCTAAATTATGAAATTAATAAAAATGATGATGATTTACTTTATTTTGAGATTATATCATTCAACTGTGAAAAAAATTCATTTACTCAGAGCCGATATTTTTTCTTCTTCATCATAAAGTAGAAGAAGGGCGACTCAAGAGTAACGTACGCTCCTATAAAAGTTATAATTTCCTATTATCTATCTAACAAAATTAGCGATTTTGTATAGCACGCATTCATGGATGCATTTTATGATCAGATATTGGCTTTAGATAATATTTTCATACTCCATGCGTGATCATTTTTTTTCAGTGTAAGATTCAGTGGCTACAACTCTTTAAGCAACTTATCATCCGATTAACTACGAATCACAGTTGTTTTTACCGCTCGGAATTCGAAGTTTGATTATTCGATATTGCGCACCTTTTTCCGCTACACCCCACGGTTTGAAATTCTGGCAGTTTGTGAAGTATTAAACATTCATCAGCTGAAGCTGGGCGAACGAAGGCATGGAATAACTGAGAGGAAATGCCTTTTGTTCGACCCTTTTTTTTACTTGGAGGTGAAGAACTCGTTCTCCTGGACGAGGTTAAGTAAATCTTTCCGCAGAATTACACGGAATACTTGAGCGAAATTAAATCACGGTCTACAGGCCAGATCTCTTAGGCGGGAAAGGACGGGTTGAACGTCTGAAAGCCGAGAGAAATCGTTCGAGAATTAAATTGGCAAGAGAGAGGGACAGCCGAAAATCGCGTTCAAATCCCTTCAAACCTAACTTCTCGACCATGACACCTTTTATCTTATACCTTCCCATTATTCCGTATTTTAGTCTTAGTTCAAAACAAGTGACGCAAAGATGGAAATCCTTTGAATTTATAAGCTCATGGGCTGCGAACTCTTGGTACCGTACCTACATATTATTTCCAAGTTAAATCTAGCTCAAGGGCAGTGAGTCGATTTTTACCGGCGACTCTTATTTTTTTTTATTTTTTTTTTTTTTACGTTACACAAAATATTCTGTGTTTCCCGCTGATTCGGTTCATGTAAATATATCGAGTGTTCGGATCTAGGAAACTGCAGAGAATCCTTCAGCCGAAAGTCCTGTGAAATTGTTTGGATTATTTTTTTTAAGGAACTTACACATTAAGATAATCCGACTGGTTTTTCAACAAGTTGGCTTCCCTTGCAGAAATTCAGTCGAATTCGTCTGCTGACCGCTTACGTACGCGATTCATGCGGCCAGAGCGATTAAGCGGTCACCCTTAGTCCGTTTGCCTTCTCCGACTCTCCTGAACAAATATTTGTTCCACTCTTCACACAGCAGAAGGGAGAGGATATGCTTTTGATATAATTTCAGTTTGAATCGAGGGGTCGAAACGGAAACACATTTGCGTTTCCCCTAAACAGTCAAGCCTTCAACCATCCTTCAGCTAGTTCTACCAAATATATAAATTTGGAAACGACCCCCTTTCGATTTCCCTCGGCTACATTATTGATTTAAAGTCAAACTTGACAGGACCTTTGAAGCAAGTTTCCTCAAGTTTCTTGTCCTCGCCGACTCGCATCGAATTTTCGGGAGGTGTCTTTGAACCTGAAAACTTTCCGGAATCTCTCTTTCCGAAATGCCATCGCCTTTTCGATAATTCATTTCCTCTTGGAACGGGAGATGCTCAGTGAATGTATAAGTAACGACTTTCGGACGGAATTCTAAGACGTATAAAATTGGAATCGCTCGTAGGAAATTTGAGTGATTCTTGTAATTGAATTCCAAGTGCGATTCGTTTATTGGCTACATTTCTAAGATTTATTTCAACCAATGTCGAATTTGGACGGCCAAAGCAAACTCTACTTTTTAGGATAGTTTTCAGTTCTGCGAGGATCAAAATTTGATATAATCATTTTTCACCAGATTTTTCGCCCTAACAGCCAAGTGTCAACACGAAACCTAATAGTATTTTTTTTACGAAAAGTTTTAAGACTTGAGAAATGCTTACTTTGCTCTCTCGAAAAATACTTTTTACTGCAGTTTTGAAAAGTGCGCTTCATCGGCTTTTTTGTACGTTTTCCAACTATCGCTGTGAAAATAGACAAGAGTTTAATTAATTTTTCCGCTATGTTTCGCCTGAGGATCAAATTCGGTCACGCTCGGATTTCGAAGTTCGGCGCGTACATCGGCTTGAAGAAAGTCGGTTTAGCTGTAGCCTACTCGAATACCGCAGGCTCTTATGAAATGTATTAAATACTCATCGGTGGTTTCGCATTTTCCGCCATCGGATAACCGCAACCTTTTAGCCGACGTTCAGATTACACGAGTGCTAGGATGCGCGTGAGCGAAAATGGCTATCTACTTGTAATTCAACGACGCCATCAGAATCACTGAATTCGACATTTACCCGATACAGCGAGGATTTTGTTGGATAATGATAATCTTGAGCTGTGTCCTTACGGAAAACTATAACGACAGAATGGATGCCAAGGTATTTGCATTTTATATTGCTCATTGAAGACTGGCTGATCCCAATGTCACCAATAATTGGCGATACCCATGTATTACCAACATCCTCCAATAATTTAGTGTTTGCATCAAAACGTAACAAATCCATCCCCTTGACCATGACCTGTAATTAGTTTTTCGTTTCCTGAAAAATGTTTAAAAATGGATATGTTACGATGTATGGTGAAAAAAAGCTCTTCAATTCCTTGCCGTCGAATCGTTTTCTTTCAATGCGATACGAAGTTGAGCGAATTATTTGCAATAACTACCTATTCAAAAATCATATACACTTGGAATACTTCCTTGATGAAAAACGTAGTACTGACACCTGTGTTATAACACTACTGGTTTTAATGCATACCGTACTAATTTCGGCTCATAAATCATCCAATATAGCTTTCAATTCTGCTGGCCTTACCGTTTTACGCCCGTAATAAAATTCACAAAACTTTTGATAATCTCTTGCAAATAGTATATTGAAAGCATTCGTATTACTGTGTTTATATTAGTATTTATTACAAATTAAATCTGCAAATTTTTAATACTCACTAACTGTTATGTTTGAAGAAATGAATCTTGTATTAAATTAACAGCCTAACTGTCCTTTCGTTCTAAGGTAACACTTAACTTGATCGATCAAACTGCAGCTTTATTAAGTCCTTAAAACCTGTCGAGCAGATCCGGAAAACGCTGCTTTCGTGATATCAACATTGGACATGTCAGCTCCTTAGAAGCAAAGGTTACGAAAACACCTGAAGGGGAAAATCTCGAGCACGTGGCACGGTCATTACTCGGAATTACTTGCGGGTGAGTAGGCGGAAATGATTTTTGTCGACTCACGACACCCTTATTCTGAATTGGCTGGTCGCCAACAAACACGCGTTGCCAGGCTTGGACGTTGATATCAGCAGTGATGGCCGAAGGTTAAAAATACGTATCGTTTCGCACAATTTCGTCAGAGAGGCGATTTCGATTCATCAAGACAGTTCAAAGGAGGAACGATGCAATAATAACCAGGATGGTTCGACAGTACGAGAGTTGAATGAAAATACAAATGCTACTTATGATAGTTTTATTCGAAGTGTCGGGATCCAGCTCATCACAATCATCATCAGTGGAAAGGGTTTTTAAATCCTCGATACCTTACCAGAATGTCGTCGGTGTTCGAAATAATCATGCGAAGCAGCTAATGTTTTATTCTACTTTTCTCCCGTACTCACATGATTCTTCTCGAAGGAAAACAATATATATTTTCATGGAGTCAAGTAATCAGGGATAGAGGCATATAGGTGCACGCTGTTCCTTTGCTAAGCTTTCAAAACATATTTCTTCGTCGTCAGGGCCTATAAAAACCGATCCACAAGCTTGCTACCATTTATTCAAAAAACCTCAAATAAAAATAGAATTTCTCGGAACAGGCTCATACGGCAACGAAATTACTACCGTCCAAAAACTGTATAGTACTAATAACGTGATAGCGACTTGTCTGACAGTCTGCTAAGTAATGACTTGCCATAGTTAATTGTTGGGATTTTTTATATAAGTTTGTGTTGACATAGTTAAAGGGCTGTGCAATCATTTTGAACTAAGAATATTCCACCTTCAGCCTGCGATGTGTATAACATAGAAAACCAGCATAACCTAGACAGTCATTCTTTCCGTGTGGTTCTTGTGGCCGTATTTACAGACAACGTAGATAGTTGGAAACACAATTTATAGCTCAAATAGACGGATTAATAAGTTTTTGAACAGTGGTAATTACGTGACTGTATGGGCCTGTTCCAGTAACTAATTCTATCAAATACAATTATTACTATTACATTAAAATTGAGTGTTTCAGGTTTTATGAATGTTGGATGCCAGCTTCTTGATATGCGTAAACGGTTTGTTGTAGGCCCTGATGGAGAAAATATATTTTTCGAAAGCTTAGCAAAGGAATAGTTTGCCAATGGCCCTATCCCTGATTACTTGACTACATACAATTGTATGTATTGATTATTTATGTATTGTATTGTATTGATATATTTTCATTACTTAACTCTATGATTCATCGCTTTTCGTCCGACTTTATGAATCCTTCAGTTGCTTTACGAGCGGTATAAAATTTCCTCAGAGTAAACCCTCCGTACACTGTTGTGAAGAGAAAAGATCGCTACAATGAGAATACGTCCTCGGGTTGCTGTGGGAAGTGAGCTGGGCTCAACAACTGAAGGTGATACAGAGTTAGGATCCCGGAAGGCGCTGATTAAGGCGTCCCATCCGCCCAGGTCCAAACTACCCATCTACCTATCCACGTTCTCCACCATCTCGCACAGACAGACGATTTCAACCTTAGCACAACCTCCGCGATATCACCCTCGGAAAACTCTCCTCTGTTTCTCTCCTAATTGAATTGAAACGAGATCTCCCGACGGCTCCTTCAAGCGTCCAAAGCTGGAAATTCGGGCGCGCTAAGCCTCAGTTGTTATAACGCCGTCCTCTGGCTCACTTAACAATGCTCTGAGGAGAAAAATGTGTGCGCCTTTGTTTTCCTATCAAAGTCATTAGAAATAATCTTGACGAAAAATTAAATTGATGTGTATCTAAAACACACAGTACTTCCATGTTTGGGTCGGAAGACGGGTAACCTCGTAATAGTAACAGAAATACGTTAAGCCGGAGCTAATGATAACATAATATTCAACTCACTGCGACGAACGTTCGAAATAATCACTATCACAAGCGGATAGTCTTCTTAAATCATTATTGAAGCGAAGGAATAATAAACCCCTGTGTTATAATTTGCAGCGTTTTTTTATTTTCATTTTTATATGAGGTAACATTCAAAAACTGTTTGAAATACAGCTACAAGCGATATTTGAATGAGAATGGGGGGGAGGGGGTCGTGGATTAGAGTGGTAAAAGTGGTGGGATATGAGTGGTAAAATTCTATCGAATAATTTATTGCTTGCAGATGGTTAAACACAATTAAAAATGAATCGACTGCAACATCAGCAGAATATGGACTGAAATTAGGTAGATTGTGTAAATACTTATATGTTCTACGAAGTACCCCATGAGTTACGTGAAAAACAGTAAATAGAACGATTTTATAGCTCCAAGAATTCTCTAGCTACCCTCATGCCAAAGTTATGAAAATCTCCCAAATTCAACGCAAAAACTGCGATTACTCGAGATTCAATAAAGCTGTGGTCCATTCTATTCAGCGTCCGAAAATCTATAGAAATTGATAACAAATACACCTTTTTCTGGAAAACGTTGGTAAATACGAATTTTCTCCCCCTCAAAACCCCCAAAAATACCCTTACAATGAAGGTAGCGATTCGGTCAAACAACTGAGCCATTGACAGGCCAACATTGATTTTTGGTGAAAATTTCTAGAATTTATCTTTCATAGTTTCGTTAAAAATGTGTTGACGGCGGACGGACAGAATTTTTTTAATTGGATATTCGGATTTAACTAGCCTTAAAACGTAAAACATCAAATTTGAAAGGGAATTAGAGAATTAGTTTTTGGCAATTAAAATGGTTTATTATTGAATAATAATAAACCATTGTAATCGCCAAAAAAAATTTCCATAAATTTCCAATAAATCCCCATTTATTATTGAAAGGTCCAATATTTATATGAAAGCCAATATTAAATAATAAACCAAACCCAGATCTTGGCGATAACTTTTCTGTGAGTTGTTAAATAAATCATTGCAGACTTTCAAGTTCTTCCTGAAACCAGGCCCGAATAACTCGAGAATGTCGCCGAGAAATTCAACGGAAAACCGTTCAACTAGAAAGAACAATTAGAGTTACAATGAATAGAATGGAAACCGCCATTAGCACGATTTATTCCCGCCACTAATTTAGTCAATGAAGTGAACGACTCACATTAGAAGTTAGCTAAACCTTTTTTCCATCGCCGAAAAGCTTCGCAGCCATCTCCTCCTTTCCCATTTCTGTTTCACGGTTCTGATTAATTGTTGTAACTCTGCCACCACTATGTGTTAAGTTAGGATTTCGCAAGGTTTGATTACCCCAATACTCTTCGAAAATTCGCTCGTAAAGTCATGTTGCATGGCTGAAACTGCTAATTATTGTAGATACTTTTCAGTGCTCCCTCTCAAAAACGCGAAATCAGTATGTTGAACTATGAAACGGTTTTATACAATAATTCTTTCTTCAAGTTAAAAAAATCCAATCACGCCACGTTCCATGATACTTATTAATAACTATTCTTATTATTTCCTCGCAGAATGTTGGATTTTTTATTTAAAAAAAAAAAAAAGAAAAGATCTACGGTTTTCCTCAAAAATCTCCGCTGGCTTCTGCGTTTTAATCAAAAGCCATGACCTACAGGTCCTTCGCTTTCATAGTTTCTAATAGCCCACTACAGCAAACAATAATTTCCACCAGACAACGTACCCTTCAGCAGTTCTTTTGTCCGGCCATTTTCGTTAGCGGTGAATTTTGCGGCGGTTTAATTCCATTCTTGTACGCTGGTAAAATACCTCAGCGCTGAATCATTTTCCAGCCGGCGAAGCCCTGTGCGCACCAAAAGATTCAGTCCGCTCTTCTCATTTGCTCGAGGTTCTCTCGCTTTTTTGCCCCATGACCGCTCTTCTAGGTCGGGGTTACTCCCGCCGGGTTGGGCCTTCCTCTTCTTCATACAATTTTTCTCCTCTCCCATAAGCCCGAGTAGAGCGCATTAATCTCATTTTCGGGACGACCGCAAAGCGAAGCGACTTCGTAAACGTCGGAAATCTCCATTTCTCGCGGCGGGTAACTTCAACAAAGGAACTCGAGACTTTTTAACGGGTTTGCACCCTTCCATGGAAATCATCACACGCCGCGGAAACCCCATTTTACCAGTATATAATCCTTTCGTCCGTTTTTCGCTTATCGTTTTTTTAAAAGCTTCATCCTTCATCGCTTCGTCAATAACGTTACTTGCGAAGTAGCGAAGGGTCAATCTTTTTCATGAAGAACATAAAAGCAACTTTGATGGATGAGAATCGATTAAAGAATGATTAAAATGAGGTTAGCCAGTGGTTTAAAAAAAGTATTGTTCAAATCAAATGCCTAATAAGGTTTCCTGGAATACAAAAAATATACTTACAATTTTCACACTAGAAGTGAAAAAGGCGAAATCTCTCATCATCAAACTACTCTCATCCAAATATTCTCATCTTAAATATTCTCATCTAAGCAGCGTGGCTCACGTTTAAAATATCAATTGTAATAAAACGAACTATTTTCCACGTGTAGAAGGTCCTATTCAACAATTTACTTTCATCAAGACTCGATAAAATATTAAATTAAAAATGCCGTACAAGAATAATCATCTAAAAATGCAATGAAATCTGGAAGAAGAAAAGAATTAGTATTATGTATATTCCAAGATCCCAACATTAAATAATGGTTCCCCTTTAAAACAAATGAGTCTGGCTTGTCTCCATTTCCCATTTCACCTCGTGCGTTTAATGTCTGGAAGATGCAGATGACCATTTCTGCCCTACAGTCAAAATGTGATATCTTGGACTGCTGCCAGGTGACGTCCTCAGTTAGGCCGTCCTCGTGTCCTGAAGGCTTGGATGGAGTCTACCCCTTATCAAGTTAAGTTCCCTGTAGATGCGTGAGCTCTTTCCCAGCGACGAATGCGGAACATGGTCCGAGTTGGAACGAAAAACAAAAACAAATGATGAAGTAAATAAAACCCACGCTGGGATTTTGATAATTTATAACTCTATCTTGCTCATTTTGAGCACAGCTAGAACGCAATAGGCATGACTGCAAAATTGAATGAATATTAGTTGTGTTGGCGAATTGGAATTATTCCATTGCAGTTGAGACCAGTGTTTATATGCAGAATGTTTCTCGATGGTATCACATGGGTTTTTATAACTTGCGAGAGGGCGGATTTTAGATTGAAAGAAACGCTCGGAATTTTGACATAGAAAAAAAAAACTGTATTTTTGTATGTATTTATTTCTGTATGTATTTTTACCACGGCTCTGAAAGAATTCTTCAAACTATCTTTTTTCGTGCTGATTATGTATCCAATTTTTAACTCGGGTTTGAAAGCGACGTGTCGATGGCTTGCGCTTGAAAATATATTTATCTTCAATCAAGTCAATTTTCCGATCAAAATTAAAAATCGTTGGATTAAAAAATGGCGGATCGTGTTTTGCGAACCTGCGAGAGCTAAAGGTCGAACGCTAATTAATCCCTCTGATAGTACGGATTTTGCATCATGCCAACGGACCAGTTTTAACCTAAGTGAACTAACCGCTTAGGCTCAACGAACCGGCGAGGTATACTCCCACTCCAACCTCTTGATGAAAGTCTGGCTTCACTGAAAACAACGTAGGTCCTTTCCAATTAACTTCTTAATTTAATCCTCCTCCGTGGAAAATCTTGGAAAATCGTAGTGCAGGCGGTTAGCCCTAACCGGCCAGGCCGTGCTAAGCAAAGCCATACGCTACCGGATGCGGCCCCCAACCTCGGCCATCTTCAATAATTTATTCCCTCAATTTCGCTCCTCGCTAATCAAACGGGAAAGGCTTCAGGGGGGGGGATTCCTTGGTTCAGACCCGTAGAAAAGAGCATGAAGTCTCACTACTGTTTATAGGTTGAAGTTATTGCTTCATTAGCGAAGTGAAACGTTGAACCTACCCAGGCGAGTAGTTTATTGCGTGAAACATTCCTGACAACTAGACGAACTTTGGTCAGGTTTATTCGTAGCATAGAAGGACGTTAAATAAAAAAATTTTAAAACCAGTGGTTTGCACAGATCACACGGTACTTCCATGTTTGAGTCGGAAATTGGGATAACCAATTATAAAATCAAGAAAGCTCCTATTAAGGGTGCAACTTTATTACTCTACAAATATTATTAAAATACTAGCCAGGAGAACCCTAAAAGAAAAACTCACTAATTTGGTTATAATAATGTGGAAGTGCAGTATATGATCCTAACATAACGATTCAAGCCAAGTTTTGTAATGGGATAATTTATGAACCTCCAGCGTCGAAGATATTGATCTTTTCACTGCCTGTAAAAATCTAATTACTCAATAAATAGCATGAGGCGGACGTACGGTGTCTGATCCAATCGATACAGGTTTTGTGAAATGGAGTCATTTTTAAGGTAAGAAGACCCAAATATACAGAAGTGCACAAATCAAATAACTGTAAAAGCGAATTACGAGGAAGTACGGTGTGTGGCGCCGATCGTTCAAGTATATTAATTTTTGCAGCCTGTAAAAATCAAAATACAAAATACGCCTCAGGAAAACGTGCAATAGCTCACGATGTGGAGGTACGGTGTGTGACCCAATATACTAAAAATCAAACATCATCTGCTCGCCATATTAAACATCTTAAGACCACAAACGTTCAAAAATATTTACTCTTATAGCCTGAAAGAATCGGAACAGAAAAAACTTTGAACGGTTATATCACGGAAGTACTGTGTGTTATCCAAAATCCGGAAATGGCTAATGTTGCTATTTTTCTAGGAAAACATTCTCTGAAAATTTCATTGAGTTTAATTCATTTTTAAAGGAGATTGAATATTGATTTTTACGGCCTTTAAAAATCTCAACAATACTCAAGCGAAGTACTGCGTGTGATCAAAACTATACATAACAAGTTTTGTGAACGTGGTCAAAGTTGGAAATATTTAAAGCAAATAGACCCGAAAATTACAAAGCGCTCGAATAAAATAACTTGAAATGCGTTTTACGAAGATGTACTGTGTGTGACCTCAAAAATAATAATAATATTATAGTTTTGTCAGAAAAGCGTTAATAGCGGACAGTGTACGTAGAGAATTTTTTAAAAATATAATTAGATTTTACGCGTGTTTTAAAACGCAGAACCTCACATTTTGAGGGGGGAAGGTTAGAACATTTTTTCTTGGATTGGTTCATCATCCTTCATTCTAATAGCACATACAAACGTTTAAACAAACATTTATTACTATTCCAAAGTTTTTCGTTTCTTTCTATTTTTTTCCCAGGACGGAAATGCCTAGCAATAGGAATAGAAATAGATACCAAATAAACAAGCGAATGAGCTTCAGCTTCTGAAAGATTCGCACAAAAGGCCGAAAATCCAAAAATGGGTGGAATTACGTTAAGAATTTAACATCTGATGGTGAGGAGGCTGCCAACTTTTTTCATTCTACCTCGAACTTGGGCTTTATGAACTCCTTCCATCCCAATCGTGGGATTTTAAGTAGTCAAAATGAGGAAGCAAAGTCCCTCTAAGACTTTTCTTCGTACTTAAGTAATGAAAACAAACAACGGCTCCCGTCTGTTCATATCCGCTCAGAGCCGACGTCTTTCTATTATACAAAGATGAACTTTGTTCATCTCATCGCCTAATCTTCTTTTCTGCGTTTTCTTCCTCTTATTAGAACTATACTATTCCTTTGCAGCTCAAAACGACGATGTTTTTTCCCGAGCTTTTCTTATAAATAGGGCAATTACCAAGTGGCAAACGGTACGCTCTTATTGAACTTGGCTCTCTCCTGAATAATGCAGATTAGCGCAGGACAATACTCTCGGATTAAAACGTTTACGTCTTTGAATTCTACCGAAAGAACGAAAAGAGTATAGAGCCTTGCAATTGCGCAAAGTTAATTTCGTACCCGAGTTGGTTGGGTACGAAATTTCGTACCTCGAATTGAGACCCCAAACAGATTTCGGTTGATACCTCGAGTTGAGACCCCAATTCGAAGGTATCAACCGAAATCTGTTTATAATAGTTATCATGTTTCTTCTTAAGCAAGTATTTAACTATCTAATAATTTATTACCAAGTGTGGTATTGCAGTAACGTGATGACTCACCGAGAATGTCATGATTATCCTCTCCAATTCACACTCACCTGAAAAAAAAAAATTGTACGCCTTGGTTATGAAGTTTTATATTACTTTAAATTGGAATCTGATTATAGCTAACTCAACGTAATTTTATCCTGATATTTTTGGAGCTGTCATAAAGCGGAAGTCATTAGGAAAAGATACAACGACTTATTTCATAAATATTTCACTAAAATTCACCCCACCATACTGTCTGAAAAAAAAAAAAAAAACTACTGACCTTCTCTAGTCCAATAATTGAATCCACGAATTGGATACGTTTAAGATTTTATCTATTGTAAGAAGGGAACGTTCACAAATTTTCGGAATAGTTACTATATACAAATGGATGGTTTTCTTAAACGGTAATTGAAGCAAAGATATGATATCCACTGTACAATCACTTGCAGAGTTTCTCTGTCCTGGATTCACCTCAAGATCGCTCATTTAAACCATTTCTTAAACTAGATTCCATTTTCTTTATTTCTTGAATGGTGCTCCTGTTCGTGAAAATTTATTTTTTCGTTCAGAAAGCAGAAGTATTTTTATATTTAAGAACGTATAAAACGGTTCACGCGTATTGCAGATGGCGAATAATGTAACACACCCGGTACTCATACTGATTTTCCGACGGGAAATATCGGACCGAGCAAAGGGTTTAGAGTTTTGAGAAGAAGCAAGCGAGGTTTTCCCCGGGACTAAGTGACTATAAACAATGACAAATATATCCTCGTATTTTCGCTGTCCCGAGCACCCGCTCACTGTTTCTCTAACTCATGACAGGAACACATGGAGGCAATAATGCCACAGGTAGGCAGTGCTGGATAAAACGCGCTCGGGTCATTCCAACCTTCGTAAATCGTTCGGGCTGCTTTAACTTCTTTCACTTCTATTACACCCGCATGACCATCAGGGTCGTTTCGATAGCCTATTGATGCAATAACGCTTTCGTAAACCCGGTGACCTGGAATATTCGTTTAGATCTCACGAACAAAAGAAGTCTTACGATTGAAAAAAATGCTCATATTCTCATATTGAACCGTAGATAATCGGTTGATGCCAAATTATGGTTGAAATACCTATAAAATATTTCCGAAATGGTGGTCTATTTCACTCAAGAAAATGAGTTTTAAAAATCTGCTATCAATATTAACAGACATTATGCTAAGAGAGGGAATATTCAATATTCAGGATAGAACGAATAATTTGATACATGAAAGATTTATTCATTCTTTGATACATGAAAGAATAATTTGATATGATTTGAATGATGAATGAAGAATGATTTGAATAAAGAATAATTTGATACATGAAAGATTCATTCATTCATTCATTCAAGATTCATTCTACTCTCGCTAGCAGTACTTTTCGGTAGTTTTCAACTTCCTCTCCGCCAAAAGTAACAGGTTAAGCCAACGTTGCACACTAATTTTCAAGTTTGCTACTTTGTCTTGCAGAGTAGGAGCTTGTCACTTGGATACAAAGTATAAAAGGAAGATAGTTGAAGTTAGTTCGAAGAGCGAATGAGAACGACGACCAGGGTTGTAGGACGGAGGTAAAGTAGTCAACTTGAGAAGTCGCATGCCTTTCCAAGTAGAGAGCCAAAGAATGCAGGCGCGAGAGTCGGATGAAACCCGTACCGAGAAATAAACTTCTCAGTCCTTGTTTCTGTTCGATGGGAAGTTGAAGCCTCAAGTTCGTCGAGGACCAATCCAGCCTACCCTCTAAACACCGTTCTCCTAAGACTAAAGCAACAACTAGGATTTGAAGGGCTAGAATTCCGGAACAGTGCGACGACTATTCGGGTACTCCCTTCGGCTTTTCCTAACTCACTTATTATCCAGGAAACTTGGCAAACAAAGGTATTGGTTTCTGATTCTGTCTCCAGGCGTTTCTTGCTGGTCGACCGGATGCGGGGTACCACCAATAGGGCTTTTGACCCAACTATTTATCGATTTTGATTGTTTAAAGTCGGTTCCCAGCAATGCGAAACAAAGCAGAAGTTCCTTGTTGCAATTTCTCAATTTTCTCCATCAACTTTCAGCATTCTAGGTAGGTTTGTCACAATGTTTCTAGGAAATATGTGCTTGCCGTTTGTACCTTCGGAGATGCGATGTTTACTTGATTAAAGTTGAGCTATTTTTATTTGTTCGATCCAGAAAAATTCTATGAAAAAAAAATTGGGGAATACAATGCAGTATACTCTTATAGCCAATCAACTCTAAGTAGATTAAATTTTTAAGAAATAACTTGAACCGCGAATTCAATAAAGTTTCGAGTCTAACTCACAATGTTAGCATTCAGGTTCCAGTTAACAAAAATAAAAAATTAATAAATAAATAAAGACAGATCGTCTGAAAGCAGTAATACAGAGTATCAATCAACAATCACTGTTAATATCTTGATCAATTGTTTTATTCCAATTCGTAGAATTGGCTCTTCGAAACCTCGGACCATTGTTCAAAAATCAAACATCAACTAAGTTCGTGTGCTGCATTCAATTTAATCAGAAGTCCTTTTGTTTCTATACTTATGTAACATTTCAAAATAGAACGATGGAAAGCTTTTGAGACCTCGTACTCGTGACAGAGCGGAGCAAAGCTATTTATTTCCTTCGTCGTTCATCCTTATTAATGAAAACTCGCTGCCATTTAATTAGCTGACGGACCCTCTCCGTCCGATGCGACGGGTGGACGGTTCTATGCGCATGCGCTTAATTAAAACCGAATACAAGGGCTTCCTAGCCACGTTCACGTCCAAAGGACGAAATATTCGCTCTAAATTTCTCTAAAGGAGGTGAAATTTCCACGAGGGCAACTAAGTGCGACGATGAGGAAGAAAACGACGGCGTTCAAATTAAATAAACGCCGAACAACCGTCTAGAGCTGAAAGTCATTAATTTACCACCGCTAATTTGGGACTTCGCGGAATAACGATGCTTACAGTTGCTGAATTTGATTGCTGTATCGCGTTTGTGGGATTCTACAAAAACTGGACATTTCCACTTTAGGATCTAACCAGAAGTATTCGCATGTAACAATCGTTCCAACTAGGCGAGTATTCCTATTTATGTTATTTTTACTATGCTAAGCACTTTCATCAATGCAGGCATCTCTTGGATTCATTTTTCGAAACATTTTGTGTTTGCTCAGATCGATGGTGACTAATATTTACACAATAAAAACGCTCGAAAACATTGTGAAATTCACTTCTCATTTCCTCTTTTACTTATTATTTCCTCATTTCATTAGTTTTTTTTTTTTTTTCAATTTATTATACCTAGTTTATAACAAATTAAAATTAATAATAATAAAATAATTGAAAAATTGGGAGATGGTGCGGGTGAAAAACGTATTATAGATGAAGAGCTGCTTTGTCAAACACCCCAAAAAGTTTACCCATTAGTCGGTTTAGTGAAATAAAAATGCAAATGATTGTTCGGTGGTCTATTATTCCTACTTCTATGATTCAAGAAGACCGTAGCGAGGCACACCACTGGGTGTCACCTCACAACGTGTTCCTCGTTCCTATTTGTCCTAAATTATGTATTGTTCGCCTAACTGTAATGTATATGATACAATAAAGTTTCCAAAAAAAAAAAAAAAAAAAAAAAAAAAAAAAAAGACCGTCCATCATTTGCGAACGTTTTTTTCATTTTCAATTATTTCCATATTTTAGAAATATTTGAGTAATTTCATCATGCGGAATTTCACTAAATCGCAAAACATATAGATCACAAATGCTACATGAACTCGAGAAGCCACGAGGGTTCATCAGCGCCTTCATGATCTCATCTTCCAAATGCCCCTAGAACGTAGAAATTTACAGCACCCATATTCAGCTTCTTGAAAAATAATGGCGGACGGACAGAATTTTTTTTTTTTTTTTTTTTATACTTGGATTCTACGTAAAACATCAAATTTCGAGGAGGTCAGAAACTTTTCTTTGACGATTATCATTCAATAATAAAAAAAAGGTCCTCATATCCGAAGAAAACTTTACGCCGTACTGATTTAATTTCCAGAATGCGGTGGGTAGAGAAAGTACTCGCATGAATGTATGAGAAACAACTTGGCATTCTTGGGCAATTTGTTTTGAGAAGAAGTTTATTCGCTCGTTCTCGAGCTTGGAAAGGGACAAGGATGTTCGGGAAGAACGTATAATCTCTGGAATGTAGTTTATTCGGACCGGCAGCTATAGCTTTTCCCTTACCATCTCCATCCCTTAATTGCGAAATTCCTTACCCTTCGGTATGGACTGCTTCGCCGAAGGTCTCAAGCGGCGATTTTCACTTATGGAATCCCTTGCGGCCATTACCACCGTACACCTAGCGTTTATGGTTAACCGGATTCTCCCAACCTTGCTCACGATGGCGGGTGATTTTACACGTAGGAAACAAACCGAAGATAATTATCTCGTGTATTAGACGGCGCACTCTTGAGAATTTTCACCGAGCTCACGTTCGTGCTATAACTGAGAATAATAATATGACTACATTCAGTTTCGCGGATTCTTGTAAGTTTTGAATGGAATGCTAATGTGCCCGTTGATTCGGGCAAGTTCATTACACGGGCTACGTATTAATAAAGCAATCGTAGCCGAGCTCTTGAATGGTATTATGCTCGCTAGAGGTCTCCCATCGCAATCCGAGCGAGCTTTCAACGGAAATTGGATGAATAAGCTATCGAGATCGCGGCCCCGTCTCTGCTATACCTTCGTTCCGCTATGGTAATAATGACCGGTTTAACCTAAGTTCCAGCTCCACGAATACAATCCCAGCATTACAGCACAAACCGAATCCAATCTTCGCCCATATCGCGGCATCGGTGGATTTACTTTCGGAGAAACGCCTAATCCTTTTACGAGCTCAAGTTTAGCCGATGGCTGCCTAGGGTGGCCTGAATGGCGATTAGTCATTCAGGAGAGGCAGCATAAACCCAGCTTAAACTGCGTTTGTAACTACGAAAGAACAGCTGCGAAGGAGAAGATATTGGGGTACAGTATGTGACTCAAGCCACCGAATCTTTAGACTGTTTATTATGAACACCGGATGCTGCAAAGTGTTGCACTGGAAAGGGTAGGCACGGATGTGAGTTACGATAACTTTACAAGACATCGTGATACACCTCGTAACCTTCAAGGGACTAGGGGCCAAGAGTATTATGCTAAAGAGCTAACGTAAACTCCCTTTTGAGTCAAACGGTGCGAGTCAATTTTCGTTACGACGTTTTTGGGTAATTTGAACTTTGCTTAACGCAAGGACATGATTCTTAAGTAATTCAAGATCTCATTCTCATATTTTGAGACCAATAATATAATTCAAACTTTTACCGGTTTAGGCTAATCACTATGCAGATAGTTCATATTTTTTATGGGTACGTTGTACACAGAAATTAGAATTTGTTGGTACATTTGAAATTCAGAATCGACAATGATAACGAAATACGGGAGCTGTTTAAGCGACAACTACCTACGTTTTTCTCTAGTTCTGAATGCAATGGCCTACTTCAACTTCATATGAGTTTGAGCGCTTTCAGCTCTCTTTGAAACACAGCAATTCCGCGGCGCCTAATAGGCTCTCAATAGCTGACCATACGCGCACGTTGTTTCCCTTTGAAAAAGAGGCAAGGGATCATTCCCATTCAGAAATTAGTGAACCTTAACGCACGCTATGAAAATCGGCGATTCGTTGGGGAAAAGGTTCGCTTACAAGTGATACAAACCAGTCATTTAGGACCAATTAATCACACGCGTGAAAGAAGAAACGGTTCTCCAGAAAATTGTTTTATTTCTTTTGAACTACTTCAGCCGCAACTGTGCAGACAGAATATTAGTACCATGAACGTTACTGTTGAGAACCTTTTGGATCATCTTGATATTTCGAACGTGGCGACGCGCCGAACCATTTGGCAGTTTTTGTGATCGTTTTTCCCTACAAACGGACGTTTGTTACTTCGAAATGACGACGTCCCGAATTATCCTTTGCGAAATCATCTTACCTGGCCATCCACGCAAGTTCGACCAATGTTCCCTTCTATTTCCCCTCGCCATCCCTTTGGCAAATCCCCTTCCGTTTTCCCCTCTCATGCAATCTATGATTTTCCCAAGAAAAACTAAAACTTCTATTTCCATTTCACTTCCCTTCTTGGGTTTTCCGGGGAAAGAGCATGCGTGTATGGCCAGCATAGCAAAGACCTACAATAGCACCATCTCATGATTACCAATTCCGAAAAAATTACAGAAATAATCCCAGACTACCAAAATGGACTCTCATGGCAGCCACTTTTCCTTCCAAATATCTAATAGCTCTGGAAATTGGAAATAGCTTTCATTTTATAATCTAAAGTAATAAAATATGACCTCTTAATGTGTGGCCACTGATTTTTTGGATAGGATTAGGTAATGACTTCAAATATTATTTTGTAAGAAGTAAATAGTTGCGACTCTATTACACTCATTTTTATACAGTATCCTGCGAGTGCGTTTCTGTGTTAACATATCAGTTTAAATTGTAACCGTTGGACGAAATGTCGTTTTGAGAAGCTCTTGAGAGATTGTCTCGAGACAAAGCTTGCGGTACTTTTCTTCCTTGATAATACCGAAAGGCCAATTTGAGTTAAGGGTAGGGTCTGTTTAGTAATGGGAGCCGACGAGCCGGATCTGCTTACCCCCTTTTCTCCTAATAGGGTTGTTTTAGTCTTCATTTAATTTAGATTAAAGTTGATTAAAGCATCGTGCAAAGAGAACGGAGCTGCTTGGCATAAAAACCGAAAGACAAACATTTATCCTTTTCCAGCGATAAGATTGAGTAGACAGACTCTCCGGCGAATATCTCATTAACTTTTAGCCGTATAGCTTTTTCCCGTTTTAAGAATCAGTTCCTTTTCCTCACCATTCAGGGTGAACTAACCCTTTTCAAATGGGGGAAAATTGAATTATGTAAATGCATATGAGTTGGCAAAACCACTGTTTTATTAGTGAGGCCGTTGATTTGTCGTTTCGGAATCAAGTCAATATCGGCCGTTAAGCAACAATTTTCACAACCTACTTCAGTTCGCATAGGATCACTATTGCAGAAGCGCCATTGTAGTAAAAAGAGATCTTGACGAAAGAATCCGACAAAAGCCAGTCAAGGAATCTTTCAGTTTCAATTCGGCTATTGAATCTTATACGTCTTTTTTCTATTTCCTCCACTTTAGGAATGAACGCTTCGTCTCTGGCTTCGTGTCGCAGCCACGAAAGCGAGCCGAGCAATAAGTGAAGTGCTCTCAATCAGAGGTGTCTATCCGTCTTGGCAAATTGACAAGATGAAAACCGCGAGTTTTCGCAACCTAAGCTCAAACGGCTCCTTGACGTGGATACTCGAAGGAATAGGCATATCTATTATTGAACAGTTTCCCTTTTACTCGATCACAGCCGAGTACGGGCATTTATGTTTTCTACACAAAAGTCGTTCGTACCTATTAGCCTTTTATTGATTCGTATTACTATATTGTGATTATTCTTATGTGGGTCGGAAGAAGGTCCTCCTTTCTTGCCTCCTATTCGAAATTTGGCTGGTACCTATGTAAAGAACACCTTCTACTTCCATGAACAATGAAAAAAACTGAAAATTTGGTATTTTAACTAAATTCAACAGCGTCTGATTTTGAAAATTCACTAGCTTTACATTTATGGATTTGTTCAGAATTTTCTTTTGTTTTCGACCGAGATGTTTGAGCGATTCGTCCAATAATGGTCGCAGAGATTGAGATATATTTATCAATTCTTCCAAAACCCGAAACAACTTTGAATTTTTGGTAATAAATCTTCACGGAAGCGATATTCAGTTCGCTTGAAAAAATAATTTTTTCTCTTTACCTATTGAACTCAATCAACGATTCATTCATACTAATCAATCACCTAAAATTTCTCTTCAATACGCATTTCTCGATACACTAAATCTCGAATACTAAATGTAAATCACTCGATAATTTTCAATTGAGAGACCCAAATAAGCGACACCGCTCAGAAAAAATCGAGTATAATATTAAGAAAGAATAAATATAACTCTCAACGTGACTTGACAGTAACGAGCTGGATATAGGATAATGGAATCGTATATCGAAACGAATAAACCTAATATGCATTACCGGCTTCGTGGTCGCAAAACGCCAATAAATAATATCCGTCTGGCAGTGTGAGCTGATTATGGGTTTAGATGATTCATTTGTAATGGCTTACAAATGAGATTCAGTAAATAATAGAACGCCGAGGGAAAAAACGGTTGCGGTGAATTGAATTATTCACAGCGAGCGAAGCCCCCAATGCAGTCAGTCATTCGTCATTTTCTGACTGTATCTCTGAGCCTTCTGAGTCTTCTGGAGGGGAAAATCATATATCTGATGCCCGTACTGCGTGATACTGTCACCGTTGACTACCTATCCCGAGTCTCATCTTTAAAGTAAAAAGTACAGGCAAGGAAGGGCGACAGGTGTTTACTTTTTCTTTGGAGACAGTATGAGGGAAAGAAAAATAAGGCGAGAAAAATCGAAAAAAAAAAAACTCGTCATTTGAAACGCGTCACGGTGAAGTAGTTCGAAATGTCTACCTTGAGTTGAACCGACGTGACGCGTGGCTTGATTGAAACATATAAAAAGAGACGGATGTCCAGGATTGGGGAGAGGGTGTCAAAAAAAGACTCCACATGCCCCTCAGGTTTTCCTCCTTTCGAAAAGTCTGTTCTTTTCAGCATAAAATGGAATGAAGACGAGTTTCTAACGCACGTTTTTTCCCTTCCCATTATTCTTTTTTCCAATTTCTTACCTTTATTTTGCGGAAGGGAAAGCGTAAACTGCGGTTCCAACGGTACACTTGGCTGGAGAAGTACTAGCTTCTGGTAAGGATCGTATTTTTCTATAGATTCGATCAAGCAGAAAATAAGATTGTTTCCCTCGCATCACCCGTTTCCAATGCTCGGATAAATCCCAACGTTCGAAGAGCTTTCCTAGGCAGCGTTTCTCTGAACCGGTCGTTCGAATAGGCAGGGGAAACTGCTTTTGCGTGTGTATGAAGTGTAGTGATAGAGAGGAAGACCGGGACTCGACCTATGCGTTGGGGTTGCACCAAGAAGCGAAATAACTCCACGTAGTAGTCCTTCTGCGTATAGCTTGAGCTTGTCACGGCTGTGACGCATGTGGTTTTTCCTTCCGTGAGGGCCGGATGAACGTAGGGAAGGTCGGGTCCACGTCCCTTTCTCTGGAAGATTTATTTCAGCCGAGCTTTCCTAAAGCTTGAGTTGAGAAAAAGTGCAGTATTGCACGATAATGAAATACAGGGAACTGCAAACATTTTTTATAACGACTACTAGACGCTAAGAATGCAGCATTCTTATCGACTCACTAGTTATAAGTGCTTTCCATGTCACTATGATATTTGTTCATAGTTTATTTGATAGTTTTTTGGCATTGTTTGACTTTGAATTTGTAACTGCATCAGTTCGGTTTGAGAGACAATACAGCGTTATTCATTTTCCAAATAATGAGGCTGCCTTTCAATTTCCTACGTTTTCCATTTTCATAAATGAAACATAACAGAATCACGTTTTGATGAAGGTTCTAGAATTTTTTCTACGAACAGGAATAAAACCTACGTTTCGTAAATTCTTGTTTTAATTTCTAATTCTATTTAATAACTGTGCTAAAAGTGACAGTTTCTTACTATTTTTTGTTCAGATACATAAATAATCAATTGTTTTTCCTCGGGGAAAATGTTTAAAGAGCCAGGCTTGGCTTCTGTAGGCGAGAGTTTCATTACTTATAGCATTTATTCAGATGCTAATATATCAAAGCTTACGGTTTTGCATAAATAAAATCAACTTTTTCCATTGTTCTCAAATTTCACAAATTCCACTCATTATTCAACTAGGTACTTCTAATTGGCTTTCAACTACTACTGATCAATTTATATTATCCGAGGTCATTAGACCCATTACTCTTTGATTCACCAAAGCGCTCTTCTTCGAGATTGTCATTCGCTTGTTTTCACATTTCGCGCTCTTGTGAAGCAAAATTAATAACTAACTACGAACAACGAGCTAGCTGACGTAACCACACACTCGGCTAATTCGAGTCAGAGCCATCCGTTACAGCCTGCGTCAGAGCGAAGCTCTGAGAAACCGTCGAAGCTCGCACAGCGAAATGAACTGAGAAACCGCGTATCGTTATAATGGGGAGCACTATTTATCAGTCTGTTGGCACGGTGTTCTAACATTTCTGAGCTTGGATATGTTCTGCACTCCTCCCACCGAATATCTACGCTGTGCGCACAGCAGTAGTCGGCTCTGGAACTTCCACACGGAGTACTTCAACGCGCTAAGTTGTATTATATCAACGCTTTCTATTGCATACGGTTTTCAACTGGAGGTGGGGCGAAGTAAAATGTGTGTCTCCCTGTAGGGGTGTCTGGCGAATATATCGTTCGGCTTCAGTGAACGCGTATTTTCAACGAAACAACATTCTCTGCCAACCGCAACACGGTAATAAAATACAACGTAAACAACTAAAACGCCCTTACTTTAGTTTGGCGGAACGTGGACCATCTGCGTAGTTTTAAGCCGAACAATGTCAATCGAACGTAAAAGAAAATATGAGGATCGCCGAATTAGTAATTTTGTTACTCAATAGAATTCCATTATTTCGTCATCTCGCTTTTAGAAGTATTTTTTAGTGAGTTTCATACCAAATCTTCAGCTGAAAAAAATTACCGATTTTTATTTATCAATTTTTTTTTCCTATAAATTTGATTATTATTGAGTTTTTAGTTCTTGTGGAGCGTTATTAGGTAATCTCTGCCTGTTTGTGCCCAATGACTTTTGAACTGAGAGCATTTACATAGCGTGTTGTCCAGAGATGAAATCGTTTGATAGCATTTCTTATGATTGTTTAACCAATACTCGTGTAAGCATTAAACATTCAGGAATAGATGTTAAGCGAAATCTTTTGAAAATTTTCTGACAACTTCTGATACTTCTAAAATCTCCTGACATCTCATACTGACATCTTCTGATCTTCTGACATCTGTCATATTCTGACTCTTCTAAAATCTTCTGACGTGGCGATGAAATGAGAATATTTGATGAAAATAAAGTTCACAGGCGTCCGTTCGTGTATCATTCGTTTCTGTATGAATTGACTTCCCGAAATATATTCCAGAAGGCAACCACAGTCTTATGTTAACGTTTCGATTAACGTTAACTGACAATCCGTCTCTCATAGTTAGCAAAATGCCTCCTCTTTCCTTCTCCATTCTTCATAAGACCGAATCAAGAGTAGAAGAACGACACGAAAGAGGGCGTTTTCCAATCTGACGCTCCCCCTTCAGGCAACGGAAATTCCCATCCGCCTGGCATGTATCTCTGTCCCATTTCTTCATTGGAACGGTCAGCGTTCATTCATTCCTGCAATACCACGAGTGGCCTCCGTCTTTCCAAAGTGTAGGACTCGGACTGAGATTGAGGAAAACAAATAAAGAGACTTTTCCTCCCTGGTTTTTCCCTTTCGGAATTGACTCGATGACAATAGAGTCGCTCGATTGCCCAGGGATCTTGTAAGCTTTTTTTGCATTCTTTGCACTGTCTTTATTTTCAACGTTTGCCTGGTATCACAATGTAATATCCATGTACACCGACAACCTATTCAAGCGTGGGCGAAATATTGGCGCGTAATTGAGCGCAAGACATTTCAATGCAATTGAGAAAATTGGAACAGAGAACGTCGAGTCAGCTATTGCCTGTTGTTTCGATTGTTATCCAGCTGTAGGACATCTCCCAACAGAAAGGCAATTAGCTATTCAGTATTACATCATTTAAAGCGCGCCTGGATTCAAATACCTTCGCAATCAACACGCAAAATAAGATACGGCACAGCGGATAATACTCCTCGAATCTCTGAAAGGGACGTTATTCTCTCTTCGTCATAAATATTCATCGTTTGCAGATGTCTCGAGTCGATTTCGCTCCGAAGTTTTGATCGTACATTTCTCCGATGCGAAATCCCTAAATGAAATCAGGGTTCTAGCGGAGCAGACGAGTGGCCTTGCGAAGCAAATATTGCTGCTCGCTATAAATTTCCAAAGCGTGTCATCCAAAATTGACATTAGAAACAACAGCCCGTCAAAAAGACAGCTAAATTACCTTCTAAATCAACCTACAAACTAAATTGTATCGTATTTTCTTGCTTTACATTACTCTGAATGAAAAAGATTAAAGTAAAATTGAGATCGATAGTAAATTATATATGCCACTCATTTTTGTTGCGTACCTTACGGTGTTGACATAATTGGAAGGATTAAGTTTTTATGAATCAGACCACAAGTTTGTAAATTATCCCAATATATTATCTGAAATATCGCTATCCTCTTCCCGAATACATAAAAAATTAAACGATGAACCTAAACTGAACTTAAACCATTAACGATGAATAACCAAACATCGACCATCTGATCAATATGTAATCATACAGATGAAAAAAAGAAGAAGAAAAGAAGAAGAAGAAATAAAAATGAAGGAGAAGAAGAAGAAGAAGAAAGGAAGGAGAAGAAGAAGTAAAAATGAAGGAGAAGAAGAAGAAATAAAAATGAAGGAGAAGAAGAAGAAGAAGTAAAAATTCAAACAGATGAAATTCTACTGACCTGCATGTATCCGCCGAGGCAGGTTGTCGCGTTGACAAGCGTCCCAACTTTGAATTTCTTGAAGCGAATTCTCAGGATCCAGTCCCGTGGTGTCCCTCGGAACGAACGGAACCTGTACCAACATGTCATTGGACGGCCGAACGTCTCTGGAGTAACTTCAGGCGATGTGACATCTTCATAGATGTCGACTGTTTTATTACAGTGATCGCTCCGCTTTGCCGCTTCTCCTGAAACTGAAACATAAAAATTATTATCCTCTTTATATTCACTCGAGTAAAAAAAAGAAAAAAGAAAAACAATTCGTTACAAAAAACTCTCGTAAGAATTCGAAGCATAGAAATAGAGATAGTTTTAACAGAGTCAATCCCATTTTGTGCCCTCTCAATTCGACGTACTGAGCTATATAAGGGAGTTTCGGTTACTTTGTACAATCATTATTTACCGTCACAAGGTCAGTGAATTTTTGTTTCTATTAGAGACGTATAATTTTACAAAGTATCCAAAACTCTCAACGGCCACCGTGGAAAAACACCGGTGAAAGCAAAAACTGTTTCAACTCGAATGATATTAATGTCTGAAAGACGTGCAAAGCCTGCGACATTATGTCGTAAGGTTGTAAAGCCTTTCTGCCAATAGTTTTCATTCAGGAGCGGACACATACAAAGATTAGCGGTGAGATGAATAGGTGCGAGGGTAACACCACGACGGACAGGCCAAGGCGAGATGAAGCACGAAACCTTGACACAGGGAACCCTCCTCATGTCCTCATACTGACAGCTTAATCCAGAGGTCCATCCCCAACCTCATTCCTGAGTCTACGTCGGCTCAAGGCGTAATCTCCTCATCGCCCCTTCAACTTCTACCTATCTGACAGCTGCCGTAAGGACTGTCTTGGGGAAGAACTTGGAGGACATTTCTCCGAATAAGGGGTCGCTTCCTAAAGAAGATAAGGACGATAATTCTTGTTAAAAGGCTGTAGCAAAGTAACCATAAGAATTCACTTTACTGGAATTGCGAATTTTCAGCTTGCCCGTCTATTTCATTCGAATTCATCTAAGTGAAGAATTCGCTATTCACAACTGCGGTAGGAATATGACAACACATTTATCACGTAAGTTTCAGTAAAATACCGACATCAACTCGCAAATTAATGGTAAAGCCTCTTTAGTGATTTGAACGATGTCAACATGATTGGATTGGTTCTCACGATTTTTTTTTTTAATGGAATTTTTATACTGTCCTAACCAGGCATCTACCTAACTGGAAGATTGATGAAACCGGAGTTTAATTATAGTAGTAGAAATTCAAAATGTACACCTTCGTTTCTACAACAACTGCTAATGAACATCTTAGAATATTCTGTTATCAACACAACCAGTTTCTTTAATTTTAACCATTTTTGGTTGGGCAAAGGTATTCGGATTATTCTTTTCATGCTCTTACTAAATCATGAACTTGTAAATCACTAGGCAAGCAGGTGAACTTAATTTTAAAATTTATTGAACCTTCTTAGCAACAAAACACCCCTGCTCTGAAATGCGGAAGTACTTCACGAAAATTAGGGGATTGATGGAGGCTGACGCAGCCCCTTCGATCAACCATTGGAAAAACTAATGTTGATTATGAAGAAACATCACCAAACCCTTCCTTTCCTCCAAGCAATCCCAACTCAATAATTGCTCGCTATGAAGGGAGTACTACGGCTATTAAATTAAACTCCGTACCGCTTCATGGCAACGATTACCACTCTAATTAAGCTTAATTCGCTTCCCCTTTTCCACGTTGATCTCAGGCTGTAACAAACAGCTTCCACTCACTGTGCTTCCCCGGGATAGCATCTTGCAGCAGTTACCCCTGGCGGAACCCGCTATTATTATGAAAAAAAAAAAAACACGCTTATTACTTCGATCCCCTTGAGCTGGTTGAGTTTCCCCCATCGTCGTTGCTGACTTCGAGCGATTAGAGACCTTCCGTAACGTCAACATTTTTTGTTCGGATCCTCATTTTGTGTTGTTGGATTCGTTTTTTGTTCGGATCCTCATTTTGTGTTGTTGGATTCGTTTTTTTTTTTTTTTCTTCTTCTTACATCTTTGTTACCTTTGATACTGACTATTGAATTTGCGTTTCAAATATATTATTTTATCAAATCCCATAATATCGCTCTCATTTTCTAGCTTTTTCTTCTGGCTTTCGTTACATTTTTCAGTTTAGAGGAAGAAATTGTTTATAGGTACCGTTCAATTAATTATTGTTTCTGGATATCAAACTGTAATTTCGGTTTCTTTTTTTCTCTGCCTGAAAGCCAAAAAAAAAAAACCATGGAGGGATAGTAAATTTTCGAATATTTTACTGATTTAATCCACATACATTTAAACATATTTTCTTGTATATTTCGTAAATTCATCACATTTCACAAAACAACAACTAAGTAAATTTGGTAGTTGAAAATGGATTCAATGATTGGTTTTCACCCACGATTTCTGAAACGGGAATTTGTATCGATTCTTCATTCCGAATATATCATCACGCATCTCTAAAGACACTATTTCCAAGTGAAATCGGAATCCTAAAAAAGAAGTCGAGAAAAGAGAAGAGCGATTGAAAAGTAACACCAAACAGAAAGAAAACTGACTTCACAAGCTAATAACCCGCTTCACAGAGAGAGTCTACCTTCAACCCTTGTGACCCAACCTTCGCTTTTCCTACCCGTATCATCCACAGGGCTTGAAATCTTATGTCGTAGATCACGCGGTAGCTCTCACGACAAGTTCGAACAGAATTTCCTATTGCATATTATCTTAATCAGCGTAATATGCTGATAATATTTGTATCAACGTGCCTAGCCCAAGTGGAGATTTTTGTGGACAAAATAAGCGAATAACAAAGGTGTTTCTATTTTACAAGGAAAAACTAGTGTGGTAAATAGTTTTCCTTAAATAGGTCACACAGATTTTCATTCAAACCAGCTCGGTACATGCATTAAGTTTCGGCGAAGGAATATAACAGTGAATACAGTAGTATTATTTTAAAAATGTAAGCATTACTGAGAGGGAGGGAACTTAAAATTTTTGAAGATGTATGAAACGATAAATGTATTTTTAGAAACAAGTTAAAATAATAATGTGTCTTTCGAAAAATCACTCTGAAAGTGCCAGTTAGGGTAAGTGTAATAATACGATGGCCACCATTTACCGCTAGGGTTAGTCATTAGATTCTCTCCGGTGACTAGTTCGGTTGAGTGATTATTATACCTACAACAAGTGCTCTACGCAGTTGAATATCACATCGTTAGCATCGTACAAAAGGCTGCAAATTATCGATGAAGTCACGTACACTTTTGAATGGACCACAGAATGAGGATGGAGGTTTGTCCTCGAAGGCAGTGTACGCATAAATTGAACGGATTTTAAATTCACGCCCTGGTGACGTCGGGATATTCCAACCGTTTTAAATGAACGTGAGCACTCATCATTAAAACGCGAGCGAGGCTTCTTCATTAAAATACAAATACCTCCCATATTACACAGTACCACAGTAGTCAGTAATTGAGATCAACTCTGTTTGGGAGCTATTCGAACTACCGTAACGACCGGTTTAGAGGCTAAATCAAAAGTACTGCTTTTCAGTTATGAAATTGGATTGAGAGGCGTGTGTTGCGTAGAGCGCAATGACTGGTTCCATCAGAATTAGGATGTCAGAGGCTATCCTTTTCCTTAGCTCCCTACAGAAATACTGCAAATGTTTGTACAGTGATTTATTATTCCTTTGCATCAATAATGATTTAAGACCATTCACGTGTGATAGTAATTATCCCGAAGATTGGTGAACTTTTTCACCTGACAACTGATCGTTTTCTATAAAGGAAACTCATTAGCAACTATCGTAATTTTAATAATCTTTATTTTTCTTAGTCATCCCATTCAGCGTTTAAATATTCGCTAAACAATACAGCTTGATCAGATTATGTTTTATGAGCATACCATCAAGTATGAAACGATTTATATAGCTCCATAAATGCTCGAGATATACCATCATGGCAAATTTTACTAAATTTCGAGAACTTCTCATAAGAGCTGAAATATTTCGAGAACTATTTGAGCAATTGACTCCGTTGTCGTCTCATTCGAGTCAGTGTCACAATATCTACGTAAACTGATAGCAAACACACCTTTGTTTAACAAACAAAAATAGATACTGCTTTTACTAAATTTAAGAAAAAAAAATTTTTTTAATAATAATTTTTCTGCTTCTACTGATAATGATTTTTGATGAAGATATCATCCCAAGTACTGATTCTGGTGCAATATTAGGTTTTTGTAACACTCGCCTACTCTTATATTGTTCCTTCCCAGATCTTGAATATTTAAGGGGGAAAAGATTCCACTAATGACATAAATATAAAGGTTTAGACGGTTAATGATAATAGCGCCGGGAATTATGCACAAAAAATGTTGAGGTGTTTTAAGTTTAAGTAAAAGAATCAGGAACTTTTGTACATTAATATTTTGGCACGTTTATCAACTCGTGAACGTCCACAACGACTTTATCGTACGTATTTAGGTTCGTGCAATATTACCTAATTACTAATAAGTTCCGGATTTTAAACTTGCGGTTATTGAAAACGAACATAGACTACTCCAGAAAAACAGATCATTTATCCGCTCTAAGAGCTCTTCCGTTTCAAAGGGTTGTTTTTAATTCCGTTGATCCGATCTCCGTGATATCCAACCGGATTTTCTCTTTTGAGGAGCAAGAGACCCTGAAGGACCCTCTCAGAGCCCCTCAATCCTCGTCGTCTTCGGTTCGTCCAATCATATTTGTGGAAGAGATTTCCAGTAGGGAACAAAACCGAATCCACTTCTTCTTGATAGCGTTTGGAAAAGAGCTCTTTCCGTCAACGGAATCGTTTCCACAAAAGCTATTTTATTTTCTCCGTTCGTTCTATCGGCTTTTAATAATCCGTCTTTCGTCATAGCCAATTGAAATCTAGTGAAACATGCGGTTCGTCATTTCTTAAAGGCGAAAGGTTATGTGTTCGATCAGTATACTCGTTTGGTTGAATTTTCATATAGACTAACGAGATCGTTAGAGATGAGTTTTTTATTAAGAATATTGTGATTCATCGATGCCCATTTCGCCCGCATCGAATCCTCACCCATCGAAAGCAATTTTTCGTTCCTAACGAATCTTCTCAACTGATAAAACTCATAATTATAGTTTACATTATACCTGGTCTAAACAAATGGTGTCATAATTATATATATGCCCTGTAATAAATAATTTAAGTGAAAAATTGGAGCGTTTCAGATTAAAAATAACATACTTCCATGTTCGGATAGGCCATAGAATTTAACCAGTTATTATATTATCAAAAAATTGTGAACCCTTTTTGTCTAGCTTTTATTACAATAGAGAGAATGTTTGCTGACGTCACTATTTAACTCGAAGTTGAGACAAGAATGAGTAGTTTATTTTTAACAGTGCAGCAGCGAAAATGGAAGCTAAAACTCCCACAAATGCTCCCTTCGTGTTACAAAGGGAACCTCCCTTTTTTTTCTCTAGTTTTTATTTACTTTTTTATTTTTTTTTTTTAGAAATTAATATTGCTGAAGTTTGTTTAGAATGTAGTTTACTTCCACATGATAACCCCTAAATGAATTTAAATTTCTAACCCTTCTTGATACCTCAAGCTTGATTGTTAACAGATGAATGCTGACTCTACGAAGAAATGTTTGAAAATTGCTCTTGTTCAAATATTCTGTCACTTGCAGTGAGATGAATATTTTCAAAGTCGAAGCTTTTTCAGCTGGAAGAAGCTGCTCTGTAATTTGCTGCGAGAAGCGAGTCACTCTAATAATACGTTCAGCAATTTCTCTACTCTTACACTCGACACAGGAAACAGCGACTTGTCAACTTTATCGCGTTAATAACAGACACGTTTCTCAAAGGATGGTTGGGCAGTATGCGAGCAGAGACGAAACTCAAATCGAGGTTGTTGAAGCATTACGACCTACTCAACTGTGCTGTTAGTATTAAAGAGTTAGAAAATGCCACTATTCAAATAGATTTTTTTTTCGCAAATTTTCGGAAACATTCAAACGTTTCTGTCCCCAACCTGTTAATTTCTCACGCTAAAGATGTGCTGCGGAGTTTCCAACTTAGGCAGCAAGTCCCAAGCAAGGTTCTTCTCGTTCAGAGTTTCCAGTTTCTCCCCTAATTAAATTACCAAGTGATTTGTGAAAGCTGATTATTCAATTCGTTCGAGTTATCAGGGGGCGAAGAAGTTTTCGCAAAATCTCGTCATCCCATTGTAAAGATAAAGCTTAATACTCTTACGCGTTGTAAGACGACGTAAAGCGCGTTAACCGCACTCGTCATCTCAACAACGCGAGACTTCGAAAGCTCGTTACAAAGTTTAATCAAAACGTGGCCTTTCACTGTACATAATTCATATTCACTTAGTAATCTGAGGTTTCCCATTTTTCTATAGACGTTTTCTAAAGTCTCAGCGCTTATGTGACACTGTCTTTTTTTAGTGTTTATTAATTTATATCGTAAAGTGTCTTTCCAGGAATTTTCACTGCCTGTCAATAAAATCGTTTATAATATAAAATTAAAATAATGATTATAATAATATGTTGAAGAATATTGTGATTAATGAAAGTATCGCAGTGTAGAGCTTTTCAATTCGCGCCCCTAAACAGGGCTTCGTTTAAATTCAGGCCTGTTGTAGTCCTATTAAAGAAAAAAATGCAGGTACCTACAGAAAAAATAATTTCTTGGAGCTTGAAAAAAGGCATAGCGGGAAGCTACTATACCTCACCATCATGACAGGGAAGACTTGAGGTATCTTTACTCCGTGTTCACACCATTTTGCTCCCAAATTAATTTTTGAGTCTCTAAGAGCAATGGAACATTGTTAAGAAAAGCGTGCATTACGTAAGAACTCCAAAAATATCGTACCAAAGAAGAAATTCGATTCCATTTTTCCTCAAACTTTCATGAACTTCACGCACCGGAGGGAGACTGAAGTCTGAAGATAATAGGCTCTTGCAAAGAGTATCATTTTACATGTAACGGAGCCTTGTGAAAAAGAAATGGCTCTTTATTGAATAAAGATGGCGCCTGAGAGAAGCCTCGCGACCTATTTGCATGATCCTATACCCCCAAGAAAACGGAGACGCTAGTAAAGTCGTAGGGAGACGAGAAATGATAAATTAGAATGTAAACAAACCCCTGAGGACGGCCACCAATTAAAAGCCCTCAGATACGAAAACGAATAACATTAAATATTCATGGGCGTTTTTTGCAATTACAATGGCTCTGAAAAGCAATCCTTTAACGTGCCTTCAACTCAGTAATTGTTCGCTATGTTAATTTGCTCGGGTTGAAAATACTAAAAAAAAGCGCATGAATGCTGTCGTGTTTGAGAAACATTCTCCTATTATGAGCTAATAGTCTGATAACTCTCATCATCGTATATGAATTCGCTTTACCGAGTGTGTTGTAATAAGCGTTTTGTTTTTCTGTCCAAGAACTTATTTTAACTGGAGCGTCGGATCGTATCAACAAGTAAAATCTATTCAATAAATTGACGGGCTTTCAAAGTGTATGACGTCACGATTTTCGAGATCGTACCGATGCTAGCGAAAAACTGATAATTTTTCAGATACAGATATACATGCAACTGGCAGACATACCAGAAAATTTGCCTACATAACTTTTTCAAATCATCAATTGCCATCCGCATCAAAATACCACTGTCGTATTGGCAAAAAACCCTTTTAATTTTGTAATTGGAGTTTCCTACCGCATATAAAATCCTTACGGTTTAAACCGATCATTTTTGGGGTTTGAGAAACGTAAGTTTACTTTCTTGTGATTGGCGTACAAGTAAAGACGTTCAGTAAATGGATTCGTGACGAAACAAGCAGTTTTAAAATAATGATTCACTGAATGAAGCGATATTTTAATAATCGGAGCTTCATAAAATGTCTAAAGCGAAATATCATCGCCGTTTACTTTCAAAACGCAAATTTCACACACCATTTACTCGATCCTCGTCGTCTCAATTACCCCTGCCCTTGACGTAATAACTTTTACATGAGCGTCACCGTAAAAACCTTCAGGAATTAACAATGGTCGCAGGGGTTCTCTGGTGCAGTATATACGGCGATGGTTTTACTGCGGGTTTTCACGACCGTGCGATGGGTGCATAAATAAAGAGGAAAGGACTGGAACCGTCGTCGGAGGATAGGGTCACCAGCGGCCGCAAGACTGAGACCTTTAAACTGCCTAGAAGAGAACGGAACCTTCACCGACGGCCTCGTTTTCCTCGGGATTCTCTCCGCCGTCCCCGAGTTTTATAGTCTCTTAAATTTTAACCTCATGAGGTTCTCTCAGGGAAGGGATTCCGTCACTAAGATAACAAATTGTGAGACAGACATGATTATGAAGATATGGGAAAGATAAGAGACGTATGTAATCCGAATGTAGACCTCATTTATTAGCTACTAAAATCTCAAGTCTCAGACGGTGGCGATGGGTTCTTGTCTTTTTTCAGGACGCAGAGGCCGATGTCTGCTTTACCAGATCGTGGAAGTGTTAACAAATATTGTTTACTGTTTCTTCTCGAATGATTTGTTCAAAAGAAAAACGACAAAATATTTAGTTCAAATACTGATAAGCGATTCTTGATTATTTCACATCGAATACTCCAATAAATCCCCATTCAAGTGCTTTCTGTGATGTGAAAAATAAATTTTGGACGACTCCGCCGTTTCGCAGTGACGTGTAAACTCATAATCAACACTATAATAATGAATTCAATGAAGAACCGACGAGTATTTAATAAGAAATCGAAACAATAGCAAAAATATTTATTTTGTAACAAATGTTTATAAATAACTCTGAAAATCTGTCCCACGAAGTCGACAGAAATACACAGACGGCCGGTTTTTCATTGATTTAAAATAATTTAAAATATTTCCTCCACCAGGTTCCCATTTACGCTCAACCGATTTCCATAGCCGCTTGGCGAACCCGTTCATTGACACTGCATCGTAATAGGCCAAAGTAAAACAAATGATACGGATCACGTGCAGCGCTTTTCAAGCGAAACTCAGTGATATCAGATCACGTGCGAGCCGGTCTCGAACCGCCCATCGAATTAAGCTCCGTGGTTGGGCTTTACAAGGTATTCCTAGGGTGTCGGTAGTGACGACGCGCGTGTTGTGCAAGGGGTGCTCAATATTTCTCAGCCACCTTCGACACAAAATTACTCAATTTTCTCGACCTTTATTCAGTTCTAACCGACGCTCGGAGGAACGAAAAGACGATGTAGGTACTACTTAATTCCTCAGTAGTTGAGCTAGGGCTCGCAATTTTGCGGTCGATAGGAGAGGAACCAAGGACCGTCGAAATACCAACCTGATTGAACTTCTAGCTTTGTAAAACCACTAAATTCCATCGTCAAATCTGTACATAACCTTACTTTAACACAATTTTCCACAACCGCATTCAAATTTTTTCAAACTTGAGGGATCTCATTTTTCAAAATAGCTAGATTCGGCAAGCAGCCATTTCATTTGGTGGGCATTGAATGAAACTTGTTCCCGGTCAGTACCATGTTGCTCTTGACGGCAGACGAATTACACGACTGACAGGATGGCTTCTTTTGTGGGAGGTAGAAAATTCAAATTTAATTAAGGCCTCTCCTCTGAAGCGACGCTGGCTTTTTTTCATTTTTAATATAACACGTGGGTACTTCAAGATGAACACTTCGACCAGTCGAAATACAAACCCTGAGTTTCTTCAATTACATAGAATGATAAAATTACATTAAATCTATTGATGATTTTGCTTTATTATTCAACAATAAACCTTTGAAATCGCTCACGAGAAAAAATGCTCAAAATTCCCCTCAAAATTTGATGTTTTACGTTTCAAGGTACGTGTATAATCAAAATATACAATAAAAATCTTTCTTCCCGTTCGCCGTACGGAGTCAACACTTCTCTGAAGAAACTATAAACACTTAAAAGTGTTTCCGAAATAATCATCTTTACCAAAACTTGGCCTGAGATTGGCTTACTTAATTATTCTGCCACATTACCAAGCCTAATTTTAGGTATTTTTGAAGTGTTTTAATGGTGGTGAAAAATTCTGATTTTCCGAGGTCTTAAAGACGAAGGTTTCGTAACAAATTATATAGGTTTTTGAACGCTAATTCGAATGATACCATAACGGTGTTGATAGTTCTGATAATTCTTGAGCTATCACACCTTTGCTATGGACTTATCTAGTTTTATTTTAGAACTTTGGAATGATGGTATGACTCGTTTTTTTAATTTTTTTTTTAATTTTTTTTCTTTTGGACGCATCGCAATAAGCAATTCATAATACCTTCTCAATACCATTGTACTATTTTGCAAGTCGATTGACGTCGTAACAGCGTCACCTTGCTGTCGTCCTTTAGGTCATTAATAATTAACGTGGAGACGTTAGGCGCTTCTCCAGGAAATCTGAGGCAGTTCCGACGGATTTCCTTAGATGCAAATTTCAACCTAGGTCGTAAAGGGAGATGAGGTGGTTCATAAATGTAAGACCTTCATCAATTACCTCAGAAATTTGTACCGAAGTTGTGAATGATGCGGTGAATTAAATGCCTTTTGAAAATGCAATAAAATATGTGAAGGCGGGATTTAACGAAAATAACAATTAAATATATGAAAAATTTCGGTCTAACAGTCATGAATGACTTCTGAATACTTTTTAACAAGTGCCTCTTATGATTTACTTAAAAATGAAATAATTCGTTGAACCTTCAGACCAAATACAGCTTTCTAACAAAGTACTACTTAAAGGGGCACGAGAATCAAACGTGTGAAACAAAACTCTCCTTAGAAAGGGATTTAACACTACCAGGGAAAATTGCGCGGGCACCATTTCGGAATCAGCGATTTCATTTCGTTGCCATTAGTGAAATCAGTTTGTTTGAAGTCTCTTCGCTCCTTAGCGAAAATAATCTCTGCCATCGACGGCCATTTTCAAAGTCGAAGCGGTTCAGCTTTTTCATCCTGAGCGATAATAATTCCGAAATGATTCTCGTTTTCAGTCGAAAAGTAAAGGATTTCCCCTCTTGCAGAAAGGGCAAACGTTCGCTAATTTACCAACATCAAAGGGTGATATTTATCGAACCTCGTTCAGTGTTATGTTTTTGGAAGCAAGAATCGCTTCCGGTGTTGGCAAGCCGACTTTTCATGTCGCTTCTGATCACCATCCTTTTGAAAATAAGTTGTGCTGATGATCTATGAATCTATATGATGCATGATCATCTAATGATCTACTAATATCCTATGGCAGCTACTGTGTCTATTGATCGACCATGTTGACTTTAATTGCGGAATGGTTCAAAATTACCCGTCATTATCGATTGGATCAAACGGACCAATAATTCCTAAATTACGAATTATGATTTTATAATAAATTTACAGTCGTGCAGAGACAACTTGATGAGAGGTATGATGTAAAATCAAACCAACCGCAGACAACCGCCGAGAATAGGTGCCATAAGGAAACGGCGGGCGAATATTCTCATAAATCCTCCTCATGCCCACTCAACGAAGAAAACTGGGTCAGGTGGTGCTCATTATCCGTACACATGCTGATGCCTGAATAAGCTCGAAAAGAGCAACTGAGCGAAATGAGGTAAGCAACGAATACTAGCAGGTAGCACGTGGGTGCTATTGATGTACTCAGGTTTCTGAGTACTTACTTGATGACGTTATACGAGTCAGTTATGAATCGCAATTTTGCACGGTGGTTTCTGATTAGGCTTCACCTTTCGACAAACAATGGGCACTTTCCGACCTTTTGTTCTCATTTGTTCGAAACTAGTTCAAAACAAGCGCGCAAACAGGAGGTCACAATTCACTGCCTGGTTGTGAATGTTCGGGGACTGCTGAGAGAATGTAGATTTTAAAAAATTAACTCCAAAAACCCTAATTATATATTTTGTCTTTTGGAAAATAAGAATTAATTCAATTATGATTCCATAAATAATTAGGAGTTTTGTTAAAATAAATAAAAAATTAAAAATGGTTCGACAAGCAGACAGCATTTTGAAAGCCTCCTGCCTCATACTGTTGTACTTCTCTGATACATATTCAAGTTGGCTATGCATGACATCAACGCCGATGGATAAGTGTTGAAAGACTAAATTAAAATATTAATAGACAGGTTTATTAACTTTTATTTTGGAAATTTTGTATAGCATCTTCAGGTTTGTAAGATTAGCTAATCAAGTTTACTTGAGCTTGTTAACTTTTTTGGTTTATTATGCAACAATAAAACATTGTATTCGCTCACGAAAAAATCAAGATTATGGGGAAATTGACAAGATTTTTTTTTTAGAACAAATTAGGACGAATATTATTCAGTTAGTTATCTTCAAGTATAGATGAGCAATTTTATTGGTGTTTGGACATTTTTAATTTTGAGTTAACGTTGAGTTTTCATCTCAAAAAATAAATACCTAATAAGAAATAATAATAATGAAAAATTCTAAATTAATTTGTTTTAACTTGATAAATTCAATTTTTTATCATCTCAATGTATTCATTACAACTTGATAAAAATTATTCCTGACGATTATCCAGTTTGGTCTTGGCTTGTTGATTATCAGCTCGTTTCATCTTGTAAATCGTTGATCGGTCTAAAAGTGGCTTGAAATTTCAATCGAATTTCAAATTATGCGTAAGAAGTGATATAACTCATATTTTTCTTTTCGGTTTGTTGAAAAGCAATATAATTACAGCTCGGCTAAAATACCGTTGCAGAAGAGCCCGCACGAAGAGGGCCCGTTTTCATTACCGCTAATAGCAACTTCTTAGTAATGCTTCTGAGTTAGCGTCGATGGAATCAAGCGCTATAGAACAAAAGCCTCTGATCCGTTGATACGGTAAGATCGAGCTCATAACAGTGGGCAAATACCTAGGAAATGTTCTTGTTCTATGTGGAATGGGCGGTATTGGTTCGCACCAAGCGGCAGAGAGATTGAGGAGTGGAGAAATAAACAATTCTAATGAAGACTGGGGGTGGTGTAGTTAAGCCCAGCAGGGTACAAGGTAAATAGATGTAATTAAGATACTACACTGGACCAGACGACGGCGACTGAGCCCAGTGATGTAATCAACAAGAGCATTGTACCCTGTGTTGTCGAGTCTGACAACGAATCGGCTCTGTTCTGTTTTCTATCAGAAAATGACTTCAGTAAAGTTAGACACAGGAATGCTACAGGATTAAATTGTTCTCCGAATCGGCTTAGCACATTTACACAGGGCTTTGATGTCGATTTTATCGCGGCTGTTTGAGAAGATTTATTCCGAACGACGTGGAATAGCAATTCAGTAGTCAATTCAATTTAATGAAGAGACGTATTAATTATTAGTACTCCCTGTAAGTGTATGAAGTTGTTGAAATAATTATGAAGAAGTTGAGTATCGCGAGGCTTAAAAATTACTGTAGAGAAGTTTTCGAGTGCTGAACTTTCAAACTAGCTTAACACAATAGTACAATAAATTTTCATAACTGTAGTTTCTAGACTCTTGCGGCTAGTTTTAACAAAATAAAATGAGGAATTTACTTCGATTTAATTTTTTTTTTTTTTTTTTTTTTTTTTTTTTTAATGCTAATAACGAAAAACATTTGTGTTTTCATACAGACGGTATCGTTTTCGATAGTGATTCCTATTCACGCTCCACGCGATGGCAAACTATCCTTCATTTCAGAAAAGGGTCGAAGTGAAGAATAGCATGCTTGTTAGGCTCTTTTGGCTTCACTGTAGTATTATCGCTCTCCATTTCGGTTCAAAACCAATGCGAGGACGTTAGGTTTAGCCCGCTCAGCTCCTCGTCGCAACACTAGCTGGTTGCATCATAAACGTTGTCTAGGTTAGACGGTCAATAGACTCCTCATTTCCCAAGGTAAATTCCGAGGGCAGTGAATGTACAAAGGGAGCATGAACCAACGAGCCCTAGCAGAAAAGCAAAAGCACGTTGTGAACTGAAATAATTGTCAAGAAAGGCTTTCTTTTCAAAGAAGGAAATAGACAACAAAGGGAACTCCACTAAGGAACAGCCGATGCCGATTGAAGCAGATGACGCGGAATAAAAGATCGAAAAAACTGAGTCTCCAAAAAAACGAAACGAACAAAGAACAAAAGACTAGTGAAAAAAAGAGGAAAAAGAAACTCAAAAAAGGAAATCAAATCATCCGCCTTTTACTCGTTACATCTTGAACCTCGCGACGAAAAAGAGCTCTTAGCGAAGCAGCTCTGACAGCAAAGACCTTTTCCGCGCCATTCCCCTTTATACAGCTTGCTGAGGACTAGAAGCAAGCTGAGAAAGGGCTGCTATAATCAACATAATACTATACCCTTCTTTCTGCTTCACAGAGTAGATGTACCACTGTATTCAGCTTCACTGGAACCAGCAAACATTGGACTAAGCATTACTTCGTCTACCAGTCGGTCACAGTGCCGTCATAATCAGACTTTTCAACTAACTTTTTGGCCTTTGAGTTGGGAGTTAAAGTTCCGCCATTACTTTCACTCTTTGGTCAACCGAATTTCAGGATTTCCGAGTGAAAGTCAAGAGAAATAAACCTGTTCATCTTAATTCGAAAACGCAGCTAATTATATTGTACAGTGGCTTATACATTGCTTTAACGGCTTATTATACATTGCTTCAATTATGATTTGAGAGGACCATCAATTTGCGACAGCAACATTTCTGAACGTTTCCACCTATCAACAGACAGATAACTATGAGGAAACTCCTTAGCTACTATCGTGATCCTAATTATCTTAATTTTTCTTTAATATATCTAATGAATTGTAAAATTGTTCCCCAAACTATACAGCTTAAGAGGGTGCCTGAACATTCCAACGAGCATAGAATGTTTTTTGTAGCTCTAGAAAGTCTCGGGGTATTCCATCTTGAAAAATTTCTCAAAATCTCGAATATGCCCATCAAAAGCTACGATAACTTGAGAACCATGAAAACTATCAACTCCAATATGGTCTCATTTGATTCAGCGTCCGAAAATGTTAGTGAATTGATACCAAATACACTTTTGTCTAAAAATCTTTGGAAAATACGAATTTTCCTCCTCTCATAAACCCTCAAAAATACCCTTATAATTGAGGTTGCAATAAATTTGACGCATTTTGTAAGAACAAGATGGTTTTGGTGAAAATTCCAAGCATTATGTAGTTTTCATTTTTTTCATCAGAAAAGTTTCATTTTTTTTACGATTCTAAGTGCGTTGAGAGGTGACACATCAAATTTTTAGTAGGTTAGGAATTCGTTTTGTTATTGAATAATGGACCACACAATGCTCAACGTATTTTGCAAATTGTGAATCTCTTCTCATACAGAGTACTATTATAGGGTCGTCAAATTATCAATAAAAATGCGTGGTCACTAGATTGCATCTGTATTTACTTCAATAAGTCTTGGGCGTTTTGTCTGAATCATGCGTCGAGCCACGACTTTTAGAGGCAAAATGTTTTTCCCACCCGTAAGGAAGAACAGAAGGGAAAACTTCATTTCCATAGCCTAAAAACGAGCTTTTACCCGTGGAATCCTCTCAGACCCATCCTCTCCGCCTCCTAATTCTCTTGAACTAATTAAGTCGATTATTTTATCTAAACGGCCAAGCGGTTTAACTTCCACTTATTGCTTTAGGGCAAAAACGCTGACGCAAAATAGACTGTAAACAATCTCCGCTTTCAAGAACTTATTCCGGCTGGGGTAAGGCGATTTTTCTAGCAAGGTATGCGAAGTGGCGTCGAGATAATCGGAGCAGATTGAATTTAAGGAGCAGATTTAATTTTAAGTAACTAGATCTACGTAGTTGGCCGTTTTCAGAGGGTTTTCTCTGCAGCTAATACCTGACATAATTGGCTTAGAGATAGTAATACTAGAATACACTAGAGAAGCAGCTTTGGAGATGTATTTCACACCTGTCTCAGCTATCTAGTTTGCCAATTATGATCTATGGAAAAATTCTCAACTTTTTAAAATGATAAGTTTTACGGCTGGTATTTGGCTCGGTGAATCGAATTCGAAATCTGATATTGGAGGGTGCTAGTTCGGATCCAATTTTCCTGAACAAATTTGAGCCCTTTTCCACATCTTTGTATTAAAGAAAGAACTACCACTTTGTAAATGACAAGAGACAATATGGGCATTTCTGGGCAGTGTAAAGAGAGATAAGCCATACAGAATGCATCAAAATGAAAGATAGTCGGTTTGTGAGACGTTTTTGATCAAGTCATGCAGGGCATCACTTAAAATTAGTGTATAAATAATTAAATAACATAATAACATTATTCATTTTTTTCAATTACATTTATGAGGAGAAATATTATATACATAGTACACACGACAAAAATATCTGATATTGTATTCAAAACTGAAATAATGCCGTTTTCAATCAATCAAAATTATGCTTATCAGCTGAAGTCCTTTTAAATAAATATACGGCTCACAACAATAGATTGACGTAGATGGAACATGAGTTGCGAATGTTTTTGACGGATCATATCGGTCGGTTTGGAAGGCAAGAGCAAACTAGTCACAAATGAACTTACTCGCATTTCGCCACGTGGATGGTATGTTTCATCAAATGGATCAAATGACGTACTGGCTGTCGAATAAACCTAAACTCGAGACACATTCGTTGTTTAAATGGTAGCAGACGGCGTTACACGTCGAGCGTTCCATGGCAAGAGCCTAGCCGACCACGGCCGTAACACGTCCCATTCTATTTGCAGGAATGACCCTAGCATATTACCACGTACATGACAACATGAGCGATAGAAGGAGACACTACGCAGTGAAAACGGGCCATACATTCGAATACGCAGTAAGATAATTTCACAGTAAAATATTATAATGATTAAAATTTTTGGATATTAGGCCGCAGCGGAATCCTCCTTCATTTGCACTCGTGAGGAAAAATTGGAACAGATTAACTATTAAACAATTACCTATTATATTTTTTTCCATTCCGTTTGTGTTCAAAAAGTCTATAAACGCTGTATGTGATGTAGTTTACGAACTTCAGATTTACTTGTAATTAAATAGTTTAGAATTTTCATCTATTTTTGTAGTGGGTCTGAATAATTTATATCACAATTCATTTTTTTTGCCTGTCGCATTCCCAACAGGGATTCGACCATTGCAGTGCTAAGTACTATGTTTAGCTCAACCATGAATTAATTTTTTGAGGCTGATCGGAAATGATAGTTTATTATGATTCCGGCGATTCTTTGAAAAGCACAAGATTTATATAAAACTAGGGGCTGAGCGCTAGTAGGTAGTACTTAGTAGTAGTTGCTATAATTTTGGTATGTAGGTGGTGGGGATTGTATCGTACTTAGTATCATAAAGTATTGGGTTTTTCAACTGGTGCAAAGTTGTAGCAGAATTAGACGTTACAACTTTTAAGTTTTCCATGATTAGTAACTTGCACAGTGGATAACTCAGACAAAAAGTCGTCAAATCAGATGTTTGAATATACCAAAAGATAGGTAATTTAACTGTCCACATTTTCCCAATGTAATGTACCTATCAATTTTTCAACCGTTTTTGCGTTATTCAACAATATTAGTAGACTATACACGAAAACATGACATTTTTCAACTTTAAACGTTCATTTCATCTATTTAGTGCGAAAGAAACTAAGAATGAACCATATATTATTGATATACACATCATCAACTATCATTCTGCTGAATTTGAGCAAAATCCATTCCAAAAAATTTTTCGCGAAAAATCCAAGGGGTACCCCTGCGATTTTTTTCAACCGAACAGTTAACGAATTTTTACTCCTCTCTCAATACAGATAAAAATCTGAAATTTTTTGGAAAGTTGTGTCTTGCCGAGATGTATTTTTGTGATTTTTTTTATTTCTCGAAAAAATCTGCAAGTGGTCCAAAAAAATCGGTTTTTAAAAGCTCAAAAATTGGACTTTAACGGTGATTTTCGGGGTCAAAATAAATGCGAATCAATTGTTTTATTATGCAGGAGTCTTCATTTGAACGCCTTACACACGTACATAGCAAAAAATTTGGTGAAAAAAATTCAAACAGAGCCAGAGAAATTATTTTCCGTAAATCGAGTTTTTCGCCGGCCGAAATTCCGAGCTCCGCTGGCATCGGTAATAGTGAAAAATTAAATTTTCATTTTGAAAGCTATTCTTATAGGAAATTTAACGCTGAATCCGAATATGACGTCAAAACGGCGGAATATGACGACCAACATTAGTTTTTTCCAGTTTTAGTACTACGCGGTTTCATGTTTTCAACTTTGAAAACCCGTTGCAAATACTTACAGTACTGTTCAAATTAGATTATTTAATGATTCCTACAGGAAATTAGACGTAGAATTAGAATTTAAAGTGAAAAAAATCAAATTCGACCGATGTTAATGTTTTTCGAATTTTTTTCGATTTTCATACTTTTGAAGTTTCAACTTTGGGATTTTTTTCGTCACCTTCCCGAAATTCTTCTTAATATTCTTAATTTATCCATGAACAAAATGCGCTCATAAAATCTTATCGCGTTGTGAGAATTTTTCGAGAAAATCGCGGTCATCTGCGGAAAAACGTTAATTATCGGTCGAATTTGATTTTTTTCACTTTAAATTCGAATTCTACGTCTAACTTCCCGCAGGAATCATTAAATAATCTAATTTGAACAGTACTGTAAGTATTTGCAACGGATTTTCAAAGTTGAAAACATGAAACCGCGTAGTACTAAAACTGGAAAAAACTAATGTTGGTCGTCAATATTCCGCCGTTTTGACGTCATATTCGGATTCAGCGTTAAATTTCCTATAAGAATAGCTTTCAAAATGAAAATTTAATTTTTCACTATTACCGATGCCAGCGGAGCTCGGAATTACGGCTGGCGAAAAACTCGATTTACGGAAAATAATTTCTCTGGCTCTGTTTGAATTTTTTTCACCAAATTTTTTGCTATGTACGTGTGTAAGGCGTTCAAATGAAGACTCCTGCATAATAAAACAATTGATTCGCATTTATTTTGACCCCGAAAATCACCGTTAAAGTCCAATTTTTGAGCTTTTAAAAACCGATTTTTTTGGACCACTTGCAGATTTTTCCGAGAAATAAAAAAAATCACAAAAATACATCTCGGCAAGACACAACTTTCCAAAAAATTTCAGATTTTTATCTGTATTGAGAGAGGAGTAAAAATTCGTTAACTGTTCGGTTGAAAAAAATCGCAGGGGTACCCCTTGGATTTTTCACGAAAAATTTTTTGGAATGGATTTTGCTCAAATTCAGCATAATGATAGTTGATGATGTGTATATCAATAATATATGGTTCATTCTTCGTTTCTTTCGCAGTAAATAGATGAAAAGAACGTTTAAAGTTGAAAAATGTCATGTTTTCGGGTATAGTCTACTAATATTGTTGAATAACGCATAAACGGTTGAAAAATTGATAGGTACATTACATTGGGAAAATGTGGACAGTTAAATGACCTATCTTTTGGTATATTCAAACATATGAATTGACGACTTTTTGTCTGAGTTATCCACTGTGCAAGTTACTAATCTTGGAAAACTTAAAAGTTGTAACGTCTAATTCTGCTACAACTTTGCTCCAGTTGAAAAACCCAATACTTAATGATACGAAGTACGATGCAATCCCCACCACCTACATACCAAAATTATAGCAACTACTACTAAGTACTACCTACTATAAAAATACCTATAATAGATTCCCACTCTCCATACTCAAATAATAAACTACTACCTACCTATACCTATACTATATAGTATATATTATATAGTACTATATATAGTAGTGATAAGGACACTACCCCCGAGTGATTTATGTATGGGCGCGATAGCTGAGGGGGGTTGGGCGGCGAAGCCGCCAGGGGCGCTCAGCCCCTAGTTATATAATATAGATACATTTATGGCGTATGCCTTCAGGAATTTTAGCGCTGATAACATATTTAAGTGGATACGCATTAACTAGTAGATCTGGAAGTAATTTAAAAGGCATTTTCTACAACAGGGAGGAAATGATGATTCGAACGGTCAGCGGAGACTATAAATACGATCGTGATGACGTGATTGCGTGACCAGCTACGTTTTGTAAACACTTTTGCTCCGGTTCGTTTTTTTTTTAAGTACGTTGACAGAAAGATCATCAGTTTGTCGTAACGAAAAAACCGAGGTCGGCCTAATGATTAGCCCGTTGTGGATAAATTTCTGTCTAGTAGAGCCAGACGGATCTTAGCTAGCGCTCTATTAACAGTGGAAGGCAGCAAAATATGAATACGGAGTAAACACGGGTAAAACAAAAAGCGAAAAAAGTTTTGTCCATATATTTATGGAATTTTGTTCTAAAAATAAAAATCCCCATCTTATCTAACCTTGTTAGATATCAACAGCCAAGAACGGTGTATTTACATTATCTCCACTTTCCTTACGTCTTGGAAAGATCCGAAGTGTTTTTTCTGCATTAGAAAACACGTTTTTTTTTTTTTTTTACTTCGTTGGTAAAAAAAGGCTCCAAATGGTTAGGGGATGATGTAGCGAGTAAGCTGAAGGGCTTGTAATCTTTTAAATTCAACCCTCGACGTTGGGTTCCCCTTCGATGCCAGTGTTTCGTTGAGCTGAAGAGGAAGAAAAAGAAAGCTTTGAGTCAGCAATTGAATGTTAATCAGAAATAACAACCCCAGCTCTAGTGAGAGGGCCCTTTCGGCGCCTGGGATTTCCATCCCATCGGGTGAGCTTTTATTCAACCAACGACCTGTGACTAGTTAAACAGTCGATCTAGGGTGAACGATTTCATTAAATCAGCTCGATCTCTGTATGGAATGCCAATAGCTCTAAGTTGATTTTCGTTCATTGCATAATTCGCTCGAAATTCAGAAACAATGTTGAGTTTACTTAAAAGAAAATGGGGGGAAGCACTCCAACTGGACAGTGGTTTATCACTTGTAATTACCATTGCGTCAATTTATTATCACTGTATTCAGCGTTTTAAAATCGATTAGAATTTATCAATATCTTAACACTCTCGGCGCCACCAAATTGACTTTATTTTCTGTCCATTTGTTCTTCTGAGGCAAAGTAGAACTATGGAATTCTGTGTATGAAGCAGTGAATTTATCGAAAATTATTTCAGATTATTCGATTGATTTTATTGATTTCTGTTGTCCGTGTACACGTGTAGAAATTTCAGTTGAGCGGACAATAATTAGGTATCATCATCAGGGTTCACGCGCTAGACTGTAGGAGGACAATCATTGATGGTGGAGGGGGTATGGATAATCAACGACGGCTAAAGCAGAGGGATGCCAAAGGTTTGCGTCTTCATGACTTGCAGGTTCTCAACGATTCAGCCAAGGAACGGCAACCTCGAACCGTTGGCCGAGGATTAAGGGACCCGTGTAATCTAGGGCCGACCATTTCGTCCTCGTGGCCTTCTCTCATTAGGTTGTGTGCATACTACAGACTCGAGAGGGGTGCTCTCTCCGCACCTAGACTATGGCCGTTATCATTGTGCCAGCTGGTTTTGTTCTTGCGAGATCCCAATCATTTTTGATGACCCTGTGGTGTACACGTGAATTTTCCACAGACTGATTAACCAAATCAACGAATTATTTAATCAGTAATATTCATATTAAAGCCGCTAAAAAATAATTATACAATTGAGTAAGCGATCAGGCTACAAGTTTGTCAAGGAACAGGTTTTAAAAAAATGAGGCTCGCAATAATAATGCTTTGAAACTACTTGATTAATCAAATTGGCCGGAAAAGGGGAAACATTTTGTTTTTTGCCTACTGCTTCTCGTAACAGTAGGTAACATTTTATGTTGAGGTAGAGTGATTTTAATTCTCATACTTCCTATTGTTATTATAATTTACAGATTCATACTTACATCATCAGAAAGTTTTTCATTCTAACTCTTTCCTGAACGACTTTGGCGAAAAATGTTACCTAAGCTGGTTGCTAGTTTCAAATTGCAGACACTAGATTATTCCATGTGTGATGTTCTTTGAAGCACACAGGGTATACCTTTATTTGTCAAACGTCACTAACTCGGCCCAAAACTCCGGTTTTCATTCCTATTCACCTGAGGAACTCGAGAAGAGAGTTTCCTAATTGAGTTTGAAAGAGAACATTCATCTCTGCGAAAGGGTTTCGACCAGCTCTAATCTCCTTGAACCTTCCACTCTCTCCTCTATCCTTTGTTTGCCAAATGATTCTCTCACTATCCCTGATAATCCAGGATTATCCTTGAAACAATGGGATCCATCGACAATGGAGCAGAGGATTAGTTGGTTTGCAGTTGGTTGACGTTTTGTTTTTCTCTCGTGGTCAACAGGAACGTGTCAAAATCTGTTTATCTAATGTTTTGAATGCATCGCTGATTTTATTTGGGTTTCAAAATAAAACTTCAAATTTTTTTAAACTTGTATCACCTCGAGTTTTAATCAAATGTTGGGTTCCTGCACAGCAGTCACTGATATCTAGTCACGTTTAAGGAAAAATCCTTAAATTGTATTAAACGTCAACGTTGAGGATGAAAGCAATGTTGAGTAGGTATAGACCTCAAAAATGAAGATGAAGAAGAAGAAGAACTCTAAAATTGGGGATAAACTTTCAAGTTCAAGACTAAGTCCGGAATTGACTATTTACCTAAAATCTGAAGATAAACCGCATTATTACAGGTAAGGGATATTAGTGGTATATCCTCACATTTTTTTTGGTTTAGAGGAAAAAATTATTCACCAAAATTTTTTTGTTTGTTCTTTTATTTATTATTATCGTAAGGATGTATTATACTGTATTTTGTAAAAATGGGGGACTAAACTTCACCAACTAGTATAAGAGTTTCCCTAAATTAGCTTTAGTATGGTATTGTACAAACAGTACGCTTCAGTACGTTTCTGAAGTAGTGAGACATACAATCGGCGAGGCAAGTCGGTTTTAATAATGTAAAAAAAAACGACGAGGAAGTTGGAATATGACCTTTCCTCTTTGTGCGTTCCGGTTGAAACAATAAAGACATTTTTATTATTTTCTTTGGGCGGTTCTTCACTAGCTATTCCAATTCTAACGGAAAAGACTAGCAAGAGAGTTTTTTCCTAGTAGAGAATGAAATCAAAGAAAAACTGTTTTAACTTCTACGAACAATATCGCATCCTTCGAATTTCGCTTCAGTCGTTAAACAAGAACCGAGATTCGTTTCGTTTGCTAGGTTGGCAAGCATGATGCTGCCGTTCAAATGTGCTCTGAGCAGCTGAAACGGGCTACAAGCTTGATCGATGCACAGTCAAGTATTAAGTCCACATTAATCTCTTAGGTAATTATTGGTACGCCTTGATCAGGTTTGTCAATTAGACACTGGGAAGCGCGAAATTGGAGTCTGATGGAGGAGCGGTTGTTACTTCCGACAAGATAGAAAGGGTTTCGTGATAGTGAATACGGTTGAGGAGAATGGTGCAAATGGGTATTTGAAGTGTAAGTAAAGCACCAACTCCTCGCTATCAAGTACCAATCAGAAACTTGCCAGACGCTCTGTGAACACTATCACCAACAATCGTAAGTTAATGGTGAATAAGAAATTCTTATGGGAAACCAAATGTCAGTGGAACGGTTGCAGGTTGAGACGGCGTTATTTTCTAAACCCCCCTCAAGATTTTGATGTTTTACGTTTCAAGGCATGCAGAATCCGAATATCCAATAAAAAAAATTCTGTCCATCCGCGGTACGCCGTCAACACTTCCGACCGAACTATATAATCTAAATTCTTGGAATTTTCACCAAAAAACAATCTTGGACTGACAATGATTCTTAATCCAAATCGGTAACTCAATTTCAAGGGTATTTTTGAGGGGGAGAAAATTCGTATTTTCAAACGTTTTCCAGAAAAATGTGTAATTGGTATCAATTTCTATAGAAAGGAAACTGAATTGAATGAGACCATCGAGGAGTTTTACTTCCATGTTTATGTAGTAAATAAGAGTATTTTGAACTTCCGAAAAATCTAATTCGGCCGTACTTCCGAAAAATTTATTTTCCGAAAAATTTTTGGTCGTACTAAACTCAGGAACATTTTCTGAACAACTGTTTGTGTGCCCATCTGTCTGTGGTCCAAACGTGACGTAAATCCTCATATCTCCGATTCATTCCAGAATAGGGCAACGACTCCATTCAGACACCTAGGTATTGCCAATAGGTTGACCAGAAACTACGGGTTTCCTATCGATCGGTAGTTGAATGAAGGTTGTATTGGTTTGCGAGGGCGATTTATTCAGTGTAGGACGACTAGCGTACGACATTACTATGCAATGACCGCGGGTTCTTTTCAAGAGTACGCGGAAAGACTGAGTTATTTAGGAGCAAGTTTACGTGACGGAACTCGCAGGAAAAATGTGGAGCGAACGTCAACCTCGGAGACTGCATTGTTGATTATCAGACTGTAACATGTGGTTTTTGGGAGGGAGCTTCCAATTACCTCGCATTTTTTAAAATAACCATTCAACGTTTGAGCTTTGAATTGCTGTTGTATCGCGTACATAGGTGGTGACTGTATGGTTATGTCATTAAACATTTATTAGGTGAACGGAAACAGGCGGCAAATAATGTTATTCATTGAAGAGCTTCGCTCGGGTGAATTCGAGCAAACGTTGGGAGATCAATTTGAATCAATATTGTCAGTGAATTCGAATTACAACTATACCAGAGTACCAGAGTAGAAAAATAATCGCTGAGACTATGTTGCTGCGAATTTCGTAGAGAGAATTTTAGTAAAGCTCAAAAAATGTAAATTGTTACATCTTGATGTAATCTAACTTTACCGAAAATGTCAAATTTCTATCCATGTAAACTTGATATTCAGGGAATTAAAAGATAATTGGACCACCAATGTGTCCTTTTTTTTATTCGGTAACGTTTTGTAGAAATTTTCGAGGGTTAAAGTTGCGAAACTAGCCCTTAAATTTTAAAAACTATAATAATACGACAGTATTAAACATGACATTGGGTAAAATTGTACAAATTCAGTGACTCGTCGTACTTTGAAAAGCGCGCCGGTAGCTTCGCATCCAAGTTGAATAATAAACGAAAAGAATATTTCATCAAGAATAACCAGAGTAACAGAATACTCTCCTCAAATGGTTCCGGTGAACGATAAGCCGGTCCGGCCTACACCTCACTCCCTCAATAGCAATGAATTCTCCTGAATTATTTATCAACCCGTATGAGAGAAAAGGATTTCGCCCAAGGGAATCTGCCTCTTCTCTCCTCTGTTTTCGAAAGCACCGAAAAACTTTCCGGATTTATACACATGAATCAATGTCAGTGAATCTTCCAGGTCCTAAGCTAGAAGAAAACCCGTGTGGATACATTTTGGACAACATGAATTTATTGCTAGGAAATATTAGTTTTAATGTTACCAATTGTGACACGGTATATTTTTTGAAAAAAAAAAAATTATTACTGTAAGCCCAACTTACCAATGCAATTGAAGAAACGAACCACCCACGGTTTTCGTTCAGAAAGTTCACGTCATAATTAATATTAAAACGTTCCATTTATTAAGCATACTAGAAATTGTTTTTCAGTTTTTCGCTCGCGTTCCGTACTAATGAAAAGCGTCCTAGATTTCCAAACTTTCCACAACTTAGAATCCAACGAGTTTCGCGAAACAGGTGGTGCCCTCCGGAAACGATGGAAAGCCGGCGGTGGAATTAATTTTCGATTAAGAAAACCTCATGGCTCATTAAGACGGAAGCGGTCGCTGGTCTAACGGCTGAATAGTGAATTTGTTTAATTCATTTCGAAAATCTCCATCGCTCAAGCACCTCTACGCGTCTCAACTCCAAACTTTTCAGCTGGAGAAAAATGAAAAGCGATGTGAAGAGAAATGAAAGCATCAGATTCGCTTCTTAGCTGATATCTAGGTCACATCCTTGCTGCAACTGGTACAAACTATTGGATAAATCTAAATCATGGAATCATGGATGGTTAAACGATTCGTATTTGATGCCTCCGTAATTTGGTAACGTGGTAAATCTATCAGTTGGAATGCGCAAAGAGACGAAACGAGCGATGGAGTGTGAGAGGAAAATTGAAAGCAATGCCTTCTTCAATTCGAATTAACGATTCAATAGCCACGTTAAATAATCGTATTTTTAATAGATAATACTGCTTGGCAAAGGCAAGATCGTGCTGTAGAGAAACGGATTTTATTCATTTTAGATCAGCGTTATTTTTGATGCGGCCAAAAAAATGCTCGTTACATAAGATGGTCTAGGATTGTCAGTTTTTCTGGGAATGATTAATTTTTCAGCGTAATTTGCGAAATATTATACATTCTTATGAATACGAAAATAAAATGTAATACTTTTTGCTACAGTAAAATTGTGCTTGTAAATACAATAGCAAGAAGTGTGAACTTGCAGTGATCTCTCTCAGGGGAGAAGTAGATACAGAGGTATACTGATCTAAAACGCTGCCAATTGGCGTTTATCATATAAATGTAAATTTGTGTAACCTTTCTCAAAAAGACAAAATCAAGCCACTGGGGGGAAAAGCGTTGGTTCTGAATAACGACAGACTCCAACATTAGAGCCCACGGTGAAGACTCTCTAGAGATACTGCTAGAAAAGGCATTCGAAGAGAAACCAGGGCGTCACTTGAGTGTGCCCATGTGCCTTCACTTCGGTTCACTTCTTCCTTTTACTCTCCTCCTAGGGCTTTTTCAATTTACATTTAAATGGGAACATCAACTCCGAAGGAAAAGAGGTACTCGTACTGGGTGCAGGGAATATAGGCTGGATAAGGAAGGAAAATAGTCGTTGACTCGCCCGGCGAGGCGTTGTTGCGACGCTTTTACCCCTCACTATAGCGTCAAAATCGTCTCAATGCATACCTATCCTAGCAGGATTGTTCCTACGCTGCCTACTTGGTCTTGGTGATTCTCAATCCCAACGCATCCAAGAGTATCCAGTGTTATACCTCTAAAGCTGACTCGGTCGTTTCGAAACATCTCCATGTTATTTCTACTCGGCCCATCAAATGTTTCCAGCTGAGCGGTATTCTACTACGAGTCTGCAGCTGGTATACGACCAACCTGTCCTCCGACCATTTCAACAATACATCGTCATTTCGCCAGAAACCCATTTCCCGAACGAAATGGAAATTTCTGCTTTTTATAGGCGATAAATTGATGCTTCGCTGGAACCAAAAGCCTCATTCCACCGAAAAAAGACAATAGGCCGAATACAGAACAATAAACTGTTAACTATACAATGAGTTAACTGCCCATTTTCCGTTTTTTCTACATTTGATTGTCTACTTGTTAGGTTGCTGCTAATTTTATCGATAGAAAAATAGATGCTATCAGGCTTGATTAGGTCGAAACATCTTAGAACTCGAAAACTGTCAGTTCATTCTAAAGCCCCTAGTAAGCCGAAACTTTTCCAATAATGAACAGGCGGCGTTTCATTTTACCAAGGAACTAAAGGTAAATGAGTACGCGGAAAGTTATATTCTCAAAAAGGGAGCTATCAGATAATTTCCTTTCAAAACAATGTCACGCCAAAATTGCAGAAACTTCAATCCCTACTCTCTTCCCTAATTTCAGTTCAGCCCGGTGGGATAAAGTGCAAGCGAAAGATAAATTTAAATAGTTCAAAAGTGTTGGCAATGGGGTTTAAAAATTGCAGGTGATAGACCACGTCTTAATTACATCAAATCAAGAAGGTTATAAAAAATATAATTAACCAACATGACCGCTATATGACCACTGAAATCCACAGCTGTAAAGGTTGGCTCATGAGTGGGTTATGGTAAGGATTTACAGAAAAGATCTGTATAGACCAATGTTTTTACCAAGTACAATTACAATGGGTTAGTAAAAATCCATCTCTAATAGTAAAGTCAGAGGAACCTGAAAAGGTTCACTCATTCAAGTCTGAATTTTCCCTGTCGGTTCAATACAAATAAAATGTTCATTTGATTCGCAGGTGTTTCCATCATTTGACGACGGAGAAACGGCAGCCCTTGACCAGTAAGTTATGTAAATACGTGAATCAATTTTCTCAACTGATATTCGGAGACGCGTTCCAATAAATTCTTTATATTTATACAGTAAAAATACCAAAAAGGTGGCTGGAGAGACCGGAAAAAGGAACTACACACCGGAGCCAGCGAAAAGAGGGCTCAGCATCGAAGGGCGAGTCATAAATATCAGGTAGAGGAAGAGGATCAGGATCGAGGCCGAAACAGGAATACGGTGTTGGGAAAAGAGGAAATGATGAAGTGTGAAGCCTGGTAGTGACAGAACCTGCTGATATGTGTGAGGCCGTTGGACCAAGGCCAGGGACCGGAGGCCTGAGGGTTTACCGTACGAGCGAACCCAACCGAAGCCACTCACAGCCGTACATCGTACGGAAGCCGGATTTTCCATTCACAGACTTCCAGCCATCGAATGTCGAATAGCTATAACTGGAAATCGACAACCCGGGTGACGGTGACTGAGGTGGTCATATCACATGCCAATTTTACCCGTGACATCAACGCATCGTCATAATTTCAACCTTCGCCTCCCCTTTCGAAATAATTGCTTGGCGTTTTGAAAATTTCCTCGACAATTATAGCGTTCCTATTGTGACCGGAACCGAGTTGAGCGGAAAAACTCCAGGCGCTGTAAATAGCAAATTGCTCTACTTCAAAATACTCTCCCGGTGTAGAATGAAAGCTCGGGGAAAAATTGCCGTGTTTGTCTCCTTGTCATCGTACTATAAAGAATAATACGAAGAAAGTAGCTGTGCGTTACCTGAAATAAAAGTAATTTAGCTCATTAACTGTGACAAAATTTCCAGAGGAACAAATTGATTTTGATTGGTTTTTTCACGGATAGGTGACAATTGTCACTTTTTGTCCACAGATACCTTGTACGATATTTTTTCAAAGTTCAGTACTACAAGAAAATTTTACAAATTCATCTCTGTTCCAAATTCGACTTTTGGACAGTTATAATACTCCAATATAAATTACGAAATCTTGAAAGCAGAAAAGGAAATTCGCAACTTAACTTTGTGTGAGTGAAGAGCCGAGACCTTGGCTTTTGGCGGTCGCTCGCTTCTGACTCGTTTTTCACATCCTTTATAACGTAAGGAACCAAATCTACTTAGCCATAGGGCGGAGCCACTGCGTTCACCAATACACCATCCAGCTCATTGACAGGTATTTTACGCACACCAGTGTAAAATATTTCTGAACGTACTGACTAGATGGTTTTCCTTAGCCCGACGTAACTCGACAAGACGTCGTAGACCTGTTCTTGTGTTCGTGCGAAGCTATCTAGGTCGAACCAATTTTTCCAAACCTGCTGCTTTTGTCTTTCGACTTGGAAGCGAAGGCGGGCTCGGTGAGAAATACGATCGGATTTCTCGTGTCTGAACACGAAAGGGAAAAAGCGATGGGCAGAAGGAAAATCGTATTGAGACGGCGACGGAGACAGAATACATCGGCTTTCCGGATGCCTAGTTGATACCAGACGTTTCTCCCACTTGAAAGTTGTGGAGGGAGTGAGAAAGTGAGACTTCCTGCTCGCATGGGCAAGATAAGGACGGTGGGTAGAGAGAATATGAATTTCACCTGTCCGAGAGCTCGGTGAACCGTTCGGTTATTCCGACCGTGTTCAACATCTACTGTAAAACCACTGTTGCAAAAGGGTGCCCTGATAAAGCCGTAGACTACTTCGACAGGCTCGTAAAACAAACCGAATGGATGCAACGATAAAGTCGTAATCACTCATACCATACCTAAAAATATTTTCTTGCAGTTATACCATAGGAATCATCTCCCGTATTCTTGAACCGGTCCGAATATTTACCGCAATAAAAAAAAATTAAAAAAAGCAATAGCAGAATAAATAGAGTAGTGAAACTGAGCTCAGAGGAATTCATTCAATCGGATAAATTTACCCATTTAGGTAACTTTTGGCCACCATTGGATAAATCTCTTCATTCGTATTTCCTAGGTCACAAAAGAACATCATCTACACTGCATAAAAAGTTTTAAAGAACTATGTTACGAATTTTTCTACTTTTGACAAAAATTTAACTTTGTTCATGACGAGCGACCATCTACGACTCAAGTCATTCGTCTCCTATTTTCGCTTTAATTTCGCACTATTTCCCATATTAAATTTACTAGAATTTTCAATATGCAAATGAACTACCAATCAAAACGGTTGACGATTGGAAAGCATTTTTTACGTGGTCATCAAGAACTCGCTTTTCTACTCGCCAATCAAACCGCTGATAGGACTATCCTCCTTTTGCAATTCTGTATTTCTCATTTTACGAAAGACCTTGACAAGAGCGCCCTGAGGAATCGTTTACAAATATTTGCTGAAACATTTCGCCGCTTTTCTGTTATTTTTGACCACTCGAAAGATCTTAGACGGATTCAGAAAGCTTCTAGTTGGTCTGAAGGAAATACGCGGAGTAGAGAAATGTCAATACTTTTTTCTTCCACCGTTTGCTTGCCTTGTCTACAAACACCTTTTTCCTTCTCATTCGCTTTGATTTTATTCTCAGTTCGTGTCCTCTGCGGGGAAGAGGCAGTTTCGTCACCTGTTGAGTCTTATCGAAATGAAGATAGATTTATTCCATGCGGAATAATGTTGTAAATATATTAAGATTTATGTCTGATGTTAGCTCTGTCTCACTAAACGGCCTTAGTATCAATTTACAAGCGAAAGCTAACGAACTTTGGTAAAAAAAAAACGCTTGAGTTCGTCTACGAACATGAGCATGCCACATGCTAAATGTCGATTAATTTTATTTCGCGTATTATTTTGCGATTTGCTCCAATAGAGTCCAAGGTAGAATAAATTGTCAACATTAAAATAGTATGCGTATAATTGTTACACATCTTTCCCCCTCTTCTAAATTCCCCTCCCTACCACGCTTGGGAGCTGTGCTGGGAAGAGAAGGAAAGAGCAAAACGAACAGGATGGTAAAGGTATTTTTACGCGAGAAAAGTATGTGGCGTTCCTTGGAAATGTTTTCAAGTCCGGTTCGCAAAGATCGTGTTGTCCGTATGGTGACCGAATAAAAAAATGTGACGTGGTGTAAAAGAAAGGAAAAATGCGAGCGGAGTGGAAGAATGAGCAAAATGTAGTGAAAAGAAAGGAATTATTAAAATGAATTTTCGCAGTGGAATAGCCGAGGGGATGTTCAACCGTTGGTATTTTTTACTAAACCCTTACATCAACTCGGCCTTTAAATAATGGCATCAGGGCAGCACCCACTTCCGTTCGGACCATCGAGTGAAATACTCGCCGAAAGAAAAGAGGGAGAGAGCTAATAGGAGCCCTTCAGCGCTTTTCGGTTCAAACTGGGAGAAATCCGACTGTTTTTATTTTTATTCGAAGCCAAGCTCAGGTGCTCGTACGAATCAACCTTCCCTCTTCCCTTACATTCCGTACAGTTGACCTTCCCTTTTCGCTCCGTTATTCACAGTTTTAGATCAATAGCAAATATCTTGCCCCTGACATTTTTCCCATTTTTTCCTCTTCTTTTTTCTTTCTTTTTTTTTTTTTTTTTTTTTGTTGTAGCGCGCAACTGGTCGTAGAAAACGAAGGGGCTCGAAAAAGGCGAGATAACGAAATGGAGAGGTGTACCTACGAAAAAATTGAAAAACGTGTTTGCGAAAACAATGGCCCTACAGACCCATCAACCCTAAGAGTTATTTTGCCTGTTAGAATCGTTTGGCCCTCTGTTTTACGACGACTCTTTATGCTCGTTGCAGAGTAAACTAAATATTTTTCAAGAGGTTTTTTTCTCGATAGCATGCTTTCATTGCTCACATTGTTCATTGATTGGGCATCTTATCCTCGTGCATAATTATTGCTTTCTTTCGGTACAACGCGTCTCCTGCATTAACTAGATTCTATGAATATTTTAGAGTACAGACATCCATTGACTACGGTGTTAAGGTAATTCGTGAACGAAATTGTCCCTAATTTTAAACTCTAAATTATATTTTATTTCATTCTAATTTTTACCTGTCTTCATTACTAAGTATTTTATTTCCTATGAAAACTTACAAAAAGTTGAACAGTTCCAATTAGTTTTTTTTTTTTTTTTTTTTTTTTTTTTTTTTTTTTTTTTTAATGCTGCCTCGGTTAAATCATTTGTTGTTGTTTTCCAGTTTCCGAAAAATTCTTTATTCAATATTTTTGATTCTCAAGGATCTAATTGGACTGATGTGGATATTTAAAAAGGGAGTCCATTATAACTGAGCTATTTATACATCTCTTTTGAGAGCGCTCTGACATAAAAAATTTTCCGTGGAAAATTTCCTTAAGGCAGTTAGTTTGAATAAATTGATTTTGACGAATACTGTTTTATGGGGGACCCAGAAATAATTCAGCTTCGACGTGTGTTGGTTGAACTCTGAACAAGGTCTGTTGCGTTGGTTGAAAATTGATGCAAGAACGAGTTGAAATTTCGGCGGGGAAGGTAGTTCTAGTAAAGAGGAGTTCGTTCGGGAGGTAGGTACATTAATTATGGATCATAATGCGAGTACGAGACGAGGTCGGTCTGGCATCGTGAACAGAAGACAGTGAGAAGTGGGCGAGTGGCCAACTGCTGCAACTAACATCAATCTCAATTATGAGAAAGAGGAAGGAAGTACCACGTAGGGAGGAGTCGAGAAACTGAGTCGGTCCCGTTTCTGTAAGCCCTTTCACAGCTACTATGCAGGCTATGAGGACACAAGGCACATTTGGCAAAGGTACTGGGCTCATAAGACTCGAAGACGAGTAAATCTCCTCATCAAACGGCAATATTAGGTTAAATTAGGCTGTATTCATTTTGCGCCTAGTTGTTTCCGCAAACATACTGAGAGAATTTTCAAGAGTATATTCTAGGCGCGTAGAGCAACGAGGCAGAGTTATTTAATACATTTATATAGTTAATATTGCTATTATTAATTTTTTCAAAACCGAGACAAATTTCATCTATGCTTCCATAGGTTTGTGAAAGGTCGTTGTATCATTTTTTCGACTTACTTTACATCGATACGCTTGTATCTCTACGTATTTTTCTACGCAGAATTATGATTATTGCAGGAGGGTCATTCTGCAGTGTGCTAGCAATAAATAGATGGTTTCACTGAACATGTGTGACTACGAGGGGTACGACGATAAAGGCTGCTCCGGTATTAACTTCCCACGTGTAACTTTCCCACCATAAAACGAAGTTACCACTCAGCCTCCGCACTTATGGTTAACCCTCGGCTCGTTGCGTTGTTACCATTACCACCTTTTCTCACAACGTTTCTCCCACTGAAGCTATCCCTTTGCAAGCTATAAATCCTCTTACAACGGCCACACACCCCCTCGTCATTCAACGTTAATGGTGACATAAAAGCACCTTCAAGTCTAAAGTGGTGTACATCTGATTAAAGAAGAGCAGATTTGGTGTAATCGGTTTAATTCGATTGTGCGTTGCTGAAATAGAATCGTCAGTTGTGATATCGTTCGAAGTTTCTGAAGGTACATCGACATTAACAGGAGTTATAACGTGCACAATATTTTCAGTCCTAACCTATGCCAGGATAATGCCCCATGGATTATCGCTCATATTAGGAGGTTGATAATTCCCTGGCTACAAAGAATATCCGAACATAGTCGAAATCCATATCGTTATGCGGCTTCGCGACGGTTTTGAGGTAGCCAAGTCCACAAGTCGACAATTGGGTCTACGCTCGACTAAAAGTGCACTCCTTTTTCATGAAAATCATCACTCCCTGTAGAAATCAAGAATCAGCTTGGAGGTAGCCAGCTACCATTGCCATAGAGTGCAATGAGCAGCATAGTAATTCATACAGTAAGGAGAATTGATTGTATAAAGGAGAATTAATAGAGTATTTGACCAGAGTTTCAGCCATTTTCTGAAATGAGGAATCAATAGGAAGTTGTTGGGTGGGGTGTTTTGATTTTCGGAAGTACCACTGCCTGGTTTCGAAACTAGTCAGCTACTTGGACATTAAAAAATATTTTTTGGGCATACTTGAAGTTGTTGCATGCAAATGGAGCAAAGAAACTTTCATCATCCAGAAATAATTCAGGAATGAAGGGGTTGAAGAGTGCCACAGTCATTCAATACATCGTATCAGCAGCCATCGACTGCTGCCAGTGGCTGATCAACTACACAATAATTTAGTCCAGTTTGTTACTTTCTCGGTTGCTGCAAATATTGAAAGATTCCTGCATTATTTGGGTAGCGAGATGAGGCAGGTCTGATTTTCACCTTGATTAAGTATTAAGCATCCAAGGTTTGGGAAATCTTCATAGGACCTCGGTAATTATTAACAACTAAGAACGCACGGTTTGTTCTACACTGCGTCTACTAGGTAGCTTCATTGCCATCTATATTGTAGGTTTTGCGGATTGGGTACCTAGGAACACGATGGCCTGCGCTGCAAGGCTCCGAATGAGATGGGGCTGCTCTCAAAGTCAGGCGATTGGACTACGTTTGGCCAGCATTGGGCGGACAAGTTGAGCAAGGTTCGGGTTGGGACGAAGGTTTTGCGAGGAGAGACGGTTGCGTATGGAATAATTCATAAGTCCGTTCACGTAGCTCGCCCACGCCGACTGACGAAGGTCGCCATTGCTTCGATTGCGAATGTACGCGAATGGTAAATTTGACGTGGGATGTAGGCTCGTCTCTTTAGTATATTCCGGTTTGAATTCAGAGCCACCCTCGAGGCCGTAAATGTCAATCAAAAGTCTCCGATGAACAGCTATGAACTCATATCTCTCAGCAGTCATACCGGTTTAATCCGTCAGAATCGGAAAATTCATGGGACAGAAATCCCGTCCATCGCTCAAACTTTCAAAGATATTTCTTCGAGGTAGTGACCGTATAATAAATCAAAACGGATGTTTCTGGAATTTTTTCCAACGCATTGTGCATTTCTTAACCTCCTTTGGATTTTTGACCTCCAACAGTTGGAAGTATTTATTTATCGTCAGTAGACTTCCTCATGCTAGTGATGGTTTCCTGGTGCCATTTAGCTAGTGAAATACGATTGACATAGTGAACCATTGAAATAGTGGTGAAGCGAAATAATATTGATGGCTGTTGCTAGAGCTGCCTTCCATTCCCAATTCCAGGTTTCCCATTTGTTCCTCAAGTAAGATATTACATAGATTAGCTTACCCAGTATGAGTTGGTTATTGTCAACCAACTGATCCAAAATTTTGTAAATGGTTCGCCGAAAGAGTGCTACAACCACAGGATTGAGAGCTAATCGGTCGAAAAAACCGACCGTCGAAGGGCTAAGAAAAGTGGAAAAAGTGACATCCGTTCGAACCTATAAGCCATTAGTTTTTCGAGGTCAAAGTTGATTTAGAGCCAGCGACACGACGGCTTTGGGACTCCGAAGCGAAGGAGCGTGTTCGAAGTAATGGAGTAGAAACCATTTCGGTGGGCCAACGAAAAGTCCAGAAAAGAGCTTGAAGAAAAAAAACAGTAAAAAGGAACGTCGAGTTGTGGAGAAGGGGAGGTTTGCCTAAATCTATTTCTGATTTTCTCACATTAGGTGAGGTCTTTTTCTCCAACCATCGGTGCTAGGGGTAAGTCGTTTATCTTCATGAAACTCTACCAGGCATTAAGACGTTCATTGTTTGAAAATAGTTAAGATCAAGAACCCTAAGTTTAGGCTGTGATGAGGCTGAACACTAGCCTGATTGCTGCGTATTTTTCTCCTGTTATAACGAAAATATAATTTTACAAGACATTAGCGTCATCCAGGCCATCTATTTTTATGATCGCTGGAGCAAATATTTCTAACTTCAGACGAGAGAGGCTGACATTGTGATCATTCGCAGCATCAATCATACTCAGAAGTAATTCGAATGAGAAATGCCCTGCAAAGAATAAAAGTGAGAAGACTGAGTCACTTGGTTTCTATCCGCTTCGACCTACCGACTATTTTCCAAGTTTTGCAGGTTGTTCTCAAGAGTTATCTTCCTTATTTCCGATTAGATTCGTCGTTCAAAAGCCATGCCACTAGATCATCAGAGCTCACTAACGTAAAGTGATAATTTCCTTGTTCGACGCAATAGTATCATTAATAGCATAAGTTCTTCTCGCGAGCCACTAAATTAATGTATAAATCAATGCCCAACCGAAAAATAGTTAGATACGTGAAGATGAATTCGTTCGCATCCCACAAGTTGCGTTTTCGATCATTTATTCCCTGGGAACGACTCGTCCAAGGCACATGTTTCAATGGCTTAGTCCCATCTCGCAGTTCAACAATGGGACATTGTTGTAAAGTGACTTGCGGGAGGGCATTCCAATTAGGTTGAATCCCTGTAGAATGAATTGCGACTCCGATGTATGTCCTTCCAGTTTCCTGAGCTGAGACAGTAGCGATTGTCAGTGGAATCGAATTGAGCCGAGTGAGGGTGTGATTGCGCTGGTGTAAGTGAAGGCTCTTGACCTGAATCCAGCAGGAATGAGAAAGACCGTTTTGGAACTAGAGGAGGGTCAACACCTCGAATTGCTTCCACCCAACGACCAAGAGCCACCTACAGCTAAGTCCAAGCTTTCGCGCAAAACGCGATAGAGTTCGCGAAAAACTGTTGCACAAAAAACTACCCAATCTTCGAACCCTCTGATGTTATTAAAAACTTGAATCCAACCTCGCCAATCATTTTCAACTACGTCGTAACATCGAATCAGGGTAAAATATGGAAGATTGTGGCTATTCCATCGCACCAATTGTCCACCAATATCCAGCTATATCTCTTGTCTTTTGGCTTAACCACAACGACTCACCTTACGGCGTCTATTAAGGCCAAAAAACGTGATGCTGTTGTAAACTATAACAACACATGCTCGTTTTATATTGTATGATTCAGAGTGTTTCAGAGAGATTCATAATAGAGTGTTTTTGGAGCTAAAAACGTCACTCTGGCCCGAGTCTACTTGTCTCGGGCTCATAGGTATAAGCTGCATCTAACTTCTCGGACAAAGCAGGAGTGCTGCCTTTCACACTAAAGTATGAAATGTGGGAAATGGCCAAAGAGCTCGAATTATTCAACGTACTCGTGTTTGCAAGGGTTTGCGAGCCCTAGAATTCTATAGACAGAATCTAAATCCACCCCCAATCCTACGATCTCCCTCAGCTGTCACGTAACGAGTCCGACGACGGACACTGTAGAACGTAACATTGTCCTGTACTGTCTTCTGGCCAGGTGCCTTTTGTTTCATCCCTTGACACCCGCCAAGTTCACCCTTCTATCAAGCTTTTCTCGATCGACAACAGCTGCCACTCTATGTGAAAGCTCTTATCCGAGAAAGAACATCATTGTAAAATATAGTTATTCTCAATTTTCCTCCTCTTTTAAACCTCAAAGGGCGCAGTGAACTGTCATAACTTGTTGTGGTCGCCATAGTTCCAGTTAAGTTTTTAGCCTACACGGAATAAATTTCCTAATGCAAGGCCAAAATAGGAGAATGACAAGGGTAATTTTTCTCCGCTATTTCCCTTACCATATCACCGAGCACTTTCAACCCTTAGGGCATCTTCAGCTTAGATTCATGTGGTCCCTAGTCCCTACGATTCCAAAAATCCTGAACAGTTAAAATATTGATAGAAACGTCCTTAAACAAGGCCTGATTCAGCATGCGGATGTACAATTGATTTCGACTGATATTTTTGTTGAGCAGCGATGAAAGGCGGCTACCTATAGCCAAACTGAGAACTCCTAGGTCAGGTCTCAATCCAATTTACGATGACGAAGAACGAGTAAACCCACGAGAATACGATACCATCAGCTCGAAGGCCGCTCCAGGCGAATTCGCCTTAAATTAATTCTCCGCCAGTCGGTTAAAAGAGCTAACTGGGTGAAAAATTGTGAGATGCACTTTGCTAAAAATAAAATCTGACGCATATATCAAACGAATGGACATAACATGACTACGGAATTACTCCATTGATATTCACTGTAACGGTTTATAAATATGAATGACGCCACTGTAAACATTGAGTGTCGGCAAAAATATACTTCAGAGGTAAAATTGTCTCTTTTTTTCAATAATTGAGCGGTGAAAAAATCAATAAGTACTATAGCCAAGTCGTGGTGCACATTTATAAGGTGCCGGTACTTCATTTCGGAATATTGTTTATTTTCTTAAAATGGTGTATTATGAAATCGAGAGATAAAAAAATGGTTTCCTCATTTTTAAGCCGATTATTGGTGACTTAAGAGGACAGATTCATATCTGTCGAATGTATTTACACTGTCACAAAAAATTATAAATCAACATGATTTCTCGATTCTAAAATATGGTAATTCACTGTAAAACGCGGAACGAAAATTCTCATCGACCGAGCGAACAAAAGGTTCTTATCTCAGTTTGATGTTCCCAGTCGCAAAGGCCATCCTTGATTAAAGGTTGTTCACGTGATACGTCGGCTTTGATGCTCTCTTAAGTAAATTTCAACTCACTCAACGACGCAACTTTCCGACGCTTCTGAAATGTCAAATAAAGTTCAGAAGAATCCATCGCGCCTGAGGTCGATATTTTTGAGCTACCGAATGCAATAAGTTGCTTGCTAGTCTGAACTCGAAGCTTTTTAACGGTCCATGACTTCTCGTAAACAAGTTTCAGGCCCTAATTTAATCTTTATCGCATTCTTTCACGCTCGTTCATCCGAAAGAGTGTATAAAGTAAGAGAACTTTGCTGAAAAGTTTGTTTTCGAAGCTAAGGAATTCCTTTATGTATGACTGTTATCCCTTTCTCATTCCCCTTGTGTTCAACACCTTCTTATTCTTCTTTTTTTAGAACAAACCAGACGTATGATTGCGTTGGTTCCGAGAACCGGCATGACAAAGCAAGCGCCTAAGTACTAGAGTTGTTTCCACAATTGTCGATTATTTAGTCAACATTTTGATGGAAAGCGTAATTTTGGTGGATAGCGTGGCAGCTTAAGATATTTTGAGTGTACTAAGATGATTTGATTTAGATGGGAACTCTCAGGTACAAAGGAGCGCATTAAGCGCCGTCGTAGCGAACGGTTCCACTGTCACTTCGATAAACGACCTTCAACGGCACTGCGATCAATCTTGGTAGGATTTTGCGATGGAGAACCGATAGCTATTGAAATAGGTTGCAACAATACAAATCGCTACAAGGAATGGTCATGTATTGTAAAACCATCAACGTCGAATCTGAATACGCTAGTACAAAGTTGTCGTAATCACGCTTCCGCTTCTTCGATCAAACATCGCCCTACTATTTAATTGAATTGTCGGGGAGCAAACATTTGAATAGTTCTTTCACACCGAAAAAGTGTCTCCCGTATCATCCGAATAAATCAATATCGGGCGAGCTGCTCTGGAGAAAAGTAATTTTAAGTATATGAAATGACATAAGAAGTACTTAAGTTGGAACACAGCTACAGACAATACGGCAAGTTAAGTGTATGAAGAATCATGCTTCTCAGAGAATCAACGCGAGCTAAAACCTTCCAAGTTTTTGATGATGATAGAAGATCTACCCATATGCAATTATTTGGTTTTCAATAATCAGGAATAGGGTCAAACTAAAGCTCATTGCATCTTGACCAAACTTTCGGTAAATATATTCTCATCATTAGGGCCACGAAAAAAATACACTCTCGTAGGCCTTCAATCGTCATCCAAAACGATAACCCCTACACACAACTCAATTGAAGCACTTGAGTGGCCCGACAATCCACAGAGATTTTAAGCTCAATAAATAACCTATAAATAATATCATGACTGTTATAAAGTTTAGGAACAGACATCAACCAGGAACGAAGATTGACTTGATTATCATACCTGGTACTATTGTTGTGTATTTGAAAAAAAAAAATCAAGAACGGCGATCTAATTTACTATTTGGTACGTATTAAATAAAAAATGGCACTGTCCCTAATATAGAATACTCGTCTATTGAATAATTTTTATTGTAACTATTAGTAATATCACAGTCGTTTAAGTGCTTCAAGTAAGTAGTGTGTAGTCGTAATATTATCTTTGGTGTCGATTGCCGGCTCTTATGCTAATGTATACTAATTTTCGTTGTGAGCTCTGACTATGGAATTATATTTACCGATGAAGCGGTGAGTTTTTGTTTGACCCTATCCTTGATCATTGACAGCCAAGTACTTCCAGGTTTCTCCTGGTTATCAAATCGCTTTTCCATTATGAGCGGAGTGGCTTACCTTTTGCAGCAGCTCGATTCGGCGAAACGTAGATGCTGAGCAGTAGAAAAAGAGCGCACGTTAATGCGCTTGAAACTGACCAAGACATTTCCAAGCCTATGCCATCCCTGGAAAATTAAAAACAGGTAATTAATAGAGCTTATTTGCATCACCGATTCTGAATAATGGCAACTGATAATCACCTATATTTATATAATACTGAAGGTATATTATGATGATTGAATATATTGTATCAGATGTACTAACGAGAAATTCCAAGTTTCTGTAAATTAATCAGAGGAAATGACAATTAAGATGAACGTTACACGGCTGAATCTTAGAGAGTAAACAACTTTTGAGACATATTATTCAGCAGTTCCAAAATTGCTAGTTAGCTTTACATTTAAACTGGATCCTATCATAGTCAGCAAGTTCTCTACCTATCTTCGGGCTGGGTACTTGAATTTCCGCTCTCTTGGCTGACTAATTCGCTTCTGCCCGTATGTTTGCCTTTCAAGAAGCTCAGAAAGTGATGCTAAGCCTTGGAAGAGGCTTCAGTAGTTATGTTGTGTGGAAGTAGCTTAGCCAGGCCTGATTCCTACCAGCACCCTTGCTACCAGCAGGACTGAAGTGATGCGAGGGCGAGAGAACAGGAAAGGAATACAATCCGCTCCGCCAGGGCCCCAAGGCTTAATTCGCGTTGTTCGCAAGACAAACATCCAACTAACTCTAGCTTCTCACTTGTGCTTCTCGAGGGAATGCGAAAACCGCAGGATTTGACTAAGAGATTAACACTCTCTCACGCTACAGCGACTATCACGGCGGATACGGATGACCGGAGGTCCACCATGTTCCCGATGACCTAGAAAAACTTTCATTGCAAGTAGAGCAAAAGTCACACATCCTGAAAGCAGTTGAATTAGTGCGAAACGCATTTACGAATTTCAAAACTCACACTATTCGGTTTGCCCTGATTTCATCTTGATTTTGCGTCCAGGATTTTTAATTATTTAAAGACCACTCATTTAAGATGAGAATTTTCGTAATCATCTCAAAGATAGGTATCCAATGTTGATTTTTAGAGTACACAGCGAACCGCTCTCTGTTCAAGAATTTACATTTTTTTTCCTATTTTGTATTGCTTATCCGCTTATTATGTGTCGACAATTTGAAGTTTTTTGCGTTTATCTATGAAAACGGTTCACCAGTCTAATTTCGAAAAAAAATTCGAATTCAGTGTAGTTTTTATATCAACCATATTTCAATGTACACCGATTTTCTTGATGGATGATCAAGGTTTTTTTTTCAACGCTAGTTTTTTGTCGGGTGCCGAATATTTTTGTGTAATTTCTAGATGTTTACAAAACAGCTCGATTTATTATTTGGTGAGATTTTTCGGATTTCACAAACTCCAGATGTTTCTTAAGCTTTGCGACAATACGTCGTAATATATCCAGGATTACTTTATTCGCTATCGAACAGCGTTGACACGCTGCCGCAAAGTGACCTGTTAAGAAACCGTAAATGTCCTCTTCAAGTGAAAAGGTCGTAAGTCTTCGCTGCCAGCGAGAGGTTCATTTCTTTTCCCTAGCGAAAAGCGCTCGGAGCCAACGTCTCTTATCTGAAATTAGCTTCTGTTTCGTAGCGCGTTGGGGCCACATAATTCACTCCGTCCTATTCCATTTACAGCACTAACCTTCCCTACCTGGTCTACTTCGCAGCTGCCATTTCCTTTAGCATGAACGTTATTTCGCCTGGTTGAAATGAAACTCTTGAATTCGAGAATGAAATTCGTTAATTTCCTTGTGGGCAGCATATTTAGGCACGTCCGTTAACACCTAGTCAGTTTGCTGTACGTTTTTCTTCGGAATTTTAAACACCTTTAATCAGCGAACTTGTTAAAGGATCTGCCTAAGACTACAGAGAAACTGAGAAATAACTAATATAATATATAGCAACTATACTGTACCATCAGTCGATTTCTAAGAGGAAATACGATCTGAGTCGAACGTGTTTAGTTATTTTTGTAGAGACTGTTTTTCGTCGTGATCGAACCAGTTTTGTCGCATTCGATAAACCACAAAATGGATAAAATCGCCATACAATCCAACTGATTATATTGCGACTATTTCCTTTTCAATGTGGAAGACTGAATGTGTACTAAAGATGCAGGTTTTACTGATGGGAGATAATAGCAAATAATTCGCCTTCTCCGTTAAAATTCTGAAATAAGAGAGGATTTCCCAAATTACGGTACGTTTGAGCTATTGTTTCTTATTGACTGCGTTTAAACAAGCGATCTATCTTATTACATTTGAACTTTATTTTCATAAGGCGCACCAAACTCTTATGTACGCTAGACGAGAACCAAAACTGGATTATGCGCTGGAAGATACCAAACAACCATTAGCAGTTATTTTATCAGAACGGAAAAATCTGTTTCCCAGCGGAATAATCTTGTTCAAATGAGAAATCTTCCTACGTAGGGAGACAAGAGTTGAAAATTCAATTGTGAGGCTCTCTAATGAAACATCTGACTCTTTTGCGGTCGTTCACTTTCAACGTAATTAGCCAATTGATGAACCCTTTGATGCGGCCACGTACAAGATCGACCGGCGAAAATTGAAAACCGTACTCCAGAGGTCCCTGGCCACCTAATCAAATAACGACGTACCTCGCCTCACGTTTTCCAACGATGTTTCCATCAAGAGGTCAAACGAAACGGTACCTTTGATCATTCATTTCTTTGCACGTTTTCTCTATAGGTCTTCCTCATTGAATGGCATCATTTGATTCTTCGCTTCACTATTGTTAGCAGTTTTTAGCCGCTAGTTTCGTAATATTGCAGTTTTAAGATAAATTTGAACTATCATCGTTAATACGTATTGTTAACAAATTACTAGATCGAATGCGTTCCAAAGCATTCTCTCCAAAATTAACTTAGATATATAAAACATTTTAAATTCTAATACCGAAAAATTATTGAAAAATTAACTAAATACTAAACGACTAAAAAATCCATCTATCTACTAAAAGCCTGAACACTGAATTACTAAAAAAAGATCTATTGCGAAGGAAATTTATTACTATGGAATGTTTCAGTCGCTTCTTCATTCCCCTTTCGATCCGGCTCATTCCATTCGAAAGCGATAATCCGCATTCACTACAATATCATGGAGGCAATTTTTTCCTTCCTTCCCATTTGCGATGAAAAGTTCTTCTATTGCGTTTCGCATAGCCTTCAGCTCGTACAACAAAAGGCCAACCGACTGAGGATTGTCTTCAAAGTTGACGCATTTGCATACATAATGGGGCAAAGCGCGATGGCCCGGGTTTTCAACCCTTGGTTGGGGTAGAGCCAAAAATTACTTCCACCCACAGCGATACTTTCTGCTCGCATTCCACATTTCATTTCGGCTCAAATGAACCGAGCTCCCCAGGCGGCAGTCCTACTTGTTTACATAATTGCTTTCCTTCCACGACGACTTTTTGCACCCTTTCCCGGTCGAATATTCGGAATTTCAAATGAGCTCAAGTCGCTTCGAATTTAACGAAATAATTTTCTTTTCCGCGATTTACCATTTTCGACTGAGAAATTATGATTTTAGCTACGTCAACAACTGACGAAATGTAAGTTCATAGCCAGATCTTTGAGGAAATCACCGTCGGTCCATTTACTTTGCCAGTTTTGCTAACTATAACGTGACCGTAACTTTGGAACGAATAGTTGGTGTGAAATATAGTAGTAATGTCGATGAAATCAAAAGGCTACGATACATCATCGGTAAAATTATTATCAGAGCTTTCAAATAATAATAAAAATATTTCTAACCGTTTGTCGCGCACGATTGAACGTGCGTAAAGAAAAGCATTATTATCCTTGAAATTATTTTCGGCATCGGAAAAATTAATTACAGCTCTACTGTTCGGCGTGAACTGTTAAAAACGTAATTTTCTCCGACTTTCAATTCAGTAACTTTTTCAACAAGTTTCAATCTTGAAACTAATAGTAGAATTGGATTGCGAGTCGCTAAAGTTTCGCGCCGATTTCTATTCCAAGTAACTTTCCTCGCAACGCGCATAATTCCTCTTTGTCCTCTTAAAAAGGAGAAAACTTCTATCAGCAGAATAAAAAAAAACAGGAAACTTGTTATTCTTACTCGGAAAATAAGTTCCGAGTTGTATGGGCTGATTAGTAAAAGCTTTGCATTATGTTTATTTTATTAAAGTTCCACCTCCACTGTTCATTTCTTCACGTCAGGTGGAAGTATTTCGCTTGAACGGATAAAACTACTAATTACTTTCACGTAAATAAACTAGTGTTGTTCCGTGTAATTCGCAAAAGCGATAGAGCAACTTCAGCAAAGCTGTCCATACTAATCTTGCACCTTGCGAAAATTCGAATTGGAGGAAATCGTTCGGATTTAATTGTATCCGAAAGATATAATGCCGAAATCGATGCAATTTCGGAAGGTAAAAATTATTTCAATCAGGAAATCTCATCAAGCACTAATCTTTTTTCTAATGCCGAAAGTGAAAAAGTTAATGTATTCTACTCAATTCACAGTTTCTATACATAGCTGAATAATGTCACTGGAAACCAACGCCAACGTTTCTTCCAAAACTTTAGAAAACGAGAAGGAACGCCGTTTAAAATAATTAATGGATTCTTCGTGGCAAAGTTGACATCGGAATGCTCAAGATGCACAACACCAAGTCATATTTGGCAGTTTTGTGCCTGGGGTCCGTTTCATGGGGGAAACGCCTTTACAAATTCGACTCGCAGGCTTCTCAACACAAGGGCAGAACTGAGAGGTAGGATGGAACTGAGAAGCACCTTTCGACCCAGCTTGGAACGCAACTATAGTGAAAAGCGTAACACCATTAATCAAAGTCAACATTGGAGGACGGCTTGAACAAGCCTTTAATATATAGCTTCCTCGCCAGGCTATTTCACAATGTACCACGGCGCAACGGAATGTCACGCGTTCACAAGGTAATCCGAATGGAAGGTATTAAAATTTTCCTCATCAAAACTTTCTAGCGCTGTTCATCAGTTAGGCGTTTATTTTTCAAGACTTTGTACATTTTAGGACACCATTGGATCTGCTCGTGCTAGAGTTTAAATATAAAATCCTTGCAGGACTCGTTTGTACAATCAGACCACTTCCTCCTGACGGTGTTTAGGGTCTACAAAGGAAAATGCGGTTCATATTTTATAATGTTTTTCAACTGAGACATATTGGGTAGTTTCCTGGAGAGACTTTAGAATTACAAACCTTATGAGATCATGACGATGTCGATTTTTGCATCGATTTTGGTGTAATCGCTGATTCTAAATGTATAATCGAACTTGAGTATAAGAGCAAATCAAACAGCATTTCTGCTCATCAAACACTCTCCAACTACAACGTAGTGAGATTCTACAACCTTCAGTTATTTTAGGAAAGGATATTGGCAAAAGAGTTTCTCTTAGTTTTGTCACTCTTATACTGGTGAAAGTGATGTTGATTTTTTTTCGCTTGTGTCGGCAAGTGTCAAGGAGATTTCTATGATAGCATGCGGAGCCCTTGGAAATCCAATCTTGGCTACGGGTCAGTTACTCGAGGTCACCCCAGATTTAAATAGCGGGATATCGCTGTCGCGAGATATTGGAGAAGCAGCTTCGAAAAGGACTTATTGAAACTTGTAACAGGGTTGGCGTAACAGAAATCGAGCATTATAGGCGAAATCCCATTTACGTCAAGTCCCATAGTAACTTTTAGCGACGATGGAATGTTCCACGCCGAATCCTCTTTCTATAAGTGCGAGTGAAATTCCAAATTGAGCTCATATTAGGCTCAGTAAAAATTCCAGCTTGTTTTTTAAATAACTTTCATTGATAAACAAAGGACACTCGCGATACATTTCATATCTTTCAGCACACCGCTGTGATAGGATTCCAAAGATCAAGCTCGTTCGGTCACTTCGCATAATTAAAAACCCCATTTGAAACTCTAGCATCAGCGCCTCTTTTGTTAATTACTCTTTGCGTGGATTCACCCAGAGGTATCATGCTACGAATCTCATTACTCTCTTTCGACCCCTGTTGGTGCCCAATCTTGCCCATAATAGAATCATCAGGAAAACTATAAATTTATTGTTTGCGAAAGCCAGCTCAACTTCATGACCATCCATCTACGGTCGAGTTGTTGACACAAGAGAAGGCCAAAACAAACCTTCCCGACCGTTGAATAAACATGGCCGATATAATTGAAATGGGCGATGTTTGAAGCAAGAGGGCAACAATTGTGCAGGGGATACCAGGGTAGATGGAGGAATGACCAGCCTGGCCAATAGGATAACCGATGGAATTTGCATTACAATGGCAGATCTACCGCTGAGTGGGACGAAACTGAAGTGAAACTGGGCCATTAGCCGAAACACGCGCTATGCAGTGTTGTTCTTCTTGCGGTATGGCCCACTCGAAAGTGGATTTCACCGACAGCGTTTGTCAGGGGTTGTACAGAGGTTTATCTAAAGCCAAATGTCGATATTCGGATCGATATCATTATAATTGGAACGATATTGCTCTGGATTTAATCCAGGCACTTAGAGCATCGACGCATCGATTATCAAAACAATTACTACCAATAGGTAACGCTGCTAGCACGAAATCGTAACACGCATCTTCATGTGTAAGATGATAATATTACACACTTGGGGGAAAATTTCTTCCAAGTCTGTTTTGGCGAGACGACAAAAAATGAGAAATAAAATGTAAAAAATATATGAACTGGATCACTAAGTTTTCTCCAAACTTATTTCGCAAGGTGTATTTAAAATCTTGTCCGAAACCGAGTAAGAAAACGGATGGTAGCTTGGAAACTTCCAACCTATAATTGTCGCGAAAAAAAAGAAGTTCCACACAATTTTTACAAAAACATGCGAGAAAGGGGCGGAAAGAGCGAAGAAATAGATATGCGAGGTCTTGTCTGCTTTCAGTCGTACAACTATCAGCTAAGTATGACTCGTCATACTAATTACTGATTCGTTATCTGTTCGAGAACTTACGAATCACGGATTTGAATTGGTTCTTGATCGCTGAAGCTGGACAAATCACCCTATCTTGACTGCTATGCCCTTCACTAGCCAAGATTTAGTAGTGGCACGACTTGGCTGTCGTGATCCCACTCCTGATTTATGGGCCCAAGTTTCGGTTCTTGTCGCGGGGGTAGAGGACACAAGGACCTTCCGGACATGAACCAGAAAAGCTGTACTGGGTTCAGTTTAGTTGGAACTCTGTTGTGTTGTCTTCCTCCACTTGCCAGAATCTGTCCCTCTTCTCCGCAAAGGATACCCCATCGGTTACTAACTGCAGATGCTTCCCCCAAACTCAGCGACCGCCGACTGTTTCTTCCCTCGTTTAATTCATGATCTCCGGCCGGCCCACTAGGCGTACGTTTTGAACTCCTCCCTTTCAACTACGCAAGGGTAGCGACAGCGACAACGAGTTTCACTTATCTCCCAGCAGGAAGTGAGAAAATGCTTTCAATTAACCCCGAAATAGTTGGGTTTTCCAACATCTTCTCGCTCCTTATTCGAAGAAAATCTCTAATTGTCTGGAAAAGAGAAAAAATTTACCCAATCTGGGAAAGAACAATTAAGAAAGAATTAAAGTCGATTGTTACGAATAATAGGAATCCCGGCGAAGAATATTCAACAACGATTTATATGAATATAATTAATTTTTTGCGGTTTGTGCCAACTGTAGAGATGACCAAAGTTCATTAAACGGGTGATTTTTGAACCCACATAATACGCATTGGCTTGATCTCAAAATCGATGGTCGTCTTCAAGATTCATTTAAGAGTTCGGGCGTTCACACCGAGCATTTAGATCTGCTGACATTCTCGATTGATGTTTTGGACTAAAGGCCTGATTTATTTCGGATGTTTTACCTGAAGTTATTTACTTCATCAGCTTATCCTCCAGTCAACGTATCGAACTATGGGTTTCTAAAATTTCTAACGCTAGCACGTCCCCTCTTCTCACTAGCAATTGGTCTGCTTCTAGTTAGTATAATTTCTATCTCATTATGTAACTTCAAAACCTAAAACTAGCATATAAAAAGAATTTTATTCATTTTCTCATTCAACTATTAACACTTTAACAATTACCATTTTGACAATGCACAAGTTTTTACTCTAAAAACCATCACGATTTAGATTTGTCTAAAATTTCTTCCGGCTCGAATGTCACTTTAGAACCCTCACCTATCAAATCACTTGTAAATATCTTTATATTCTTATTTATAATAGTCCACTTAAATTACGATCAAGTCGTAATCATATCATTCAAAACTGGAATATGATTGCTAATATAAGTTATTGTAGTTCCCAGGTAACTTCGCGAAATATAGTATTTAACTCCGCGACAACGAATTTTAAATTCAATCGACGATTTTCGTACATTGATCACCCTTTCCTATAGAAGAGTTTGCACATTTATTTCAGAAAAGTCTATCGACATCGAGATCAATATATAAACGCAATTAAATTGGGAGCATAAAGAGACGGTCGTGGCAGAGCACGTCATTTGTGTGGCGGGTGATCGCCCGACGGATGTGCGCCCATTAGCGTGGGATCCTGTCGTTACCTCGCGCATCAGTTCACGGTGCTCCCTCATAGTAAACCACGTAGCTGGCACGTCGGTCTTTGCTCTACGTGTATTTCTTGCTCGCAATAGGCGAACCCATTAAAATGGATGCTATTCAAACCGCAGTCCTATCCTCTCATCAAAACGATTTTCCCTGGTTGCTCTTCCTTTGTCCATATAGGGCGAATCAATAGCTATGGAATTTGGTTGAATTGATAATTAATTTTGACTTGTGAAAATATTAAATTGACCGGCCGTGAGATTTGAAATATATTGAATTTTAGTCTTGATGAATTTAAGCGCTCAGGTAAACAATAAGAAAAACTATCATTTCAACAATCTTTTCAGTGGACTATTCGCTCCACTGTCAATCCTCTACAATACACAACATTTTCAAACGCTAGCAATGTGAAAAGAAATAAAAGATTTTCGGTTAAAAACTGATTTTTAGGCAAACCGATTAGTCAGGCAACTTCAGAGTTGAAAAACAGTATGCATTTTTTAGCTTTTCTTCTTCGATGAAAATCTAAGCTTTTACCTGTTTTGATAACCGTGAAAAATACCAGCGAGAAGCTCGTAGGAATGATAATTTTCCCTGAAATTATAATTTATAATGCGAGAGCAGAGTATGAGCAAAAAGATTTTCCCCTTCAGGCTTCAATTACCTGTTTGTTTTTTAACAGAGGCGGACACGTCCACGCTCGTTTCATTTCTCCGTAGTTTGCTCAACGAATTCCCATTTCCCCCTCATGTTTTGTTTTTTTTTTTCTTTTTTCTCAACCAAATCCAATTTTATCTCGAACTTCCTCTCGGAGAATAATTGAGTTCGAAGGAACAATCCTGTATGGCTTTGTACATTATGTACTTGGAAATTTTAAACCGTTACTGAAGCTGTATAAAAATCTTAGTACCAATTAAAGATGATGAATGTCCTGACCAAAAGAAAAAACCAACTACCGAAATAATAATGAGGTAGGTACTATTTTAAAGATGCTATGAAAAACTGTGAATATGAAAGTTAAAAAAATTAAATTTGAAAACATTTAGTGTTAAAATTCAATGGGAAAACTACGGCTAGAGATAAGGTGAACATTACCCAGACAAAAAGAAGAAAAAAAAAACGAAGCACTTAGTGTGGAATAACGTTCGTCTCTAACTTGAATATCTTCAAAATAACGAGCAGGTAAGAAAATCCTGATCCTACTCGTGTTGGTAGCTATCTTGAGAACAACTCTCTTATTATCGTGTTCACAAGATGTAAGCATGATGGACAGTAAAAAGTTTTGACTACAAAAGATGAAGTTAGCAAAGCGGAAAGTTCAAAGAAAAGCCTCGACTGGAGAACGCACTCAAACGAGGGACGCGACCTAGTTTCGGGAAAAACCGAGGTAGCAAGAAGATGAGTCTCGCGAGACGCATGAAAAGAGACACTATGACGTGCTAATTCAAAATATTTAATTAATACATAGGTAATAATTACTTAAGTTTACTCATTTATTGAAAATAAATGTTTTAATAAGTACGAAATTTTTTACGCCTTTTTAATATTTCTACGCCTGGAACAACATGCGGTTGATGTAGTCACTATCATATATCTCTTTTCATGATAAACTCCAAGCGCGGTACAATATTTTTAGTGAACCTCAGGTTTACAATTGTTTCCACATCTTGCCACGAGAAATGAATTGTAGGAACTACTTGTCCAATGCCGTCGAATAAACACCTAAATTTTGTATTACAATCGCAGTGTATTTTCCTCTGTGGAAATATATTTTTCTTGTGGGCCCAAGTGCGGAACTTGATAAGTGCACTCGAGATGGCGGGCCCATCCAAGGAAAAAGCTTTTGTTGGCTGGTGAAATATGTAGCGATGGCCGTGAAGTGAAGTTTCGCCGCCACCCTAAATAAAGTATTTTTCTTCACCATCTCAACCCCATTCTTATCACATCCCTTGAAGGTGCCCTTTAATTTTTCATTCCCTCTAGAGTGACTTCCATTTATTTAAAAATGCTGGCCAGATGGTGCTAACATCTAGTAGCTCTCGACTTGCAAATAAATAACACAACATTTTGGTCTGTAATATGCAATGCATGAATAGTGTCATCATCGAGTTTGAGTGAGCTTTATTGTCCCTTGCCAACGAAAATCGTTTTACTCATTTTTACGAGTACCTAAGTACTTCTTAATTCATGAAAAATTTATTCAATTCATTCTTGGATCATTCGCATCTCTGTGAAAGCCTTAAATTATGTGCGTGAGCGTAAACAGTCCATTTTAGGGTGCATTTATAAAGTTTTTGTCTGATACATACTAGGGATTTAGTAAATGTTTGAATGAACCAAACCTAATAACGATTCCAATGGTCTCTATAGATACTTGATTCAAATATGAATAAAATTAAATATCGAAAGTTTTTAAATGTTTTCAAGCACTTCAAATCTTACATGCCCAAGTACCAGTCTACGTATTATAATTTTTATTTCTTGTTTTTTACTTTTGAATATTTCTATAAATTACTAACATGAACAGGTTGAAAATATTTCCAGGTTTTGGTTTAAGTAATCTAATAAATACCGCTTGAGAGATGGAAGCGTATTGAACTTTCATAATCAACCGACTAATGATTTTGGTTCATTATTCAATAATAATCCATGGTAATTTTCTGGGTTTTATTTTTTGAGATACGTGTATAGATAGAGATAATTGGCCTATTATTTTGGAGAGGATGTTGGAGAAAACGCTGCAAATGATTGCACAGTGGTTTGTTACTCTTTTGCTTCAATTATTATTTGAGGAAACCTTCCATTTGCGACAGTAACTGTTCCGAAAATATGTGAACGTTTCCATCATACGTCAGATTGGTAACTGTTTTCAAATTAAAAGCTAAATTTCTCGCCTTACGGTATAATTGAAGTGTGTTCAGCATTCCACCGAGTATAGAACGATTTTTATAGCTTCAGGAACTCTCAAGTTATGCCAAATTCTTCATGCCTCGAAACTTGAAACATTACATTTTGAAGAACGGCGAAAAAAAATTTTATGGGCGATTACAATGGTTTATTATTGCATAATATACCTACCACAAAGATCAAATAAATTTCAAGAGTTTTTTTACGTTGGTTTTAAAATAACTAGGAATTCACTTTTCTAAACATAATGATGTTTAGTACTTCCATCTTCCGTATATAAAGTGAATCGATGAAAATTTGTATCGAAAAGAAATGTTGGACATCTAATTAAATAAGTTACTGGCAATCTAAACTTGAAAACCGGTTTCAAAGCACAGTACAAATAATATGCCGCTGTCTACTCATGTATTTTGATAAATTTATGTACCAACTTAATTTTCAGTTTGGTTTTGTGGTTTTCGTTGCACTTAAGCTACATTTCATACGATGATGGTAAAATTTCTGTAAGTAACTTGGTTCTATATTATGTGCTTTTCCTGCCATCAAAAATTTCAACGTTTGGCAACAATGCACTTGACTTACAATCGCGTGCTGAATATTCGTACGACAGAGCGACGTAATGCAGCTGTTGCTTCGGCAGTAACACACAAGAGCGCGCCACGTGGCCGGACCGAACCCAACGCGACACTGAAGGGCTAGATCTCGAAGCGCCCCTCACGTCCAGGACTGCCCTTTGACTCCTTGTTGGAGGCCAGACTGCGCATGTGTCAACCCTCTTGTGCTACATACTGCTAGTTGTTGCTAACTCTTGTCGGGAATTTTCTTCCACCGAGTGAAAGATTTCACCAAAAAAATGAGTTGGAGTTAGCCTTAGCCCTGAGGTTGCCCGAATGGGCGAAAGTGCTCGGCCAGCCAATAAAGAATCGGAGAATGAGTCGCCTTGTTTTTCTCCCCCTCACAGCCCCCGGACATCAAGAAATGCGAAGACAAGGAAAATAAGAGTACAATATATTATAAAAGTATTATCGCATACTCCGAATAAATCGTATATAAATCCTATATTTTGATGAATGTACGAAAAAATAATGATAAATCACTTGGTATGTAATTTATTGCACTTACGAAAATTGTGTCCTTATTTAGGGTAATACTTCGAATCATACGTCGGACTGATATAAAATTGAAACATTTGTATTTTGGAGGTTGAAAAAATATTTTCCAGGAATACGCCTAATTGCGTGCTGCTTGAATGCTCGGTTGCTTGATGTCACCGACTTGTTACAATTCATAAGTGAACCTGTAATGATACGACACAGTCATACGCAGCCGTGTTGTTTGTCTTCGCAATTAGCCTCTAGCCGAGAAAATCTATTGTAGAACCGTAAGCAATGTGGCAGTCAGTCCGTTGTCTTGATTCACGAGTGAACTCATATGAACCTTCCTAACCGACATCGCGTGAGTGCATCTATTTCCTACCAAACAAGATCGCGGCCATTTGTTACAGTGAAACGTGATGAGGTTTATTTTACTTTGGTTAGCCGCAATGTTGTTCCACAATGCCACTGCGAATGATAAGCGGCCGAAAAGATGGATCAATTTTCCGAAAGGCAGCTCGCTTCAGGTAATCAATTTTTCATAAAAAGGCGAAATGGAAAAAGATTATGCAACCTATTCTATAGACATCAAATGAACGAAATTAAAATTAAAGCCACTGAGCTGGAGGATTACTGTGGTTTATTGCTGAATTATAAATCAAAAGTACCAATATTACAACTTTCGAAACTAGTATCCCTCTTGATAGCAACTGCATAAATGCTGATATAAATATGTAGAATGTGGGAGTAAAAATCGCCTGAATTCGTGACGCATATTTTTCAATAGCTAGTTTACTGTTGGCTAATCTCTACCTACGGTACGGAGGACAACGGCATTTTCACCGTTGGTATCACAGTTGGCCTCACTTGGGAAATCCCTGTAAACCTGAGAAACGCCGTGTTCGAGCGTGGTCGAACCTTACACGATGAGCACCGAAGAGATTTGCACTACAAAGTTGAACAATTTCTAGACCAGTAAGTGGACTCCATTTTGTCAGAAAAGAATTTCCATCTGTAACGATTGGAGAATATTACATAATCGGAAGTTCTACAAGCAATGAAAATCGCAGTGTGTGAATTTTTGCAGACAAGGACACCAAGGATCTGCATGCGTCGAAAAAGCGGTTTGCGACGCGAGGCAAATTTCTGGTTCGAAGAAATTGCGATTCCTTCAAGCAATACTGCATGCTATTTTCAAGTAAGCGGGGTAAAATCACCGACTGATTGAAAGCAACTGAAGGGATATGTTATTCAATTCTCAATCGAAAATTTCCATTTTTTCTCTATTAGTTTAATTGGGCCAGCTTGCGTAACAGAATCAACTAGTTTAATGTCTTCTCTAGCTCAACTGAGTCAAATAGGTAAACTGAGTCAACTGTCTCAACTTGATCATATAAAATAACCAACACGTCTAATTAAGTAAACCATTATTTGTTATAAATGCCGAATGGCATTAAACTTGAGGATGTATAATCATTTTTAAAAATGAAAAAAATACTCTGTTGATGAAGTGTTTCAAATTGTTTGAATTTGTCGGTTATGAAAACTAATTCATAATTTTCTTCTGCTCGTAGATTTGACGACGACGAAAGCGACGGATCTCTGTGTAAAAACGAACAACCCTGCGGGTTCAGTATGTTCGACAATATGTCGCCATTTGCTATGTAACATCACTGCGCCATGTTTTGAACGAGTGTTGCTCTCCGATTACAAATTTATTTCCATTATTTGGCTCTTTGATGCAAGTTAACTATGACCCAACTATGAATTTGTGAATAATATATACATTGCATTGTGCAAATCGGAGAGGCCAGAATTTCCCCGATGAAAATAAATCTGATGATCTGAAATTTTTCTTGTCTCATAAGGGGATAAGAGAGTTTCTACAACTACTTTTTCAACGGTCAAATAGGCCGAGATAACCTATTCAGAGTTAATTTGACTGCAAGGGGCCGATAATTTATTTGGCCAATATTGCATTTACTTAGTGCTTCCCATATCGTAATAAAAGAAGAGAGGGATTAATTTTCATGAAAAAAATCAAGAAATCGGCCTTCGGGCAAGGTTTTTTTTTCTAGCTGATTTTCAACGCGTACCTTCGACAGTGCTGGTTCAGACAATCCTTACAAACTAAAGGGAAAAGCAAGTTCTCTTCCAACTCGCTTCAGGCCTCAGTTTGGCTAGACCTTTCCGACGTAAAGAATGATGGTGAAGCATTCGGAAAGACGCAATACCTCTTCCAACAACGTGCATGCTGCTGCCAGGGTCTGAAATTTCCGTCCGAACTTTTGGGACGTATCCAAGGGCTAAGGCATTCGCCGTCCGAAAAGGTTCTTTTTCTTTTCCGTCAAGTTGGAGGTTCTTGCTCGTTAACTAATAGCTGGGCCAGACGCTTTACCGAAACGGCTAGAGCTCAGTGAGGCTTGAGATTCGAAACCAGCTTCCTCTGATGGGCCAAAGTTGGACCGAAGGCAGGTGAATTATTGAGCGAAGTAAATTGACTGGTACGTCTAGATTCGATAAATTAACTATACTGGTCGAACGAATCAACGAGTTTTAGCGGATTTGCGGAAAAGTTAAGGGCAATATACGTTCATGCCTTCTTTCGTGGTACGATTCGGGAACAGAATAGTCTCAAAGTATTTCATCTGAACGTGTGAACGCGAAAATTCTTAATTTCCGCGATGAAACAATTGTGCACGAAATATACATCAACATTGCTCGAGCAACAGAATAGGTAGTCCAAAGGAAGTTCTAATTACCTCATAAACTATAGTGAAATAAAATCATTGCGCTTCACTAAGTTATAGGATAATAGTATTTATTTTCCCTTTGCCTAAGTCTGGCTTATTGAATAAGGGACTGATTTGTATTCGCTAGGACTTCTCAGCTCACCTGCATGGTTACTATGGAAGCACACGTGCTGGTTGTTGAGCCAGATTGCTCGTTGAGGGTTTACGAAATGCCTTGCTGTAGAATTAACTTGGAGAGCTGAACCATTAGTAGAGGAAGCTACAAGGGAGAGGAGGGACTTCTAGGACAGATAGAGCGGTCTTCTCTGAAGCCTCGTCAACCGCGAGTAGATGACTGCGATTTATCTGAGTCTGAAGCTTAGCCACACAAAAGCTGAGAAAGGTATTTCATTCTTAACCGCTAAATTCGTAATGTTCCCTCCAACATTTAAGAGAATTTACGAGAATAGCAAATGATGCTAACTAGCTATCAAGCTAGCTATTAGAAGCGAAGGTTGCATAAAACTTTTACGTTCCTGTAGTAACTTCTATTTCATCTTTTCATCTAAAATCATCATTCTATATTCTCAGTTTTTGCTGTTCCATATTATTTTGGTCTTCTAGTTAAATGGCTAGAATTCAGTCTCAATATTACAAAACTGAATTTAAGGAATAATTTTTCAAACGACAAAGAACATTCATTGACGTCTTGCTGCTGATCAACATAATAACGTTATGCATGAAATGGCTAGGTGCGCTATTCAAGAGCTTCGCTATGGATTTATTCGAGAGAGAACCAAAACGCTCCGTTGCAAAAAAAATGAAGGAAATCTAACCGACAACTATGCGAGCTAAGGCAATGATTATCGGAGCCAAAGCATCTGCAGCTATAAGATACGACGAAAAGCGCTAGGGTCAACTGATTAATCTAGGGATTACTAAAGAAATCTGAGAGAAAATCCGTAGGGCACTATATAGGTCAGCCAGGGGATCATCAAGCAGTGTAACCAGGGCTGGGGCTAATCATCCAATCCCGAAAAATATCAAGGTTGTACAAGGGTCAGGAGATGATCTTGTTACGATACAAGGGCTATCCGTAACCCTGATCATCCAGCGAAAAGCCTCCTTCAAGCAAAATAAGACTTGATAATTAAATCAGCAACGGGATCAACCACGGTCAGTCACTTCGTGTTAGGAAATAAGACATTGCCTATAATTCTCGACTATTCGATTATATTTTTGCGTTTCCAAAGCAATCCCAACAACCAACATCTGAAAATTGTAGCAGGCAAGCGAGATCCAAATTTTGCACGCAATGGTTAAATGTTAGATCCTACAGACAAGAGTAATCTGCAGAATTTACAATAACTTTTGAATAAAGTTGTACTTCTACCGCACTCAAAACTCAAATAATAGAATCAAGAATAGACCCTGTTGCGGCCACAGAGGTCCTCCGACGTGGGCGATACAATACTAGATTGTGGCCGTTTCAAGGATCCAAAAGGGCGAATAGGATTCAATTCGACTCAACTGTAAACTTGATCGTCGAACTCCACTATCTCTCTCCATACACAGCGGTTAACGTGCGTGAAATGAAATGGATCCCCAACTTTTGAGAGACACGGTACGGAAAACAGGGTTCAGGAGAAGGATGGGCGGTTCTCTAGTTCACAAACTAGTCATCGAGAGAGATGACGATTGTTGTAGTTTTCGATGGATGCGTTCACACTCTTGCTTGAAGTCCTCTCAACACACGACTGTTCTCTCACCGCAGCCTTTTCATTCCCGGTTCCCCGTTATTCCGAATCGTATTGTAGCCGCAAAAAGGTCTTGTAGATACTCCTATGGAAACGCTGCGATTGAATATAATTTATTATTCGTTATTCAAAACTGAGGTTGTTTCCGAAGAGACGTATTTTTCAGACCTTTTTCGGATCCCGATTCTTCGATAGGCTGAAAAATAAGGTTTTAAAAAAAATTTACCTAAGTGAGCCAATGTGTAATTTCTGTCATTGACATACCCATACATTTGCTACTACTGAGTTGGGACTGCACACAATTTTTCCAGGTTCAACCGATTTTATTTTCACGTTTCTCCAGAGAATAGAGCATTTATGAGAATCCCGGGGATTGTGAGGGGGAGAAAAACTAGGCGACTCATTCTCCAGTTCTTTATTGCCTGGCCGAGCACTTTCGCCCATTCGGGCATCCTCCGGGCGACCTAATTATATATCATTTAATGTTTGTTATCATGGAAGTACAGGACAAGGAAAGGAACATGGAAGTATCAGGAAGGACAATCATAAAAGTTATGGAATTCTCAAGCTACTTACGTGGAGCAATAGTGTCCACAGCCAAAAGTCGGCTCAGTCACTAGGTTATTTTTATATTAAATCACATCGTGTCTGCCTGGTTTCCCTATGTCCTGAGATGTTGTTTTGGTTTAAGTTAAATATAATATAAAATTTTATAATGGTAACAATATTCTACTTACATAAGTTGGGGGAAAATAATTGAAGGAAAAGTTATCACAGTTGCATTTAGAGGGTAATTTAAAAAATATAAATATACCTATATAAAAATTTTTTGATAAAAGCGATGAACATGGGTTGACTTGAACTGATTAGGAAGGATAGATTCATCAGTTATGTCGGTTCTATATTCCAGGCAAACATAAACTATAATTACTATAGCTAATTTGGTATTTTAACTAGGGATGGCATGTGCTTTATGAGGAGAAGGAAAAGTAGATTTATGAGCATGTTTCTACATGCTACTTACAGTATTGTGAAAAATATCAACTACTCTGCACGCTACTGCGCGCAAAGCAACTTGGTTAGAGTAAAAAATATTTTTAAATTCCCCTTCTTCCTCAAATTTTTCTCCTTCCTGTCGGCAATCCGGCGAAAAGTTACTCAACATTAGTTCAACTGGAAGATTTTTTCATTCTTCCCCTTTCTTTCGAAAAGAAATCCGCCTTCCGTTCTTCGATTTGATCGACGAATCGGATTCTCGTCAATTTTGAATAAAAGTTAGCTCCTAAAGAAGCTTTAACAATGGATTTAGGGCCGTCAAAGTAAGATTATTTGATCATCTAAAAGCTCCATTGTTTTGTACCCCACTCTCTCTCTTGTATAATTATTTTACGTTTGAAAATACTCCCGAGAAAACCACAGAAGTGAATGTATTAGCATTGCGGATGCTGCTAAAAGCAATATCAACACGCGTTAAGCCTTCTTTTCTTCAGTAGCCAATCAAAATACAAGATTTAAAAAACGTTCACTTTTTTTGTCACGTCTTTTGAAATATGTGCTCCTTTCGATTATCCGATTTGAATTTTTAAACAAAATAGTTGTTGAATAAAATAACAAACCCTATTTCCTCCTTTTTCGTTCTCTCAGCTCCATATTAGAAAATAAATACCCGCCGTTCCTTCAGGCTAAACTATTTTATTTCATACTCAAAGGAAAACTCAAATGGTGAGGAAGGACCCAATTCACCTTCATCCCATTTACATTTATAACGATTCAGGAATCGGGCCTAATAACTATTCACTCCGAAAACGCTGTTTTGAAGGTTTCATATATCGTACGGTAACTTCTTAAATAAACCATGTGTAATTCATATGGAAGCCAAATGATTGACTACCTGCCTACCTTCCCTGCTAACCAACAGCCATTTTCTAGAGTAGTTGAAATGCTCCTGTGGAGAGGTAAAGAACGGGTGGCATTTACATAATTTGAAGTATGCACGACGCCCGTTTCCAACGAAAAACGATACTCCCGTGGAATCAGATTGCCTGCCAGAGATGGTAGTTTTGCGGTTTGAAAGTTAAATAAGGTAATGCTCATGTACGTTGGGACTCATGGTGAACGATTTCGCACTTGATCGCCGGCTCTCATAAAACATTACGTCGACCTTTCTACCAGAAGCTTTCAACCTGATGGGATTTCCACGGCGTGAGGGAATACGTTACGGAATCAAAAAGTGCGATACCCGAGTTACATATAAATCCCTTTCAAAACGTCCTTGCTCTGCTTGAAAGATATGAATGCTTTTAAAAACATTTATATTGACGTTCTAAAGGTCACACTAGCTGTTCAAAAAAGCTCAGTAAAGTTAAGAACTATTATAACTATTATATATATTATATTGTGTAGTTGAAAAGGGGAACTCTCATTAGGAAATTAATTATCTAAATTAATGATTTGAACCGTGGGTGCTTCACAGTCGTGTTATTTCAAATTTTTCTTACATCTTCGTTGGAATATTTTTATTATTAAGACACTCTATATAGCTGTAAACAACCCACGGTTAACACGTCATTCAGGGTTGAGTAGGAATTTACTCGCATGGCCTTAAGGGAAACCCTTTGATTCGAAAAAAAAATCTCAACCTTAGAAAAACAGATGCTGCAGCCAAATCCCGTTTATCTCTACTTTTCCTCCGACCTCAACGGTGCGGACCATTAGTGCTTCCCTATTGACAACTAATGGATGTTAACGTGTCGTAGCGTGGATCGAAGGCGTTTGAAAAACAGTTCACGTCTTTATCGGCGACACGAACGCTGTTTCACAAATAAAACAAAGTTTCCCTCCGTTCTCCGAATTCGACGTACGTGGATAAAGAAAGCGGATCAGCCAAGCCGGCTTTAATCTTGTCAGCACGACGCCGGCAATTACTCCCTAGCTCGATAGCAACCTTAGGACCATCTGAACTGGCAATCTGAGCTCGGCAAACTGAACGATATCCAAGTGATCAACGTTGGAGCGTCATTAAACACCCAGTATCCTCTACTCTACATTCTATGTATATAGAATGTTCCTGAATCAGCTGTTCAACTAGTGAATCAATCGAATGAAAAATTTGGGGTTTTTGAAAAAAATGAAAATGATTAAAATTATAATAGTTACTACGGAGTTTTCCCTTACCAATCTGTTTTTGGCGGGAACGTTCACAAATGTTTAAAACAATTACTTTCATAAATGGATGGTCTTCATAAAGCATTATTGATGCAATAGAGGAATAATAGACCACTGTACAATCATTAGCAGCGTTTATTCTTAGCACCGCCGTGGTATGGTCCGTACAATAGACTCCCTTCTTTGTTGCAGATTCAGATTGAGCCTTTTCAACAATATCATGTGTTCGATTCACTATGGATCGCTCTGCGCACTGTACAATCATTACCACATGGCAGATAACTTATGGAGCGGCAGAATCAGCGGTATGGCGCAAGGTGTTAATTAAATTCTATACTAAAATTTAGAAGTGTTTGCCTGATGTGTTTTACTACGCTCCTTCATATACATCAATATAAGAAATTTTATTGCTTTAAATTTCACACCCAGAATTCTTATCGGCTAAAATTATGAGATACTGGATTCGCTTTATAGTTCCTTCCCTTGTAGAGCTTCCAATTGGGAGATAAACTCGCTGCTGTTGAAGATGAAGTGGTTTAATCGGGATAAAACAACGAGGTGATTTGTTGAGGTACTCTCTTCTACATCAGGGGAAGGTTAGGCGTTCAAGATAGAAGACCACAGGTCAGGTGAAGCTACTTATCAGCGACGTTTATAAGATAGCACTGGCTAGCGAAGCGTCACGTTACATGACGTGACTACGAGACGTTACGTTAGCTCTTACATCTTTCCCAGCGGTCAAGCCCTTCTAGGATAATCATTTGATGTTCAACGAGTATTCATCGCCAAGTCACGTTCAAGGTCCATGTCGTTCAACTGGTATCATCTGTCGGACGATGCTCAAATTCAAGAGGAAACCTTTTCCCTCCAAAATAATAATCACTCTATTTTATCGATGAAGGTCTTGATCAAATTTTTTGCAGGAAAAAAAATGAAGAATTGTTAATTATATATTTTGAATACAAGTTAAACATACAAAAACTGAAAAGGGAGAGCAAACTTCAAGTTTGTGTCTGGCTGCAAAACATGAGGCCTTCAAAGGGCGCTGACTCAGTTTTTCCCTCGCAAAAAGTTTCATTTTACGGGGACAGAAGAATCCGGTATATTTTCAAAGGTATCTTTTATTTTGAAAACATAGATTTTATTGATTGTTTCATCCTGGTCAAGGGTTTTTAAAATGTGTATCTTGTTTGTTTTCTGAGGTTTTCTTCAATAGCTATAGAAAATTCTGCAAAAAAAAAAAAAAAACTTCTTGTAGGTCAAGTGGGTTTTTGATATTCTACAAATATCACTTAAGCGGTGTCGAAATGACTGCTCCTAAATTTTCGCCTTCTGCGGTCGGTCGTAAGATAGGTAGGTACCGAATTGGAGTAAGAGATCCTATTCTCATATTCGCTCCTGGATGATTCACCGGCACACGTGCGAAGTAATAAAGCGAAGTATATTGAAATCTACGGATTTTCCCCTTCCTCAGCTTTATTTCAGTTTATTAGGGGATTCAAACTAGAGCTTGGGTTCATATAAAGAGACAATACGGTCGTCAAATATGGAATGAACGATTTCACTGTTTCTTTTTGCGAAATACTTGCTTAGTCAAGGATCTGAAGGCGAAAACCTGCGCAAAATTATTGTTCGGGCAAATACGATAACAAAATGGATTCTTTCGTTATTTTTCCGATCGATAAAGTTGTCAATATTGCATCGTATTTTCGATGCTTTCTCCACATAGTTTAGAATAGTTTCTAAAAAAAAGCGAGTTTGAGTTCAGTTTCAGTTGTCTTCGTAATTGAATAACGACAGATAGGATTATGGTTACACACAAAGAAATAATTCAAACCAATTAACAAAAAACTTAACTCCTAGATCATCGGCTCGTGTGCACCTTGTATTCGCATTATCTGATATTAACTGAAAAAAAAGAATACGAGTTTCTACCGTTGTTTAAAATCACATAGGTTGGTACTTAATTCGCTGTGATCGTCTTGCTTCAACCGCTTTGTTTTAATTGTACCTTGTTGGGAACAGTTTAAGTAGTTCTAAACGAGAAAAAGCATATAATATCCTTTGTTGCCATCCTTGTCTTTGAGATCTGAGAGGGCTCGAAGGGTTTTGCGGTGGCGCGATTAATTCCGATGTTGAGCTGGACCCTTTGAAGAAAAGTGTTTTCTACTTGATGCGTCGGGCTTTTTATTCGAGTGAATCCCACGTAGTTTTAATCGCTTGAAGAGAAAGCGGCTAGGTAATTTCAGATTGAATTGTGTTGGTCAGTTGTAGTAGGTATGTGAGAGAAATAGACTGTTTTGACAGTTCGACTGCTTTATTTACAACAACGAATATAGTATAATATACAATATGGCATTAAATGAAGTCAGTCTTCAGGTTTCAGTCACCGTTAAAAATAAAAATACATATATCTTTTGGGTCACGGGCACGCCAAAGCAAATCATCAAAGTTAACAAAAGTGTTTTCTCTTTAAAATTGTTCTTAAACAAAATAATTGAATTGTTAAAGTCTAATATATTTCAACTTTTCCTATAAATTTCCTATAAATTTTTCCAATAAAATGAGATGATTTAGCGAACAAGATAGTTCTGCATGTGTAGCAGATTTCTAGCATTTCGGGTATTACATGAGAGAATATCAGCTGGGCATTTGAAGTTTTTATATATACACTCGGGCTTTCTATTCTTTAGAATTTTAAATTCGATACGCTTTCCACTTTCAGTATTTTTTTTTTCAAGGGTTCAACACCTTGCCATTATGATATTATTTGATAATTCTGGTAGAGCATAAGAATGCGTCAAGTTCTAGCCAAACGTCTTTGATGCTTGCTTCCAAATTAACTACTAGCAAGATGATCCGTTCCAAGACCCTGATGAGTAGTTGCAAGTTATACTATTGAAGTGACCCCTCATCTTTCGATCATTACTTCGAGTTTCAGGGAGTACCTACCAATTGAACTTACAAACTTTGCCGGACCCTCGTCTAAACGTATTATTCATCATTAAAACTTCCACTAGCAATCACACTCCAGTTATCATCGCAGTTTTATTAATTAGTCCCTCTTTTTCCGAGAAAAAGATTTCACTTGCTCGCTGAGGATGTTTTATTGTTGTCTGAAGAACAATTAGCTAGCGATTCAGGGGAATTTCTGAATCAACAACTAGTGTTTGACCAGAATGAAGTCTAGTACCTTGCACGGTTTCTAAGCCTTTTTCATTTCTCATTTCATTCATCATTTTTTGTATGATCTTCTTTATTGTTAATAACTTAGAAAATCAATATAAAAATTAGTCATCAATTGACAATTATGCCGAACAAAGCTAACGATTTTTTTCTTCTATAAAAAGCTTCATTTACCTACCAATTCTGTCCAGTCAATAGTATGATTGTAATTAATAATTGAAATGACATTCATTTTCAATTTTTTTGGTTTATTGTTTTTGAAATGTTACCTCTTCAAAAAAGGGGACCATCGTAGAACTCGACCTTCTGGTCAAAATTCGACCGACGACTCGTTTTCACGATCAAGCGCTAACAATAAATCTACAACTCATTTATCAATCCCTCATTGTCCGGTATTCGAAGACATTTAGAATGATTCAAAGAAACGCGATTATACTAATGATTTATTGTTAACACCATTCTCCATTTCGAACTAGGTTAGAATACTCTGTAATGTTTGCCTCTTATTCGAGCAAACTTTTGTATGTAGGTATATGCGTTCCGCAACGGGTCAATAAGTTTCCCTCTTTCCGTTTTAGTGAGACCGAAAAAGTTTTATTGGAAAACTTGAGAGCTTTCCGTTTCTTCCGCTGTTTTTCTCTCCGTTGAGTGAGTTTCAACCTATTTATGTACTCAATTTGCAATCGCACTTTTTCTCGCTCGAAACACGCATTTTTCCGCGGAGTTGATATTTTTCAACATCTTGAAACGTATGCACAGTGAAAATAATGCATAGTAATATGTTTGTATCTGTCGACAGGTACATAGCTTAATGAGAAGACCATGTTGTGATATTTTTGAATTTTACACCCAATTAGCTGCGTCAATATTGGAACGATGAGGTCATTTGCGATGGTGCTATTTGGTAAATAGAACTAATTTATAGTGCAGGCCATAGAAAAGGCTGAGGTACCGGCCTAGCCTCAGTTTTTTTCGGCCAGCAACGACGGTAAGTTCGAATTTTTTTCCTATCTTACCATGCAAACGCTTTTTGTCAAAATAGTAATTTTATCATGGATGAACTCAGTGGCAGAACGCAATTTGACATTTACCAAAAAGGAGGGTCAGTCGCTTGTTAATGAAATTTATCAAGACTTTCAGTATCAGTTAATATTTTTATGTGAAACATCTGCAAAATTTACGTTCTTGAAATCAAATTATCTACTGATAGATAACTCCCTAGAACCGATGTGATGAAATCCCCGGGAAAGAACGAGAATCGTTCGATTTAAAATTTTGTGATAAATAATTTGACACTGAGGTCGAATCGTTCACTGGTCACTCGCCCTCCCGTCATCGACTCTAATTTCATATGAAAAGGAACGTATACACCTCAAAAGTTAAAATTGAATCTAAATACCTTGAGTAATATCATCACAAAAATTTTACGTCTAATATGAAGACGTGATTGCGATTTTCAGATGATATTCTTGGTGCTAATCTCTTTGGCAATTTCGGCCTTCGCCGACCGCGAAATTCACTTAAAACCCGGTGATAAATGGTCGAGCGACGTACAGAGTCAAAACTACCCGGCAAGTCCGCCGAGAGATGTGAAAGAAACATGGACATTGAGCACTGATGCCGGTGCTACGATCAAGGTTTACTGTTTAGACTTCCGTTTCATCAGTCCCCCTGAGGTGAGCGATCGTGCGACTAATATGAACCAGGAAAACTCGAGATAACAGCAGCTGGTGTAGGACTACAATTTTTTCAGAATTCCTGCGAACTCGGAGGCATTACGTTTGACGATGGCGTCAACAAAGTGCGGAAGTGCGGCGTTCACGATAGTGTGGTAATTCGATCAGCCACCAACAAGCTGAAGATTGATCTTGTCACCGAAAACGGTGGCGGTGGTATCTTCGACTGTCGAGCCAAAGCTGTTCCCAAGTAGATTGACGGAATATTTTTAACAAAATAGATATTTTTTATTTTTACCGTCCTTGAATTGATAGTACGATACCCCATCGCTATTCTGGAGGCCTATTTAACGGCTGATAATGCGATCGCAATTATTTCAGAGAATTACAAAACGTCGAAGTTATCGAACTAAGTTCGCTGACTGGATCGAAGAAGATTAGTTTTCCAGAGCAGCGTGGTCGCGATCAAACTAAATCGTGGAAGCTGAAATCTACCTCCGGTGAGCCCATCTACCTTAGATGCGACCTCGGATTAGAAAGCCCTCTGGTAAGCGCACTTGGGAGAAATGAATTCACATTTGACTACTTTTTATTCGCACGAATAAAGTCGGATTTTTTTACGGACACAGGACAGCGGAGAATGTGCTAAGGATAGCGTAACCGTTGCGAATGGCGAATCCACAATCGAACGTTGCGGTTACAATCCATTGAGTGTCGTATCCAAAGTGGGAGAGATTACGATGACTGTAGAACTGTTCCCAACAACCGAAGGACATTTAGATTGCGTAGCTGGGGTCGAAGGAGCACCAGAAGGCGATGACAAGGCATCGCAACCTCCACTCGAAGATTCTTCTGAGCATGGAGTAGCTAAAGGGCCTAAAGGAACTACTTGCCCTTGTGGAACAGCGAACAAGGTATACTCCTATAGAAATACTTAAAATCCCAATAGAAGAAAAACAAGTCACTGATTTGGGTTGAGTATATTAGAAATTCGCCTTAAAATAATAATCTTATTCTCAAACTAGACAAAAGATTTGAAAGTCCAAATTCATGGAAAATTCAACTCTGGTTATTATTTGGAAAATTTAAAACACAATTTGCTTATCACTCTAATTTCCTGTTGAATTAAAGAACGCTGCAAGGATTATCAATGGTACGGAAACTGGGGAGAGTGAATATCCGTTCATGGTGAGTCTGCGAGGCGCTAATCCTGGAAGTGGCCATTTCTGCGGAGCTTCGATCATTTCTCCACAACATATTCTCACTGCAGCTCATTGTGTCTCAAACAGTAAAACCAAGAGCCAACCCGAACCATCAGAATTGGGACCTGTCATTGGTGCTCACCATCTTTGGGACGGTAAGCGCTCGAAATTTGGTTCAAAATGTTGATGCTGCATCATTAATCATACGATGTTTGAAAAAAAGCGGCTCGCCCTTCAAGCATTATTAGTTCACTACGAGAATATGGTACATTACTGCTAGTAATCGGCAATTCTGTAAATAGTCAATCACTGCTAGTATTAGACGATCGACTGTGTATAGTAATAGACTATTCAGTAATAAACCATTACTGAAATTCTTCTTGGTTGAGTCGTCGCATGTCTCATCGTACTGGGTTGGTGAGGGGGAGAAGAACCTGGCGACATGTTCTCCGATTTTTTATTTACTGGCCGAGCACTTTCGCCCCTTCGGGCATCCTCAGGGCGATGTGGAACCATAGGTTACCACAGCCCGGCTGGTTCTTCTCCCCCTCACCAACCCAGTACGATTACTGAAATTATTTTGGATTTTTTTAGATGCTTCTCACGGGGAAACAAAGAGGCTGAAGGTCAAGGAAGTGTTCATCCACCCGACGTGGTTCGATCGTCCATATGCCTTGGCAGGTGACATCGCAGTCCTAGTTCTCGAAAAGCCCATCTCCTTCAACAAATACGTCAGTCCTGTCTGCCTGTCTCCTACCCCGATGCCAATAGTCAACAAATACATTAGAGCGATCGGTGAGCCACTGGAAGTACTTTTTTCGAATCGTCGCGGCTTTGTATCCCCTTGTAAAATTATCACTCGTACTTTCGTTTCAGGTTGGGGCACGACTGAAAAGGGAAGCCTTGCTGTGAAACTCCTTCAAGCCAATGTTCTTGTCATTGACACAAACAAATGCCACCAAGACGATCGCGAGACTTGTTTCAAGTCTGGTCCCAGCTCTAGCTGCTTCGTTAGTACAATTTTTTTATTGTATTCCGTATTCCCTTTACTACATTCCTATCATTATGCCTTTTTCTAGAAAATCTTTAGCATGACTTCAAGTGTCAGTTCCGTTAAAATATTTTTATCTTTATTTCGCAGGGTGACTCTGGCGGCCCTTACGTCTACGTTGACCCGGAGACAAACCGCTATACTCAAGTGGCACTTGTTTCCTACGGATACGGCGCCTGTACTGGAGATATTTTCGTTGGAACCAACACAGTCCACTATTACGACTGGATCCAAAAAATTGTCAAATGTACGTTATCACTATAACGGTTCCAAGATACTGTTAACTCCCTATATTTGTTGAAACAACTTGGATGGGATTGTTTTCTATCTTTCGTCGAATAATATTATAGATAAAGTTTAAAAAGACTATTCATTGTGACAAAGTAGGTTGTGGTATTACTATGAGTAACATACATCGTGGGATATTCTTGATACAAGTTGAAATTGATGAACCAAACACATACTACATTATTCAGAGAAATCGTATATTTAACCAGTAAAAAATTTATTTGATGAGTAATAATCGTTATCAAATATTTTCAGCGACCTCTCAACAAGACGTTTGCATCAAGGCAAGTTAACTGGGTGTCTTCCAATCCAATCTCTGGCTGGTCGTCCCGAAGAAGAAATGATTAACTGAATATTCGACCATCTTGTAATGCTACTAAAAAAATAATTATGACAAGTAAATAATAAAAGATCTACCACATTAATTTTCCAACTCTCGATATGTAATGATGAATTCAATTTGCTTCTAGGGATTGAACCGACTGACATTTTGATTGAGAAACAGACACGTAAAAATAAATTGCTTATTTTTAAAAAAGCGTCCTCTATATTCTAATTAATTATTCTTAATTAGGCGGTCAGAAACAAAGAGGAAACGGTGGATTTACTTTTGCCGCCGTCGAGCCAAGGCGCTCAAAACTTTAGGAAGCCTTACCAAAAAAATCGGCTTACATAGAAAAGAAGGCGTGCAAAGAAAAAATTAGCTTGCTCCGTTTACTTTTAATGACGCCGCTGGAAATGATTGAGCTCAAAATAATTAAATTAAGTTTGTAGGTTTTGTACGCGCGTTTTTAGCAAATTTTATCCTGTTTTCGATAGTAACTAGTAAACCGAAAAACTTTACATAGGTATTTCTTCAGACGTGTGAAAGAGCTGTTGAAAATATGAATTCCAATATGGGCGATGGTCAAAACTGCAATGGCGGTTAGCCATGGAATTTTTAGCGCATAGATAAAAGAGAAATGCCGCATTTAGTCATTTGGTTGAAAAGTACCATTCAAAACCAGCGGTGTGCATGTAGTACATCAAGATGTAGAAAATGAGTGCGACCTTCTCTCTAGCATATATTTATTTATAAAAGGGGAAGGAAATAAAAATGATACGCAAGAGATAAGGTTGCACTCATTCTCTGCACCTCACCTACCGACAGATTAGTTATTTATTCTCATCTACAACCCTCAAAGAAAATTTCTTAAACTTTCTTGATTGAAGACTGTATTTCGAAAATCGCATCGCTAGAAATGTTGCGTTTGATTTTAGAATCTCCCTTATTGGACTGGTCTAAAGTTGCTCTTAACCGATGAATAGGCAAAACTGTTTTCTCATCCCTGCCCTGCTCGTCATCTTTCTGAACAGCGGGAAATCGCCTCTTTCTATCGCCTTACCAAGTTTCCTTTCCAAGGACTCCGCTCGAATCGCTAATCAACTTACAATGTCATTAATTATCAATTTGTTCGCCTGAATTGAATGAGAAAAGCGGTTTTCGTGTTCGAAAGCTTCTTTTCAGAAGTTTACCAGGAAAGGAGCTACCAGGAGCTCTCCTCTCCGGACCTTTTGTATTTTAATGAACTGAAAGGAGAATTCAAGGTTGTAAGTCTTTATTGTGTTATCAGAGCAGAGATGGCACCATGATTCTTTTCTCAATATATTTTTCTGAATCCGTCTTGATTTAAGAATATTTATTGGACTTAATCAAATAGTAAATAAATTGCAAAACTATCATCTCTCAGTGAGCTTTTCCACCATTTTTATCAACTGCAAAATTAAGAGATACTCGTACTAAACATCAATGAAGCAAGTACCCGTAATACGGGTTCAAAAAATAATTTGTCCGGTTCCTGGAGATGACTTCTACGTTTTTTCTTTATTAAGATCTTATAAATTATAAAATTTATTATGATCTTATATTATAAAACTACTTTCCACTCCTTGGTAAACGTAGAACTAGGCAGGGGGATTTATTAACGCTCAAATTCGTGACATAAAATCTGTTTTACATACTCGTGATAGAATTTCAGTGTGTTAAAGTACTTATGGCGTGAATTTGCTTTGTGCAGTGATTTTCCTGTTGAGTTGTTTCGCTTTCAAGTTGTTACGGTAAATTTATCCATTCTATTGTTGCTTGAACATTTGGACAAGTGCGAGAATTTATCAAGACAAACGCTGAAAGAAAAGAGCGGTAGCCGTAATAAAAGAAGGTTGGAAAAGTGGTAACATTCGCACAGGGACGAAGGCGGCTATTCTTCTCAATTGCCGGTGAAATGAAAACCGTGTCAAGCCATTTTTCATCTATTATAACCCCAAGGTCTACCCACCATTCACCATTTCTCTCGGCCCGTTTCATAGCCCCGAACGAAACCCACGGTTTTGTGGAGCCCTATCCTTAGCCCAACATGTTTGTAACAGAGACCTGCGACTCCCGAAAGGAACAAACTCACTTATTATGACAATCTGGAGGCGAGAATGGTAAAAAGTCCATAAATACGATAAATTCAATGGGACCAACCAGGATTCACGAAGTCATTGGTTAAATAATTATGTACTTGACATACAAACTACAAGGAAAGGTCAGTTCGGATTTAGGAATGTTCAAGTTAATATTATTGAGCAAAATTAGTTTATTGAATTTCAAATTCTTCGAGTGAACCGTAGACGTTGGTTATTCCGCTGGCATTCGACGTCTGTTGTAGATCATTCGACTTTAAGACAAAGTGCTTGATCTCTCGATGTCGCTGAGAAGAAATGAGGAACGTTAATATTACTGGAATTTAACGGATATTATCGTTTGAGTAAAAACCGAGAGAGCGGATAATACGAACCTCGAATTTGATCTTGAATCCAGCTATACCAATGAACTACGTTAGTGCCGATAAAATATCTTCCTTCGCATTGGCCCAAGCCATAAGAAACCAGAGCCACTTGCGTATACCTGTTGGTATCTGGGTCGACGTAGAGGTACGGGCCACCAGAATCACCCTAGAAACCAAGAGATAAATTTCATTTTGGGGGAAAACATTATTTCTATACGACTACAAAAAAAAAAAAAAAATGTGTGTCTTTAATATATTGTACGACTCAATGCTTCCATAAACTGTATACAATTTTTAACATTTTGAGCTCAGTACATCTCCGGTAGGAACAAGAAGAATTGTTCAAAAATCCTCTATTTTTAAACGGGTACGTTGCAAGATAAATAGTTATTCTCCAATTCACATTTCAATTCAATTTATTGTCCGATGCACAACTTTCAAAAAGCCTTCCATTTATACACACATAAATTATAACTTTCTTGCAAGATAATTCATTCTATTGATCACCTGCGTCGGTAAATCAAGATATTATTTGTACTATATAAGGTTATACTCGTTCGCTTCAGTATCTCGCAACAGCAATTTTGTCTTCATTTCAAAATACTGCAGAGATCTTTGAAGCCAAGATACTATGAACAGGTTTTAAGCTTCAAAACATCCCTTTTCTCCTCCAATCTCACCATCTTGCTCTTTCACCGTTATTATGCCTGGTGGCTTACAATCAGAGTATTATAGGTAAGATAAGTTTAATGTGGGGAGCGTATACCATATTTTCAGACAAAAGCATCATCATAATAGCGTTCTAATGCCGCTTAACTGCACAATGTAGTTCTAAAAGTCGTTATCCTCAAAACCTTTGGCGCTTTCATGAATAGATCAACAATGCCGCACTTTGTTCAAGCGGAATTGGCGTTCCGATTCACGGTAAATTACTGTCGAAGATTAAAAATATATTCTACCTTTTTTGAGGAGGGGTTACCTATTTAGAGGTGAAAATTCGGTCAGAAAATTTCGTTCGAAGAAATATCTGAAGAAATATCTTCAGCAAAAATCTCAACTAAAAATATAAAATAATGAGCTAGAGTTTCCTTTCAGTCCCTCTATGCTGCCACAAGTATAATAAAAATAAAACCAGAAAATTATAGTAGCAAGCTAGCTACAAGTAGCTTATAAAAAGATGGTTTCCTTCCATAAAAATGGGTACTCACGAAACAGGTAGTGCTAGGTCCGGTTTTGAAGCACGTTTCCTTTGAATCGTCGTTGCACAGAGCTTGGTCCAAAACTTGCACATTCGCCTCCCTGAGTTTGTTGGGGTAGCCCTCTTCAGTAAGACCCCATCCTATAAAAGTACCATGGTAGAAACCGATTTCAAATTTTTCTTTTTTCTTTGTCTAAATCGGTATCATGTTTACTACAAATCCAGAATTAGCCTTTAGTTTGGAATTATATTCCTCTTAATACTGATTACTATACTCACCCATAGCCTTGATGAATCGATTGATTATTGGAGGCTGTGTGGAAGTCAAGCATACGGGGCTAACGTACTTCCCGAATTTAATGGGAGTGTCGAGAACCAGCAAGGCGATATCTCCAGCTAAGCTGCCCTTGACTACAAACCATTCGTCAGGAACAATGACTTGCTTCACTTTCATTCTTTGGCTCTCGCCATGGGAAGCATCTGTAATAAATTACAAATATACGCAAATTACACACAATTTCACGACAGCAGAACAAGTTACGCTTGGACAGTTCTTCAAGATTAGAACGTATTTACTCAATATTCAACAAATTTTGAATGGTCTTTCAGTGATGGTTGTGACGCTGGTACTCGTGGGTACACATGTGGTCATGTGGACAGAAATTATAAACGGCTTCAATTCAAGAAGAATCTCAATATTGTTTTAAAGTCTACTTATAAATTTTTCTTGGCAGGCATCATATTCTTTTAATCAGCTCAGACCCGAAGACTTGCCAACATTGGGCACAATATTATAAAACTATTCACCATGGTTCAACCCAAGAGCCGTTCTGTTTCCTTAGGCTATCTGTAATATTTTTAATGGGGTTGGGTTACATTTGACTGATTATGGTAATTTTGTCCAACCATCTTCCGTGCTATGAACTCCTACGGCTGGCATCAGATCTTGAGGGACAGGTTGACTCTTGGTCCAACGATCGCTGACGCAATGAGCTGCAGTAAGGATGTGGATCGGGGTCAGGATTGATCCTCCGCAAAAATGCCCTCGTCCATTAGTACCTCGTATGCTCGCCATGAAGGGATATTTGCCTTCGTTAGTCTCTGTGCCATTGATGATTCGCGCTGAGTTCTGAAACAAGAATGTGCAACATGTTAGAATTGCCATAAAATAAAACGATCTTGATAATGTCTTGTGCACTAACCCATAATTGAAGCTATTGAAAATTGCCCCTTCTTTATGCAAAAACTAAGAGACCCCATAGCCATCATACTCACCTTATTTGCCATACCGCAGGGGCAGCTAGTTCGTCTACGTCCAGGAGCAACTCCGAATTCTGAAGAGTCTTGATCTGGCCTCTTGACGTTATTGTGCTCGTTCGCATCAGGACCAGTAATTACTTGAGCCACACAGGTAAGATGCCCTTCAGTGCCTGGGTACAGTTCAACTCGCATCGTGATTTCACGACTCTTTGAAATAGCGACGACCTTTTCATAACCGCAATATTCTTTTGGCCCACTTCCATCATCCACAGTCAATAAATCTCTGGGGCATACTTTACTCGATTCCTGGGGCAGATAATGCAGTAAAGAGTGTTGAACAATTTTCACTCAATCCTCAATAACGTTTTAATTGGTTAAAAACCACTTACGAATCTTCTCTCCATTCCAATTTCACATTGTAGCGAAATCCTGTGGCTAGAAGTTGATCTGAATATCCACGCTTTATCTAAGTCTCGACCCCTCGTTTCAGGGAAAGAAATTCTTGTGATTCCGCCCCCGAGAGCTAAATCAACGGTTTCTTCCGTTTTGGGTGAATGTACAGCCTTGGCCAGGCAGTCCAAGAACCCACCGATGTTTTGAGATATATTGAAATGAACAACTAATCTTGGAGAATGGCCTGTGATTGTGAAATCCCTCTGGGTGCCGCAAACCTTCTTCGGTGAAACACCATCATCAAAATTAACTTGAGAGTATCTGCATTCGTCCTATGACAATTCAGGCATAGATGAAAAATTTCGGCCGGACTTTTGAAAAATTAATAGATTATTGCAACTTTTACAGGCCGTGAATATTCCTTTACCTCAGGAACAAGGGGCATTCTGAAATCTGGACAGAATACTTTTATGGCAGTACTTTTCGAATCTGCTGTCAAGATCCATCGCTGGCTTTCTGCCCACATTTGTTTGTCATTCTTCACAAAGTGCACCCACTTGTCACCCAATGAAATCGAATGTTCTTCCAAAGCCACACCAGCGGAAATTATAGCCGCCAGTAACAGAGTTAATAAAGAGCGAATCATCTACAACATTCAACTATCAGGGTTATCAAATTGAATAATGTTTAAATCAGATGATAAATCATGGTCTACCACCGAGATACAGCATGTTTTATATTACCAACAGATAAAACGATTCTGCAGCTGATCATAAATTCGGGAGTGAATTTTTTTACTCGAGTCATTCTCGATCATGTTTGAATAAAGTACCATGTGAGAAAAGTATTTAACTTATTCTGATTATATTAGAGCGGTTACGAGTACTTACAGTAGAGCGTCGGCAGAATAGTGAGAAGGCTTTAACTCGTTAGCACAGCCCATAAATATCGTCGAACGTCAATTTGCATACGCTAACGAGCCGAGGAGAATGATCGGAATCAGTAATAGGTTTAATCAAATGATCAATATTTTCATAAGGGTGTACATTTATTTTGTTGATTCGCCTAATGAGGATGGGATACTTGAAAAAAATGACGAGGGTAAAGTAAACGGATCCATTAGAGAACTCGACGGGCGGGAATTGAAAATAAACTTTTGCAATTGATTTATTCAAAATTGAACCACGGATGGTTTTGAAATGTATAAAATTTGAAAATAGGTTGTGATGAGTTCTCACGGAGACACGAAAGATTACATGTAGACATTTTCTACGAATGAGTGAGGATTCGTTTTTTTTTTTTTTTTTTTTTTTTATATTATGCCAAAATTGTGGAAATGGTCTGATATACATTCACAGTAATTAGTTTCCCCCTAATTATAATGGTCATCGTTTGAACGTTACTATAGCTAGAAGAATTTTCAATGATGCTTGCGTTATGCACAATGGCCTAAAGAAATAGCTCGCCAATCGCAAAAATTTAAAAACGTAATGAGAGCGAAACATAGCCAAGTTCGAAGCAAAGAATGCTCTCCCTAACAATGGGAATACTTCAACTCGAGGTCCTTCTTGGTGAAGCGTGAAATAAGGGAAACCGCGTCACGCTCCCAGATGACTCTCACAAGGAGAACGAGGTAAGAAAAACATGAAAAATTCCGTCTGTCCTTTCGTCCCAGGCCATTTCTCCTTTTTAGCTTCATAAAAATGCTCCATTCTCTCTAGGTTTCACCACGGCCATCACGTCCCAGTGGTGTTTTTCCCTCTCGAAAGGCCTCCATTTCCTCCCATGCCAGAACGACGACCTCGTTACTGAAGTCACTCCAATTTCTCGTAAGGAACATGGTTCTCTTTCTCGCATTCGAGCTAACCAATCGCACTTTATAAAATCAATTAGGCTGAAAGCTATGGCGACTCCCTTCCATTTGTGGAGGAACTTCATAGTTGCGTATGAATCTATAAATATGATGGATTGGAATGTAGAAATGATGCGATTAATGCGGTTTCATCGTCCGTTCATAAAATGTGACCACGTAATCGACCTAGGTACTTTATTTAATTTAGCCGACATTACTTTTGCAAGCGTAGTCGATTCATAAAGGAAATTTTTTATAATACCTATGTCTAGGATTTAAAAAAGTGCAGAAGTAACGGTAATAGTAATCAGGCAAGAACGGAGCAATACAGCAAGATTTCTTGACCATTAATTGAACTACATGATTATAAACAAGTGAAGCATCAAGGTAGGAACCTATTCGCTTTATTACGTGATTAGGTAAATGAATAAAATACGATATTTCTGATGAAGTTGAAAGGTAAAATGGTCAAAGCCGTTATTTGCCTATAATAGTGATCGATAAATTTGCCCTCTTTTGGCCCTTAGACGGAATTCCTTCGCAGTCCCTCGATACTTCATGTCTTTTGGGAATGTTCTGTAATTCAATTCCACCATTGTAATTCGAACAATTGATACCAAGGGGTTTCAGTGTGCACATTGGTACGTGACCTGCTTTCAAGGTTCGTTTTTTACTCGGTTGAGTTACTCATTTCGCGGTAAAACCTCTTTCAACCTCCTTCATTGTCTACCTATTATCAGAGCTTGAAAGAGGGAATTTTCTTCGCAACATTCTCGTAGCTGTTCGAAGATTAAAGCTTCACGAACGGTTGCTACTTCAAAGATTAGAAGCCAGTTCTTTCAGAGCGTTTATTACGTCCTTTAAAGGCGTTTCTGTGAAATACCTATGCCGTTGATAGAAAAGAAAGGTTAAAAAAGAATTCAGGGATGGTTCTAGAAAACTAATGCAGAACTAAGCTGCGATCGGGTGGTTAACTTAAGAATTATGGAGGACCCTAAATTTTTTATATCAGTAGTCTATAATGGCTGACTGCACGTTTTCAGCTACATCCAAAATTGTATTTGTTCTTGGTTAGAAAGAAAAAAGTACTCTGTCAAGTTAGATCCCATGCTTCTTCTCATTAGGGATCCAAGTGGTATCCAATTGCCAAACAAATGTTTGTATCTCTTGTGAGCAACAAATTTGAATAAATTTTGCGTATTAATTTCACCGCTTCCGTATTAATTTCCTTTTTTGTATAAAAAAATGTGTTTTTAGGAAGATGAGGTCAGAAGAAGTGGAAAAGTGAGAAATAGCGACCGACGAGGGAGACCATCATTGGGAAAGGAAATATGTGAAAGGGTCCTTGTCCCTACTCGGCCGCCGCAAGGATGGCAATCCTTCAACTTGGCAAGTCAAGGAAACTTCTCAACAATATATACGCACGCTCACAACTGCAAGGGAACTTGGTGGGAACATTATTTCGAGCTCTCGGAACAACCTTCGAAGAGTAGAACAACTTTTCCTCCCTCAAAACCTAACACTATCTCTGTCACTCAACGAACATAAATATCACCGTCCTCATCCAAGTGAGCAGTTTCTTCCTGCGTTTCTGCAACTGTAACAATCGTTTCATACTCAGTGAGTTCAACGAAAGGCGTTAGAATGATATGATAAGGGTCTCGTCAGGTTGTCAAGGAGCGTAAGGACACTTGAGGAATAAACCTGGGTCCTCAGCACGCTCTTGAAAAAGCGAATAAGTTTGTTACGTTTTAATGATTCCTACCGCGACCCTTATGCAATTCACTTTTGCGAAACAAGAGGAGTTGGATAACGATTTCTTTCCACGTTGACAAGTGAAATGAACTGCGCTGATACAGTTCCGAATAGCCGCTTTTCATGAATAAAACGCCACCCTAATTCCATTTACATTCCAGTTCTCGTTATTTCCGAGACTCCGAATTTTAGAGCGAACAGTTAGGACGAAAAATTATGAATTCAATATGTCAGAAAGTTTAGAGTTGTAAAATAATTCATTTTAGACAAAGCCGGTTTGCAAGAAAAACTTAGGTGATACGGCCGATTTTCTGTACTAAGTTTATCCATTTTAGAGCATCTAAATAATGCAGAGTAAATATCTCAGCATTAGAGATTATGACGAAAATATTGTGTGATTATTTCCAAGTAACACTGCCATTACTCTGATTAAATTTGATTCAAATCTTCAGCTATCATGGGGATTGTAGTTATCCTGTCAATTTCATCGTGATCAAAAATCATCAGCCTCATTTGACGAGGGAGCATGTGCCAACCATTGGCAGAATACAATTATTCCTAATTATACATCTAACAAATACACAAAAGTCGTTATTGTAATTTTATTTTAGCGCAGAGGCAATAGCCTTTTTGGATATCAACGAATATGGGAAAACGTCAATCCGATGAGTCGGCGGTTTTGACATTCGCGATTGATTAGTTTTATGCAAATCTGCTGGAAGAAAAAGTTCGAAAAAGTACTGCTCCGCCGATAGTGATACCACCCATCATAGCAATCCCCCAAGACCACTTCAGGAACTGAAAGACATCAAACAATAACCCGAGTGATTTTCGTCGGACACAAATATATCATGAACATAATTATTGTGTGGATGAATACACATTTTCACCTTTTGCTTGAAACAGTTGAATAATTCGGTTGGTCGTTTAGTGTTCTTCACTACGGGTAAAGCTGCGCAAAATCCATCTCCACAACCTTTCTAAACAGCAAAGGTAAAAAATGAGATGTGATTCCTATTTCGAACATGAACACTACCGTTAGGAAATATTTCTTGAACAACACTCACCCGTTCCAGAGTGTTTGACAGCGTGAAAACTAAAAGAAAAAAAACAAGAGCTTTGATATCAAATTGGCATAAAAAACCTTGTTATAAGAAATCAATTAAGCTATCGGCACATACTGGAAATTTGCCTTCGGATCGGACCGTTCATGTTTGCTGATGAAATATGGCCCGTCAGCCCTGCACAGACTCTTGATTAGTTGGGTGATTTGATCTGTTATATAACTAACAAAAATTTTATTATAGTGTGACCATGAAAATTATTAGTTGACTGAGTTGATGTTGTCTTTATTAAAATCGCGGCAACGCGGGAAACATCATCCCCATGATTTCACTGCTAATTCCCAAGAAAAACAAAAGCAACTGGTTTCAGAAACTCTGCAAATTATTGAATTGAAATTTTCTATGAATCAAATATTTCGATCCGAAACTTCGAGCCGAACAGTAATGGAAACGTCTACATTATAACATCATAACCAAGGGTAACTGAAATCTAACCCTTCCAAATAATCTCGTTTTAACTGCTTTCACTGATGGGATGAGAATGGGAACGCCAAAGCGAGTTACAGGAAATTCGAAGGCAGCTTGACAAATGTAATTCGTTCTGAAGGTTGAATTATTGCTACTAGGAATTGAAAGTAGTAGAAACAGTTAGTATGCCCCAAGCAGAACCTTTTACCTCCAAGCCACCACCCTCTGGTCAGTTCCAAATACGCAAGAATGGCGTAGCACGTGGCTTCCGGTTGTAGCCTTTTCTATTCCTTTTCCAACGGTTCTACTCGAGTTAACAGATGGGAAGAGGAGATTTGAATTGAAACGAGTGAAAAACGAAATGGGAAGGAACGTAAAATGGAGGGGGCAACCCTGAAACGAAAGTAAGGAAACCGTGGTCGCGTCAGGGAAGGGGATTGATCTTTTCAGACCAGTCTCGAGTCATTTATTCCAATCCTTTTGCCACGTTTCGCTTCCCACCCGCTTTTTCTTCTTCGCGTCTTTTGATGGCAGCTAATGCTTTTTCCAGGAGTAGAAACCATTATGTGTTGCGAAGCAAAAGCGTGATCAAATTAAGAGAAGAGAGCTTTCTGTGTAACTAATGTGTGGCAACACCTCCGGCCACTGCCTCATTACCAAGAAAGCACCAGGTAAATGAATACGGTACGAGCAGTATCTCGAATTTTCTCATCTTGTCTGACTGTTCGTCCTAAATACCCGACTTTCTTCCCCGTTCATTGAATTTAACATTTCCAAACGCAATGCCAAACTTAGTTTCATCTATTCTGCACCGCATCTCTAGAATTTTCTCAGTTTTCGATGGGTTGCGGTCCAATCGGTCCCCACCCAATAAAGGTCGGCTGAAGTTTTAGTCACCCTTGGAGATGATTACATGGACAGATCTTTACTGTAGCAAAGGTCTCCCGCATCCCACGCTCCTAGATAGTCCCATGGCCATCGTTGAGCGGTCAGAACTTTTCTCGGAGTTAACTTTCAAAACTGTCCGGTTTCTTCAACAGCTACCAGTTCCTTCACAACGTAGCTACCCACACAGTCGGAGGAGCGAATAAAAAAAGAGGAAATTCCCCCTTCATCGGCAATTCCTGAGGGGATTTTTATTCTCGGCTACCCGCAGGCAAGGGCTCTTTTACGGAGTTTAGCCGAGTCGAGCGCTTCTTTATTTATTTATTTCTCCGGGGCGAACAAGCCCCAAAAGCGCATTCCGACCATGCGACGAGGTTCCTCTGACCCCGCCCCATCTTCATCTACTCTACTTCAACTCAGTGATCAAACTGTGCGGCTAACTTCCTGACACTTTGCCCATATCCCCGATGGAAACACGTCTCGACCTGTTCGCCTTCCGGCCGCATATAAAACCACCATTACGGTAAGTATCTCCCTCAGGGCGGGACAGCCCTTCCCAAGCGCCCGATCTCAAATTGAGTTGAACCAACTACTTGGATATTCCGCTCGTCAAATTCGACCGTTCAAAACGAGCACATCATCGCTGAAGTTTTGAACAGGTTTCTTTCCGAGATCGTTTTCTTGGTTCACTTAAGATATGCGAAGGGACAAAGGAATTTATTAGGTAGTTCCTTAGAATAATGTGAAATCACGATAATCAATGAACTGCATAAAGTATTCGAAGTAAGTTATTGGCACTGAAGTGGTGGAAACCCATTTCAAAATAATAAGAGCATTTAGCTGTTACGTTAAATTTACTGAGTTATTTTGCGCCTACACCATCATAGGTGACCAATATACGTACAACTTGTACGTTTGCAACGTGCATGAATCAAGTGAAAAAAAAAACTGGCTTGGTTCGTACTTGATCAATTTGTATTTTCCCGCTCAATTGCTAAAGCTAAATTTAAAACTGATTTTCGATCTTGCAAAAATTCTTAGCGACTGTAGTCACGTTGGCTCTTGTTCAAAATTTTGGGATAGCTAAGTTAATTCACCCTTAATAGTATGAAGAAGATGAACTAAGGGCGCGGTTGGGCGTTCAATACTAAAATTATCATGCAGTCCAGCTCCCGATGGAACTTGCTTTCTACTGGCTATTCACGTGAGCATGTGAATATAAATCAGCGCGTTAATGCAGATTGATCCAAAGAACCGAGGCAGGAAAACCGTCCTCAATTGGTATTCAGGTGAAAACAACCTTTTGCGGTTGAAAGGGGAATGGAACCAACAAAGGACTTTGCTACATTTAACAAGTTAAATTAGGGTGTCCGAGAGCAGACAGGGTCAATTTAGAAGGACGTCAGTTGTACAGTTTACGAGGAGCGAAAACTTAGGTCAGAGCTCGTCCACCACAAACAAGTCCGTTCAGAGAGAAATCACATTGAAACTCGCAAGTCCGATTCGCATGAGCCTAAGACTACGAACGGCACGCACTCAAATAATTGTTGTGCAGTGCAGTAGCTCTGAATAGAACCCAATCGGTTAACTAAACCACGGAGACAGGAGATAAAAGGAGTCTTGCTGAAGGTGGACTTGAAATGCGATGGTATTCACAGAAGAAATATTAAACAACGACGTGCTAGAAGAATTTTAGAAAATTTACTAAGGATTAGTTTCTGATAATGAGTAGATTATGATGATGCGAATTTCAGTCGTAGAAAAATAAAACTATAAACCAATATACCAATATTGAACCAATATTTCATACTGCGCTGGTATCTATTGATTGTTGATATGTTCTAGTTGTTTATAAAACAGTAATAATAAACCACTGATTGGTCAAAACTTTCATCGTATTTGGACAGGATCAGGGTTCAGGGTTGGTTCGATAATTGAACGGCTTTGCTCGTCAACCGATCAATTTCTTTTTCCTCCGTTCATGTTGAAAATGTAGGTTAATTGAATCGGCAGTGACGGCTTTCTTTTTTATCTGAATAATCCTCATCGAGGATTAATCGAAAGCTTCCACATGTCCAACTCTGTCTCCAAGTTGCGCTCAATCGTTCGAGGCGGCGGATATAATTTTTAAAAGCGACAGTTCATATCCAACTTGCCGGCTCAGAGGAATTAATTGACTTTTCGGCCATCGTTCACTGCGGTCGCTGCGATAAATCATCGTGACAAGAGCAATTATGGGAGGCGAACACGTGGCTAAGTTGACGATGATCGAATGAGTCAGTTCAATTTCGTACATGCGAAGAAAAATAACCCGCTTGTGTTGTACAGCGGCAAAAATGATTGCGTTGTCCTAAAAATGGCGAGAATACATCGGATGAAATGCTATTCACAAGCAACGATAGTATTGGAACTCATCGATTTTCGAACAACGAGAAAGCGAATGTTCTTCCAGCGTCGAAGAGTTAGGAAAACTCGTAGGTGGCTTTTTAAATTAAATGTGTTGCAGGGAATATCTAACTATTAAGATCGATGAGGACGATAGTATTGATTAAAACCCCAGTCCAATCATGTAGTGTCCCTCCTGAACACACACGTTTTCATGGGCCATGTGGGTAACGAAATTATTTGCTCAAATAATTTAGAATCTTCCTCGCCAGCGGTAGATTGCATAAACAAAATAGTATGATATTTTGGAATTTTTCTCCCAAAATCATTTATCACCTCTAACAAATGAATTTCAAAAAATACCTTCGCACCAGGATAGGCTTGATCCAATAAACAATCGTTCGCAGTTAAGTTTGAAAAAAGCTAATTATATTTCACCAAAGCAGGGTCCTTTTTGCCCCCAAGAAAATGCCGGAATAGAGAAACGCTTGAACTGCGTAGTTGTTGATAAATATTTAAAAATCGAATACATAAGCGATAAGGGCTTACGAAAGAAAGTGAGTTTGCTTGCCGTTCCTTCGAATCAAAAAGCCATTTCCAAATCTTCATAGACAGCTGCGGCGATTGGGTATTACCGCTTTTCTGCACCGCTGCTTTGATGACAGAAAAAACGTTGCGAAAAAATCAAGCGAAAGAAACCATTTATTTCTTTCGTGCTCAAAAGCTTTTTACTCGATTTTCCGTAACGTGAGGCCTTTGCCGAATCATTTCTGGATGTTGAGGGTCGATTGGTTTCTTTCAAACAAGGATTCCCGCTGTCTGTGTCGTGATCCGGCCGAACAAAGCCTCTGCTTTATTGAAGTGTCTCCCTTCACCTATTCCGATCACATAATAATATTTCGCTCTTCCACAAACAACAGAAAATATTTCAGGCTTCTCTAGCGTTTTCTTCATACGCCGGAAGAGGATTTCAGAAGAACGAGGATCAAGATGAACTCACAGCACGTGGAAAGAGAAAATTACTTATTGATCAAGTAGACGAGCATTTTTCCCCCAAAACTACCCTTAAAATTGAGGTAACACTTTGGTTATAGAATGAATGTTGTCAGACCAAGATTGATTTTTGGAGACAATTTCAAGATTTGGTTGTTAGATATTCGTATTCTACATCCCTTGAAACGTAAAACATCAAAATTCGAGGGGGTTGTGGAAAATTCCTTGGGGGATTACAATGCTTTATTATTGAATAATAAACTAAAATTACCTTTTGTTCATTTCCATTATCGATATGGCCACTCATCGATTATTAGTGTCTCAACATCAACTCAGTACCTAGTAATTTATTTATACTAAGCCATATAGGAAGTAGAGTTTGAGGGGCCTAAAAGCAGTCAGCGTGGATTTGAATTTGCAAAGCTTGTTAAAATGATAATTTAGTCTACCACTGGCTCATACCATACAGTAAAATATATACTTTTCCATCTCTTTTATTCGAAGAAAATCCTTGGTAACTTAATAAATGTCAACAAGGCTCAATATTCTCATCGGAGTACCAATGTTCAACCCTCAAATTGAGCTAATTTGAAGACTTTCGCACAAAAATTTCGAGGGCAACATCTCGGCCAAAATGAAACCCATAGAAACTTATTAACACTGGCAGAACCGCGTATCACGTTGTCGACGATCACCGGCACGTTCCGACCCAAAACCAACAGACCCTCAGCATTCAATTAGTGGCCAATGTGGCGAGGAATGGACGACATGTGGTGGAAGCCACTGAGGCCAGCAACCGCCGGCCGCGTGCTTCAGACTTAGATAACTCAATAAGTTAGTTCCCCGAGCTAACCGGCAGAGAAGAAGAGGAAAGGCAGTTCGTACATCTACGCTCTGCGCTACAGCATGCAAGCTACCTGGTCCGAAAAACGTATACCAGAAGATGCTGTTGTGGATGCGAATACGGGAAAGGCAAAATTAAATTAACCTCGCAGTAAACGGCCGTCGAGAGGCATAGGTTCGTGCACGTTCATGTTTGCTTCGGCTTAAAATTACTGACGTCAGGAACTGACCTGATAAGCCGCTTGCGATGCGCGGAGAATAGGAGAGCTTCAAGCGTAAATGACGACGAGTGAATAGAATGAAGGAAGGAAAGAAGAGGGTAGAGGTAGAAATAAGGGACGACAAAAGGCCTAATTAGCACGGTTTGGAATTCCTCTCAGTATTTCTAATTCCGCGTCTAATGAGAGGGCAGTGGAATAAAACAGAGAAATCCCTCTGAACTTCGAAGAGAGCGTTCGTTCTACTGCGTAATTAAATATTTCTCAAGATGCTCAGTCTAGACGGACTTAACAACAAAAAAAAAGGAACACTTGAAATTTACTTTCGACCTTTAAAATCTTCCTCGGAAATTCGCAAGTGATTATTAAATTTCACTTTAAATCGAAAGAATTGTCTTACAGCCCACGTCCGTGGGCTGAGTGTCAGAGTAAAAACCCCTTCTTATCCCGTTCTTGGACCTGATAACAGTTCATTTTTCTCGAGGCAAATTGAATTTCAACAATACCGAAATTTATGTCCGTTCGGTACATTCGCAGGTAGCACATCGGTGGTACGTTCACCGTATAGCTACAAAAACCGCATTCTTCCCCAATACCAAGTTGATATGGGGCATTCCGGGTAAAATCCTGTCAAATCGAGAAAAGGCGATTGAGAGTTCGGACATTATAGCAATTCACCGTACGAGTTAATCACGTTCCATCTGCGAGGGTCGATTGTAATAACGATATTACTCCCAAGGGATATTTGAAACCGAAATTCGTAGGGTGCAATAAAGACTGAAAATGAAACCGTCCCCATCCACGCAGAAAAGAAAATAAGTATGATTGTTCTTTTGCAGACGTTAGGGGAGACCAGAGACAGATTTTTGCGGTCGGGACACCACGTGCAGCAACAGTTCGAGCTACCGCACAGTATTCTCCTCTCAGCATCCCCCGAGTATGAAAAACACAAAAAAGGTGTCATGCTGTTATACCGGAAAATGGGGGACGGAGAGATGGTCGATTTAACAGCCAGAAACTGAGTTTAGGTTTATGGCCGAACGTGATCTCGTTAAACCGGGATGAGATTACAAAATGGTTTGCAGCAGTTAGATTTCAGCCCCTGCAAATGTTGAGACTGGGGTGGATCGGAAAGTTGAAAAATTCAATTATTTACATAAATCGATGTTCCATTTTTGTTTGATATTATAAATGGAAAAGGCGGGACGAAATGAATGTTGTAGTTTGATCCAGAAAGGAAAATAATTTTTCCGTCAATTTCTAATTGAAAAGTTTGGAGTTGATTTTTTAAAATTCGAAATTGGACAATCGTATATAGATTTTTGAATAAGGTAAAATGTCAACCCCACAGATGAAAATGTTCAAGCGTTGCATCAAGCCATGTTTAACTCTTCTCTTCAGCCATTAAGCGCTATTTAGTAGCAAAAAATTTATTACTTCTATAATTCTTCCTTACCACCAAGTACCTCTCTCTTCATTGGTCAACTCAACGACCCACGTAAATATTCCTCAAAATGAACAGTCTTTTACATAAAAACGTCAAACCAAACTATATATTTCTCAAAATAACCAAGAACCCAGCTACCTAAAAATTATACTAATCAATCGTTTATTCTTCGTCTTCTTCTTCTTCACCTTCGCCTAATTCGCCTTCTCCTTCGCCAGCTGGTGGAACTTGATCGCCTGCTGGTGGCATGTGCCTTAGTCTCCAGGCTTCCTCTTCTTCTGGCGTCGGGTCGGTTTTTTCGAGGATTTCAGGCCCTATTTCGTACTCGTCCCAGGGAAATGGTAGCGGAGCAGGTCCGTATGTGTCCCGCAGAAATTTCACTGCCCAGCCAACGTAAATATTGTCCCAGAGATACCCACGTGAGACAGCATGCGCTCCTGGCCAGGTGTTGGAACGGACCGTAATGCAGTTCTGCAAGCCTAAAAGTAATGAATACAAGTGAGTAAATATCTTTATAAAAGCTCGCTTCATAAGATGTATTTGAGCTATAGCTTCAGACCAGGCTAGAAACTGGCGTCATATTTTCAAAATTCTCCATCGCATGTCCACAATTACTTCAACTGCTGGGCTTTTCGATAGTTGACTTCACTTATGTGCAATTCAAGAAACTCACGCTTTCTATTTATCAACCACGATATTCTTCTGAGAACCTGGCCAAATATTGGCAACACATGTTTTGTTGGTCATACAGCAATGAAGCAAGTACTAAAATTAACAAGTGTTTAAGTGCAACCAACAACCTACTACCATTCAGTGCATACCTGCTGTTCGATATGGGCGTCGTATCGACCAACATTTATCGACCTCAGGGCTATCGTCACGACCGATCAAAGTTAAAATTGGCGGCTTCAATCTTCCACGCATTTCATCTTCATCCCAATCTTCAAACCCTTCAAATTCATCGCCAGGCTCTGGCGGTTTCCAATATTCTGTCCTTCCCTGAGGCAAGATGTATTTGCGAATATGCATCCAGTAGTTGCGCTCAATGTCGACAAGACATTTTACTGGTGGTGGATGATAGTCTTCGTTTTCCATGTAGCCATCCGGTAGCATTTCATCTTCATCAAAAATGGCTTCCTCACCTGACGGTACCGTGTATACTCCGACAGGGCAAACGATTGTACCTGCGATATTCAATTTAGTTCATTCACTGTGCACCAATTGATTTAAATAATCTCTTGCTATGACATCCCCCCCTGATTCTTACTCCAGTCAAGATCATATAGTTTGCGGATAAATTACCTGCAGAGATTCGTGCTATCTGAGCACGCAGAAGGTCCTTTTCAAGTCCCAGAAACTCTGGATAGCTTTCCACGGGAGCATCCAGATTACCAGTCAAGTACTTCCAAATACACCTGGCGGTGACAAGGTGTGAAGGTGTTGAATCTGGCAACAACGTGAACTCCTGCCAGGGTTCGTTTGCCACATAGTAACGTCGTATGTTCACACCTTTTCCCACTGGTTCTGGTGGAACAATTAATGCCTTGAATTCAGGCAGTTGAGGGATCGGAGGCATTACATACTTAACGAGCAACTGTTGTGCCGCTATTGGGTCGATTGGTTCAGCTTTGATCAGTCCAGTTTGCATTTGTTGAAGTTGTTGTTCTGGTCCAACTAGGGCCATCACGATTCCTTCTTTGATCGCCACCACTTCTTCTTTCATGCCTCGCATCATCTCATCGACATTCTTTTCCGCCGGTTTCTCCTGCTCTTTTGCCATCCTCGCTGCTTCAGCTGCTTTGGCTTCTTGCGTCATCAATTTATCTCGTTCAAGCGCTTTCTTTACCTCTTCCTTATCAGGTTCAACTTCAATCACGTAATAGTCTTTCTGCAGGCCGTAGATTTTACCCCAAATCCTCGCTTTTGAAAGTTTGTTCTCCTCCGCAATTCGTCTCATTGCAATCATCATGTTGTAGCATTCAAATTGGGACAGCCCGACACCAGCTTCAGTGAGGAGTTTCATTTTTTGCAATGTCAACGGGTCCGGGGCCTTGATTGGATCTAACACCTTCTCTCCAAGCAATTTAGACTCAAATTTATACTTCAATAAGTTGTACATTCGGCAGTATCCTGCGCTCCCTTGGCAAGGCGGACTTTTCACATAAAAATCTCTGAAAAGATTTGGATCTCTTTTCAAAGTCTTCCGCAACAGCGCTCGAATTATTTTATGAAACGTTTCCCATGTCACTTCTCCGCGGAGTTCGCCAACTTTTTGTAGAGCCGCTATCAGAAGCTCCCAGACAGACTGATCTTGCTCGTCCATCTTCTGCAGAAATCTGTGAATACAAATAAAGGGAAATGTTTCGTCGATTAAACGGTAAACTGGCTGAAAAAAATGTTTTTTTTTGGCGTGACTAGGCCTTCCAGTTCAAAATTACTTTTCGGGATAGTCCCCTTTTTGGTTATAAAGGGACATGAATTAACGAGAATGTTTAAATATTTTCAAGTGGGACCCAATTGGTGCAGAAATTTGTATAATTTTTCTATAACTGGATCTAAAATAGTTGAAACTATCTTCAACTTTACCTGCGTGAAACGTTGTAGTCGTGTTCAGCATTGGGTAAATCAGGTGGCGGTGGTTGTTCACTGAATGTACTAAATGTACGAACCATTTGAGCCTGCATCGGGTTCCTCTTTTCGAGAGCCATTTCTTTCAATTCCGGCACTTTGAGAGGATAAACTGTTTTCGTTATGTCAAAAAATGGTTGCTAGTACAGAATACTATAGTTGCAAATATGGGAGCATGTTTATATTTCTTTTCGCGGAGAGAAATCCTCGAAACCTAGCATACATTGTAGGAGCACGAACTCCGTACTATAGTTTCCGTTATTTTTCGATGCAAACTGAACAACCCGAAAGTTTGATAATAATTATCCTGTAATAATTATCGTACGCCGAACGGATGGAAGTGCTCTAACCGCCCTCATAGACAATTGCCAGCAAATAAGTACGAAGTTTGAAGAGTCTAGAACTGATATATGTGTGCACACGCAAGAGGTTCTAGAAATGTGTGCGAAGCTGACGTCAGTTTTGTAGAATTTTTGTCAGAGATGGGGGTTCGTCTGCTGCCGAAGAGCAAACAAGAACGCAAAAAATTGTTCAAAATATTCAATTGTTCAATAATTTTAGACTTGAGCCAACCCTAATCAGACGAACTCATCATCAACCAGGCGAATCTTTTTTTTTGTGATAGAAAAAACCTAGTTACGAGGGGTCGAAGGATAAGCCAACGAATAAAAGAATGGACGACGGGAATATGACCCAAGGGTCTTACTCGAATGACAGAAGACCATTTTGACCTCTTAAACGTTTGGACTGGCATCGGGGTAATGAGAAGGGTCGCCCGCGGTCAGAAAGTTCCTTTTTCACGGTCTTTTATTTTCAACGGTTCTATTTTAAATGATGCATCAGCATCAAAACTGTCATGAAAGGTGAGAAACGATGAAAACGTGAGGTTTTAGGTTTTAAATGAAAACTGAAGCCGCCTAGTTTTACAATTGAGTGGACATTTAATCGCCACGAGGCCATAAGAAATTATTAGGTGAGATCACTCTTGCTCTATTCCACTGTAGCAATTTTCAGAAAATGATGATCCTGCTATTTTAAATTTTTGAAATTTGTCAGGTTCGAGCTTGAGTAAAAATGAAGGTGTTTGACACTTGTAGAAAAGTCACAGTGAGATACGTTGATGAGGGTACCGGAAGGAGCTTTGCGAGTTCATTAAGCGTGTGCAGCTCGAAATGGGATGAAGGGCGTTTTTGCATCTAATTGATGACAAAATTCATTACCCAGGTCTTTCTCGTAGAGCATGGGAATCGTACTGAAAACGTATACAGAGCTAGCGCCTCGCCCAAGGTTAATATTGCAGACGCGTACAGTAACCAAGTTGTGGCGAAAGGGTTAAGGAGGTTCTTAGGCTTTCTCTTTGAACACAGAAGGTCTGGAGCAGGAGGCTTCTAAGATGTTAGATCAACTGGAGTCGAGTGCAGAATATACGAAGAGTATAGATAGGGAAGGGTCGTCTGATATAGCTGGTGAGTTGCTTTCGGAGCTACCGTAATAACTTCCTCTCTCTACCTCTCGACTGTATCTGTCCTAGCTACCCTCTCTGTTACCGTACGCCCCTTTTCTCAAATGAGTGTTGGCTTGAGTAATTTGAAGCTGTGGGCCTTAGCGTTTAATTAAAGCTCATCTTCCAGCTGGCAGGTAGCTCGCACGTTCTGTCGGCTGCCAACTCGAACGGTACCATACAGTTTTAGGGCGCATTTTCTAGCGAGATAACGAGTTTACAGCGCGGAAGACTTGTTGAGCGGAATCAAGCCAGTTAAGAAACGTAGGTGGGATGAACATGCACATTGCAGAAGAATGCATCTCGACAATTTCGAGAAGAGCTCGAAATTTCGGCTGGTAAAAAACTCGATTTACGGAAAATAATTTCTGTGGGGCTGTTTGATTTTTTTTCACCAAATTTTTTTCTATGTACGTGTGTAGGTGTTCAAATGAAGACTCCTGCATAATAAAACAATTGATTCACATAAAGTTTGATCCCGAAAATCACGTTTAATGTCCAATTTTCGAGCTTTCAAAAAGTGATTTCTTTGGACCACATGCAGATTTTTCCGAGAAATAAAAAAAAATACACAAATACATTTTTGGAGGATAAAACGTTTTTGAAAATTTCAGATTTTTATCTATATTGAGAGAGGAGTAAAAAATCGTTAACTGATCGGTTGAAAAAAATCGCAGGGAGTGGATTTTTCGCGAAAAATTTTTTGAAATAGATTTCGCTCAAATTCAGCATAATATGATAGTTGATGATGTGTATATCGATAATATATGCTTCATTCTTTGCTTCTTTTGCACTAAATAAATTAAAAGAACGTTTAAAGTTGAAAAAAGTGATTTTTTCGTGTATAGTCCACTATTATTGTAGAATAACGCAAAAACGGTTGAGAAATGGATAGGTACATTACATGGGGAAAATGTGGACAATTAAATTACCTATCCCTTGGTATATTCAAACATCAGAATTGACGACTTTTTGTTCAAATTACGTACAAATCTTGGAAAACTTAAAGTTGTTATGTCTAATTCTGCTAAAACTTTGCGCAAGTTGAAAAACCCAATACTCCATGATACTAAGCACAATGCAATACCCACCACCTACATAGCTACCAAATTATAGCAACTACCAATAATAATATCTATAAATTCCCACTCTCCATAGACAAATAATAAACTACTACTATTTATACCTATTTAGTAGTGACAAGGAAAACAGCCCCGCCGATTTGTAGCCCCTGAAGCCCCCGGGGGCACTCAGCCCCTAGTCTTTCATCAATTTTTCCCGTCTCTACAAGTTAGGAAAAGCCATACATGATTGGAAATTCCCTTTTCCCTACGATGAGAAACCCGAAACGAATTGTGGGAGGCTATTTCGGAAACGCATGCATCAATCACGACCTCGGACATCACAGCTGATTAAAATCACTGCCTGCCTTTGCTTCTATCCATACATGGCTCTAAATTGAAAACTAAATCAGACCCCAACACCGGCAGGGCCATACATTTCCGACCAATCGCCCGATGTTGTTGGCCTCATCGTCCGATCCAATCACCCTCATGCCCACACGTCTACCTCTGCTCTGAGCCTTTTTATTAATTCCAAAACATTGATCTGCCTTCCCGAACCGTATGCCCCAGTAGCGGCACTAATTAAAACGTGCTCTGTATTCTCGCAAAGGGATGAGCTTTTTGTTATAGAAGAGCCAAGAACGAAATCATTGTTTGCATTGATGAGTGTATCAACTTCCTCAGATTAAACGTTATTATCTTTTGTAAAGATATTGCTCTTTATGCATCATTTTGATAGCTGTTTAGTAAATTCAGGCTGCACCATATTTTACCCATCATGATACGGTTGCGAACAATCTTCTAAACCAATTTATCGATTGGACCTGAAAACCGTTGCAAGAAATCAAGGGTTATGGTTGGAGTTATTGTGCATTTGTGATTGAATCGTGTTCTCCTCTCTAAATATTCAGTTTAAAGAAAATTTCGAATTTCGGTGATTCAATTATCAGTTCGTCGAATATAAATGTCAACAGAGTAGAAGACAGGAGGATACTAGATTGTCTTTTGTCATTCTTAACAGCTCGTTGCTTCCACTGATTTGATGCTAGGCTGCGAGTTCACTAGGGCGGAGAATCACCGCATGACGGGTCACTGAGCACCTCATCCAAGTTGTGTCTATTCAGCTGTACTCCTTTCAGCTCACTTTTAGTTCATTTAATTGAGCTATCGTCAAAACTTTTACACTTTTGAAAAATAGTGAGCCCTTTGGCTCAGAGACTGGTTGTAATGTTTAAAATCAAGATATTGATGTACAAAAGCCATAATGGACTAAATTTTAAGAAATTCTACGACGAATGTAGTTCCTGCAAAGATTAAACAATCCAAAATCATTTTTAGGATCTTTTTCTCATCAATAATATATATTAAGTGTGTAAAAACAAAGCAGAATTGGATGAATAGTATTAGTATAGGTAGGATAATTTATATATTTTAGAAATATATAGGATTTTTATATATTATATAAAAATAATCTCAAGTATTTGTTTTGATTAATAAATAAATAAAATTTTATTTTATCATTAGTTCATAGTTTATATAATATATAAACTATGAATCCATATATTATATGGATCTATTTTCTGAGCAGGATATAGATCCACTTGGGACAGAGTTTCATATATTGAGTAATATAACATCAGCGACTCTAAATTTTCTGGTCTTATCGTTTTAGTTTTCATAGAGTGATTATATTTACGTACACATCTACATTGCGGGTCTGCATTATTTCTTACGTCTTCATTCATTTTGCTCAGTTACCTATTAGTAGTATTTCTATAAATATTTTAGTGGGTGCAAATAATGTGAGTATTCCTTGGGATCAATATTAATCCATTGTTTGTAATCAACTTTTAATATATACTTCTAATAGGTACTCTTGGTAATTGCTATAATACTGGACGGACTTTCCCATGCAAAGTACCTACCTGCAAGTACCTACCTGTATGTACTTGATGCAAAGCACCAACAGATCGATGGTACTTACATCGAACTGAAGGAATGCTCAGAACACGCTACACTAGGCCTTTTCCCTCATCGTCCGAGCGTGCTCACGAGTATTGTCCCCATTGACGGAAAAGCTGTACGTGATATGAATGCTCCCTCAGCTTCTCCCTACCCGAGAGCACCCTTTTCAATCACGATAAATTAATACGAGCAGTACCAGACACAAGCCGCCCAAACCCTTCATTTTCTGACTCACAAAAGACCGAACTTTCTGAGTCAGCATCGGTCAGGCCCTTCTCCACCCAGTCATCCGTTTTGTGCGCTCCGACCAGCTGAATCGCTCATATTTCGACTTTTTGAAACATCAGAGGGTGTTCGACTCAACACCTAGACGATTCGTGATATGACTTGTGCGAAAAACATGGCTCGAACGCGTTCATTTCAACGACTTAAATTAAATTTCATAATTGCTAATATGCAGGAAGTAAGTGTGGTTATTATTGCAAGCAATTCAGCAACTCTGTAATAACACAAATTTACCAAAAATGAAAAATAGATGTATGTACGAGGGTGTGGAGCAAGCCATCTCAATAAAACAGTTTAAATTCGATAGTTCGACAAGCGTCAAGTCAACAATGATATTTTCTATGTTTATCTCGAACTCGATACTCAGGATGATCTTAATTGAACTTCTATCTAAATTGTAAAACAAAAAGTATAACGGATACCAGGAGAAATCACCAAACGCATCAGCAGTTGTTCCATTCCCGAAAATAAAGACGTTTGCTGGCCTTTTGGGTAAATTGCCAAGCAAAGGTGGATATAAAAGTAACGCCAGTGGGATGTACTAGGAGAAAATTGAAAACAACTTCTCCCGTTCTCTTGTTGTTACGTTCTTATCTTCTAACCCGTATTTCCCATTCGTCGGTAGAAATCTCTCCTTGGGGACGGTTTACAAACAGTCCCCATAAGGCGAGAGAATGCTTCCAGGATAGGAAAGTAGAGATGACTTTCCGAACTTCGGACAGAACTCGGGCGGAAAAACGAGTTGAATTTTATATGAAATGCTCCTGAAACGTGTCTGACATTTGTGAGTGGCTGGGCAAAGTTTGGAAGTGCAGTGAGGGATTAGAACTTCTTTACCCACTCTGTGACCGAATACTTTTCGGAAGAAAAGAGAGAATTGTAAGTAATTGTAGTTTATCTCCGAGTCGTGAAGTTGGAAATAATTTAGCACGCCGTTGTCGTTTGAAAGCCGTTGCTCTGTTCTCAGCATTAAAATGCTTTGGGAAAGCTTGCTTCCTTCGAAAAGTATCCGTTTACAAGCTGGCGACTAAACTAAAATGAAAGCAGTGAACTTTTTATGAAAATCGGGGCTTCATTTTGGTGGATTTGACGCAAAATGGAAAATTATTGATATGATTGGAGTTGATGAATCTCAATGCCGGATAGAAATCACGAGAAGCGTGATAAATAAAATTAAGTTCCAAGAGCGTCAATGCATCTAGATCAGCGCGTTCTTAAGCAATGTGTCAGCTGACCTAAAATTTATAATGGCGAGCTTCCACGTTTATTCGAAAGGTGTTGATCCTACGTCTTCGAGAATAGTGCGCTCAGTCTGGAGTAGAGAATACCCCAAATATCACTCGACTAATTTAGCAGATTCCCTGAACCATGAATAGCAACTTGAATGTCGGCCGCTCGAGATCGTAATTTGATTGATATGATCACTTTTGATTCATCAGCTCAGCAATATTTCTTGGAATATCTAGATTCTAAAAAACTGGCCCTTTTGTAATATTGTTATCGTGTACATTCCGCGGTCACATCTGGCAGTGTCCATTTTGGGAGTTCACTTGGCAATGGATAGGACTAGCGCGGAGAAATAACCGACAAACTCGACCGGGATTTATCGTTCATTTTCGCAGTGACCTCCTCACACCATTTCGATCCGTAGTGACCTCTTTGCCGCCACTGTCGGACACACACAAATTAGTGGACTAACTCGTATAATAGCCAGCTATTAATTGCTTACAGGCCTAAAGACCCTCTACTCTTCTGGCTCCCTCCGTTGAGCACTCAGCGCGTTCTAACCGACCAACCCCATCCACCAACACCATAAATCCTCCCTGGGGGCTAATTGGGCCTAGGCTCCACAGTTATGTTAATTGGTCGCGTTCCAACCGACTACTCTGGAGCTACAGCTACTCTTACCGTTGACTACCGCCGGGTACACTAACTTTCAAAGTCCAGTAAACTTTGACAATGATAACTTTAACTTCGGAATACTGTTTTATTTAATCTTCCAATTGAACCTATAATCGGCTGATGCGGGATAAGGGCGCTAAAATGTAGGTAACTGTAACTAAGCATTTTGTTAGCGAAAATACTTCAAATTGACCTTAAAAATTTGATTTTTTCCTGGTGAAAATTTCCTCGTTTAAGACAGAGTTCTTTTGTATATTTGGACAGTATATGATTTGAAATGGAAACTCAAATTTGGAGGTAGGGTAAGAAATTTTCAACATTATGGCTATTGAATAATAAAACGGTTGAATATTATACAATAAATGGACATGAATTTATAAAAATCCCGATATTTTCTTATGCCTCTCGCGCCTTGACGGTGAGGCAGTGTTGTGAACCTATTCGGCAGCTATCTCTTCCATATTCCTAAGCAAGTTTTCACCAGGAGAGAGCAAGGAAAATCTTTTCCGAAAATTCACCGTCCTCACCTGCCTCAATGTTCCAACAAGTCGCTCAAAGCCAAGGCCGACCTATTTCTTCTTGCACGTTACCACTACTCTGGTGAGAATATCACTCACGGTTGTGCGCTTAACTGCCCAAATTCCTCTCCTTCTTTCATAAAGCCTATACGACATTCAAGTCACACGTCTCGCGGAAAGCTTTGGTATCCCGCCAACCGTGCGAGCAGCTCCACTTCACTGGTCTCAGCCTTGCGAAATAGGGCTTTTCACAGGATTGAAGGGAAAACTCCTATGTCGACCGTACCGCATTTCCTTCTGGGGCATTTCTTCGAGTTCAAAACAGCGAAAATTATCTTACATTTCCAAGTTTCGACATAACATGATGATTATAATTCGGCCTGCAGATTCAGGTTGAATCGAGGAGAAAAAATTTTCAACTACTGCAGTATTGCATAATCTTGCTTGCCGGTGGCATAAAATGATGAAAGTTCGGTTTGATCCAACTAGCCGGGATCTTCGATATCAATCCAATATCATCAGCAAAACGACTCCCTTCTTTTTTACCTCCTGCATCGCCTCCGTTCCTAAACTCGTTAGTCTCCGCGCCAGTCACAGAAGCCGTCAAACACGATTTCATGATTGATTGCGTCCGACCAAAAGTGACGTCACCCTAATGTGATGATCGGCTTGGAAATTTCAACGCGGAATCCCAAAGGACGGGGGTAAAAATGAAAGGGGACTGAAGTGAAGATTAGTAGTTGACGTTTGTAAGAAATCTTTCTTTGAGGTTTTTGTCGATTCAGCTCATTGTTTGGAGAAATAAAAGACAATTAAGTGATGACAATAGAGATTTCCAAAGCCGAAAATTCCCAAAGATTTATGAAATAATTTTCAAGAAATAACTGGTAATCTCAATCGTATTTAAATTCAATACAAACGATAAATCTGGCTTTATCACCCCAGGAAAATAGAATTATTGCCATACCCAACCACGTGAGTTTTGTGTGACTTCTACTCAGCGAGATGAGCTAACTGAATTCTGTGGCACTTTTTCCTTCAATAACTCGCCACATCGTTTCAATCAAATCGATCATTTCAATATCTCTCTTTCGCGTATTCAAAACTTAACGCACCCAAAGTTCTCACAAACGAGCCAACTTAGTCCGTCATCTGGAATTGTAGGTTTTTAAGCGTTCCTAAATGAGCGGCGCTTTAAATAAGTAGGCTCGAAAAGTAATGTTTCCACTATCAGTTCAAACCGTAATTTATCCTTCAAGCCGCTGACCCGAAAGTTTTTCAATCTCGATTTTCTATTGAGGACTATCGGAAAAACCACATTTGATCTGAGGAAGTTCGTTTGGCTATTCGTAACGGTCTCGTGTTTTCCGCCTACTCTCTGATCTCTTGAATTAATTTATTGACTCTGGAAAACTTTCCGTTCGGCCGATGTAAAGGACCGTTAACTCTGCGAAGCAAATTATTCTTCGGATAGGTACATATTGCAGTTACTGGAACTCTCCATTTCTAACTATACCTCCATCTCTCTTCTGCTCGTAGATATATATTGCTTCGCCTCAATACCCGACTACTCCCAGCGATCTGAGCTACACCTTTTCCCATAACTCAAGTGTCGCTTGGAAACCCATTCGAGCAAAAACACGTCGGGTTGGTCGGTTTCGAGATTATTGGACTACCAGGTTTTGCTCCTTTTGGCGTTCACGTGCTCCTGTTTTGCTCTGAGCCCTTTCGCCGCACATCCTGAATAGCAAATCTCTTCCGATTTCTTACGAAAGGGATAACCTGGTTTTCGGTCAATCTCAGGGCTACAGGTAACTGGTGCCCACTAGCTCAACTCGTCTACATTCGTATGTAAATCGAATCAAATCAAATATCGTTTCGGTGGTTAAGCTGCTAAAGCGGAAGAAACTCTAATTTGATTCATGTCAGAGACATCTGCTAAAAATGTTTAGGCTTCGCCAGTCGAGCTGCTTCTTCGAGGCATAAGTGACTTCACGCGTTGACAATGCATAGGATAGTGTTGTCTTGAATATTCCTATTATAGCTTTTCCAAGTCTAATTCAGAATTTTCCAAGTCTAATTCAGAATTTTCCAAACCTATTTCAGAATTTTCCAAACCTATTTCAGAATTTTCCAAACCTATTTTAGAATTTTCCATTTCAATTTCAGAATTTTCCATTTCAATTTCAGAATTCGTCATTTCATAGTCAAAATTTGATAACTTTTGCGTGGTGATCGCTGCGCTGTGGTTCATCACGAGTGACGAAACTTTAGTCAGTAGGTACCTACTTAAGTGGTCCAACACCGACCTGAGACACTCTTCTCGTCCATAAAAAAAAATATGCCATGAATATCCAAATTCTTCATCTTTACTGTGAAATTAATTAATTGGATTTCTTTGTTCTAACTTTTCAATTTTTTATTTTTCTTTTTTTAAACTCCTATGAATTTTTTCGTACCTACTTACAGTGGAACACGTTGGAAGTCCTTTTTTTACATTTACGGTTTGTTTTTTACTTTATGCCTGCTGTGGAGTTTGTTGGACGATTGTTCCATTTCTATAGAATTATGGAATTACAATACTCGTAGTTTGTGAAATTTTTGTGCAGCCCACTTTTTCTTCATCCCGGTTTCCTTCTCATCCGAACGATGATGGTTCAAAACAACTTCATCAGTCTTCAAAACATGACTGCTGCTCATATGGCTTTGACATATTATGAATTCTGAAATTGAAATGGAAAATTCTGAAATAGGTTTGGAAAATTCTGAAATAGGTTTGGAAAATTCTGAAATAGGTTTGGAAAATTCTGAAATAGGTTTGGAAAATTCTGAAATAGGTTTGGAAAATTCTGAATTAGACTTGGAAAATTCTGAATTAGACTTGGAAAAGCTATATACGATATATAGATTTCATTACGCATTTCCATTAACAGTTATAGAGAAGGTTGAATACAAATAGTCGTAGTACGTGATAAGAAATGAATGATTGAATCGGATAATAATGAGTGATTGATGATGTGGATGTTATAGAAATCCTCACGCGACCAGCGCACTACATGACAGACAATATTCGTAATTGCTACGAGTTGAGTATTGAATACAATCTGGGTTACGTAATTTTTGAACATTTTAAAATTATCAAAGCTGTACGCTAATAATTAAAATAAATTTCTGACCTATAATACTTGCTACCCATTCCATTGCAAAATTTAATAAAGCCCATCCGGCAGACGTTCATTCAGCCACGAACGTTCCCATCCACGGTAACATAATTGGTAATGTTAACTTCTTTTTTTACGTTGGCTTTTACTTTGTTTGTGAGGAGTGAGACTTTTGATGTAGAGAGAGACAGCGAATGTTAAAATGAAATAATAAAAAATTTGTACAAATTTCTCATTGAAGGAAATACTTGACGAAAATCACTTATCGACTTTTACGTGGTTAACCGGATAAACAAAAAACCAGCCTAATATTTACTTTGATCGCCCGAATGTTCTACCCTACTATCTCGACGGTCGATCAAAGGCTTTTACGGTGTCCGATATAAACACCCGTTGTTGCTTTTCATCGCTTTTCCCATCACGGGTTGAACATAACGATGGTTTTTTTCGAACGACAGCTTCTCGTCACAAATGTGCGAATGTGTCGAATCCAGAAAAATATAGCAACTTTTCCTACAGTTTCCGGTCGTTTACAAATCAAACGGAAGAAAAACGTGCAGCACAACTGTGGAAACATGATTGTATCCTCTCCTGTTAACCTGTGCGGGAAAAAGTCAAAATTCAACGACCACCAAGATCTTGACGATAATTTAACTTTGAGCCGACTAACAGGCACATTTCCATTCAATATTAGCAATCGTCTGAATTGGAGCAAACCTAGTTTGGCTGTCATGATTAGTTTCTACGCCTGCCAAATAATCACACGCACCTCCTATATTGCCTACATCGTTCGCCAATCTCGCCTTCTAGATTACCGCGTCGTCATTCACTTGGTTGAAGTCGCCATGTCTATGTTTGGCGGAATCGGCATCGTGCTATCGACAATACTCTACTATAAAACAGCCCAAGATTGCTTGGAAGTTCAGGCAGAAATCAAATCTCTTTTAGCGCACATAAATGAGAAGGCTCTGCCGAAAAAATTCAAATGCTCGAGAGCTTTGCTAAGCCTACATCTACTCCCATGCTTCGTTGTCGTATTATACGACTTGACAGAGTTGAGCACGTACTCGTTTCAAGAGCTTGCCTTGATCTTGACGAACTATTTCTCGAACATCAGACTTTTCGGGTTTTTGCTAATGTATTCAATTCACGTCACGTGGGTAAGCAATGTTTTCGATTCGATGTCGAATTTCGCGAAAAATACGGACGGCCTTACTGTAAAACAGTGCATCGCTCTTTGCAAAGTCGAAGAAAACCTGCACGTGTTTTGCTGGAAGATCAATTCCATTTTCTCTCCGGCATTGCTATTTATAGTTAATAAATGTTTCACTGTGATGGTTGACAACCTTTTTTGGACCATCGGTGCCAAATCGGTACGGGTAAAATTTATTCACTTCATGCTCGTGCTAATGCCGCTATCTAATGTCGTCATGGGTTTCAGTAGCACCGAGCATTGCCTTGATAAGGTAGGTGGAACTGAGTTGAATTTCAAGCCCACGATAATTTTGCTGTAAAAGAGTGCTTTAGTGCTGGGTAGAAACGTTGATCCAATATATTTGCAAACTACCTAAGTTGATACCTGTTCGCTTAAATTATTATTTAAAAAAAAAATATTGATGTGAACGGTTATATAACGGAAGTGCTCTGAGTAATCCAAAATACCTATGTAATTTATGCAGCATCCACAAGTTAGGAAACGGTTATTTCGTAGATTGAGCAAGAAATTATGGAGAAATGATGTAACGAAAATCGATTCAGCATGGCAGTTATCTTTCAGAATTGATGTCTAAAGCACTGTATTCAGCGGAGACAAGTTAACGATAGGTCCGCCCTAAGAACGGTTCCCAAACTGATGGTAGAATGGCGATCTATTTATTACATTTCCCGTTAAAGCTCTCCATCAAAATATTGTCTACAAAAATCGCAGGCCGCACTGCGAATGCTATAGTTTCAGAATGTTTCCCGATACCATGAACAAGAAACGATCGAAATTCGTCAACGTCCAAGACCTGAATGATGCATTTGCTGTTTGCAGACTGTTCGCAGCCTTTCCTTTCAACGTCACATGCGATCGTCTCACTTGGCACAAACCCAGTCTTGCAATTTTGATTGGATTCTACATCTTTCAAATATTTACTCGGGCCACCTACATTTCGTACATATCCAAATCTCTGGCTCGCAAAGAATCGTATCGCATCATCATACACATGATTGAAACGCTACTGTCTTTCGCTGTCGGGATCGGAATAGCAATATCGTTGGCGCTTTATTGGAAATCGATCAAATCTTATTTGGAAGTTCAAATTGAAATCAAAACTCTGTTGGCCTTCGTTTCGGATAAAGAACCACCGAAAAAATTCACCTACCGCGGAGCGTTGAGATGTGTACATCTGGTACCGTTACTCATCATCATCCTAAGGGAGTGCATATCTGTGTCTACATTTATCCGTGTGCAAAGGCTAAACGGAAGAAGCTTTTTTAATGCAAAAACATTCGGAATTATCCGTGTCAAAAGATAACGGTGTCAAAAACTTGGTCGGCATATTAAACAGAAGTAAAATGTGAGCATATAATCGTGTCTACAAATATCGGTGTCAAAAGCTTAAAAGCCTATTCTTTTACACAGACGGACAGTTGATGACATGGATAAACGTAGACACGAATAAACGAGCGTCGGAACTCTTAGGGCGCTCTTACAAAGCGAGCGTATAACCGTGTCTACGAGTATTCGTGTCAAAAGCTTATTTTCCAATAGCCTTTTATTCGTGTCTACGAATAACGGCGTCAAAAAAATATCGAAAGGTATGAATCGATCAGGGTCCTTGACTCGATAATCGATCTATTGAGCACTATAATGGAACCTCAGCAATATATAGTGCCCCTCACATGTCATTTTAGAAGTAACGCGCTCTAGCGGGCTTTTGGTTAAGTAGAAAGTTTACAACTGTTACCGCATGTATCGCTTACGGTTTTCTGCTTCTATTTAACCGTTAAACTTGCTGTTTTGCTTGTTAATACTCATTTTACTATAGTTCTATTGAAAATTAGACCATGATATTGCTGAAATGCGCGTACCTAGTTGTGTATTCTAATTCTGCTCTCAATTCCAATGATATTCAAAATAGCCAATCTTCGGTGAGTAACTTATTTAGTCGATTGGATTGTCAACTCCGCGAATTTGAATCTTCTCTTGCGTCTGCTGAGAAGATTCCATATCACGGCACGTCCATAATTTCAGTAAAGACTAAGAAACAGCCGCTAAACGAGATGCTAGGAACATCCTGATAGCTAATGTGAATGACATAAACATCATTTTCCCACCTCCTAACACGAAACGGCTCCAACTTTCTTTCATTACTTAGGTGGGTAGTGATCAGTGTTTATTTATCGCTAACTGATTATATTTGATCTCGCTACTTCGGTCAATTTTCACTCGCATGCACCAGATTAAAATGCTAACGAAGTTAAATATGAGGTAATCAGGAACCAACATCAGTTATAAGAATAACGTATATTTCCTCAACAAACATTTCAACAGAGAATATTTTCATGCATATAGAATTGATCTTCATCCGACCAACAGCAGTGCTGATAGATTACATTACAAGATAAGTGCTGAGATTACCTCTGTTAGCAGTTTTCGTCAGCCTAAGTAAAAACCAAATTTTGCAAATACTTGATGGTAATTTCTCAAACCTTTGTCAGACGTTCTTCATGACGAAAGTTATATTTGGACAGGAACTCAAGGATAAACGAACAACACAAAACTCAATCGAATTTCATTACAAGGGTAGGACAATATAACATACATCATATTATTATTTAACAAAAACTAATATCAACGACCAAGATGTGAAAGCAAAAATCAATAAACTTGAATCGTGATAGATTGGTACGTTGTACCCTTGCTCATTAGAGAATCGCAGCATTGCAGAGAAAAAAAAATATATATACTATATATAATTATATATCTAGTCAATAAGCACACAGTGCACCAAGCCTAGGTAAAGTTAATCTACAATACGTATCTGTGCAGTTACTACAGAAGGAGAATGAAAGAACTAGGGCGTCTTGCTCAAGAGCGACACTCCCAATATGCGGGTCATAATATTTCAAAAGCACTTCAACTATGTCCTTATTACTTACATAATAACTATATCGACAGAATTTAGAAGTTCCATGTTTGGATACTTCTGCTCCTCTCTTGGAGCTGTGGGAGTCCTATTGTAATAATAAAACTTATCATCATCTTAGCTTAAATTCTTAACGAATTCGAAGTTCCATGTTTGAATACTTCTGCTCCTCTCTTGGAGCTGTGGGAGTCCAATTGTAATAATAAAACTTATAATCATCTAAGCTTAAATTCTAAATGAATTCGAAGCTCCATGTTTGGATACTTCTGCTCCTCTCTTGGAGCTGTGGGAGTCCTATTGTAATAATAAAACTTATCATCATCTTAGCTTAAATTCTAAACGAATTCGAAGCTCCGTGCTTGGATGACTTCTGCTCTTTGAGCGTGGGGATCTAGTCAATTTGCACACAGTGCAGTAAGCCTAGGTGAAATTAATCTACAATACGAATCTGTGCCGGTACTACATAAGGAGAATGAAAGAACTAGGGCGTCTTGCTCAAGAGCGACACTCCCAATATGCGGGTCATAATATTTCAAAAGCACTTCAACTATGTCCTTAATACTTACATAATAACTAATATCGACAGAATTTAGAAGTTCCATGTTTGGATACTTCTGCTCCTCTCTTGGAGCTGTGGGAGTCCTATTGTAATAATAAAACTTATCATCATCTTAGCTTAAATTCTTAACGAATTCGAAGTTCCATGTTTGAATACTTCTGCTCCTCTCTTGGAGCTGTGGGAGTCCAATTGTAATAATAAAACTTATAATCATCTAAGCTTAAATTCTAAATGAATTCGAAGCTCCATGTTTGGATACTTCTGCTCCTCTCTTGGAGCTGTGGGAGTCCTATTGTAATAATAAAACTTATCATCATCTAGGCTTAAATTCTTAACGAATTCGAAGTTCCATGTTTGGATACCTCTGCTCTTCTCTTGGAGCTGTGGGAATCCTATTGTAATAATAAAACTTATCATCATCTTAGCTTAAATTCTAAATGAATTCGAAGCTCCATGCTTGGATGACTTCTGCTATTTGAGCGTGGGGATCTAGTCAATAAGCACACAGTGCACTAAGCCTGGGTGAAATTAAACTACAATACGAATCTGTGCAGGTAATACAGAAGGAGAATGAAAGAACTAGGGCGTCTTGCTCAAGAGCGACACTCCCAATATGCGGGTCATAATATTTCAAAAGCACTTCAACTATGTCCTTATTACTTACATAATAACTTATATCAAAAGAATTTAGAAGTTCCATGTTTGGATACTTCTGCTCCTCTCTTGGAGCTGTGGGAGTCCTATTGTAATAATAAAACTTATAATCATCTAAGCTTAAATTCTAAATGAATTCGAAGCTCCATGTTTGGATACTTCTGCTCCTCTCTTGGAGCTGTGGGAGTCCTATTGTAATAATAAAACTTATAATCATCTAAGCTTAAATTCTAAATGAATTCGAAGCTCCATGTTTGGATACTTCTGCTCCTCTCTTGGAGCTGTGGGAGTCCTATTGCAATAATAAAACTTATCATCATCTTAGCTTAAATTCTTAACGAATTCGAAGCTCCATGTTTGGATACTTCTGCTCCTCTCTTGGAGCTGTGGGAGTCCTATTGCAATAATAAAACTTATCATCATCTTAGCTTAAATTCTTAACGAATTCGAAGTTCCATGTTTGAATACTTCTGCTCCTCTCTTGGAGCTGTGGGAGTCCTATTGTAATAATAAAACTTATCATCATCTAGGCTTAAATTCTTAACGAATTCGAAGTTCCATGTTTGGATACCTCTGCTCTTCTCTTGGAGCTGTGGGAGTCCTATTGTAATAATAAAACTTATCATCATCCGTGCTTGGATAACTTCTGCTCTTTGAGCGTGGGGATCTAGTCAATTTGCACACAGTGCAGTAAGCCTAGGTGAAATTAATCTACAATACGAATCTGTGCAGGTACTACAGAAGGAGAATGAAAGAACTAGGGCGTCTTGCTCAAGAGCGACACTCCCAATATGCGGGTCATAATATTTCAAAAGCACTTCAACTATGTCCTTATTACTTACATAATAACTATATCGACAGAATTTAGAAGTTCCATGTTTGGATACTTCTGCTCCTCTTTTGGAGCTGTGGGAGTCCTATTGTAATAATAAAACTCATCATCATCTTAGCTTAAATTCTTAACGAATTCGAAGTTCCATGTTTGGATACTTCTGCTCCTCTCTTGGAGCTGTGGGAGTCCTATTGCAATAATAAAACTTATCATCATCTTAGCTTAAATTCTTAACGAATTCGAAGTTCCATGTTTGAATACTTCTGCTCTTCTCTTGGAGCTGTGGGAGTCCTATTGTAAAAATAAACCTTATCATCATCTTAGCTTAAATTCTAAATGAATTCGAAGCTCCATGCTTGGATGACTTCTGCTCTTCGAGCGTGGGGATCTAGTCAATAAGCACACAGTGCACTAAGCCTAGGTGAAATTAATCTACAATACGAATCTGTGCAGGTACTACAGAAGGAGAATGAAAGGACTAGGGCGTCTTGCTCAAGAGCGACACTCCCAATATGCGGGTCATAATATTTCAAAAGCACTTCAACTATATCCTTATTACTTACATAATAACTAATATCAACAGAATTTAGAAGTTCCATGTTTGGATACTTCTGCTCCTCTTTTGGAGCTGTGGGAGTCCTATTGTAATAATAAAACTTATCATCATCTTAGCTTAAATTCTAAACGAATTCGAAGCTCCGTGCTTGGATGACTTCTGCTCTTTGAGCGTGGGGATCTAGTCAATTTGCACACAGTGCAGTAAGCCTAGGTGAAATTAATCTACAATACGAATCTGTGCCGGTACTACATAAGGAGAATGAAAGAACTAGGGCGTCTTGCTCAAGAGCGACACTCCCAATATGCGGGTCATAATATTTCAAAAGCACTTCAACTATGTCCTTATTACTTACATAATAACTTATATCGACAGAATTTAGAAGTTCCATGTTTGGATACTTCTGCTCCTCTTTTGGAGCTGTGGGAGTCCTATTGTAATAATAAAACTCATCATCATCTTAGCTTAAATTCTTAACGAATTCGAAGTTCCATGTTTGGATACTTCTGCTCCACTCTTGGAGCTGTGGGAGTCCTATCGCAATAATAAAACTTATCATCATCTTAGCTTAAATTCTTAACGAATTCGAAGTTCCATGTTTGAATACTTCTGCTCCTCTCTTGGAGCTGTGAGAGTCCTATTGTAATAATAAAACTTATCATCATCTTAGCTTAAATTCTAAACGAATTCGAAGCTCCGTGCTTGGATGACTTCTGCTCTTTGAGCGTGGGGATCTAGTCAATTTGCACACAGTGCAGTAAGCCTAGGTGAAATTAATCTACAATACGAATCTATGCCGGTACTACATAAGGAGAATGAAAGAACTAGGGCGTCTTGCTCAAGAGCGACACTCCCAATATGCGGGTCATAATATTTCAAAAGCACTTCAACTATGTCCTTATTACTTACATAATAACTTATATCGACAGAATTTAGAAGTTCCATGTTTGGATACTTCTGCTCCTCTTTTGGAGCTGTGGGAGTCCTATTGTAATAATAAAACTCATCATCATCTTAGCTTAAATTCTTAACGAATTCGAAGTTCCATGTTTGGATACTTCTGCTCCTCTCTTGGAGCTGTGGGAGTCCTATTGTAATAATAAAACTTATCATCATCTTAGCTTAAATTCTAAACGAATTCGAAGCTCCGTGCTTGGATGACTTCTGCTCTTTGAGCGTGGGGATCTAGTCAATTTGCACACAGTGCAGTAAGCCTAGGTGAAATTAATCTACAATACGAATCTGTGCAGGTACTACAGAAGGAGAATGAAAGAACTAGGGCGTCTTGCTCAAGAGCGACACTCCCAATATGCGGGTCATAATATTTCAAAAGCACTTCAACTATGTCCTTATTACTTACATAATAACTATATCGACAGAATTTAGAAGTTCCATGTTTGGATACTTCTGCTCCTCTTTTGGAGCTGTGGGAGTCCTATTGTAATAATAAAACTCATCATCATCTTAGCTTAAATTCTTAACGAATTCGAAGTTCCATGTTTGGATACTTCTGCTCCTCTCTTGGAGCTGTGGGAGTCCTATTGCAATAATAAAACTTATCATCATCTTAGCTTAAATTCTTAACGAATTCGAAGTTCCATGTTTGAATACTTCTGCTCTTCTCTTGGAGCTGTGGGAGTCCTATTGTAAAAATAAACCTTATCATCATCTTAGCTTAAATTCTAAATGAATTCGAAGCTCCATGCTTGGATGACTTCTGCTCTTCGAGCGTGGGGATCTAGTCAATAAGCACACAGTGCACTAAGCCTAGGTGAAATTAATCTACAATACGAATCTGTGCAGGTACTACAGAAGGAGAATGAAAGGACTAGGGCGTCTTGCTCAAGAGCGACACTCCCAATATGCGGGTCATAATATTTCAAAAGCACTTCAACTATATCCTTATTACTTACATAATAACTAATATCAACAGAATTTAGAAGTTCCATGTTTGGATACTTCTGCTCCTCTTTTGGAGCTGTGGGAGTCCTATTGTAATAATAAAACTTATCATCATCTTAGCTTAAATTCTAAACGAATTCGAAGCTCCGTGCTTGGATGACTTCTGCTCTTTGAGCGTGGGGATCTAGTCAATTTGCACACAGTGCAGTAAGCCTAGGTGAAATTAATCTACAATACGAATCTGTGCCGGTACTACATAAGGAGAATGAAAGAACTAGGGCGTCTTGCTCAAGAGCGACACTCCCAATATGCGGGTCATAATATTTCAAAAGCACTTCAACTATGTCCTTATTACTTACATAATAACTTATATCGACAGAATTTAGAAGTTCCATGTTTGGATACTTCTGCTCCTCTCTTGGAGCTGTGGGAGTCCTATTGTAATAATAAAACTTATCATCATCCGTGCTTGGATGACTTCTGCTCTTTGAGCGTGGGGATCTAGTCAATTTGCACACAGTGCAGTAAGCCTAGGTGAAATTAATCTACAATACGAATCTATGCCGGTACTACATAAGGAGAATGAAAGAACTAGGGCGTCTTGCTCAAGAGCGACACTCCCAATATGCGGGTCATAATATTTCAAAAGCACTTCAACTATGTCCTTATTACTTACATAATAACTTATATCGACAGAATTTAGAAGTCCATGTTTGGATACTTCTGCTCCTCTTTTGGAGCTGTGGGAGTCCTATTGTAATAATAAAACTCATCATCATCTTAGCTTAAATTCTTAACGAATTCGAAGTTCCATGTTTGGATACTTCTGCTCCTCTCTTGGAGCTGTGGGAGTCCTATTGTAATAATAAAACTTATCATCATCTTAGCTTAAATTCTAAATGAATTCGAAGCTCCGTGCTTGGATGACTTCTGCTCTTTGAGCGTGGGGATCTAGTCAATTTGCACACAGTGCAGTAAGCCTAGGTGAAATTAATCTACAATACGAATCTGTGCCGGTACTACATAAGGAGAATGAAAGAACTAGGGCGTCTTGCTCAAGAGCGACACTCCCAATATGCGGGTCATAATATTTCAAAAGCACTTCAACTATGTCCTTATTACTTACATAATAACTTATATCGACAGAATTTAGAAGTTCCATGTTTGGATACTTCTGCTCCTCTTTTGGAGCTGTGGGAGTCCTATTGTAATAATAAAACTCATCATCATCTTAGCTTAAATTCTTAACGAATTCGAAGTTCCATGTTTGGATACTTCTGCTCCTCTCTTGGAGCAGTGGGAGTCCTATTGTAATAATAAAACTTATCATCATCTTAGCTTAAATTCTTAACAAATTCGAAGCTCCATGTTTGGATGACTTCTACTCTTTGAGCGTGGGGATCTAGTCAATAAGCACTCAGTGCACTAAGCCTAGGTAAAATCAATCTACTATTTCACCTGGTCCCAAGTGGAATCGTCTGAGTAGTGTTTAACCATTACGTTTCCCGGCCGTAGAAACGTATTGGTTTCACATTACCCTGAGGATGCCAGAATGGGAGCAGGTCGTCAGTCAGAGATATTGAACTAAATTTCAAAACCTATTTCAAGTACTACGCCCGATGAGCCTAACAATATTATCGAACTAAGTATTGTAGTCTTAGTGAATCTGGTACTTAATTATTGAGTTGAGAAATCTTTTCGTAATCCTCAATTGATATTGTGCAACTGTATGCTTAGTGGTGCAATAAAGAAGCTATCTAGGCTCGAATGAATTATCCATGAATTAACCCCATATTGCAATAATCAAAGCCCCAGTTTCAATCTAGACCTAGGTTAATTCTACTGGACACCAGTGCTTAACCTACGGTTATAGAACTAGCAAATAATGGTGCTACTTCAGAAACTGTCGGGCGTTGATAGGTCCACTCCATTGTTGGATGGAATAGCCACACATGTTCATCTTCCGTATTCGGTTTTTTCACTACAGCAGATCAAGGGCGCCAATTTTCTTGAAACACCTTTTCACTCTTTCTTCGTGCCTTTTCATGAGCAGTTGAGAAGGCATCTGAAATATCAATGATTTACACACGTGTATGACTACAGGCTAATTTCAATTACCAATATCAAAAAATGTACACCAACAGACGTGGCAGAGCTCAATGAGCTTGTGTTCAAGCGTCCCATCTCAAAATAATACGTATACACATATATTTATATATAGCATAATTACATATATTTAGCATTACTATGCTTGACTTGCGATTTTTTATGTGTTGTATGCTGGCGTTCAGCTCCAGTTATTCCGATTAGGTTCCTTTTTTTTAAAGGGTTACTATCCAGGTGGGTTTTTTAATTGAGTGCATCCAGTCAGTAGTTACAGCCCCAGATCCAGAGAAATGCCAGAAAACGTGATCCGGAAAAACAGCAAGTTTTGACTTTGTGAGTTTATAACATGTAGAAAAAATGCTCAATTGTTTATATTTTTTATGTCAGTTTGTTCATCATAGTGCTCGTTTTTTTGTTTGTTCACTTGCTGTTTGTTCATCTGCCAATGAGGGCCAAGCGTCAATTTCTTCGGCATTCTGATATGGCGGGAAGAGAAGAAAGTGTAACAAAAACGTGATGCCGATTTTCACATTTTTGGGGTTTTTCGAGCACCTTTCCCCACCACGTCAAGAAAGAAAATATAAACATTATTGCACATGAAACTACTTAGCCAGAGCTTTCCAAAAATAATAGAAAATTTGTTCTACATGACATAATAAGGGAGCTATCAATGTTTTATGGACCTTTGTTTGAAACCTTTAACTTCTAAACAAAAAATGATTCTTCATAGTTTGTAGACTCAAACAGTTGGACTTTGAGTCTAGTTCACGCGATCAAAGGTTGGTATTGACTGTAATAAAAGTATTATACTTTTTATGCCGTGTTTCTAAAAAAAAGGGTAAAAAATAAGTTTTTGGCATACGTACGGTTGTAGAAAAAAACTACGTGAGTCATAGAATTTTTGTTAAAAGATTTGAATTCAGCATTAAACTTTCAACAAATAGCATGGTTTTGAGGGCCAAATAATTTAATTGTCATTCACTAACGTCTTGTGGCGTTCTACAATTTTGTTAGGGTTCTCTCATTCAATGTAATTGCAGATATGCTTAAGAAAATCATAACTCATTATCATTTGAGAAAAAAAGAACGAGTGAATTTGTGCATTTCAGTTAACAACAATGGTGTAGTAGATCATTTGAGTTTTGTAAGGGATCAATGGAATCAAAGCATGCGGTATGATGTCCAAAGGTCCCTTATCAGTGGATAGATTATTCCAAACGTTCACTCACTCTCAATCAACATAATAACATTGAAATTAGATAGGTAATAATTATATTTTAATTATAATTATATATTGAACAGTTGTTTATTATTATTTCGCTTCAATAATGATTTGTGATAGTTATTATTTCGAACATTTCTGAACAATCCCACCGAAAAACAGATGGTAACTATAGGGGAAAACTCCGTAGCAACTATTGTAATTTTAATCAATTTTATTTTTCTTAATTTTCTAATTAAAAGCAGAATTAAGAAAAATAAAATTGATTAAAATTACAATAGTTGCTACGGAGTTTTCCCCTATAGTTACCATCTGTTTTTGGTGGGATTGTTCAGAAATGTTCGAAATAATTACTATCACAAATCATTGTTGAGGCGAAATAATAATAAACAACTGTACAATCATTTGCAGCGTTTTTTATTGGATATTCAGATTCTACATGCCTTGAAACGTAAAAGTTCAAATTTAATTTTGAGGGGGGTTAGAATTTTTTTTTTTTCTTGGGTGATTATAATAAACTAAAAATACAACTCATTTGATTTTCGTATCTGTTGGGAGAGCACTTTTGAAAATCTCTCCAAAGGGAGATTAAAACGCCCTCCTTCTCAATTAGACTTTGGATGAAAATAACCTAACAATTAAAAAAATGATTGTAGAATACGCACGTAAGTGTAAGACGAAGGCTTGATTCCTTGACGTACACGTGCAAGTTTCAAGTACGACAGCATCAGAGCAGGTTAAATTATCAACTTCCAACATTTTGGCTACGCCTACTAACCACTGTTGAAACAAGAATACTGCAAGAACACAAGAAAGAATTAGTAATGATAATAGGGACGCTAGGATGCAAAAACGAATTCGAGGAAATTATTGCAACTCACTCAATTCACGATCGTTGCAACTCAATGGCACAATCTGCTTTCAGCAAAGTGTTTCAGTTGACAAACCTAATTTACTGTAAATCAAGCTCAAGAGTTGATATATAGTGGAAGCATTTTCCATGAATTCAAGCGCTCAATGAACTAACTAGGTAATCCATTTCCAATCACATCGCCTGCGACGCTGCTTTGCTGAAAACGACTATGGCGATTATCGTTTGTCGTTGAGTTTTTATAATATATATGTTTCACCTAGAGGTTTTTCTTGCTTCAAGCGACTACGGTCTTAATCGTGTTAGTTGTAATCGTGAGCACGCACAACGGCTGTACGTACCTAGGTCGGTCACATTAAAAAAAATTTAAAATTGATAAGCTGTTACATGATGAGTTAAGCTGGGTTCACATGTTCCGCGCTCCGCCGACGGAATGGGATCTGATTGGCTGGAGAAAAGTGGAGTGGGGACTCTCCGCGAGTCCGCGACGGAAATATCTACCTCGAGTAGATATTTCCGTCGCGGATAGGCGGAATGTTGTTGTTGTCTATGTTAAGTTGTCCACCTCCCTCGCCGTGTAGTGCCTAGGCTCTATAAACTTCTTCCCGATTATTATCAGCAATAATTTCCGTGTCAATCTTATCTCGATCTCATTCTGCCTCTATCATTCCACTTGTGTAATGCCCAGTGAATCGGCCGACCGTTTTTTTTGCTCATTCTGTTCATTTTTTTTTCACTGGTTTTTTCGTTCGTAGTCGTGAGTAGTTATAATGGCTATGATAGATAATGAAATCCTCATTGAGCTGGTCCGTGAAAGGCGACCCATCTGGGACCCAACGTCGGGGGACCATAAGAAAAAAGACGTTGTCAGCCGCATGTTCCTGCCAACGGAGTGGACAAGAAAATATCAGAAAAAACAACAACACGTTGATAACTGATAAGTCTACTAACAACACTCTACTGATAAGTCGCTCGACGTAACGCGGACCATGTGAATGCCATTGACCACCCGACGAACTCTCCGTCGCGGAAAGACCCCCTCTTCAGTTTTTCTCCAGCCAATCAGATCCCATTCCGTCGGCGGAGCGCGGAACATGTGAACCCAGCTTTACTTCTAGTAAATTCTAGTTCAAGTGATTAGTACTCGTATAGCTCGCCGAACGGCTTGCACCTGACGTGAAAATCGCCACGCCTAAACAAGCGACCAACTAAGTAGCAACATACTAACGATAATCGCAGCAGTCGTCCCAAGCAAAACAGTCTCACCGTAGACGAATGGAAAACGCGTACGACAGTATGATGAAAACAGAAAAATAGCAGACTGAAACTGGCTATTCCAAATCCTAATACTTAGGTACGGCAACACAGGTTTTATCTTCTGTAATGTAGTTACGGATGTTATATTATGGCGTCGCGTCCATCGACGTGCAAGGTGCAAGTGATCGCCCATTCTGACTTAACCTCAAATATACTGGAGCTTGGGCAAGCACGTGGCAGTCTTTTGGAAATACTTATCGATACAACAACATCGATATGTGACGTATTTAGTTTCATATTGATATGCATCTATGTGGTCAGCTGCATCTCCAACACCGACAAAATACCTAATAACGTTCTGTAAAAATCATTTTACAGCGTAATAGAGGAAGCCGTCGTTTCCTTACTGCGTTTTGCGTTATTGCAGAGTTGATGAGAGCTATTTATAGGTAGTAGATTCCTCGTGCGATGTTAAGCTATCGATCCTAGCTAGTATCGATAGCTTGAACATAATCGTCAAGGAAAAAACCTTATCACCATGAGCATTTTTATTTTTAATTTACATAACCTCACATTACATTACACGCCTAGGCCTACGGATTATTTTCAAATAATTGAATACCCAAAGGAAAAAAATCATCACTCTACTACACTCTCAAGATTTTTTTCCTTTTCTGTACTTGCGAACAAGTTAAATGTTACTTTCAATCATAACTATCATGCACATTCTGAGGAAATGAATGCGACATAATAAATATCGTCGCTACTCTAGTTATGTGTGTGCCCAAACACAATAGGTACTTTTAGACCATGGCAATAAAAATAAATAACCACCAAAGTTGGATTAATCTAATTGTAGTAAACTGTATGTATGTAGGTACTTACCTATTAGGTATGTTACCGATGAACACTCGTAACAGCACTCAGATTGTAATAAATTTAATATACAATAGAAACGGATAATGGATGTTTCTTCGATAGAACCGATATTTTATGAGATGCTATGAGAAAACTGAAAGAAGGGCGATAACTTCTGGATATAGCGGAATGACAGTGGCCCATATTAAACAATGTAGACCATGTGCATTTGTTCTTGATTTAGCAAAAATTACCCATACATACAAACTACCTTGGGAAGACACCATCACAATTTCCCTTAAAATTGCTCATTGTTATCGTTTTGATGGTAGAGTGAAAAAACAATAGACATCCTAAGATGTTCATAATTATTTTTCTTATTTATTTCAAATTTGTTATGATGACAGATGATAATGCGTATATCAATAACAGAAATGCGATATTCTCTGTTTCCGTTGCCACCGAAAAGATGAAAAAATTGTTAAGTTGATAATGACTCGTGTGTGTATTGTATATTTCTCAATATAGTACAAACGCTGGAGATTGGACTGACTGGCACATTACACAGGGAATACCTAGTAGGTAAAAGGATTAATTTGATTGACTGAGCACCTACCAACCGGTCCATCTTTCGGTTTATCCATCTTTTTTTGAGCTGACTACGTCTTGCAAAAATGACCAGATTAAATTCATTTATAAACAACAATTCAGTGCTCTAGTGTGGCTAAAAAGAACTTGTGGCTACTTCAATTTGACAACCTTTTGTCAGCATCTCGAGATCAATTGTAAGGTTGATTGGTCATCGATTTTTCTGGTATAGGATTTTTTTCAAGATTATAAGTAAATTTATATACCTATATAGATAGATAAAAAGATGGCCCAAGGGAGAGAACAAATTAATACTATTATAAAGGTACCTTCCGCCTTTGGGATTTAGTCATTTCACTAAATCCAATCTATTTAATACACGAATAGTCCATTTCTTCAACTGTCATTTGGCTGCAGTTCATCAAAATAAATAAATAAACTCGATCATTTTGAGGAGCTGTATGTTTATAACCCATGGTTCTAGAAAAATATTTAGCACTTTAATACCTGTAATGTAATTAATCTGTTATAAAAAAAAAACGCTGCAAATGATTGTAGAGTGGTTTATTATTCCTTCGCTTCAATAATGATTAAGATTATCCATTTGTGATAGTATTAATTCCGACCATTTGTGAACGTTCCCACCGAAAAACAGCTTGGTAACTATACCTAGGGAAAAACTCCGTAGCAACTATTGTAATTATAATAATTTTTATTTTTCTTAATTTCCTAATAATTAAAAGCTAATTTTTTTGTCCAACGGTACAGCTGGAGAGAGTGTTCGACGAGCAATCCAACGAGTATAGAACGAGTAAAGAACTCTCGAGTTATAATCTGATGCAAAATTTCGGAAAATCTAGGCTAGTAATGTAATTCAACAATTGGGCCGTTGTGAGACCGAAATTGATTTTTGATGAAAATTTCAAGAAAATAGCTTGCAGTTTGGCCGGAAAAGTGTTGACGGCGTACGGCGAACAGACAGAATTTTTTTTTATTGGATATTTGGATTCTACATGCCTTGAAACGTAAAACATCTAATTTTGAGGGGGTTAGGAAAAAATTGTCTTGGGCGATTACAATGGGTAATAATTGAATAATAATTCATTAACAAACCTTCATTTCTCGAGTTCATGAAAACGTTAATAGTGCTGAGATCTCACGGCTGACTGGTGAAACGTTCAACTAAGTTGCCACAAAATATGATCGGGATCAAATTACCGAGAAGGTAAAGCTCACTAGTTAATAATAGACAATTCAAGCGTCATTTCGTCATTACCCTCATATAAAACGCAGCAGTATTGAATTATTTATAGAAGTTTAGCCAGATGAATCTAAAACTATAATTATTTCTATTAACTGCAGTTTCCTTCGGCAGAAACTGTTTCGAGGTGAGGGAAACAGAATCGGCCATTTTTGATCTAACCGTCTTACGTACACGCGTTCTTTCAATCTCATCGATCAGCCACTATCGATTGTAGCCAAGTCGAGTTCGAGATTGGATACCGTTGACCGAATCCGTCTTTTGACACGGATATTCGTAGACACGGATATACAGTCAATTGAAACGAAGTCACTTTCTGCCTTTGCACATCGATATCATTGGACACCGATATTCGTTGTATTTCATCATCTGCTAACGTATAATCGTGTCTACAAATATTCGCGTCCAAACGTAAAGTTTTGTAGTGTCGTATATTCGTGTCAAAGATTATCGATGTGCAAGGTAGCCGAACACTCTTTTGACACGGATAACTGTAGACACAAATATATAGGAATCTCGAAAAATTCTTTTGACATGGATAATTGTAGACACCGATATACACATGATATTTCAACGAATTCGTAGCCTCTTTTGACACGGATAACTGTAGACACAAATAAATAGCTAGTTTGAAAAATCTTTTTTGACATGGATAAATGTAGACACCGTTATACACACCCCATCCTAAATGACACGACAGATTACAACATGTTCTCCGCTCCTGAACTTGTTATGATGTTCTCTGCTTATTTGACGAACATCCGGCTTTTCGCTTTCATCCTAATCTACTCCATTCACGTCACTTGGATCGGGCACGTTTTCGATTCAATGATCAATTACTTGAAAAATCGCAATTGCCAATTTTCCGTCCAAAACAGCGTCGCGCTTTGCAAAATTGAAGAGAACATCGAAGTACTCTGCGCGAAAATCAACAAAATATTCGCATCCGCATTGTTAATGTTCAATGTCAAATGTTTCATAATTATGACCAATAATCTTTTCTGGACATTTTTCGTCAAAAAAGAACGCTTGAAATTCATACAGTTCATGTGGGTTCTCACTTATTTATCTCATAGCCTGGTTGGATTTAGCAGCGTTGAATACTGTCTAGCAAAGGTGAGGAATATTCATAACTAATTCAGTGAAATAATATCCATTTATCATAGCGAATCCTTCTTTTTGTCTTCCAGATAACTTTATAATACATTATTTAAGTACATCACAGTTATGACAAGTTTTACGCATTAAATGCACCGAGAAGGTGCTTGGTGGTGTTTGAATGTACTTTGTCTCATGAAGTATTGGGTTTCTCAACTGGAGCAAAGTAGGAGCAAAATTAGACATAACAACTGTAAGTTTTCCAAGATTTGTAACATGCAGAGTGGATAACTCAAACAAAAAGTCGTCAATTCAGATGTTTGAATATACGAAAAGATAGGTCATTTAATTGCCCACGTATTCCTAATGTAATGTACCTATCCATTTCTCAACCGTTTTTGCGTTATTCTACAATAATAGTGGACTATACACGAAAAAATCACTTTTTTCAACTTTAAACGTTATTTTCATCTATTTAGTGCGAAAGAAACAAAGAATGAACCATATATTATTGATGTACACATCATCAACTATCATTATGCTGAATTTGAGCAAAATCCATTCCAAAAAATTTTTCGCGAAAAATCCAAGGGGTACCCCTGCGATTTTTTTCAACCGAACAGTTAACGAATTTTTACTCCTCTCTCAATACAGATAAAAATCTGAAATTTTTTGGAAAGTTGTGTCTTACCAAGATGTATTTTTGTGATTTTTTTTATTTCTCGGAAAAATCTGCAAGTGGTCCAAAAAAATCGGTTTTTGAAAGCTCAAAAATGGGACTTTAACCGTCATTTTCGGGGTCAAAATAAATGCGAATCAATTATTTTATTATGCAGGAGTCTTCATTTGAACGCCTTACATACGTACATAGCAAAAAATTTGGTGAAAAAAATTTAAACAGAGCCAGAGAAATTATTTTCCGTAAATCGAGTCTTTCGCCGGCCGACATTCCGAGCTCCGTAATAGTGAAAAATTAAATTTCCGTTTTAAAGCGATTTTGAAAGCTATTTTTATAGGAAATTTAACGCTGAATCCGAATATGACGTCAAAACGGTGCAAATTTCACGACAACTATCAGTTTTTCCAGTTTAATACTACGCCACTCCTACGTTTTTCAACTTTGAAATTCCGTTGCAAATACTTACAGTACTGTTGAAATTTGATTAATTAATGATTCCTACAGGAAATTAGACGTAGAATTCGAATTTAAAGTGAAAACAAACAAAATCGAACGATTATTAATATTTTTCGAATTTTTTTCGATTTTCATACTTTTGAAGTTTCAACTTAGGGATTTTTTTTCGTCACGTTCCCGAAATGGGAACGATTAGGTGCTGTGGAAGAAAATGAAGGAAATTTAACGTAGAATCGATTAAAAATAAGAAAATGCTAGCGTATATGATAGCTCTCGAGATATATTCCCCTTTATGTCAAAAAACCAGTTTTGACTTTTCTTCAAGTGCAAATAGCTCCGCTGGGACATAACATAAAAATATAATTAAATACACCAAATTGTATGATTTTGATAGCTCTTTCTCACCTCTAAGTAATATACCCATGTTAAAGTGGACCGTTCAAAAGCTATTCGCGAAAAACAGGCGAAACATCGCGAAAATCCGCGTCATACAATTTTAAAGCGCAATAAAACTTGAACGAAGGCCTAATAAAAAAATACGATTTTTTCACACGATGAGCTGGTCTCTATTTGACGACTCTATGACCAAACTTTGATTACCTATTCCCGCAATTTCTCAATCAATTGGATACCCAAGATTTTTTAACCCCTACCCCCTACCACTACCCTACCTTCCGACAAAAACGGCAACTTTTGACTTTGCGAGCTTATAACTTCTAGAATAATTGCTCAATTTCATTGTTTTCGACCTAATTTTCTTCACGATATACCGGCTTATGAGAGTCTTTCAACTTGCTGTTCGAATTTCTGATATGGCGTGTAGAGAAGAAAATGTGACGAAAAACGTGATACGAACTTTCAATTTCTTCTTTGAGCACCATTCGCAACCTCGTCGAGAAAAATATCGTTTTTGCAATTGCGACTAATTAACAAGAGCTTTCCTACGATGTAAAAAATTAGTTTTACATATTATAATGACGATTAATTCAAGTTTTTATAGGACCGTGTTTGAGATCCTATAATTTTTAGATGAAAAATGCTTTTTAATTATTTTTAATCTTGAACTTGAATCTTATTTGCACACTCAAAGTTTGGTTTTGATAGAACAAAAACTAAATAATTTTTAGTTTTATTCTATAGTATTCTTAAAATAAATTGTTTTGACATCACATTTTTTGGATATTATGGCAGATTTAAAAATAAATAAAAAGATTTAAATTCAGCATTGCTAACCTGCTCTGTTTAAGTACAATGAAAACTAATAGTGATTATATTCTTGTAAATTCAGTGTGTATTGGATTTTCTTAGGCATTATAATAAGAGAGGCGCTGACGCCAAAAAGTAACTAGTCTGGAGGCGATTGAGTAGTTTATCCTTCAATAATTTGATAAATGGTAGAAGTAATGATTTTTTATATTATTAGTGGAGATGGTCAAATCCAGTAGGAAGTGGTCAGGTCAATAATGGGTGTATAATATATTAATAAAGCCTCACATAATTATCATCATAATACGAAGTCCTTCAAATGTATAGTTGGTGTTTGAGTTGCTGCGTGAAGTTGGGAAAAGTTTGTGAGTATTTTTGCTTATGGAAAATATGGTACAATGATAGAACTCGAGCATTTATAAAGCTCTCAAAATCGTTCACTATCTTGTTTGAATCACACACACATTTTCCCCTCTAACCACACGTTTTGGAATAAGCGGACGGCCAATCGATCGCTGTTTTCCTCCTCGGACTCAGTCGTAAATCGCTCACCGAACATGAAAATGGAAAAAGTTTACTACCACGACGCTCTCGAAAAGAAATGCTTTCTAATTCCAAGACTTCTAGCAGCGTTTCCTTTCAATTTTGATGGAGGTCACATCCGTTATAGTAAAATTGTTGTGGCATACAACATTATTCTGTACTCACTTCTGATATTGAGCCAGGTGATAACGTTCAACAATTGTTTCATTTTCGATCACGCGATAACATCCTTCTTCACAATTGCAAGTTTCGTTTCTGTTGTCTCATTCCTATTGAGCCGAAAAAAATTCGAATCCTTCTTCGAAACCATCGCTTTTGTCGAAGTGAATTTCAACTATTTTCAACAGGTCGAACCCGTTTTTGACTATACAGTCATTAGTAAATTACTCATCTGTATTCCGCTGATACTGAACGCATTTTTCATCTTACCATCCATGTGCGACGGATCGTACGACTTTTGTCAAACTGTGTACTTCCTGAGGTTCCAATATTTCGTTGTTGACGTGAAAATCTTCGCTATCGCACTTCTATACAATGGATTGATCGCCTACGTATATCACTTTTACGACCATCTCATTAGAATTGCAACGCAAAATTTTAACACGCTGAATCCGCAGCGTATCAAAGTATTATGCGAAACTCACGACTACCTCTACCACAGCACTGAAAAACTGGCGGCGATTTTCTCACCGTCCCTTCTACTGATGACGACGTACAGTTTTTGGAAAATTACTATCGGCATTTTGAACACGTTCCTCGTCAAAGTAGAATTCATGTCGGTCCTCTTAACAATATTCCACATGTGCCTAATCAACTTGACTGTCACGCCTGCGGCTCAGTGCATTCAAAAGGCAATATTGAAAATTCCATTTTTCTTGTAGCGTTGAATCATTCCTTTTTACATTCCATGTTTACCTACCTAGTAAATGGAAGAATTGTGATTGTCTGAAAAGTCGAATTCGGACCGTCGATGAGTTTGTAAGAAATGTTCACTGTAATATACTCAGAAACACTTTCTGAACAAGTGTCGTGTGTCAGTGGTCAAAATATGACATAAAATATGATATTTCCGTGAAAAATGAATGAAACTCGATGAAATTTTAGGGAATGTTTTCCCAGTAATTATGCAAAATTAGCCGTTTCCGGATTTTAGATAGCACACAGTACTTCCGAGATACAACCGTTCCAAGTTTTTCTGTTTTGATTTTTTACAGGCTATAAGACCCAGTTTTCAAACGTTTGTGATCTTAAAATGCTCCTTATGACGAGCAGATGATGTTTGATTTTTTGTATATTGGGTACTGTACCTTCACGTTATGAGCTTTTTGACGATTCACCTTGTGCGTATTTCGTATTTTGATTCTTACGCCGCAAAAATCAATATATTTGAACGCTCAAGGTCTTGAAATGTTTGGAACGGCGATGGAAGGGAGTCTGATTTTTATCGCGTGGGTCACATGCAGTACTTCCGCGTTATACGCATATTGACTGTATTTTGATTTTTCCAGACTGCAAAAATGATGACATTTTAACGCTGGGGGACGTGAAATGTTTCTTTATGTCAGCTGAATGTCGTCTGATTTTTATTATTGGTGTCACACATCGTACTTCCGCCTTATGTAGTTCATTGGCTATTTCGATTTTTACAGGCCTCGAAAAAATCCATAGCTTGATGATGGTGATTCATAAAAAATATCCAATTTAAAAAAATTGGCTCTTATCGTTATGTTAGGCTTACATACATGCACTTCCGCATTGTTAACCTAATTCGTGCGTTTTTCTGTTTTTGGGTTCTCCTTGCTGGATTTTCAACAAAAGTTGTAGAGTAATAATGTTGCGTCCTTAGTACGAGCTTCTTGATCTTATAATATTGTTTATCCCTGTTACCGACTCTCGCATGGATGTACTGTGTGATGCACACCACCGATTTGAGATTTTCAATTATTGTTTCTTTACTTATTTGATTTGAAAATTTTGAAGTTTTTGGCTTCTCTGTGCATGAAATTTTAATGCGAGTACTGCATTCGCCCTGAACTCGAATTAGGAAGTGAATAAGAATTTATAGTGTGTTACAGTCAAAAACAACATTTTGAACAAAAGCCGATTCTACCCCTTCTAATCGAAAACTGGTGCGATGATTTTTTTTTTTTTTTTGCTAATCAAAGTATCATCATGTGACCGTTGAATAGTGATTTCTTGATTTGCTCCAACGTGGAGGTACTGTGTGTCGTATGCACACTATCTTTTGCAAGAAGTTCTCTAGCTGCTCCTAATGCTTGGCCGATTTAATTGGTCAAGAATCGTCAAATGATAAACCGGCTTTATCCAAAGGAAACATAAATTGGCCAAAATTCAGTGCTCTTCTTGTGAAAATTGATCGTATTTCTTTGAATTGAATATTTAATTTCAGTATCAAGCACAAAATCTTACAGTGTATGTAAGTACACGTCAGTGAATCTCTTTTTTTTTTCTTTTTTTTTAATACCACGCAAAATGGTAATAGTAGGTAAATTGGACTTTTTCTGAATCAAACACCAATGATTAAAAAAAACGGCAAGTCAACTAGAGTAACCTCATCCTCTTGAAGTTGGTTAATAAAAAAAACTCCTCGGTGATATTGCAATCAACATTTTTTGTATTCTTCTGCCATTAGGTGTTGCCCATGTCATTCCAAAGTTCATACCTAAAATGATTGACGTTTAAATGTTTTTAGGCCAGACAGTGGGAATGGATATTCTACAGGAAACTCAAGACGGATCGAGAAAACGCCATTGAAAACGTACGAGCGCCGAGAAACAACGTATTTTTCCCATACTAAACACATTAATGTTTTCTTATCATTCCGATACTGTGTACTGATGAATGTTCTTGTTATTTCAGCCAAGGATTTTTTTACATTTTGTCAACAAAAAGAAAGTGAGGTTCAACGTAGCTGGCTTCTTCGACATGAGCTATTCGTTCTTAGGAAAAGTAAGTTAATAAAATTCTGTCCGTCCGCCGTACGCCGCATGCCATCAACACTTTTCTGACAAAACTATAAACGCTAAATTCTTGAAATGTTCACCAAAAACCAATCTTAGTTTGACAATGGCTCAATTCCTTGGCCAAATCGCTACCTCAATTTTCAGAATATTATTAGGGGGTTTTGAATGGGAGAAATATTCGTCTTTTCCAACATTTTTCAGGAAAGGTCAATTTCTCACAGGCAGAGAACCTGAAGAACAATTTTTAGAAACAGTCAAATCAAATTATTATAGTGTTGTGCACCAAATGTTTCAGATGATTGTCGGGACGGTCACATTCGTCGTTCTCATTCCTCAGATCTTATCGCCTATAGCTACCCCGACTAACAGCTATGAAAAGAGGCAGCTTTAATCAAGACACCTATCATCATTGAATTTATGCAAAAGTTGTACCCGCAGGGGAATCTCGAAATAAATAGTTAATTAGCATTGAAAAATCGGAGAAGGAGTCACCTGGTTGTTCTCCCCCTCAAAACCAAAAAATGCGACAAGAAAAAGAATAAATCATTCTTGTTAGAACTTGCCCATGGTCTATAAATTGAGCTTTTGTTACTTACCATTAACAGACAACAATTCATTACATCTCTTGAGCACTAAAGTGAATTCTTCCAAACTATAACGTTTACCTACCTACTTTCAATATTATCATGTTATTAGGAATGAGTTGAACATATTATGGAATAATGCATCCAGTGATATTTGCGCTCATTATGTGATGCATTGATTACTAATTAATACCTCACAATTGGCCATTTTAAAACTCAAAGTGACTATATCTTTCAAAATTTTCGGCCATTAAAACGCACAAAACTACTCATTCTTTATTTTCATCAGGAATAATGAAACTAAGTATCAATAATTATAAATCAAGAAAAGGATTTCGAGGGTGTATTCTAGCCATAAAAATTAGAACGGTCGAAAAAATCTCAATTTTATAAAAATCAGACAGTTTTTTAGCCATAGAAAACCAAAAAACTTACAAAATATGAAGTACGTGTTAGCCTAACGTAATAGACATGATATGTATAATGGGGTGGTTTATTATATGAGATCCAAAAATAAGAAAACGCTTGTGACGCAACTACAAAAATAGAGCGCCAACCAACTGCCGTAACAAACATTTGAAAATCATGAGGATCGAGAATATTAATTTTTATCGACTGTAAAAATCCAATTAGAAAAATCTTCGAACACTTTTGTATCGAAACTACATGAAATCTCGAAACTAAATAGCTAATTTCGCACATTCACTTAGAAGACGTTTTCTGAAAATTGCATTGAGATTTGGCGACTTTTGACCACCGACAGACGGACTTACTTGTATCATAAAAAATATTTCTCATATTTCTGAGTATCATAAAAAATTTCTTTCAAATTCACTTCAGTTCAGAATTCGACTTTTCGAACAATCGCAATAATTACGTAAAAATGGAAGTTGGAATTAAGCGACCGAATATGATCATAAAATGACAAAAATTTCACTCGCTCCAGTCTCAGAATTCCGCTCCAGTCTCAGCATAGTCTTGTTCTGCACAATCAGCTTCAAATGAAAAAGTAATCGTCTCTACGATCAATCGTGCAATTAATTCGCGATTCGCTGTCGCATGAAATTAAGAGAGCTTGCCCGAGAGCATAAAATGAGTCGGTAAGGTGCAATGCTCAAGTAAAATCGTCGGTCTTAACGCTAGTGCGGATATTTCGTCCTTGGAAGCGCTGAGCCTCAATCAACGTAATCCTCTCGAGAGGGCGTCTACGAATTCCCCTTCCCGGTTCCCTCAGAGCAACCCCTTCAGTATTTTGCATTTTCTCATCCCGTAGCAGTGTAATTTGTACAACTCCCTGCTTTTCTTTATCGTTTCCAACTTGCTGATTTGGCATTCGTCTACATCATCTCCGACCGTTCTCGTTTTGATTAATTTCGATTGTTCTTTTGGTTTCGAAGCGTGAAATGGGGAAAATAATAATCACATCCCCATAGCGGGGTTGAAAAGATTGGGAAAATTCGGATGCACGAATGAATCCTGGGAAACCATAAGCTACAGAACTTAGCAACGAAGTAAGTTAGTCTTCATACGTTTGAAAAGTGCGACTATATTATATTCAGCAGTAAGTAATAATGCACTTCATCAGTCGATTTTGGGTCCTCAAGAATCTGAAAAATAGTTACCTTCTGGAACATTCTTCATAGAGATCTTTCTAGCCCCCTCTTCTCCAAAGCCCACTCTAATTGGTCAGTGTTTTTGTTATTCTATCTTTAAATGTGTTTCAAACGGTCTGGCAGTAACAGTGATAATTGTAAATAACTAAATTACCATCTAAACTGTACGTCTAAATATAATACACCGCACCGGACTTGCTAAGGACACGATTATCGGCAGATGCAGACTTCTTTATGACGGGATAACCTAGTGCAGAGAGGATTTTGAGCGGCAAGTCTGGAACGTTCTGTGGGACTGTATAACACCTCGACTCAGGTCCAGTCAGCGTCTTTTGATTTATTATTCAATAAAAAAAATAATCATTATAATAAAACAATAAAATAAAAATAAAAAAACACCATGGTGATTACCCAATAAAACGCTCCAAATTATTGTACAGTTGTAAGTATATTTATTATTTTATATGCAATCACAGAAAAAAAACAAAGAATTTCTATTTTAACAAATCTTTAAAAATTGATTTAAAAAATTCCATTCATTTCACACAACTAATGGTTATTTCAGACAGCAGTAGGGCGTCTATCGGTAAAATATTGAGTGCTCGGGAGAAAGTACGCAAAATGATAAGGATAAAAGAAAACAGCATAAATTTAAACATTTTATTGCATGATTGCCAACATAATATGAACAACTGTTAACGGTGATAAAGACAGTAAAAAATCGAAATGACGTTTTCGCATATTGAAAGTCCAGTCAATTTGTTCGATATGTAAATAGACGAGGATGTAGTTCATCGGGTGAAAAGAGACAATAATGAATCGTGTTGTTTTCTTTTTGAAGTGCACAAGAACTAATACAGTTTGAATACGGGGATGTAATTCGGAAACTTGCACCATACATGGTGAGCGGTTCACAAAAATGTAGCTCCCTCAAGCAATACGATAGCACAATGTTTGAACTGACGGAGGATCACGAAATTAAAAGAGACATGGCATAGAGCTCAATGATTCTCATCCAGAACCCACGAATTTTGCGTTTTCCAACCAAATACAGGATGAGAATCAACATTGACTCAACTAAACGCTCGGACATCAACTGTTTTTCGGATCTTTTGCCATAGTGGCTATAATAGGAATTGTAATAAAACGAAAATTTGTATGATAAAAATGGATTCATATTAGGCCATAAACGACCAATACTGTTGCCAATAACTTTCATGTGACGAAAATAGGAGGAGGAGTTTAGGAGTTCCTAATACTGAAAGTTTTTGATTTTCAACAAGTAATCCCAAGCGTTTAGCAAGCACGATGTGTAAAATTTGGATCAGACGATTACATGAGCAGCACACTAACAAAAATCATCGACGCAAAAATGTTAAAAGGTGAAACAAAAGTGCATTATGAATACTAACACAAAATAGAAGGTTGACTTTACAAAATATTGCCATTCATGTGACAATAGTTTAGAGTATTACTATTTGAGTGCAAACGATGTAAAACATAAATGAAGTGCGAAAGAACAAAAAGGGCGCAGGAGTAATTTTAAAAAAATCATAAAGAAAAAAAATTTAAAAATAATCGCAGTTTGAAAACGCGGAATAAAAAATTTCGAAAATTTCGCCATAAAATAATAAGCGAGATCAAATGCAATCTGACTGAATACTCTTCTTCTTTCAACATTTCTTGAAAATTAATCATGTTTAATAGAAATAATGTCATAGAAACAACAAGCTCATGGGCAAAATTAGACGTAAATAATATTTTTACATAACGCTTAAAATATAGCAAACTTAAACTTGAACGACTTAGATTAATCACATGGGGCTTTTTATATAATCGAAAAATAGTTATTAATTACATGATACGTGATTTTAATCTAAAGGTCAATAAGAACAAAGCACATGACGTGTTGTCTTAGACCTACATTTTACGATTTAATCACAAATATGCGACAATTGTGCTAATTCATGGTATAACGTTTCAGGCACTCGTTTATAACGATTTTATAGTCAATCGCACGGTTCCGACCTATTTATAAAGTTAGGGCGCCATTTCATCAATAAAAAATCAACACGATTTTCGGAAGACTAACGCCTGATTATGCCACAAAAATTGCTCCAAAACAGTCCAACAACCAATTAGAACAGAGAGCATGGATTCAACAATATTATTTATGTACAATGAAACGGGAATACGATAGAAATATGATTTAGGAACAGAGTAGTAATTATCCAAGATAATAGAAAATGTTGCCGCCGTGTGACTTGATGCTGTCAACATTTTTCCCCCAAAAAGAATAAATTACAGGGTTTCAATTCAAAAAGGAATAATGCCACTCAGCGCTCTACCTATCGGAAGTGAGCATTTTGATAATCTGATGCAAATAGCATAATATACAAGGCGTTTGGAAAATACGAAAGTTCTTCTCAAGTCAGAGACCACGACAACTGAATAAAATAATACATACGATAAGATGCTGACGGCGATTTTTCTGCTGTAAACCATAAGTTGACTATTCACAGCACGAGGGCATGCATTATTATATTCAATACCAGGGTCCTTTTTTCAACTGATCACTGCCGACTTCACTCTTAGAAGAGTCAATTGCCAATGAAAAACCTAACAATGATAGCATATTTTTATACAACAGATTGCCGAACCTACCAAACATAACATCAAATCAAGCATCACAACAATAACCCATTTGATAGTTATGTAACTGCGACTATGAAAGCATGGTTCATAACATAGTTCTTTTAGGAAAACATCGATTTTGAGCAAACAGCTTAGCATACCAACATCTAGTCCAACTTATTTGCAAGAAAAATCACTAGCGCGAGAGAGAAAAATCCTCAAAATTCCTATTGGAGATTGTTGGTTCACACAATACTTGCCCGAATAACCCATGGGATACATCATTGGCCAATTGATCATTTTCTATTGGCAAAGTTGAACCCACGCTATTTCAAACAGATGTGAATTTTAGGCTAATCAACAACCCTTCAAGTATTATGCAGGCGACTTGATAAGCCTGGGTAAAAAACCTGAAGATGGTCTGATCTCTATGCGACTTAAAAGGAGTCTGGCTTTAAAAAAACATCGACTCTCGTGCTATGTGGACGCACTTTCTCCAGAGTCCTGCCAAAACGAAAAGTAAGTAAATCAGCAATAAAGAGTCGATTGCATAATACGACACTGTTGAACGCTAGCATATAAACAATCAAAGCTATCGATTTGATTGTCTTAACTTATGCAAACATTTTTTGCTAAAAAAGTCTTTTTAGCCCTGTTTTATTTCATTTTCATCGTACGTATTTGAGCTCAGAGTTTGATTAACTATTATAATTTTCTTTTCCTTCTCGTCGCATTTCCTGATGTCCGGGGGTTGTGAGGGGGAGAAAAACCAGGCAATAAAGATCGGAGAATGAGTCACCTGGTTTTCTCCCCTTCACACCCCCGGGTATTATACTTTTTGTAAACTTTTCTGCTATGGATTGCACAGCATACTGAATAATACTGAACTAAGGGAAACTTGGAAATGAATACTGCGATCAGCAAAGATAGCATCGATTCTATGTCATGTACTCAAACTATTCAAATATCCATTGAACCTGGCTTCTATGCTACTCTCTCTCATAGTTTCTGAGCCCATCAGGAATCAGAAAATAGGACTAGATGAGAGGAAAATGCAGAAACACGTGTAACGGTCAAGGTTACGTCCTCGTGCAACAAAAAATAGGAGAGGCAGTATTTATAGTTAAAATGAATTTCCAAAAATCAACTTTCGTGCTGATAAAAAACCTCACATCAAGTGAACATACATTTTTACTGACAGGGCAATGTCATTAACCTTACCTCCAGGTTGAGAACTTGATTGACTCTCAAGCTGCAATCTTAGCCATAATATGTAACCATGTCTGGAGGAGGCCGACTGCTTACCAAAAGATTGCAGCTTAGATTATATTTCATAGGAACCAGACACGGTTCTGCAAAAGTTCTGTTTTGGTGGTCGCACTACATTTTCTGAATTGGAGTTGACGGGCTAAATGGTTCTACAACGCTCTGATGAAGCCTGAAATGGCGAAAGTGCTTGGCATACAATAAAAGAAATGGAAAACGAGTGGCCTGGTGTCTCTCCCCCTCAACCAAAAAGCAGAGCGCTGATCACTCTGCTCACTGATTGCAAATTCCATTATCAATTGTCCCTTCATCACTTGAGGACAGTACGAACAGGATGCAGACTATTTGCCAAAACAATGCAGTAATTAGTAATAGGTACTATTTCCGCATAGTTTATCCATAATCCAGTCTGCTGAGGCGTTCCAGTTCAGTTTGCTAGCAGCCAGCAAGTGAATATTGCTAAGTTAGATTGCAATTAGAGTCAAATAGGAAGCAAATGAGCTTGATCCCCTAGTCTGCAACGGAGGGCAGTAACTCCTAACACAATTGAGTCCGCACCGACAATCTGAGTTCTGTTTGTACTGGCCTTAATTACAAATCTTCTCCATAAAATTCATCAGCCCCAAATATTTTTTTGCAGAATCTACCCATCTATTTAGAACTAACCAAAATCATTGAACCAAGATGTAAACAAAATGCAACATTGAGCTGCATATCGATTGAAACACAATTCATTGAAAATATCAAGAAAAATTGTAAGACATTGTTGTGAACAACACTTTCATGTATTAGTAGGTACTTGAGGATTATATTCTTTGATCAAGGGTAGAACCCGATTCACAAGGCTTTCACGCATTGAAAGAAAAATGCGCGTAATATGATAAGATAAAATGCCCATTATTTTAGTAAATAAGCTTGAAAAGCTAGAATATTCCTATTACGGTATTACTCCACGTACAGTGATTTCTCAGATACGCCCGTTTCAGTCTATAAAATACTTTTCACCTCAGTTCGTTTTTATTAATACGTCTCATAAAGAACAGTCAGTGATTCTGCATGCTGAAACCACTATCTGGTTTAATTATAAAAAAAAAAAAGCTAGCTGGTACATCAGCCACCCTTGATAAGGCCGTCTTAATTTTTCAAGTGAATACGATGAAAAAAGATCGTAACAATAAAGGTAACTTACATTTTCAACACGATATGACATGTTTTTAGGAGTGGCAGACACTGACCAAATAGCACTATAAGAGAGAGACAATCTGATAGATAAGAACATGTTCTGGCGCCGTATGCAAAACTAGAAAAAGGTTTCAAAAAATCAGATAAAAAGGGGCAGCTTGATGGAGAACAAGACATTTCTCAGCATTCTGTTGATATAAGGGAAAATAAGGGGGCGAGAAATTTTATAGAAACAAACGCTTCAGCTATGAGCAATCGAATAGAATATGCTAGTTTAGCACGGCTTTTACTCATCTTCTTTAAATCAATATTCAAAAAATATTGTCCATTAAATTCCGAACACCACATTCGATCAACTCATCCAACTGAAAAACTTGAATACACAAATGCGACGATGGTTTCATCAATTTGGAGAAGAAAATGAACCGGCACTTACAGATCTATAGCCCTAAAACAATCCCTAACACAACAAAATATCAAGTGACTATTCAATACAATTACAATTGGCTCCTATATTGTTCACAGACTACAACCTCGTTCGAGTAGGAAAATCAAACGCATGAATTCCTGCGTATTTTACTACGCCCTTGATCATTTCTCGCATGCTTTCCACGCAAGTCCCACGTCCTCGCCATTTTCCAGATTGGACTTTTGGTAGCGTCACTCGCGGTTGAAGAATTCGAATCGTTAATAAGAGGTACGGATTCGGGCTGCTTCACATTGGTGCCGGTACGAGCGATGGTGTCGGTCAAAGATGTGTGTCCTCTTTTGTGGGTGACTTGACTGGACTGGAGGCGGCCGAAGTAGTCGGAGGCGGGGGCGGTGTTGGCCTGGGTGGCCTCTTCTCCGCCGCCGAAAAACCTAAATGAAAAGAAGATAATATCAGGATTGAGCATCTTGAGTTTCTTAAACTCGATTCGATGTATAATGTTGTGACTCCTACTTTGGAGACTACGTTCACATATTTTCAAAAATGAATTCCCTGCACATTAAATAACGAACTGACTTAATTTTTTTTTAAATCCATTTACGTTCTTTCGCATGAAAAGCTGTTAAACTTACAGACACTAAGTAGCGAAATATTTTTCTAAGTTCAAAAATGCAAAAAATATATTAGAGCCTCAAGAATTGATTAGATGGGGATGAAACTTTTTTTGGCTAGTGAATAGGGCCCTGGCAAAAAAGTAAATAATCCTGTTTCATATGCAAAGAGCCTAACTGAACTTATCACACAAGGAGTAAGAGCAGCTTCTAAACGAGAGCTTCTCAAACAAGTTCAATATCGTTAACCACAAAAATGTAAATACTATCAAGACTGTAACGACAACCTCAAGCTCTTAGTGCAAAACACAGGAACTTTCATGGTCAAAACGTCGTTTTTACATTAACAATGGCTAAAATTTTTAAACGAGGTGAACTTTCTGAAGGTGAACTATCTTCAAAAAAGATATTTCTAGCGGACTTTCAAATTCCAGAAGTTCTCTCTCCACTATAAATAATATCACTGTTAAATAAACAACCCAATTCGAGCGAACATTCGACATTAAGACAATATCAACTGACTTGTGCAAACGAACAGAGCAAATTAATGAACGGACATAAATTAACATGCATAATGCTGTGAACATGAAAAAATTGACGTTATGCAAGAGACATAACAAATTATAGTACTAAGGAGCGACTATATGAATTATCTTGTCTTTCGTCTAAATTCAAATTATGAACAGCAGAAAAAGCTCAGCTAGCACTTTTACATGTTAGCAAAAGTTCATCAACTCCCTAGAGGATTATTGCAGTAGTCTAGTGAGCAAAAGCTAATAGAGGATGAGGTATACCACCCAATGCAGTTTTGCAGGACCATTACTACAGTCAAAAAATTATGCTGTTCGAATTAATTGGCAAGGCATACAACAAGAATGTAAGGAACGCCTGTCACACTTATGCCATCAACATTTGTAAAAACTAAGTCCCATCTGGTTGGAATCAGATATTTTTAAGAACCCGAAGAAAACAAATGAGGAGACAATACCTCAGGTTCCAAGCGTACCACAGTCAGCATTAAATTTTGAAACTGCACTGTTTGTTTCACCCCATCCTGTGACAGACCAGTGTTCACTACCTAAAATACCACGCCTCACAAAAGATCACACTTGGAGTTCTCTAACCTAAAGACTCTTGCATCTACCCACCTGAATGGGGTTACCGAATATTATATTTTACTCATGATTAAAACATCAGATTTATCTTCTACTAGCAAATACAATGAGATACCTACTGATCCCCTCATAACTTCGTTATGATCACTCTGGTTGCTGAGAGAATGCGTGCGAAATGACAGAAATGGTAAAAATTAGTAGAACGGCTAGAAATTTTGGAAGTGTTATCATTTTGATAAAAAGGAAGAACAAACAAATCGGTAAGGGAATCGAAGGAACGCCACAATAAGATTACAATTGAGCAGTATCAACCATCACTTACACAGTTTTGCACTCAAACTTGAAAAATCGAACAAAACATGCAAAAAAAGTAGTGGAAAAAACGAGCGGGTCATAAAAAAAATGCTCAAAAGAAAATCAATGTGTAACCTTCTCGATTATGTAATTCGTCGATTGATAGTTTGGTAGTAGTGGAATGGGGAAAATCAGTGTGCTCTTCCTGGACAGTTTCCAGTGCTGTTGAAAGAAAACGTAATAGCAGATCAAAGCTTGCATTGGCTCCACAGTTGGATTCGAACTCTCTTCCCTCCTCCTTGTGAGTCACCAAGATAATAAGTTTCACACCCACACGCTCACAACACCAAAAAATTCCAACTGCCTATGCTCTTCTAAGAATACTGGTAATGGGGAGAGCGATGTGTAAATTATCTGCCAAGGCAATATAATAATGTTTCTTTGGCAAGTTTCAAACAGGTATTACATATAATACAACAATAGGGATGCGTAATGATTGAAAATAGAATTGTGGCATGATTGATTAATGGAGACTCTGTTTCCAGCGACCTGCCTTTTCCAAGTGATTCAAGAAATATGAATATGATTGATTGAATAATGAAGAAAAGCTGAAGTGAATTTAAGTTGCGGCAGATTTCTCATGTTAGATCAACCGTAAGATAGATGCTCCAATATTTTGAATGATTTACCTGTATCAATAATACTTCCTTCAGAAGCGGCCCGCTGATGGCCTGATTGCCCTAACAAGGAATCAGGTTTTTTAGGTTTTTCAGGTTTATCACCGCATTCCTTCTTTTCTGGTTCAACTATGAGAAAAGATGCAACAAAAAGAAAAAACAAAAATGTTATGTACATAATAAAATTCATCAGCACAATTTTCGCCAGATTTTACAGTCTAATACATTCACCATGCGACAAGGTAGAAATGAAAAACAGTTATACTTCTACAGGCAACATGCACGAGCTTCTAATGGTTAGAGAAAAAATAAATAACTTTATCTTCTTCAATCCTAAGTGAAGTCAAATGTTGCTAAGAGTAAGAATGAAAAGCAATAATAAAGCTATAATTCTCTTATGATGGTTTTGAGATTGGACCCTGTCTCTTTAGCTGACTAGGGCACGTTAAAAATGAGTACTACAATAAATTAATACCTTTTCCACAACTGCATGGATCATCAAATTTGCGCTAATTTCTAGTAAGATTTATTCGACTATATGTCTGAATGCATTACCCCAAACAACCAATCGGTATAAAACATGCTGAAACCATCCAAAATCATTCCCATGCCACAAACCAAAACTGAATCAATTGGTTCGTAAAACGGAATATTTAAAAACATATTAAGCTATCAGGAAAAATTTCAGCGATCTGAAGCTGGCTTTATCTCTATTTTAAACATTTACCTGATTTTTTGTCATTAGGAACTTTATCACTGGGCACTTGAATATAGGCAACTTGTTGCTTATCCAGCGTAAAAACGTGCGCTCGCTCCAGTGTCCTTGCTTCTCCCTGCAAGAATAGTGATATGGCAAATAGGATGATGTATGTTTTTCTTTTTAGTGCGAATTACACAATAATTCAATGCAGATAGTTCAAAATATAATTTGAAACCAAGTGATAACTTTTCTCACGCACAAAAGTATTAAATTTCTAAATACAAAAGCAAACCTCAACATTTGAAGAGTCAGGCCCAGGTCGAACGATTCTGAAGGAAGAACTTAGCGGTCTTTGAAGAACCGCAGGTCTTTCAGGTATTGCAGGCTTTACTTCACTTGAAGCGCCCGTTTGCGAGCTGCTAATTTCAGCCAATGATATCCTCGGCGCTGGTGTCGGTCTCGGTGGCTTCTTCCGGTCAAGAGTGGCATAAACCATTTCAGTCGCCTTGAACTTTCTAAGGTCTTCACCAGATTTGGATGTTCGCTTGTCCAAATCACCCAACTTTTTCTCACCCGAAGGAGGGGTGGCATCTTTTTTAGGGTGAAACGCTTCAAAACCGATTTCCGGCCGTTTTGCGTCACCACTAGTAACGCTATTTGTGGATGGAATACTCTTTCCATCATCTGCGGGAGCAGGAGGCGGTGGAGATGTAGGTGGCACAGGAGGAGGAGTTGTTGGCACAGACGGTGGAGGCACTGAAAATTATAAATTGTGCTCAGCTAGATTTTTCAATTATAAAGCTAAAACTGCTAATAATTGTTTTCAAACAAAAATTACCGATTCTTTCATTCTTTGAAAACCCCCCGGCCTTATCTAATAACTGTATATTCTTGAATCTTTAGCTGGATAGATTAGAGATATTCTTCCGAGACTCTATCAAATTGGATTTTATTTCCAGGAATTGAATCAGTTTTCAATCAAAGTATGGGTTTCCTGAACACATTCAAACACGAGAGTACATTTAATTCAAACTCAGACTAGCTGAGAGTTTTTACACCAAAGCTTTCTATCACAACACTTAAACCAACGCATTATGAAGCAAACAAAATAAAAATACCTTGAGGTTTAACTGCGCTGGGTGACAGCGGAGGAAAATCGTCATCCTTTTTTGATTCTTTGGCATCTGTTCGTTTCTCAGCTTTATCTTTCTTGTTCGACTCTGATTTTTTCTCAGATTTCTTATCTCGGGCTTCATCCCCACTGTGAGGTGACTGAATATTGCCTCTCTCTTTGGCTGGGCTGGGTTTCGTTTTCTGTTCTTGACTGGTCGCTTTATCGTCGCTTGAACATCGGCTTTCATTCAAGTCAGCTTTGTGACCTGGCGGAGGCGGAGCAGTTGGTTTCTGTTTTCTTGATCTGGCAGCAGGCTTTGGGCTACCATGAGGTGGGCTACAATTGAAAAAATTAAGTTATCACTATGAACTGTTCAATGAGCTAAGGAATGGATCTAAAATATGAAACTAATGCTTTTCTGGATTCGCAATGGCTGGATAGAATCATTAAAATTGAAGAAACCCGGTCTGCGGTGGTAAGTGGATGAGCACATCTTTCAGAGTGAATGTAGATCACTGTCCAAGAAGTAAGAAAAACACCTAAGGTATTGAAATACAGCTTGGTATTTCAACACCAGCTTGGTACACAATGTATTGAAATCAGCTTGTTATAAGCTTTTAATAAAAGACTGAAGTTCAAGTTAGCAACAAAAATCGAGTTAGCAACTGAACTTCATAAGCTACCTAACTCTGGGAGCATTTAAAAAATGGATTCAGTGAAAAAGGGTAAAAAAAAAAGAAAAGTTTTTTGTTAAAGAGCTGTCATTTTTCAAAGGATCTACTCGACTCAAAAACTGGACTGTAGAATGAATACGAATGAATGGTGAGGTTCAAAGACGCTAACATTTATGTATTGGGGAAAGAAAAATGAATACCTATGGATAAAAACTAGTTTCTCAAAAAGTAGCGACAAAACCGAATATTAGAAATAGAAAACTATTAGGAATAACGAGCTTTTTAGATGCATAAACACACGAACTCCTTGAGAATTTTTACTTCCTTTCTCGACCCCCTGTGAGCTAATGTTGCTAATTTTTAAATCTTATTAACTCTTATGGAAATGTCACGTGCCAATGTTGGTTCTTCCAAGTGTGATTTTTGCAACAAACAAATCAACTATTTGAGTAATAATTCAAATACCTGGAAAAATCTTGGAACACAGCAAAACACGAATGATATATTCTATGGAGGCATATATAAACCAAAACAATAGTTGCAACATGAATGGGCTTTTGGTAAAATTCAAACCTGAACAGACGTGAATGCGGTTACAAATAAAGTTCGTTCCTTCTAGCTACTACTATTCACTCATTTACAGTACACATACCAACCAACCGAACCAAGTGGTGATGAAGTTAGTAAACGTTCTGGAAATCACCAGCCCTGAGGGTTTTAAGGCAAGAACTTCCAAAACTTGATCCTCAAGCATAACATCTCATTTTTGTCTTCAACTAGCCCAGCACAGTTTTGTAGACAATCGTAGAATAAAAAGTACAGTATTCAATGTCTTGTCGCCAAGAATTCTAAAATCAAACCCTCGACAGACGTAGGATGACGAATTGGGATTTAGTGGAAAAATTTTCAATAGCAGTTGGATGGAAGCAGTAGGAACGAACCTATAATTTTTCTAAGGACAAGCCAACGCCAAGACAAAACCGGTTTGTGAAACAAAACAAAGTCAATTTGGACATTTTTCCTTTTTTTAAACATGCTGCATCATAGCTACTGCCTTACCGATCCATACTCGTCATTGATTTTGACGATAGAACTCCTTTGACAACGCGTCTGAAATAAATTGATTTTCTCACCAACAAAACTTGAACAGAAAACTTTTGGCAAAGAAATCCGAAGAAATAAAGCCCTTTTCATCTATTTAAGTAGTCACAAAGAACAGGAGAATTAGATGAAAAATAAAATAATAACCTATAATACTGAATTGCTGCTAGACTCCTGGTAAAAAACTTAAATCTGCAACATTTTCCCACCCGCAGTTCCATTTCATCCTAGTCTTCCTCGTTTCTTCACAAATGCACATAAAAATTAAAAAGTGTGAGTAAATTAAAATATTCTAAGCACGCGCTCACCTGTTGTGATCTGACAAACTGTCGTTCGATTGTGTCCGCTTGATATCAGGAGAAGCAGCGTCCTGTTGCTCACCGCCATGGCCGTTCAGGAAGCCCACACTATCGCGGCTCAATGTGACGTAGAAATCAATATCTATAAACATACTTCAGTTCAATGCCCCAATCTAATCATAATACACAATCAACAATGATGGCTTTGTAAAAAGAAAATGCACCTCTTTGGAACTGTTCTATAACTCAGTTGTTTAACGGTAGTTTATTCTAGGAGAAATTCAATATAAAATAAATATTTGAATAACAAATAAAACTGTAGGTAAATATTTTTAAACCACAAACCTCCTTGGAAGAACCAGTCAGCAAATGTAACCAGGCTGTCAACTATGATGCTGTGCATATTAGCAACGTTCATGTTCATCCTGTCATAAGCAAGGTTATACATTATCAACACCAAATCCTTAACCATAAATGGTCACTAATTAATTATTTATAAAGTAAAATAAATTTAGCTCTAACGGTGTTCAAGCCATCAGGAAATACCAAGATTATTGAATAATCAAACATGCACTTTTTACCACACCAGGCAAAGTTATCAAACAAATAAAGGAACACGGGTGTTTTGAACTCATTATTAATTTTTTGATTTATAAGAAAGTGAAGCGATATTCTTAATTTAAATAAATAATAAGTAAAAAATAAAAAGGAGTTAAGTATTAGTGTAACGACTAATAGTGGTCGTTCATAGCAGTTGTATTTTTTTCTTTCTTTTTTTTTCTTTTTATTGTGAAGGCACCGGAAAATAGTCCGTCACCATTGTGCCGTCGTTGTTGATTTGACAAGGTGTTCCAGTACAATGAACATAGGATCATTTAAATTCTGGTTTAATATTCGACCACAAAGTTTACGACTGAAGTAGAAATTAGGGAAAATGGAAAACCCATAAACAAAGTGTGGCTGATGATAGGATACCTACATGTACAGTTGTGCCGAATCCAACTTGTTACCAAACTCAACTTTGGTACTTGAGTGCGGCAGTGACAAAAATACAAGCGATCTTAATGATCAAGCAAACCAAACTGCGTTAAATATTGTGAAATAGAAGCATTAAATACGCACAAAATTGAAACTACTTTTCAATTTTTTTTATTTTTATTTTTTTCAAAATGGTGAATTTTATAACTTCTTCACTAGAAAAACTTTGCATGATTCTAAGAACACTGTGACTTAATTAACAAACACTTATAAATTTCAATTCAGTGACACCAAAATATCACAACGAAAAAACTGAATACTCGTGGTGCAGAAGTTAGTGTTAGTATCAACTTCCATAATATCAATGAACAAAAGAAACACTTACCCAATTGTGTTGCAGTCTTCATTAGGACCCCATATTAGGTTAGGGGCAATAACAATGGCGATATTTTGAGGGGTCATCTTATTGCTGTGCTTATTGCTCGCAAGACTCGAAAAGAATTTGACCAGGTATTGAAGATTGTCAAAATTCGCCTGCGGAAGATTATGTAGGACGTTCCAGAGCGCGTTGAGTCCTTCTTCTTGATTACCGCCAGACATAACTCTGCAAAATTTATGAGACGAAATTGATAGGAGGATGTAATGCAAGACGCACTAAAAAAATGTTAAATACGATCTTAGAAGTCAATTGAATTTCGAATCAACCCCTTTGAATGTTCTTGGCTAACATTCACAAGCTTGCTAAAGAACTTATTTGTCTATCGGCCATAACATGCATGGGAAACTAATGTAACTGCCACATTCGATAATTTGCGATAGCAAGATTTGTAGAAATTTTCAATTACACCTCAAAACCAAAAAATGAAAGTGGCAGATTCGCTGCTAAGCTTCTTGCACATTTACCAAATTTTGTTAGATGCCGATATCAAAACCTCCCCAATGTTCACTTTCGCCACTATGCTGTGATATTTTTTCCAAATAAGTGCAGAGTCGCAATAATGCACTCTTCATAACTCTAGTTTTAATCAACTGTGAAACTTTTACAGCATGTGCATTTATGGTTCAACATCATTTTCCACTCAAAAACTGAATATCGCCAAAAAGTTTCGCTAATTTGCCGTAAACTCTACTAAGTGTCTAATCCGCACTTTTCAAATGCCATAGGTACTATTTGGAAGAATTAATCATCATTATAAAGCAAAGAGGACGTTATGATGGTAAAAGTGAATCTGAATGGGGATGAAGATTTTTTAAAAAGGTACCCCTAACAATGGTGAAAGAGGCATATTCAAGAAGTACCTAGAGGCGGACATCCATTGATCATAGAGTTTATGAGTAAGGAGAGGTTCAGGTAGCTCTCTCAGATATGATTTGAGAACGCCGGCAAAAACGTGTGGATCCCTGTACTGAAGAGCAGTCTCAAATTGCAAATAGTTGGCATCTAGACACAACTTCATTCGACGAAGTTTTGAAGCACCTTGAAACAACATAGAATAATATTGTAAAGAAGAGCTGAAACTATGTAACTATACAAAATAAAAAGTCAAAGAGCCATGAATAACTTGAGGAGTCCTTCAGCAGCTGTAAAAAATATTTTGTACATCTCTGGCATAAAATAAAATTGAATTCCCACCAGGAGCAACACGGAAAAGTCCTTCTTCAGCTATACCCAATTCCAACAAGCCGCAAACGCAAAGTTCAATAGGATAGGCGATTTTCCGTCCAGTAACCCTCAAATGTTCCTCCAGCGGTTTGCCAAATATCGGCTTCACTGGACTGTCATCTGCAAAGAATTATTTATTTTTTTAGCAATAATCCACTAATTATTAAACACTGCTATCGTTTTGTTTTATTTTGAAATAAATGACTTCCTCTAATTGTAAATACTTATTGTATGAAGTAATACCTATTGACCTCATGAGTTTGTGTTACACATTTCATCAAAATCAATCAATTATCCTAGAACTAGAAATGACAATATTGTTTCGACCACTCACTGATATGAGCCTCCATCTCTGGTATGATTTCATCAAGTATGGCTATTGCGGTAACGTGATGATTCCTTTGCAGCTTGGCGTAATCCAAAATGATCGATGACAGTTCAGCTTCTCTAGCAATTAATTGAAGCATCTCGCACGCTAAACCATCCTACATAATGAACCAAATGGGTTAGGCATTAATAATCACGGGAAGATAACATTTCAATCGAACATCTAGCTTCAAAGATCTATTTTTTCCAATAAATTGCTAAGAAACGCTCATAATTTGTAGCTATCCTATAACATGCATGAACGCGAAGAATTTACTTACTCGACATTGTTCCACTTTCCCTTCAGCCTCTTCCAGCTCATCTTTGATCGAATCTACTTTTGCACTATTGTTTAGAGCATTGTGTTTCATTGCTTGTTGATACCTAAGAAAATACAATGATACTGAGGCGATTGCGTTGAAATGAAACAACTATGGGAAGCCGCAACAGATTTTTATGCAACTCACAAATGACTGAATTCTGTAGCAACTGCCAACAATTTTTTTAAAATGTCAAACTACAAGAGAACAAAATCAGAGATATTATCTAGAAAACCGGTTAATAATGCGAAGCTTTTGAAAAACTTCGTAAATTCACAGTGAAAATAGTATAACTAAGATTTTGACCATTTTGTTTTCATAGAAAACTTCAAGTATTCAAATAGAGTTTCGCATTAAAATTTTCAATAAAACTAGTAACTACCAGTTAAGGAGCCCAACGAAAAAATAGACATGAAAAATTTAATACAGAAATAAATCATTTTATAACAATAACCAAAGCCGACAAACCTAGTTTTAGCAGAATCCATGTCCAAAATGAGTTTCGATAGGTTCTTTTTCTGCTTGATTATATTAGGATAGTCACTATCCACGACATTGAGTAATGGTTCAGCAACGTTCGTTTCCACTCTCATTTCATGGTCAACAATGGCATTTGCCAGGCATATTTGGAGTTTTCCACAATCGGTCACCACTTGCCTAGAATGGTTGAGAAAGATTATCCACACTGCTGCAATATGAAAACAACAATTAAGCATGAAGCAACGTAGAATACCTTAGAAGATGATCGTCTTCGACGGAGGCGCATTCCAGCATAGAAGTACCGAGCATGTACTCGGGATTTTTTTTCTGTACACACGTTAAAAGCCACATAAATTTAGGGATGGAGAAAACAGAGAAAAGAATAGCAGGCAAATATTTAATAAGCCTCACTGTACAGTAATCGTTTTGAACAGGGTGCATTATGTTGAGATCCTTGTCAGAGAAATTAGTTTTAGTCATTAATTCAGTGAAGGATTGAAACTGAGAGCATTGATATGGCTGTCCCTTTGATATTTTCATTAGCTATAATAGAACGGATTTTATGTCGGTAAAATAGGTAGCATTTATTTTCAAGTTTTGAAAACAGCAAGTTCCTGGAGCTACAATAGCAGAACGTTGGATTAGTGTGCACGGATCATTCGATTTAATGTCGCGGCAAGAAGTACATAGCTTCCTTCCATCTTCAAACCATACAAAAGCACCGTTTACAGAGAAAAAAAGTCAAAAAATATACTATAAAATAAAATGATTACATTTATGTGTTCAATACTAGCGCCAGGACGAGAGGATTATTGAGACACTAATGACACACATCAGGAAGAAAAACCATAGTGGAAATAGCTCCTAATGGTTAACCATCCACTAATAACTTGACTCATAAGCTGCAGAAGCTGATATAATGGCAATTTGAATTCGAGGCAAACAGCTACAAATCAATCGCAATAAGCGCATTGAATCACAAAAATATAACATATAAAAAATCCAGCATATTATAAGAAAAATGAGACCATTTGCTTTATTCACTTTAATGAACATAAAAGGTTTTTTTTAATTTAACATAAACATTGAACAGTTGAAACCTCGAAATGCCACTATTTCTTCCGTTTATACCAGTCTTTGCTCACCAGTCTTTTCTCTTTGACGGACGTCAAGTCGTGGCCAGAACTTGAGCTCAGATTGCCCAATTTCTTACCCGCGCTAAGGCAAGCCGTTCGGATGAAATCGACTTTCCGTTCAGCATCTTGCAAATCGTCAGATAGCGCCTCAGTTTTTTCCGCCCTGAAAATAAATTAGCATGCACGTAATATATTTCTGTCCTGTCAAGAAGCGATAGATAAAACTGGACGGCGTTTGTCGTTGACTTCAGTTGAAGATCGTTAATTTTCAATTGAAGAAAAAATGAATTTCAGTTGAGAAACGTTGATTTTTTATCTAAACTTTATCGATTCAAGGAATAAAACAGTTACTATCTTTTATAACTTTATCAACTTTTATCAACGTTTTGAATAAGTTCTATCAAAAAAAAAAAACTGATTTTCAAATTAAAGATAGTATTCACTCCACTAAAGTAATAAACCGTAACTTTTTAGTATCATCATTTTTGGTGAAATCGGAAACTTGAGGATTCAATTTTCGTAAGGCAGGGTTATCGTAAGATAACAGAAGCTACTAATTTTTCGTTCTTTAAATTATCTAAGCCAAGATCTTTCCGGATCTTTCGAAAATATTTCCGAATGATAATGAAGGGATCCTCCCCTCATCATTTAGAAATCCAACAATTTTGATCACTGAGATTTAAACGAGTACGAGCCGAATACAAAAGAAGAGAAAACGCTAAGCAAGCGAAGTCTAATCGCGATTGCGGATAAGCAACTCGATAAAATGCAAATTCCATCATGAAGAATTGGAAAGATAAGAGTTCATCTGATTGTAGTTAGCGCGATTGATTCAGCAGTCGATCAACAAATTCGTCAACTATGGTGTACAATAATTTCAATTACCTTAGGAACCTTTGGTCGGCGAGCTGTTTAACCCTGAAAAACTGTTTCTTCATTTTGGTCTCGTCAACAAAAACAATAGAACAATTCTTCTCGATTGACTCAGACAGATGAGGTCATCATGGGTGCCACATGAACCTGGAGCAACATCTCGAATTTATGGCAGTAGCTGCTGGTGACCTGTAAACGACCGAACGATTGACGCAAGGGCGACGCGAATCGGATTGAATTAAATCAAAGACACGACCATTTTAGCAATAATATAACACCCCACCCAAGGTTGAACAATTCCAATTGACTGGGGGAGATTATTGGTCCGGCAAGCACTGAACAGGAAATCGATTAATAAAACAACTAGATAAATGTCCGCAGCTTGAGGTGAAATTCACTTTTGTATCACTGAAGTCCGAATTAACTCACCATTTAGAAAAATTACCGAAAATTGGAGTGTACGCTCTTAACTCAAAGTGCTCTAAACACACAACTACAATCTACATCTTCAACACAGATAGCCACAACACAATTTCCGAAACAATGTTGCCAACCACTGGCTCACTTTCACGAACCTTTTCCTCAAAAGTTGAAACTTCTCGTGATCCACCAATCGTAAGGTAAAGGGTCATTTTATTTTTTGATGTTATTTAGGGCGATTAATGTAGTTTTTTTAAAGTACGTTTAGTCGGTATCAATTAATTCTAGTTTTCCACATTTCTCATTTCGCTTCACAAAAATGTCAAGGCACTTTTTTCGTTTTTCAGCTCACTGTTAGACGAATTAAATTCCATTAAATTCTACTACGAATAGTTCAAAAAAATTAGAATCATTATACGGTTATATTTTTTGTTGTTTTGGCCTTAAGAACGCAAACTGCCAGGCACAGAAAGCAAGAACTCATGAGCGCGGGAGAAATGGAAAAATAAAATTTATTTGGATTGTAGCTACGTGTTTTTCTAATTTGTGTTACTTTTTATTTCAACAATAAATTTTGAAGTTGAGGGCGTTTGAAAATTGGCCACTTTTTAATTCTTTTTTTATGATGCAGGAAAAACCTATTGTTTTTAACCATTAGAACTGTGTTTTTTTTTCTTCAGAAATTTAGGAAAATTAAAACATCCTCAAATGCCCATAACTTATCTCGGCAGTTCTACAAAAAAACTGATGGGTTACCAATGATACTCGTGTGTTCATCACGGCTGATTCGAGAAGTGAGAACTGCTTGTCGTTGCTGTTCGCTTCTAGTTCAGGTTATGTCCACAAGCATCTGTTTATTATTGTATTGTGCCGTACACAGAGGAGCCAGTCAGCCAGTGCCAGGTAGCGCAAGCACGGAAACTAATATGGTCATCTGTGCGGTTGTTACGTAACCACCTGCCTTCGCTCGCTATAATGCTATTCGAATTCAAATCTCTTGCCGGGAAGGCGAGAGGACAATAGATCTTGCTCGTGTAGATTGAATCATCTCGATTATAAAGAAGGAAACCGCCAGTAAGTTGCAATCGGTTCACTTAGTTCATTAAAATATTCTTCATCTTGCCCGGGTTCTACTTCAATGTGTTCCCGATATAAACTATGGAGTCAAATTACGATGAAGATCTATCTGACAATGTGTTCTTCCAAGAGCTTCAAAACGAATTCAGCGCTCTGTTTGAAAAAGCGACTTTGGAGGGTTGGATTATCTGCGTTCCAAGAGCCGGCTCAATGCCCAAATATGCTCTTACGACGAACGATTTTTTCAGCCATATTCTAATACCCAATGATGAACTTCCAGAGACGCATTTTCGAACGTTGAATGATCGAGACGTCAAAATAAGCAACCGAGTCGTCTTTGTCGAAAGTGACGTCGGGACGACGTTCAGTAGTCATGTTTTGTTCGAGGAGACATTCTATACTGCAGATATGCTCAAGTACAAAATATTATGCTTAGAAAGCCCTTTACAACAATATTGTGACGGCGTTAGAGCCGAGTCAGGCATTACCACTGTTTTGACCCTTCGGGATTGCATTGACTTGCTCTGGACGGAAAGTTGCAAGGAAGTTCTCGAGCGTATGGATGACTGCATCGCCCAGTTTCTGATCGACAATGAACGCTTAGAATTTCTACCTCTACAGGATCAGAAAGATCTTGTCGGAGCATTGTACACGAAATGCCTTCAAATTGCACTAAAAGATGACCGCCTCCGGGAGAAAACTTCGATCAACCGCTACCTCCTGGACAATGTCAAAGTTAGTGTTGAATCGTACGTGCATCATGGAATTTACAAAAAGCTGATCAAAGGCATAACAGGTTGCACCGCTTATGAAGATGCGTCTTTCAATAAGATTGTTCGAAACCTTTCCGATATCCAGTTGAGAGATTTGAATATCGGTCCTGAATTTTTAGCTGTCATCCCAAAAGCTAGAAGCGAGCTAAGAAGAGTCGAAGGGTACTCCACCGTCGTCGGGAAGGTAGGATGTCTCAGAAAGACAATCACGGCCATTTCCTGTCAAGATGCAAATTCATCACAAACCGGCAATGCTCTTGCAGCTGATGAACTACTTCCAATGTTAGTGTTCCTAGTAATCAAATCCGGCTTACCTAACTGGATAGGTCATTTGACGTATATGAAAGAGTTCAGCTACTCGTCGAGTAACTCTCATGCCAACCAGCATAGTTTTCTAGTTACATCACTTGAAGCAGCCATTACTTACATCAAGGATGATTTCCTTGTAGGTCCAATCGAGCCAGAGTCTCAAATTGCTTACCAGGATTTTGACAGGCCAGAAGATGAGTTAAGCAGCGACGAAGAAAAACCTTCTGGGCCAGGTGTCACTCTTTTGGCGTCATTATTTAATGCCGCCAAAATAGGGGACAAAGCAGAGGTCAAGAAAATCCTGGAGCAGCATGAAACGCATAGTACAAGCAGTTTGGAAGGACTTAACCTGTGCCATCCTCTCTGCTCTTGCGACAAGTGTGAAAAACAGTTGAGTTACACTATGTGTAATATGGCTCCAACTATGAATTCTTGTGATGATCGTGGGTTTACTGTCCTTCACATTGCAGCCATGTATGGCCAGGCTCACGTTGTAGATACTCTTTTGCAAATGGGTGCTAAACCAGAAAAATCAGACTATAAAGGATCTACAGCTTTACATTACTCATGCGCTCGCGGTCATCAGAATACAGTACTGCTTCTTATTCATTCTGGTGTCAAACTTAACCCATTAGACAACGAGAGGAATACTCCTCTGCATTTGGCGGCAGCCAACGGACATGAAACTTGCGTCAAAGCATTGCTCTATTACACAGAACAGACTGGGGTAGAGTTTGACCCAAATATCACCAACAACCAAGGTGACACGCCGTTGCATAGTGCTGCCCGCTGGGGATATACAAGCATTGTGAACACCCTTTTGGAGTATGGAGCTTCTCCATTCATCGGTAATAAAAGGAAGCAGACTCCTCTGGATCTTGCTCATAACATGCATCTCCTTGAAGTCCTCTCAAGCCAACATAAAAGCCCAGGGCCTATATCTCCTGTGAATATCTCGTTGAACAATATGTCTGTTGCTGCAGCGTCCACAAACCAGCTTGATTTCTCTGAAGAGCATCAAGACACTTCGCCTAAATTCAAACTGGGGGTTCGTCCCAACTCAACCGATGGCATCCGAAAGGTGGAACGAGTATTACGGGCTATCATGTATGGTGATGTGCAGTTGGCCTGTTTCTATCTGTGCCTTGAACCAAACACTCATGATTCTAAAGACCAATCCTGCCACCCATTGTGCTCATGCAAGTTGAAAAAAGACGACAAAAACACAAGTTTTGGCAATGCAAAAGTCCAAGAACCGTTGAACGTGAACGTTTGCGACTCAGAAGGAATGACTCCATTGCATATGGCGTCCAAATGCGGTCGAGCAGAGCTAGTCAAACTTCTCATTGATGCAAGGGCTGATGTCAATGTTTGCTCTCTAAATGGTATGACTCCATTGCATCTCGCATGTCTCAACCAACGCAACCGAGCGGCAACAATTCTTCTGGAGTCGGGTTTTTGCTCTGTTGACATCAAGGATAGTTTCGGCAACACTGCTCTGCACTACTGCTGTCAGAATAGCAATTCAAAATTGGTAGCTCTTATTTTGAAGTACAAGCCTGTCGTAAATATTAGGAATAATGACGGCAAAACCCCTTTGGACGAAGCTAAGGAAATTCTGTCGTTAACTATTATACAGCTTCTTACGGAATACTGCTTGAAGGGCTAAGTGTTAGCTCTTTCTGAGGAGAAATTGAGACTAGTCAGTTAACGTGAAATCTGCTGTGGGTTATATTCTCATGCCAGTGGCTTGAGTCATGATAGGTATCTAGAATATTGATCTGCATTGAGCAGGGAAATACTTGCCATTTTACTTTCAAAATATATCCTGAGAACTTGACTCACAAAATGGTAAATCGTAATACCTCTGTAAATTGATGTTGTTACTAAGGAGTTCTGCAACACCTAATTCTCTTGTTACATGATTGTTTGTATTTTTATTGAATTAATTTCCAATATTACCTAGGCCCAAGGATATGAAAATTGTGTTGGCGAGTTGTAAACATTGATCAGATAATGATTTCCTACTTCCTTCAGTGTTGCGTTAAATGACTAGTTGGTGGCTTGAAAATGTGAACATTTTGGCAGCTGAGTTACAGGAAAAAACCTGTTCTCAGAAATGCATCTCAATAACTGTGATAATTTGTGAAAATGTTACGAATTGTTGGTGTTCGTTTGTTATTCGACTACTGGAATACTATATATAAATACAAGCCTTTTTTAAAACCTGATTTGTTTCTTGTACTGTGTCCCAGTACTTTTTCTTGCGAAGTTACATAGTTGAATTAAAAATACATAAATGAACGACAGCGACAAAAAATGTGAGCAACATTTTCTAATGATTTGCTTGGTTCTTATAAACAATTGACTGGTCATGTTTCACTGAATGTTTTGGTTTAGATCCGAGAGGAGGGATATTTATTCAGAAAAGAATTTCTGGCTCCAATTTTCCTCTTTTTGACGGATATTGATCAAACAAAGCACTATCGACGAGGGGTTTCGGAGCAATGGTTGAGCTAGCTTAAGGTAAATACCATTTGAATTCTTCAGCTACCAGTTTTCTGTAAATAAAATGCCACAACCCTTTGCACCAGACAAAATTATATGGTGATCTCGAACGATAATAATTCCAATGTCATATTCCGCCAAATTCTCAAATCATAATTCTAACCGAGTCAATCTATACTTTTTTAAACGCTATCATTTCTTAAAGTAAATTCGAGAAGATTCCTCCATTAAATTATTCCACAAAGTTCGGCTTTGCCATTTGGTTTTATAGCAACAGTTTGAAAACCAGGAAGATTTGGCTAGCCAACAAAAAAGTGCATGCAAGATACGGTTAAGAAATTGCTGTCAGATTTGGAAACTTCCCTCAAATAAACGCTGGAATTTAAAGGTAAGCTAATTCTTCTTTTCTATTGCAGTTTTAATACTTGAATCATGTTAAAATCTCTAAAGCAATTCATCATTATAGGTATCTCGGCCGAACTGAAATCATGAACGACGCGGCTACAGTTGAAGTCGACGAATCGATGCTAAACATCGATGAGCTATTGATGGATGAATGGGAAGGTGAAGGAGAAGAGCTTGGCGGAGAATTTCCTGAACAAAAAGCATATGTACGTTGGAATAGTATTATTATTGTCATTTTATGCTGAAGGAGAATACATGGTATACTTGCTCTCATATTATATTTTTTATAAATAATGGGTACCTATTTCATGATTCATATTACCTGTATTTTGATCTTGAGCTTCATTGTTCTGGAGGTGCAATATCTTTCAGCTGAGGAAGGTCATCTCTTTGAGCAGGCATAGCAGTTCATTACAAGTATGGTTATACACCCTTGATCCCCCTAAACCCTGAAACAGTTTTTTCAATGCTGATCTAGTTTAGGATGAAACACATTGCTGCCTGACTCCCTTCCTCTCATAATTTGTATTTTGGTCCTTTCCCTTTTTACCACTGTATGCACTAATATTTTTGAAACCATGGGAGACGTTTCCTCCTTTGCAGTTAGGATTGTTGTACTCTAAGCTTATATTTTCTCTCTATCAACTCTTCATTATCTCTTGAACAATCAACTCCAGTCTAGGATTCAAATGGTGATAAATTCCTGTCGGAATATATAAACTAGCGCACCCATACATAGCTCTGGAATGACTCAAGATCCAACTGGGTGGTCTCAAACCCTCAAAGTAGTGAGTCTGATTAGCCTAATTGTTACACTCACCTCTCGCTAAAACCCCACTAGTCATATACCTATTTACTTCCTGATTTCATAGTTCTGTGTGGTACCTCTACGTTGCTCTGGCGTCCAAGGTTAAAATTTTCATGATGCAAGTATTGATATCGTAACATTTGATTTTTTCAGTGAAGAATACTTCCAGTTAGACTCATTTTAGCCAAATTGCATCGCTCACTGTATTTATTGGCCAAGATCACAATTGTTTGATTGGCGATTCAATTCGAATGCTGTATGAATTTATAATCTTTGCAGGCCACGAAAGAAGAGATAATAGAAGACTCTGATAAAAGTTTGATTGCATGGGCGGCTAATAAATTCCTCAATGAAGATGATTTTGAGCTAGTGGATCGTAGTGATTCATCCCTTGTAATGCAAGCCCGATCCAGTACATCTAGTATAAATGTGGCCGTCAACAAAGGTCAGAAAGTATTTTTACTTCCATGTTTACCTAGTGATTATGTTTTCAATAACCGTTTACTTTTGTTGGCATTTTAAATTTGTAAAATGTGTGAAGTCCAGGTTTTAGTATTAGTAATATTCTTCCATGTGTCATTTTTATTTCAGAAGAGAAATTAGTTGAAATCGAAGGTCATGGTTACACTTTTATTGAGTTCAACGAAATCGACGAACAAGGCAATAAGAAAAGCACTAGAAAATTTTTACCTCGTACGTATTATTTTATCATCATTATTATTTTTTGTGAAATAATTAAAATCTATTGACTTCGACATTGATTTTCATCAGAGCTTTCTCTCATGGGAGCCAAATATTTTAATTGCAGGTGTTCACAGGAAAATCAGGACTTTCAAAAAATTGGTGCCCATTAAAGTTGTGTTCAATAAGCGTGCGTACATTTTTCAATTAATTTCCTTCAAAGATTAAACTTTTTTATACCTGGATAATTACGGTATTTCATGTAAATTATTTTTTCAGTTCTCAACGATAATGATATTGTGGAAGAAGAAGAGGAGGTCGATGAGGAGGCTGAAGTGGACGAATACACTGACACCATTCTCATTAAGAAAAGTAAGCGACAATTTTAACCTTTTTATGGAAAAAATCTTCTATTTAAAGAAAACCAAAGCGGTTGCTATACAAGTGGAGCAGAGCAATGACATTTCATGAAACCAATTAAGACGAGTATGAATTTAATTGAGTTGTAATTTTGGTTTATTATTCAATAATAAAATGTTGTAATTGCCCCAAAAAAAATTGTCTCATCCCCCCAAAATTAGCTGTTGATTGCAACGCTTCATGGCATGTTGAATCCAATTATCCAATAAATAAAAAATTTTGGCCCATCCAATCTACACCGTCAACACTTTTTTGAGGAAACTATAATACCTAAATTCTGGAAATTTTCACCAAAATACATTCATGGCTCAATACTTTAACCAAATTGCTAACTCAATTTATTGTAACATAGGTGTGTTTGATATGAATTTATATAGATGTTTGATGCTGAATCGAATAAGACGATAAAGGAGTCGTTACCTTTAATGGTTTTCGAGGTATCGCTACTTTTCTGTGAAGATTTCAAGCTGTCTTTTTGTTGACCTCGTCCGTTACCTATCCATCCATTTCGTTCCCTATAACTGGTGTCTCTTCCTGAACTTTGATGGAATGGAGAGATTGGATTGCCAACTCGATGTAACTAGTTGGGCCTTCAGTTCTTTTAAGTTAGCTCGTATGTGTTCAGCGGTTCAGAGTTTTATTCTGAGGACTTGCTTTTTTTCTGCAGGGGACGAGGACGGTCGTGAATATTTCGAAGAGAAATTATACGTTTACGAGGTTATCAAGGACCCAAACAAGAAGAAATGGTTCATCAAACTGAGTGAGCTTTATTATTTCACCGGTGTAATTTCACCATTTTCGAATTTTAAATAAACTGATCTTTTAAAGTTTTTCAGTTTTCATACAATGGTGCTTGTTAAGAAAGATTGAAATTTTTTCTAATTGCTGGGTCGAATTTTATATTTTCAATGTCTTGTTTGATTTACTAATCAGTGCAGAGTATCCCATTTACTTGCCCGATTCGGCTTATGATTACAGATATGGAAAACGATTTGGGAGAAATTGTTGAAGAGTTGATCGAATTAAACAACGACAAAAAAAGGACTAATGATATAAAGAGACTAGCAGCTCCGTATCTGAGGAGAAAAACCAAAATTCTTGATAAAAGTCAGTACAAACTCGCAAATATATCTAATTCTGCACTGATATTGATTCGTCGTCAAATTTAACTGTTTCTATTTATTATTATTTTTTGTTTTAAATATATATTATATAAAATAAATTATATTTTCTTTCAGAGGCTGTTCATATTGAAGGCTACGATGACAAAAGTCATGAAAGTTAGTTTAGCTATTATAATTACGTTTTGAGCTGTTACAACTTTTTACTGGTAGTTTGGTTAGTTAGTGTTTGTTAAATTTGGACTAACGTGATTGTTAATTTTTTTGTGATTATATTCCAGAAACTCCAATCTCGTCTTTACCCGACTGGTATGTTTAAAGTAGCTGATTTCTGAAAGTTCGTTTAAAAGTGTGGAACGAAGGGAACATAATATGAGGTTTTAATGTTGTAGGCGATAGGTGCAATGTTCTTCTTTGGTGAATTTTTTGTATCAGATTTGGCTGAAGGTTTTAGATTATTTTAGACTACATTTTATAAGTTCAAGGTCTTGAAGTGAGGCTTGTGTATGAATAGCGCATATTTTTCGTTCCTTTTGCATCTCAACTTGAATTCAGTCTGTAGTAAACTTTCGCTGGCAATGACATTCACAGGACGAAACCTAAAGAACCGCAAAGAGATCTTGTCAAAATGAAAATGATCGGCAATTTGAAGAAAGCGAGAGAGGAGCAGAAGGCTTTGAAAGAAATGAATAATTATTTAGTGAAGAAACTTTCCGAATATTATGATCTAAAAGGGGTATTTGATGTTTCTATTTTAAATGAAGTTACCAACAAGCAAATTGTTTCTTCTTACGTATTCATCCGTTCACGCTTTACAGCCGAAAACTTCGTCGTTTCTCCCCAACGAAGGTGGAAACACCGAAGAGGAAAAGGTCAAATATCATAAACGACTTTTAGAATTTAATGACGTGGTCAATTTCATCTTAGCAGAAAATAAAGTACGAGCCGAGAAAATTTCACAAGCAGAAGCCGACACTCAGCTTTGTGCTGAGCAGCTGAAAAAGGAAAAAGATAATATGTACGCTCTGGAAGAAGCTATGCTTTTGGAAGTTGACCCAGCTGAGGAGGCCAAAACGCTTCGAGCTGTGGTAAGTATGGCAAAACCCCATGATGCCATTATAAGATTCCTGAGTCTGGCTTGCGTACTGCGGAAGTAAAGCAGTCGTAAGTATTACAATGCAATGCTAATTTCAACATCAGCCAAATGTCAGTGTTACGGTAGTGCATCTATTTAGTGCCTTGCACTTTTTCTGTTCAAACTGACAATCCCTTGACCGTAATTCCGCTCCAGACTTTCAGGGATTTGATTAACCAGCAGAAAGCAATGGACCAAAGCTTAGCCAAAGTGCGCCTTGATTTCATCCGATCCCAAATCAGGTTGAAAGATTTGCAAGATAAAAAGGCTTCTCACCAATTGGCCATTGATAATATGGAAAAAGTGGATTTTATCAATTATGAAAGTCTTAAAGTTATGACGAAAGATTTAAACGACATACTGGATCTGAAGTAAGAGGATTTGAATTCTTCTCTACATATAGAAAGCCTGATCTGCGTACATTTCATCTAAAGGATGTTATGTACTTTGTGCATAGCTTCTAATCCTCAAGAAATGATAAATGAGGTAGTTATATTTTGTAACAAGCAATGCATTCATATCAGCTGAAATTCTTTGTGTTTTAGAGAGAAACAAGTATTTGCCATGAAAGATCGCCTTACCCAAAGAGTGCAAGCATTGGCTCACATTCGTCTTAAAAGTGATTCGCTTACAGCTGAGAATGAAAAGCTGAAAAACGAGACGAAAGACATCATCAACGATTTCAATGCAGTAATTTATTTTATTTTTTTGGCTGTCACCTTACTACTTGTTGTTACTAGTTGATGGGGAGACTCATTGTTACTACAATATCCATGTTTCTAGTACTTCTCCATGTTAGCTTAGAGTATCAGCTAGACGATACATGGTTTATGGTATTTATGCTGCAACTAGAACGCTAAAACTCTTGTACACTTGGACGTTTGTCTTTGGGAATGCCCAGGGAATGAGTCACCTCTTCAACCTTTGAGTGCCTCTTTATAAAGCAAAAATCCCCCAGCACAAGTTCCTCTTATAGAAATCACTCAATGCAGTTAATGGAAATGTCCTTTGCTCCAAAAATTATGTGAATCAGAACATTACCACCATAAAAACAAATTGGTAGTTATAAGGGGAAACTCCATAGGAACAATGGTGATGTTAATCATTTTAATTTTCTAATTTTCAAATTAAAAACTAAATTTTTCGCCCAACGATACAGCTGAAGAGAGTGTTTGATGATAATTCCAACGAGTATAGGAAGATTTTTATATCTCCAAAAATCCTCGAGTTATTCCCTCATGCCAAATTTCTGAAAATCGCTCAAATTCTACGATAACTCAAGAATCATCAAAAATACCCTTAAAATAGTGGCAGCAACTTGGTTCAAGAATTGAGCCGTTGTTGTGTCAAGATTGATGGTGTTAGAAAATGTTTTTTCTTGGGCGTTCACAGTTGTTTATTATTGAATATAAACCAAAATTAATTCTTGCTATCATTCATCTATGATTGCTTTCAGCTTAGAAAAGATTGCCTCCACGTGCAACAGCAACGGCGCCGTTTCGAGAGAGCTTTGAACAATGTAACAATGAAAGAAGGAATCAACAAATATCCATACCTCATCCCCGAGGTGGCAATTGTCGAATCGAAAAACCGAGCTCAAGTCGAACTGCTCGGGAGATTAGCTGACGCTTGCTCTAATATCAAAGAAGAGCTTAAACTAAAATTGGCAGACCAAAAATAAATCTATCTGGAAATGTTGCTACCTGGTTTTTATACTCCCAGATAACAGAAAACTTGACTGGTCCGAAAATTAAATAGAATCAAAATCTTTAAAGCCAATATTTTTATCTAGAGTAGTTTTATGGTTAAAAAAAAAAAAATGAAAGCCCGCTTGAATTTATCGCTGGAACAAAAATGTTATTCAGTTTATGGCCTGAGTAACGTGTCTGATGTGCTGGTTTTTGTTTGTGTTGTGTGGTTTCACATTATAACTTTTCGTTTAGTTGGCTTTATTTAATGATTGTTGGTATATGGCTTTTGGCTCGTTTTGAAACCATGGGCGTGATTATATCATAAGGTAAATACAAGTGTGACTCATGTCTCATTTCACCAAAAATTTAACTATGATGTATAACTGACCGATGAAAATGAAAAGTATAGAACTATAATATACAAATGCTACAAGTGTAGCATTGATTGAATTTTTTTTTTGTCAACGTGTTTGAGCAGGGATACAAAAATAATAGTATTTTCTCCTCCAATGCATTAAATTTCGAATTTTTAGGAAATTTGATTGTTGGTAAATTCTTGATTTTACATTGCTTGAAAGCTTTGCCTGTACAGTTCGCTCTAAGGCTAACTCCAACTCAATTTTTTTGTGGAAAAATCCGCCATAAATGGTTTTATAAATTATTGGGTTGAAGGAGAGATTAAATTACGGACCTTTTCTCCATATTTTTACTTACATGTTAACGTAGTAAATGGGCATATTGTGATCGTCTGAAATGTCTCGCTTTCTTGGCCAAATCTATAGCCTGTAAAGATACCCTAGGTCCATGGAGTACCTGAAATGGAACCTTTTTTTGATAGTTGTAGTGGATACCAATTAGGAGACTCGTCCTCAAATAATTCTTTCATCTCGCCCGAGCACTTTCGCCTCTTTGGGCATCGTCAGGCAATACAGGTTCATATGGTTCCTATGACTTGAGCCAATCTATTTCAACTAGCTACACATGGGACAGCAGGAGATTAAATTAAATGTATAGAAAAAAATATAATAACAGAGGAAAGGTAGTTAGGTATTAATTTGTCTGCGTCAGCTCCGAGTCTTCAGACTACGTACACATTTTAGAGTAATTTCTAGTTTCTGCGAGTTTTGCTAGCTATCAATCATGATGGAAGCCTTCGATACTAATTAATTGTCTGCTGACACCTCATATGACGCAGATAAGCGCGATTATTTATTTTTCGTTTCTTTGATGAGCCTACACATGAAAAAAGGAAGGGGCTGCTTCTGGTTCGGTTGGCACCCATGATCAGGACAGACAAAGGATTCGTGGTCAGAAGGATTCCGTTCTAAGCCAAAGCCGGTTGCCGGCCTCCGCACACATAAGTCGCATTCATTTATGCCGGGCGCCCAAGCCGATGTAGAGTGGGGGTTGGACGCCCTAGAGGAGTTGGGCCCCTGTTATTGTTGTGCTCGTGACGGCGACATCGAACAAAGCCAGCGTCCATTTTATCGGAAAAGTTTTCCAGAAGCAGCCGATGTTGAACATACGTTGGGCTGCAGCGCGAGTCCGGCCGACTATACGACGCTAGAGCTCATCGAAGACAACCGTTCGGTTTGGAATTCAATCGTCGGAAATTCGGCTAATCTCAGTGAAAAAGATAGTTCGGATCGAGATAGTGTTACAGATCGGATGAACTTGTACGGCCTAGGTCGGCCGGAGGGAGGAGTGCAAGTTATCAGAGAGCCAGTTCAGCTTGTTATGTCATCAGTAGCGGTCAATCGACGTCCGGTGCCTGCTCAGAAGTGGTCGGTAATGCCTAGCGACGTCGTTTATACTGTCACCGATAAGACGTGAGTTCCATGCAAATTTCATACTACTTGTTGATGTATTGCTTGTTTACATGGCAACGAGCCAACTTTAAAAACATGCTTATCCAACTATGTTGACAATCTATCGTTTAATTATGAACGCAAGTATTTTTTAAGGTACCGACCATTTCCGGTTTTAATTTCCTTTATTTTGTCCCCGTTATTTTTCTCTCTACGATTAGGATTTCGTTCAGAAAGGTTTAATCGAACTATTATATTCGCTGAACGTCAATAAAGGAGTTCTCTCTTGACCCAAGTTTGTTGATCAACCTAACACCGATTAGGAGATTACCCTATCACTAGCGACATTTCATACAGAAATGAGACGATTACCAATGAATACCAACCAGCAAAAGATACCACCAAAAATATAAAACCAGCTAATAATGGTGCATATTTAAATTTTTCGACCATCATTTAAAACCAGTGTGCATAATTGCATTAAAATGCTCTTGAGTAACATTTTCTGTAAGATGCACGGTTGAGGAGTTATACTGTAAAGAATCACTCCGAGCCCTTTCCTAACCATGACATTTAATACGTGATGCTGTTATATCAATACGCAAGTCAATTTTTAAATCATCGATTTCGGTTTTTTCAAATGATTTTTTTTTACATGAATTAGGTACCTATACCTAATATCTACTCTGAAATAATTTGATTTCCGAAATGTACTGTATTATCTTTATAGTTTACTATAAGTCAAAAAGACGGTTTAGAATTTTTCTTGAAGTGTTTTTCATTTTTCGACGTCCGCCATTTTCTTTTCCCAACAGAATCTGAGTATTGTAGAATTTCTTCAAATTAATGGTTAGAAGAAAAATCTTGGTTGCTACTAGGCTAAAAAATTTCGGTTTAAACAGAGGGCCATTAAAAATAATTTGTTCTGAATGGTTGAAAATTACGTCGAAATTCCAGTTCTTAGATGAATCGTCAAAACTAATAGCCCCTTCTAATATTCTATTGCGCTTTCCCTTCTGAGTCATGCCCTCGTGTTTGCTAGGAAACATACTTTTATTGAACAATTCGGATTCATTAACCAGTAGAGTATAATAGCACTGAAAATGATTGCACGGTGGTTTATTATTCCTTTGCTTTAATAATAATGTAAAAAGTCCATCCATTTGTGATTTAAAAAAAAGGAAAAAAAAGATTGTTAGATTGAGTTATTTTAATTTTTCTTTATTGAAAATAAAAAGCTAAATTTTTCGTATAACGGTATTGTAGTTGAAGAGAGTGTTTTACGAGCAGCCCAACGAGTACAGAACGATTTTTATAGCTCCAAATACCAAATGCCGAATTTCTTAAATCTCCCAAATTCTACACGAAAGCTGCTCAAAGACGATAACTCTATAAACATTAAAGCTGTCGATCCTGCGGTGGTCTCATTCGATTCAGCGTCCAAAAATCTATAGTGATAGCAACTCAAAAACACCGTTTTCTGCAAAAAGTTGGAAAATACGAATTTTCTCTCACTCAAAACCCAATAAAAATACACTTAAAATTGTGGTACCGATTTGGCTAAAGAATTTGTCATGCCAAGATTGATTTTTGGTGAAAATGTCAAGAATTCAGCTTAGTTTCGCCAGAAAAGTGTTGACGGCGTATGTCGGGCGGATTGCATAAATTCGGATTCTACATGCCTTGAAACGTAAAACATTAAATTGGGATGAGGGGTTAGAAAAATCTTTCTTGAGCGACTGCAATGGTTTATTAATGAATAATAATCCAAATTTCGTCAGCAGTAGCTGTAGTTGAAAACCTATGCATTCCAGAGTCACTATATAAATCCTTTAGGGAACATTTTTCTTGTCAAAAGGTTCCGGTATTCCATTCGAAAGAACAAGCTTAGGTAACGATTCCTAGGTCTTAGCTCGGCGGGTGGAATCTCGGCTGAGATGAGATAGACCAGACCGAAGAGTACAGCTTAGACCTAAGGCATCCGTGAGGTCATCCTTGATTATTATACCCCCAGCCAGGTGCCTATCGGATCTTGTACCTGCCTGACTGCTCGTGCCCAAGTCAGTTACCAAACTTCTCCGCCTTGGGAGTGGAACATTTCTTTGTAATTCTGACTCACGTCCTTTCCGTTTATTATCTCGCAGATACCCGCCGGTAATTATTGCCGTTAGTGACTTCAAAAAATGGAACGCTTTCCAAAATCCGATGAATTTTCAGACAGGATATTCTTACTGTTCGCAGAATAAAGAATAACCCTATTGTAATTGAATGGCTGCGTTAAAAACAAAAAATGAACGACGCCATTCTGATTCGATGATTGGTCATCATATTTTTTATCGCATTGTCTTTCCAAGTCTTCTTGAGATGATCGAATTAGACGTACGAATTATCATTTCGATTTGAAATACAACTCTTTAGAAGAGCGCTATCATTATTATTAGCCCTTTTTATTGAACCAATTATTGACTAATCGCAATCGGAAAAAAGCTATTCAGGTGCAGAAGAGGTTTTTGAATGAAGTCAACCGTTGACTCATTTTTTCTGCTCGTGGGAGTTGCTGTGTGAAGATCCCACGGCAATCCTAGTGGTCAATGGTTCAGCCTATTGTTGGCCAAAACATCGAATCCAAATAAAACAATGGAATTGTCAGAAATTGTGTCGAAGTTTAACTACATTGAAACTAAGAGAAAACTGTAATGTATTATAAAATAAATAAAAATAAACCGACTACAAAATCATTTGCCTATGAAAATAAACTCTGAAAAGGAAAAAAAAAATAAAAAATTTTATAGCTCCATGGGGACCCAACATAAAATATATTTTCAACTATACTTACCAGATTGTTGGATTTTGATAGATCGTTTTCCATATAAAAATTTGCGTAAAAAAAAAAAAAAAAAAACGCTCCAAACAATTTTTTAACTCAATTTAAACAAATCGAAAGGCCTGAAAACCAAATCGGAACGTTTTTCAGTCGATCAATTTGTGTTCTTTGAACTAATTTTGTCAAAAATGTCAAATCAGAATTGAAATATAGAACTGCGGTTTCTAAACTGCAGAAATTATAGTTTGGTAATGTCTCCTCTCAGGGCCAATAGAGATCACATCAGACATAGTGCAGTATGTAGACGTTGATAATTTGAGTTGGCTTTAACTCAGGGAGGTAGACGATCGATTCGAATTGGCGGTGTCAGCTTTTTGTGTCAACGATGTCACTCTCATTTTTTTCGTTTTTCTATTGGGTCGGTCGTTTGAAAGTTACTGATGGCGAAAAGAAAATGTCGCCAATGTTTTACCAAGCTGAGGAAAATGTTGGTTTTTTGGTTGACTATAGACATTTTAAGGTTAGGTGCAAGCTCGTTTTAAAAATATTCGTTAAAGGGTTCCGTAATGAAACGTTGAACAGTTTAGATGCGATTAATAATATCTCCTCAACTCCCTTCAGATGTCCATCGTCAATGAAATATCAGCGACTTATTACTTTCAAAACCTTATTTGGTCTACGTAATTTATACTGCGTCAATTATTTTCCACCGAATCCTCGCAGCGATCAAACTGTCGATACAGAATTAAACCCGGGGTAAGATGTAGATTGCCCAGTTTCGACACGGCCTTGTTCTCAAGACAGTGATGAGTGTAGCCGGATGTCTTTATTAAGAGATGGAAAAACGTTTCAGTAAGCGATAACATTATTCTAGATTCAACTACAGTTAGTTCTCGTTACTATGAATTGGGCTTTTCATGGTAACCGTTCCTATAATCTCGACCAATTTTGTTTGCTTGTTTATTCCATTTCTGTCTTTGAATATTTTCGGCGATTTTGGTATTTTATTCTGTAATTTTTTTCAATTTTCATCCGTCTAATTCGGGAATATTTTCAAAAATGTTATTTACTTCGTGATCCTCAGGCCATTGCTAACGTGTTTTTCTGCTGTTCGCAACAGTTTGCATACCTCATCAACCCAATTTTCCATTGTCCCCTCTGAGTGCCCCCTAGTCTTAGTTCCCCTACCTTTGCTGTTCCCCTAGCACCAACTGCCAGTAAACGAGTGAACTGTTTACCAGGTCAGTCGTCGGCGAGATCCGTTCTTTTTCGCGCTCGCGATTATTCACCTGGGCGTCGTTGATAACGGTGATAACGTGTGCGCGATCGTCAGCTGTCAGTGAAAACGTGTCGTTTAATTATTACGCTTTACCATTACCATTTAGAGCGCTTGATCTTTAGTAGCTATCCATACTTGGCAATTTAATGTCACATTTTGAACCTTCCCTCTATTTGAAGAGTTATCCGTTTTCGCAAAATTTCGCCACATTGATCATTTTATAAATTTTATAAAATACCTACCTAGATGCGGTGGTGGGTACGTTGATCACCGTTTGGTAAATTGATTACACAGCTACGCAATTGTGTATGGATTTCATCATCCATAAGAGCAGTATCTTTTTAATCGATTTACTCATTTATTTACCCTCGCAGGTGATTAACTGATGAAGAACCCACGTGGGAAATTGTTGATTATAATCCTATAGAATTAATTCTATTTTCCGATCAGTTAAATTCCTCAAGAGGCTAAAGCTTATCCCCCTCACTCCCATCTACAATCTACTTCACATCGACAAGCAATTAGCAACAAGCGACAAGCAACAAATTAACAAAAAGCGATGTCCTCCTGTTTAGAAACAATTAATAAAGTCATTTATAATAATCAATCGCCACCTACGCAACACATTCCAACAAATTTATTTCGCACTAGAATTGCAGGCGCGAATTTTTCAACTTCGCGAGAACGTTTATCTCATTTTTGTTAATAAAATTTACAAATGCGCGACTTCAAATCTTCTGCAAATAAGTGCCTAGAAGCTTCAAGACAACAACAGGTTCTCAGGGGAAAGAAGCTCTATTTTGCTGTTTTATCGGTCACTACCGAGTTTTTAGAGTCAAGAGACATCTTATCATTATTTAGCTGAAAATAACTCGAAAAAGAAAGAAACATTTAATTCTCAATAAAATTTGCTGAAAATCACCGGAACAATAATTATAGCGTATTTATTGTTGAATCCTGAAACGTAACAAAGACGAAAAAAAACTGATGATCGGAATGGGTTTGTCATGCCGTTCTCGTTAAAACCAGCGTGGTTTTTATTTCGTTCAAATATGGTATATGACTGTGTTGATGAGTACATTAGTAATGTTGGACCTTCTATTGTTTCGAAGTGGCTTGAGCGTGTTTATAGTTAGTTCTTGACAAATATTCTCCAGTAACGCAATAAAACGTTCGAATAAAGGGTTTAGAAATGGACAGGCCAGTCCTGAAACCGGCTAAGAATAGACTTCCTATCAATTGAATTATCCGTAACCTTAATTAATCTATTAGGCTTCAAAAAACATTCAATACAGAATTTTATAATGTTTTCCAACTAATTGTAGCAATTTCCATGGTTGAGAAGGTGCAAAATGAGATTCGTTAATTGTCCGTATTTAAACCAGCTAAATTTTCGTCTGGATCTGTTATTCTCGGCGTTTGAGTAGACCTTTGAAATGCATGATGAGAGTAGTGATGGCTACTACTAGTGATCTACGACTAGCATTAAAGTCCCGTTGATGGTTCAATTACTTTCGACCACCGGTCGTGCTCCTCAGTGAACAATTTATTGTGATCAGTGACGTTCGAGCCGGGTACGAGTTCCGTACGAGCTGCAAGGGATTCCTCATCATTGACTCTAGTAGGACTTCGGCCCAATGGTCACCTGAGACTTGTAGAGGATGTCAGTCCTATGGACTCCTCTCAGGTGAGCCTATTTTCAGAATTAGGTAGTACTGCACTTTTTAAGAACAAAATTATTTTACGATTTCGTCCATTCGTTTTCCTGCATAGGTTTTCGCCCTCTGGTGAAATGGCATCAATTTCGAAAATTATTTAAACTTATAGACACGGATATTTTTGGATAATTGATCGTTCTACAAAAAAGAAGGCTCTATATTTATACAAAAATCGCTTCGACCGTATTGGTCTGTTCGTCTCTATCGACTTCATCACGCGCAGTCTATTTTGCAGTTTTCGAATCGACAATATTTTCTATTGAATAGGCTGCGAGTAATTTGGTACTGACTCAGATGATATTAATTTACTTTCTGTGCGATTTTTTCCCAGCCAAGCTGTGAAACAATAGCAGCCAAATAGTGCTTCAGTACTTCAGTTGATAATCAGTTTTGATTTTTAACAAGGCCATGATTTTAATAAAAGCATCCGTTTTTGATAGATTATTTTACAAATTGTAATAATCGCATGTCGAATCTGCATATCCAATAAAAACAATTATTTCAGTCCGCCGTGCTGAGGGAACTATAAGACCGACAAATTTGAAATTTTCACCAAAAATCATTCTTCGTATGACAATAAATTGCTCAATTAAGTATTTAGGCAAACTGCTACCTCAATTCAAGGTTATTTTTGGGGAAGGGAACCCGTGTTTTCCGAAGATTTTGGAAATTGTGTGTGTTTGATATCAATTTATATAGATTTCTTGACGCTGAACCGAATGAAACAATATCGGACTCTATAGTTTTAACGGATCTCGCGTTATTTCGGCTTTTACGTGAAATTTTCAAGATTTTTAGATGTTTGGCGAGATGGTATACTCGATCATTTGTAGTGCTATGAAAATCGTTCTATACTCGTTGGACACGCTCTTCAGCTGTATAGTTAGATTATTAACTTTACTTTAAATTAATAATTGAAGTGATTGAGAAAAAAGAAAATATTTAAAGTTTCCAAGGATTTAGGCCGTAGTTACCAATATATTTGTATGGTACGTGGAAACGTCCACAAGAGTTTGTGTTACTACTATTATAACTAGCGGACGGTCTTTCCAAATTGTGATCGAAGCAAAGGAATAATAAACCACCAAATCATTTGCAGCAAATAACATCCTCTTTTTGCTAATATGAGTTTACCATTTGAAGTAAATTGCCGCTTAGATCTCGTACATAAAGAAAAACCTGAATTCTGTGTGACTCGTGAGTTTTCGAGTAGGTTTTTATGAAAAAAAAAAACCCCTAATGATTACCTATGACGTTACATAATAATGTATTATATGACGTAGAAAAAGCTTATACCTACCCTAAATTAAATCCGAAATTTTTTCGACTTTCAGCGTTAATTCTTTAGTTCTCAACACACTTTATTGTACTCCTTCAAAAGTGTGTGCGTGGTGGGTTTTTATACAGGTTCATGGCTGTGGAAACTTGTTAATATCCTCCATGTGAAAATTTAAGGTTTGATGAAAATTGGTGGAAAATGTTTTTGTTTCCACATAAGCAGAATAGTAAATAATTTCGTAAAATCGCCTATTAATACCTACAGCGATTAAAGATCAGAGCGATTATCTTTTCAATCCGACTGCCAGTCGTCGTTACAAAAGTGTAAATCAGAAAGTTGTCTCTGCACTTGAACGTGTCAGCAGCAATTCAATGCGTCTCAAAACGCTGATAAGAAAGAACCTTGATCAATTCTTAGTGTCATCATGATCAGTACTGGGACATTAGTTTCTGCTCTGCTTAGATTTTCGCTGAGTTGAAGCCGATTAATTTACAAACGTGGTTTCATTACCAGTCAGACTGAAGCGTCAGCATGCTGACTCGCTCAATCTTGATATTTAAACAGCTCGTTATTGTAATTCGAGCTTCGTCCGTTTATCAAAACCAAGTGAAACCGATGCAGTCTGCCCTCTGTCCATGTATAATACAGTCTGGGATGCGAAACGGATCATGAGAAAAAGAAAAGAGGAAAAAAGAGTACTGAAAATCAATAAAAATTGAGTCAACAAAAATTTTAAAATTAAATACTTTGCAGAACACAATGTGAAAAACCAAAATTTAGCCAGTCGTCTTGTTCAAAACACTTCCATTCCCTCTTGAAGAAGTAAATTAATTTCAAGATCGTTTATGTGCACAATTCGGCTCAGATACCGTTTTCTCGATCGCTTGTGGTTCGACTAATTTTTCTTCTTCTGATTACAAGACGTTGTTTAGCGAAGCGTGGGTTTTCTCTTCTACGGAGTTACCTCATCCGTGAAATTCCCGATGAAAGTGTATCAGATTGATCGTCCTTTTTGTGCAGCTACCGGGCGTTTCCAAAAAAAAAGCAGTTTGTATTCCTAATTGAATTAGTTTCGGTTAGATCGTCGTGCATTTAGTATTATAAAACATTGTTTGTTGAAGCCATTTTGTATTTTTTATCCACTACTAAAAAAGAGCAATTCTGTTTATCGCTTGACAGCCTTTGGCGAAAATAATTGGGTACTCCCAGAGCATGCGATTTTTACAACTATTTTAGGAAGTAGGTTATGTGGTCTTTCCCTAGACTCAAATTCGGAAAACGGCGATGAATTTTAAAAAAAATCGACGATTCGTATTTGAAAACAATTTTTGAAACAGTTGGAAATTATTTCTTGAAACACATAGTCTTCATATCTATCTGTATTCTCGCCACTGTGCGATCTGATATTTATTAGTTCACTTATCTTTATTGCTCTGCCCTCAATTAATCATTTAATTAGAAAAACTAGCGAGCTCTAGCTTTAGACGTGACCAATTGCCATCAATTTCGGTCGAGTGCAATTGGACTGAATAGACCAGAACGGATATTTGTACGATGGAAGCGGACGGCATTCGAATGAGAACGACCTAGAAATGGCGATGGCTGCGCTGATTCTCTGCCTGTGCTCTATCTGTATCTCTTCCAGGGTTTTTTTCCCGTTTGGTGTACGAGACAATCGCATGCCAAACAACCTCTTGCGACTTACGTAAAACCTTTGTAAACTGTCGTGTTTCACATGAGCGCTTCGGTTTTTCTGAACAAATAATACATTTTATTATCAAAGAGACGTGATATTGCGAACGGTAATTCCCCACCAGACCCTTCCGAATTGCTCCATTTGAACAATGCCAGTGTCAACTCGATTTGACTACGTTTTATAACAGTGAGCAACATTTTCTGGTTGTTTCAAAGTGCTAACTGCATAGGTCACCTATCTTTTGCAAATTGAAAATTTGAAAGTCGTTCAACAGTTGAAATTACAGCTTATTTACTATACTTTGAAAAATTAATTATTGAAAACTCCGACGAAATGTTTCATTTTTTATTCTCCTTGTCGTCGCATTTTTTGATGTTCAGGGGTTGTGGGGGGGAGAAAACCAGGCGACTTATTGTCCGATTCTTTATTGGCTGGCCGACCACTATCGCCCGTTCAGGCATCTTCAGGGCGACGTGGAGCCATAGGGTCTACAGCCCCAGAGATCGGTAATTGGTTCGCCTAGTTTTTCTCCCCTCACAACCCCTGGACTTCCTTTTTTTTTGTTACCTACTGAAATATGAAGCTGAACCTTCGCCATTTTCCAAGTACTACTGGAGCATCACAGAGCTTGAGGGTTGCAAAGCGAGTTGTTTTCATTCGATTCGAAGTACCACAGCGTCATTTACTTCGTTCTTAATTTTAAACCGATCTAAAATAAGACTAGATTTAATTTTTGTTTGTAGGTTGGTCGTGGAGGACAACGAGAGGGCTGCTGAAGCAGAGAACGCGACCGGGAAAGCTGTGAAAGAGGCGTCCAACATCAACAACGGCCATTCCTTGTCGAATCACGAAGGCAGAAATTACTTCCATAATAACCACCACAGCAGCCAAAATTTCCACAACAACCATCATAATCCATTGCCGCCGCATCGCTACAACAGTTTTGGTTGTCCTGTGCCATTGACTCGCACGAGCCCAGATCGAGCGACCGATGTTATCACAGTATCGCCCACAAAAACAAAATTGAGATCATTCCAAGAGAGGGACAAACCGTATTATCACGACGCAAAGTTCCTGCAATCCGAACAGTTCATCATTCCATCGGTGAGTTCAAAGTCATAAAAAATTATGAGATCTGCTACCGGTCTTCTTGATAACATTGACTGATGATATTGTGTTTTCAGAGTCAAAACCATGGCGAGCCCAGTGAAAAAGACGACGAAGGTGGCCATCCAAGTGACGATGGAATTAATCCTCTGCAGAATGATATGAAAAGTGGCCCACCCTCGTTATACGTCCGGCTTCCGAAAAAGGTGCCTATTACAGAAACAGATTCAGCAGCAGGGCTTCTCAAGAATCAAACGCTTGCTTCGAGTCAAGAATCAGACGACCCTGGAGAACCTCCATCGAAAGGAGGTCCAACTAATAACAATAAAGTAAGTTGAAAAAAATGAGCCTGAACTGTTGTCGTGTAATTATAACCAAAGGAACCAGTAGTCATAAGGCTCACCGGGAAATGTATTATAGCTGCTTCTCCTTATTATTATATTTCCATTCGGCGTCTGGTCAATCAACTCTCAACAGTCTACTCTTGATTTTGGACTCTTGTTTACTAATGATGGGTTGAGTTCCCTGATAATAGTGGCGGTTGCAGATTAAATTATTAGGAGAGAATATTTTATTTTTTAATCTAATGGCTGACCTTTCTCTGATAGTATAATATCTGACTATTTTGACAGACAATTACAAGTGTGAGTATTTTATCTGCAACACATTGTCGTTTATTTTTATTTTAGTTTTTTTTATATTGTCGTTTAATTTTATTCTTTGTGTTTCAGGAGCCAGAAGGCGAATTGGAAAGCAGTTGCTTGGTAGATTGTCTGTACTATACGATCGTCTGCTGTGATTGCTCTATAATGTAATGTGATAGTGCTCCACTTGCACTATCAAATTCGTACTTCGAAAAACATGTGTTGACTATCAATATCTCATTTATTTATATTTAACGAAGGTAAGAATCCGTTAACAAATCGGGAGAGATGAATAAATTTCGGTGAAAAATGCAGTTTTTCCTGCATTTACGTTAGTTGAACATTACTTAAAAGACTGTGTTCCCCTGTGGAACCTATTGATTGCCTTGTAGCTCAAATTTCTGGATTATTCTGATTAATCGGCCTACAATCATCACTTGAATGAAGAGACTGATTAGGTGCCTCTTTTTCCATTGCCAATAGACTTGGTTGTGGTTGATAAAGAAGTGGATGAAATGTTGGCACTCTTCCATGCTCGTTGACATTTAAGCGTTTGGTAGTGTGAATTTCACATACGAAAGAACACTAATGGATATTCTACCAGGATATGGACTGATTAGTAGGCTCCTAATTGGTAGATAGTGATAATGGCATGATCCTAATTTCCCATTGCAAGCTGAAAGCCACCTAACGGATCACGTAATCCGGGTTAGGATTTTCCTGTTTTTAAACATAAAATCCCGAAAATTCTTTCCAAGCACGACTTGGACGTTCCTGAACAGCAATAAACTCTTTGACTCGTAATCTTAAAATGATAAGAGGTTGGACTGAATGTTTTAATTTGAATATGGAAATTTTTTATTTGAAAATTGCCTTATAACTTGCAGAGGATTTACTGTTCCGTTTTTAAATTTCGGCATTTTGCTGTTTTTGTTCGAATTTCTAAAGGTACGTGCTGCACCAACCAAATAATGAATGTTCAAATTACATGATCCGATAGCTGATATAATGAACCACTATTTGGTACTGAAAGTTTCAAACAGGTACAAGTTCTCCAGGAATATTCTTTATCCGAATCTCCTAAGCTTTAGAAAACAAGTAACATTCCGCGAAAATTGTTATTTTTAAAATGTATGTTGTTGGTTGAATATACTGGTGAAAATTCGTTCGAGCAATGTTAACATCACCGATCGTTTGTATAGATTGCAATCGTTATTGTGTGTGCGGAAAAAGTGCTCAATAATTATTTGGCCTGCTTTTGAGATACTGTAGTTTTTAATAATAAACGGTTGGAATTTAATTGACCTATGGCAAAAAAATCTGATTTTGTGTGGATCGAGTTTCTCAATATCCGCCGCTTCTTTCCATCTATCGTGAGTCTAATTGTAACTCTAAACGCATCGTCACCTTTGTTCTACACGAAAGTTGATAATTAACTCAATGTACTGCTCGAACGAATTAGCGTTGCAATCCTAGTGGTGGTAATGATTGTAGTTTTTGTGCCAATTATAAAATTTGCTCATTAGTGAAATTTATATAGATAAAAAAAATGACGATAAGTACAGAGTGTAGAATTAAGAAATGTTGGGAGGGTCGTACGAGAACGCTAATGCCAGCAATATGTAGGATTTCCGTGTTGCGTTGAATTTTATTTTGGCCTGAAATTGCGTGTTTAACTGTACGAAAATTCACAGGAAAAAACTTGGCGTCTTGTTTTTCTCGCGATTAATTTTTGAAACATTGCTCTTCCATTATTACTACACAAACACGACTGAGATGAGAGTACAAATAATGTACTCGTCACTTTCTTCCTATGAGTAGAATTTTAGAGATGTGATTACGTTTAGTGCTTTTAGGCCGTCTGCACACGAAGCATAGAAAATTGAGCCCGTCATTCGGTTTTCAATGAGTTCTAACGTAACAAATTGGTTGAATACGTTGTACAGGTATCGAAGGTGGTCGTTTTAATATTGAGCTGGAAATGACTATTTCAAGCAGCTTGGTGTACGGATGGCCTAATATCCATTTGTTAATTTTATAGCTAGTATAAAATATGTTTGTATCTATTTATGTACAATGTATTCTAACATGATTTTTGAACTTTTCATTCTTGCATTTCTTGTTTCCCCTTTTTCAAATACCTCACATTTAATAGCAGTTTCAAATTATGGGAATAAAAATGGTTTTCACTCAAGTTCTCAAGGAATCGGCATTTTTCGTTTATTATTGGGGAGTAAAATATTGAAATTTCTCTGCAATGGTTTAAAACGGTGAGATGGACGTTATAGTTTCACGTCTAAAAAACAACACCTTAAACAACTGAATACATTTTGAGGAAAATGACCTTATAAGCAGTCGTTGTAAAAATACTTTATTTTCAAGGTTTTTTGCAACCTGATTAATCTGAGCAGTATTCGGTATTTTTCAGTTTGAAAGGGATCGCTTTGTTGATAAAAAAATTCCACTGTTCCCACTCTCATTTGCGTTCCTTCGCCCGTCTGTAAGTTTCTCACTATCGGCTTCCTTCCTTCAATAGTTGATAGGGCTAACAGGAAGAAGCTCCAACGTAGGGAGGACAGGCTTCAGTTCCTGTCTCAACGTTGAGTTTGGTGCGCCATGAAACTGAGAATTATCCTGGTTCGTTGCATTTTCTGCACGTTCATTGTTTTCGTCAGTGTACCTACTATTCGTAAGTTATAATTTGAACACGTCACAAATTAACCTAGCAACCTAGCCCCCTCAACTTAGAAACCCAGGATCATTATAAATATGTACGTTTAGGCGTCATATTGAAGAAAGCTTTGCTTTAAACTCAACTTTGAGCCTGGTCAGTACTTCTTGAGCATTGAAAACATTTTTTATCATACGCACGCTCATCATCTGGTTAGGATTCATTTTTTACTGACCTAAATGAACCAGGTTGCACGAAAACCATAGACCCCTAGTTGGAATGCTGTAACTGGTTTAATGAGAGCTCACCGGGATAGAAGACAAAGAGATTGTCACGAATTCCACTTGTTTCTAATGAGTTATATTTTTATATCGATTTCGGCAATTAGGTCATCAGTAACAATCTTACAACTGTGATGGCCTAATGGGCGAAATCAATATAACAATACAACTCACTTAAAATCAGTGGAATTCGTGACAATCCCTTAGTCAAATGGGTTTCCACTCTCAGCGCGAGTAATTGAGTATAAAAAAAAATTAACGTCTACTTTATTAAGTTTTTGTAATGTAATTGTGCTCAATTCCTTAATAAATTTCGAAACAAAGATATCTGCGATTAATATGCGCCTGATTTGAAGAATTCGTTGCCACAACTTCCTGATCGCACAGCGTTTGAAATGTTGAGCAGAAACCAACAGAAACTGATTTATTATTTGTATTTTTTTAATCACTAGTACAAAAAGTAGGTCTGAATACACTGGTGAAATTTCTGACATGTGATTATAATCATGTCCATTTTTACTTTGATATGTAGTATTTCATTAATGCTTTATGTTGCTAGTTTCGTAGCCAAACGAATCGTTCCAACTCCCTTGCCGTAAGAATATCGATTCGCATCTGAGTCCCAAAATCATTTGTCTCCCTAAAAAAAAGAAGAAGAAGAATTGAGTTTAAAGACTTGAATTATCCTAAGAACAAAACGGAAATACGAATTATGATTATTTATCAGCTATGGTACCATTGTAATTACAGGAATTTCCTTCTAGTCCAAATTTTTTTAATATTTCACTCTCTCCATGTATCTTGACCTCACAATGTTATCGCTCAACCACTATTTCATTTGGCAAGGAAGTTCTCTATCAACTTCAAACCCACACACTGATTGCGTTTTGAAACTGTATATAATATATACAGTTAAACATATTATGTTTGCGGCTGAGACTCCTGGTCGGCAGAGCATATTTTTTTAAAGGTCAAAAATCTTAACGTAAAGCTCAATAATATGTTTTTACGCTATAAATAATACTGGTTCATAAGATTGGCCTTGAGGAGCCAAAACATAAAATGGATTCCTCACTTGTATAACTAGGTATCGAAAAAGAGTTTTGACGCCCTGTTTAGGACTGTGTATCCGTTTAAAAGCTTGTAGTTCTAGTAATTTGCGTTTCTTAGATTTTATTTTGTTACTTAATGAAGATTGAAAAAGTTAATTTAAGTTTTAGTATAACCAACAGGAACAATTCCAAGGATACCCCCAGAACTAGAGTAGACCTTGGGAAAAGCTAGACAGCACAAATGTCTCCTCCGATATGCAGTTACCATTCCCTGTTAAAAGTTTAGGGACAAATAATGTTTTTACTTGATAGATGGAGGGCAGCATACCCAGTCATTGACTGAATTTTCAATATTACCGTAGACGCGTAAATCTCTGAAGATGCTTCAACAGAATACTTTGCCAGCAAATGAAATTTATGAGGGTGTTTGACGACCATTCCAACGAGTATAGAACGATTTTTATAGCTCCAAGAGCTTATGCCAAATTTCTGATAATCTCCAAGTTCAACAGCGAAGCTGCGATAACTCGAGAACCATTAAAGCTTTCGATCCCTTGATGGTCTCATTCCATTCAGTGTTCAAAAATCTACAGAAATTGATGCTAAGTACCTTTTTCTGAAAAACGGTGGAAATTACGAATTTTCTCCTCCTCATATATACCCTGAAAATTGAGCTAGCGATTTGGTTGAAGAATTGAGCCGTTGTGAGGCCAAGATTGATTTTTGGTGAAAATGTCAAAAATGTAGGTTTCACAGTTCCATCAGAAAAATGTTGACGGTGTACGGACAGAATTTTTTTTTTATTGGATATTCGGATTCTACATGTCTTGAAACGTTAAACATCACATTTTTAGGGGGTTAGACAATTTTTTTTCTTGGGCGATTACAGCGGTTTATTATTGAATAATAAACCAAAATAGTAGCTCTTCTTCCTCTCGATCGATCAAGTGCAAAAATTAAGTTCCATTCACTTCTATACAGCAGCGCTAATTTTACACATGTGCTACTTCAAGCTTAGAATAACAAGGTTACAATTCCACACAGACAGTCAGTATATTCCGGCGAGTCGGATGAATCGTCTTAAGAGCAACAACCGCTGCAGTAAAGTGAGTATACCGAACGGCTCAATGGTCCTCAAACATCGTGGAAGAGTGGCCAAATTTACATGCAACCCTGGCTACCGACTCATAGGTGACCGAATTGCAACGTGCCACTTCAGGACTTGGGATGCTATTCCTGATTGTGTTAAAAGTAAGTTAATCAATTACCCACTCGCATGAGATGGTAAAAATAATAATGATTCACAGTTCTAATAAACTGATGATTCCTGTTTCTTGGTAACTCGAAAGTTTTCCACCTCGATAGTTAAAGCTTGAGGTGTAACTTTTTTTCTCAGATGTAAAATGCCCAGAAGAGATGCCGAAAGTTTTAAACGGTCTGATGGTTCCTTACAAAGTTGTGTATTTCAAGATAGTCTGCAATCCAGGTTACAACGTTTCTGATGGTTCACAAACAATTTTCCCATGTGAAGAATTCTATGCTCCTTATCATCGTCCATTAATTTGCCACTGTAAGTATACAAAGCGGAATGTGTTAGTTACGGGCACTGTCAACTGAGCTTAGCTACTATCAAAATTTGAAAGCTGCAGGTTTGATCACTGACTGTCTCTTCGAGAACAGAATTAAATTCCTTGCAAGTATTGGATAATAACTCATTCATAAGCAAACCTGACAGCTGCTATAGGTCTGTCACTAGTGTTAATCTAAATAATCAACCCGTTTTCAGTGACGGCTACAAACTTTTGCGATTTTGAGGAAGGGATGTGTGGTTGGAATAATACAATCCCGTACTTTTCATGGATTCGACACCAAAACGCTACGCCTAGCCACGACCTCCACACAGGCCCATCCTCTGATCATACAACAGGCACAGGTTGGTATGATATTGGTCGAATCGGTTAAATCAAGACTGAACTAGAGAAAGGCGTTTACAATATTTCTATTCGTCGTTTTAGGTCATTATCTGTACATAGAAGCGTCCGGCTTATCAGATTACGAGGAGAGGTTTGCCAAATTGACTCATCGCTTTTCAAAAATCGATACACCGGAAGTCTGCTTTATATTCTGGTACCACATGTATGGCTTCAACATAGGTATGTAAAACTAGGTATCACTTTAAGGTTTGGATGGCAGTACGGGTAAATAGAAGAATAAATTAAACAAAACCAATTGAATTATCCCAATTCTACTTTTCATTCGCAGGTACTCTTGACGTGTATGTGGATTACGTGAAGGTTTTCACAAAAACGGGTAATTTGGGCAACAAATGGCGGAAAGGGATTATTCAGAAACTGCCTTCTGAACGTGATTTTTATGTGAGTGCTAATAACGTAGAGGTATTAATTACCAAAAGATGAGGCCGACATGTTCGTAACGTTTTAATCGGTCATAACGTCAAGTAGCGTTCACTGGAAAATTCAAAGAATTTTTTTAAAAAATTAACACCGAAATATTGGATTTGGGGGAGAAAATGGATTCGGCGATCTGATTTTTATTGTGATAAAAAACAGGAACACTGCGCAACCGACAAAGATAAATCCATAAAATAAATGAATTAACGATTTTCTAGTTGCTCGAAGTATACGATTTTTAGTAAAAAATTTAGATAAAAATGTGAACTCTTTGTTGTCCCAGATATCGTTCGTAGCGACGACAGCTAATGGCTTCGCTGGGGATATAGCCATTGATGACATTGGCCTCGTGAATAGCACAGATTGCACCAAAACCTTACTCGGTATCTTCTCAATCTATCTCATTCAATATCTCATTCAATGCGCTTTCGTTAATGATCTCAATCGCTGAACGTCCATTTCTAACACGTTGCTTTCAGTTGAAAGAAGCTGTCGATATCGATGTTTCGATCCTGAGCCGAACGCAACCTTGTGCAAATGCAGCTCTGAATGTTTGATTGAATCTACGTGTTGCGCAGACTTTATGCGGTATTGCAGTTTAGGTAAGGAGATAGAAAGTTTTGGTAGATTTTTTCAAAGGCGCGTCCACACCATTGCTGCTTATACTGCCTTCAGTGATCTTAGCCATCACATCGTTAAAACTGAGTGTCATTTTGATACTATACAAGTAAAAATGTCCACATTGAGCTTGAAATTATACCGTTCTCCTTCAGGTTTATGCATTTTCTCTCCTTTGAGGCTCTTGAAGTCATGCAAACCATAGTTTGCAATTTCCATAGAGTTCTTGGAAGCATTCGAGTAATATGAGAGCCTGAAGGCTCAGGCTAAAGCAGCAAGTATATGGAAGTTGAAGTTTAATTCGAGTGTTATGCATTTAAAGATTTAACAATAGAGTAAACAATGCATTAAAGGATGTGGAGATCAATAAGAGGAGGGATGACCTCTGACGATGCGAGGAGGAACTAAAATAATAATGGGGTTTGAGTGGACAAAGAAAAGTGTATCACAGTCACGATCGGACCAAGAATTCAATAGACCGATGTAATGTAAACTTTTTTTGAGGAAAAATCAATCAAATTTTCCATCCCTATGGCACAAACGACATAGAGATGGAAAAACAGGCTCTCAGTCTGTTGACTTATATGTGTGCATCATAATGCTCTACTTGAGTCTTATCAACCTTGAAAACGGCCACAGCACAGTAAACATAAGGATTTCCCTTTGAAGCCTAATAGCATAGTGTGGGCGCGCAGTTTTAATGATATGCATGGCTATAGATCACTTGTAGGTCTAACAGCTGGTGTTTTTCTCATATTTTAGAAAATTACGAGTCGACAACCAGCTCCGACATGACAAAGGAAACGTCTGACTTCACGTTGACGGATCAGAGCATGACTGAAATTGCAATAACTAGCAATATTGAAACGTCATCGGGGTCCACAAATCAGGAACTCAGTACCGAGTCATACACAGTTGGTACAAATGATCTAACAAGTGATCATAGTTCAATAACTTATGAGACTACAGTCACCAACCAAGCTTATACTAATTATTTTATGTCATCCGAAACGACGGAAAATTCATCAAAAATATTTCTACAAACAAATATTTGGTCTGGTGGTGAAGCATCTTCAACCGAACAGTATAATGACGTAATAAAAATAACAGAACTCAGTGGTTCCAAGTTGAGACACCCTGAAGCAGCCACTCAGTTCATGAGAACAAAAGCTGTCACTGAGCAAAATCTTTGGGCCTCCTCGTGGGTTGAAACTAGTTCATCTGAAGCTACAGAAGATATCAGAGGCGATTTGACCACTATAGAGCGAGAAACAATGCCTTCATTTTCTGAAGATTTGCCAACAATACAAACACTATTAAAAAATGAAGATAGGACTCCAATTGCACCAACAAAAACAATTGCGTCATCTTCAAAAGCAGAGCAAGGACCAAACATTACACAAGCTACTACTTCAAACAAGATAGATGTGTCCAAGTGGACTGCTTTGTCAAAATTGAATATCCCAACAACTCCAGAGACAACAACAATCAGAAAAGAAACGTCTGAACTGCTACCATTGGCTGAAACGAACAGACCGCCTCGGGTTAATGTGACTATTTTCAGTACAACTGCATCTGTAAACTCTGGTAAATTCAACAAAACTCAAAACGTAACAAAATCCAATGGGGTAGAAAAATTGCCTCAAACAATCGCAACAGCTATTCATGTCAGAAATGAACCAGAGAGACCTATAGCCACGACAGAATCGGTAACATCTTCCATGCCAGCAATAACAACTACACAAAGGCTAGGAACGCTGGTTTCTCGCAAATTGAATCTTCTTGCTCAAACAGAATTACGGCAGTCTACCTTTCCCCAAAGTGAACTACGAACAACGATAGCTAATGAAAAATACAGCACTGGCCAGGATTATAAAAACGTTCGGCTCACTACAATTGATGAGGATGTTATTTCATTGGTGAACTCATCAAGCGATGAGCTATATCAGGATGTAACAGAGGCAACTGAGCCAACAGAAAGCATTGAATTGCCTACAGAGCGACATTTGAGCAGTTCAGCATCTTTGGAAGCCAAAAAACGAGGCAAATGGAAAAGTAGCTACATTCCAAAAGGTAGTTCCAGGTTCATATTACATGATCTTGCATTAGGTATAATAAGATATTTCAACATTTACATCTAAGGAAGATCAATACCATATATTCATTTTAGTTTGTAAGTGTGATCAGGCTTTGTTTACGTTCCACTTGATGCAGAATGCAGCGAAGAGACTTCGGTTGAACAAAAATGTCAAATTCTGGAAGTAGCTAGTAGAATTCTAGTAGTTCTTGAATTTTGCATGCAAATCCAAGAGAGCCCGATTCGGAGAGAAGGGTTTTGTGAGTGTTCAAAATTTTGTTCACAGGGGTTCTCAACACTGTGGAATGATATCGCTGCTCAGGCCCCAAAAACTTGACAGTCGTCACTCACATTTAATGGGAACGGATTGTATTGCTTTGAAAATCACTTCTCTCCACTCTTTGCTCTGTGTAAACAAAGCCTTAACATGTCCAAGGGTTGTGAGGGGGAGAAAAACCAGGCGACTCATTCTCCAACTCTTTAGTGGCTGGCCGAGCACTTTTCGCCCATTCGGGCATCTTCAGGGCGACGTGGAGCCATAGTGTCCACAGCCTCTATGGGTGGCGGAGAATGAGTCGCCTGGTAGGAAAAGAAGCCCAAACATGTAACGAACTTTCCACATTCTATGAATTCATGAGTGACAATTGTTGCAGGTCGATACACGTTCTCAGCAGTAAAGTCCGAATCACAAGCGACGGCATATGTATCTATATTGATCATCACTTTGCTCCTCCTTTCTGCCGCTATATTGACCGGATACCTGTTCAGCCGGCGACGGAGATCGACCCAGCAACGTCTTAGAGAAGATATTACTGAAGAATCTGACGTTCTTTATATGACTTCAAATGACTTCCTTGACTTCAATGTTGGTCTACCAAGCCAGCCTCAGTCCGATCGTACAAGCAAACAGTACAAGTCAAGTCGCAATTATCAGCTCTCCCCATCGTCATCTGATCTCAGTCTGTGACAATTTGACTAATGACATTATTGTGAAGGACTTGTTGAAATTGTCAGTTCTTTAATAAATACTAGGCTACCTAGGATTCGAAAGTAGACGTCATATTTGGAGTTTCTTGGTTAACTTAAGGGATTGAATTGCTCAATGTTTTAACTCAGAACATAATGATGTCTAATGTGATGACTATAGTTTGTCCCTGCGTTTACATGTGAGTATATAATAGGAATACGGCTGACGTTTTTGCAATAATAAACCTGCTCAAGGATTTAGCATTTTTTATTGATTTGCGTTGAGCTGTCTAAGATGAAGAGATAAGTAATTCTACTATACTAATTCTGCAGCAATTCAAAACAGAAGCCCATGAAACATTTATTTTTCATATTTATAAGCATTCTAATGCCCATCTCTGTGCAGGGTACTATCATTACCATTGAGTGACACATCTTCCTCAAGATCAATACTAATGGTGCGCTTTAGAGCAACTACAATAAAGAGTACATTAAAGACAACGTTCACGTTTAATAGAATCGAAGGAACCCTCACTATGAATAAAGTGCTGCTTTGCAACATCTATCTACTCGTATTTCAGCAATATTGTGGAATACCGCATAAACGGTTGAAAAATGGATAAGCACATTACATTCGGAAAATGTGGACGGTTAAATTATCTATCTTTTGGTTATTCAAATATCTGAATTGACGACTTTTTGTTAAAGTTATCCACTGTGCAAGTTGCAAATCTTGGAAGTTTCAACACTTTTAAACCCACTCATTGAATAAAAGGAAGAACGTTAACATTTTTATGATGGTTGGATAAAGTAGCCAAAGGTTCGTGCGTTGAGTTGACTTGCTCTGTTCTGTACTCATCCGAATCGGTTTCTCCATCACTGTCCAATAAATCGTTTGTATTGTGCTGCTCCTGTTTACGGATGAACAGGAAATAAAACCATTCTGCAGAGCTTAGGATGCTCATGCCAAGGAAAAGACCAGCAGTTCCACCCATGCTGACTGGAAATGGTATGATTAAATTAACTATAACTTTTTTTTCAATATACGTGCATTGAATAAAATTATAAACTCGGAGTTTCTGTTTTTGCATAGGTATTGAACAGTAGTTAGCACTGAATAGTACTGAAGAGCTCAAAATAATAGTTCAAAGGCTTACCAACAAGGTCAAGTTTTGTTCGAACAACGTTTCTTTTGAACCTCTTAGATGGTAGAGCGTTCATGGCTATTCTTATGTTGGTTCCTTCAATTTTATTGCTACAAACCAAGAAATGTTATCATTACTGTAAAAATAACACTATTAAATCATACTTTCCATAATTGCAAACTCATTTTAATTTGTTCACACTTGGAATTAATTTACAAAAAGATTCTTACTCTGATTCAGCTTTTTTTGAAACGACTGTGTACTCAGGTTCTGTACAGCTCGACATACAATTGCATTCCAACCCCTTTTTGTTGCTACCTTTTGGCTTCAAAGTCCTCAGAACCTCTGTAAAAAACCATTGTGACAGAATGTAAAGTAAAACGAGTTAAATTTGCTCAAGGCGCCGGAAGCCTAGTATTGTTTCCAGCTTACCTGAATACTTTGTCAAACAGGATAAGCCAGAGATTCCGCACTGATTTATTCCAGCTGTTGAAAAGTTTATAAACGGTTTGTCAATCTTGGGTTTTCACATTTAGTTATCTAACCATCTCCTATGATGTAAGAGTAAATTTACAAAAATGTAGGTATTGGTAGCTAAAGATCGCAGGTATTGACTAATTTCCTAACATCGGCCATTTTAACTGAGATGTAACCAAAACACAAAATTTTTCTGACAAAAATGTTTTCGATCCATCAGCGAAAAAAAAAACTTACCTATTTTTGGTATAAAATGTTGCGTACAGTTGCACATTTTAATTGCAAGTGACGTCCGACAGTCGACGACGCATGCGCTGTAACTATAATACTTGTATGTGGTGAGGACATTCTCTTCGGGAAACCGGCAGTTTCTTTGCTCTACGGACACTTCGTTTAGTGCGGGATCGTTTTCAATTTCTGTTACCTAACATGATAATAAAAATTTAACAAAAAAAGCAGAATGATAGACTCTCTAGAAGAAAAAAGCATGGCAACTTACATGTATTACCATGTCCAATAAGACACCCCAATTCAAAATAATTTTCTCCTCTTGCGGATGATTCAAGGTTGGAACATCGTCCATCGAATGTATAAATAGCTTTGAAAATGACGAAATTCATTGTGAAACACAAGTCGAAATGTATTAAAGGCAACCAAATGGAACATCTCGGTACCTTGGTAGCTTCATAAACGGAAAATTCCAGTTTCCCTGGGCCCGTTTGTCGGTTTGATATCAATTCAAGTTTTTCAACACCGCCAACTCTGCAAATAAAAATTCTAACGTTTGAATACTTTTTGGTTCTTGAAGTTTTCATTTCAGAGTTTGAAATCTCAATTTTGTTTTCAATAATTTCGAACTTACGGTTCCGTGTGCATTGAATTTAGAGAGTAGCAGAGGCCAATTTCCGTCCTGAGAGGTAGGAAATGGAGACAGCAATTGAAAGGGACTCCGTTCCATGAGCAGCCTGCCAAAAAGTCTTCACAACTTGCTCTCACCTATATGAAAAAGCCGAAAAATTAAACAATTCACAAAAATAGAATGCAGACTAAACAGATTCATAAAGTTCAAGGTTAATTGGATACTGAGTTAACTTTTGAAACGATGCCGTTGAGATTTTCGGTGCAGTTGACCGTAACGCCGCAATGGAGAGAGCAAGAATTACACGTTCCATCAAAAAATGCTATGTCTCTGACGAAGAAATCAATATTCATGTTACGACCTTCTCCGTACAACCTAAAAATGGAACAGTTCTAATAAGTACATACCATGGCACCGAGAGAACTTGTATTCGCCCAATTTTCATTTAAAAATAAAAATCTATATATATAAAACTGCACAACCAGGAGGAGGAGAGGTATACGATTGATTGGGGAGATGGATGGAAGGATTTGGACGAAAAAAATAGGGGATGCTCAAAATTTAAGCCCATTGGCTGAAAAACCTTCGGAATTTCGATTTGCGCTCTTGAAAATTTTTGAAAATTCGAAGTGTATCGAAAAACATCGTTTTTTGGAAAAGTCGGTTTTCAGGAATTCGGGCTTTCGGATGACGTAGCGGTCAAACTATTCGATTTTACACATACTAAGTGAATTGCAAAGTTGTAGTCGGATAAATTTCGAACATTTTTTGTAATTGGATTGTTAAGTTTGCTTTGAACCCCGCGGAGCTATAGCCTTGCAAAGTCGGAACTTTGAAAATCCGTTCGAAAAAATGCTCGCGCAAGGGAAAAAATGTGTGAGGAGATAAAAAAAAATTTGACGCTATATTCGTCTATCAGGTCGAAAATGATACGGTAGAAAAATCGCCGATTTTGAAACTAGGCCTTTGAATTGCCTCGGGGGAGGTTTATGTAAAAATTTGACCTCTTCCGGAACCACGTTTTTCCGCAGTTATTCGCGATTTACTCAAAAATTTCAAGAATTCGTTCGTCGGTCGAGTTTAGTCGGAGCTAGAGAAGCTCGAAGAATTATTAAAACAAATATTTATTTAATCACACAGCGACATGGAATCCTTCATATTTGTAAAATTTGAACAAATGGAACGTATATTGTGATCATTTGAATTGATAATAAATGGATGAATTGAACTAAGAAAACTAACTTGGAGCCAGAGTCGAATATTTTGTCCGGAGCTTCGTTTTCACAAATTGTAATAGACGGGAACGTCGTGTTCCAATCTAAAAATGCAGTGGTCACTCCGAAATTGACAGCATTATGTTGGAAATTGTACCACGTGACCATGAGGGTGTTACCAGTAGCTAGTATTGCAGAGGAACACACTCCGAGCCAAAATACTCTGTAATTGTCGATTTCATGAGAAAAAAATTGTACAGATTAGTTGACAGCGGGAGAGGGAAGGGACTTCTAGAGCTACGTATTTCGATGTGTACGGCTTAAATAAATTACGAGACTTTTTCAACTTATTAAAGTAAAAAAAAATTTACAAGGGAAAATTTTTTTTGCATGATTTTGAGAAAAATATAAGGTGAGTACAGAGCTTACCTTTCAGTGAAATGTCTTTTCGGTTCGGTGATGTAGTGGAGTCCGTGTATTCCAGCATTATTGAAATAATACTTGGCTCTCAAAATAATCAGCGTCAATAGTTCCCACCCGCAGATTTTCACCATGTTTCTCTCCAAAAGGGGTTCGAAATTTATTGTGAATATGGTACGGTCGTAGCAACACCAGCCACGCGTTGTGAAGCAATAACTCGCTTACGCTCATGAAAATAATACAATGCCATCAACGCATTATCGGTAACGTAAAAAGCAAAATACCTTTCAGGTGGCGCATTAGCAGGACAATAGAAAATGCTTTTAGTCGAAGAAATGGAAGAGAATGGGAGCGGCTTTTCTGCGAAAAGCTTTCCAAGGTGGATTTGCACGCTTAAATTGCAGAAAAATGAGAAAATTATCAGTAGCCTGCGAGCATCTGACCACACAATAAAATTCAGCTTTTGATTTATTTTATTTCTCTTAAGCCAATGATTTTGCTATACATGGGTGAGCCGATTTTTGGTGAAGTTGATATTTTGCCGATTCCCCTTCATAGCTTCTATTCAGAAAAATCATTACTTAATTGTTTCTATTTCGATTAGGAAAGAATCTTGAAATATATTTTTTTAAATCCCCTAAAAATTTCAGTACTTTGTGATTAACAATTTGGAACCTAACTTTGAAATCGTGACTTTTTCAGAAGAGTAATTATTTTTAGTTCATGATTCGAATGAGGCAGGTTCAGGATCTTGTCAACGCAAAAGGGACTGTAACAGAAAAAAAGAAAGAATTTTAACCGTCAAGGAGACTCAGAAATTTTTTTAATGAAGTACAGCACATAAAATAGTTCGATTTCCAGTTGATCTATAACTAGCAATAATTCGTGCCACAGTACTCATTAGGTCAAAACGTATATTATAATTGGCTAGAAGCGTGGTGGCAAAATATGAGTATAATTCATGGTCTGAATGGGCTGTTATGAAAATTCTAATGCACCAGGTGCAGTTTCCTATACATCGTTTGGTAAACTGAGCACTACTCGGTAAAGAGTGAGGGATGATTTTTAACCTTTTGACAGTATGCTTGGTTCCAGATGACTACACTAATCATTTGACTCTCATTATTCTACAGTAATCGCTAAAAGGTCATTTCAATTCAGCAATTCGAATCTAGTATTATTTTTCTTTGGCTGTTTGTATTTCCGTAAAAACAAGAAATAAACTATTTCAACCAAGCTGAGAATGCTGGCGCCAAGGTAGAGCCCGAAAAGACCTCCGATGGTGACTGAAACAATTTCAAAGAAGATTTATTGGAGTTGCTTAGTGAAAAAATATTTTTTTACAACACTCAATTGAGAATATCAATATCATACTCACCAAATAAGTCGACTTTGGTCTTGCTTGCATAGCGTTTGAACCTTGTAGAAGGAAGATTTTGCATATTGATGGTGACTTTTGAAACAAAATCGTTGTCATAAGGGCTGAAAAGTAACGCCGTTGATTAAATAATGGAGCTACTGTACTAAGCAAAATAATACATTGCCACGCGAGGGTAACCTTGTTTGCTTCGAAACAGCAACAAGATCTGGCTCAGAGCAGGATGATTCACATTGACAGACCAAGCCATTTGCTGAGCTGAATGGCGGTTTCAGCTTTTTCAACCGAGCTGAAAATAGCAAAATTTTTGTAGTCAAAATGATCATTACTATAAAAACTTATCTCATTGCTGAGGCCAATAAATCAAACTTTCGTCGACCCCCAACAAGCACAATAGAAGCAATAGTGAACTGATTTGAAAACTCATTTAAAATCAGTGGAATTCGTGACAATCCTGGGCAAGATTGATTTTTTGATGAAAATTTCAAGAATGTAGCTATTACAATGTGGCTGGAAAAGTGTTGACGGCGTACAGACAGAATTTTTTTCATTGGATAATCGGAGTCTACATGCCTTGAAACGTAAAACATCAATTTTTGAGGGGGTGAGAAAAAAATTTTCTCGGGCAATTACAAAGGTTTATTATTAATAATAAACCAAAGTGAGTCTCATGACTTATTAAGCAAGAAAGATCAGTCATAATAAAAACAATATCTTCCTTACCCGAATTCTCCGTCAGACACTCTAATTCTTCAAGAGTACACACAGGGATATGTCCTGCAAAATTGTAATAAAAAATGAGTAGATTATTTTCATTGTTATAGTAAACGCATGATACTCTCTGGCCTCAGGCTGATCAGGGAATGAAACTCGTACTCCCCATTTCCATCAAAATGATAATTTCTTCAATCTTCAGGGTAAGTGCATAAATACGCACTTATAGTTAAAAAATTGCACAAAACACTCGGTCAAAAATATATTCACAAGTGATTTCTTCTTGCCAAATAAGTTGGTTGAGCTTGGTGGTGCATTTTGCAAAGCGTATCATACACATTTGCATTACTAACCAGATGATCGCATAAAGTGATGAGTGCAGTTACAAAGCTGATTTTGCGCCTTCAAACGACACTCAGTGACGCAAGCTGAATAGCTGTATGCTCGATGCTCTTCAAGATTAGAAACTTCCGATGGAAAACGACATTTTCTGCTTTCCACGTCAGCTTCTTGAACTGAAGGGTCATTGTCAATCTCAACAATCTAAAAATATGTCCAATTGAGCGTATTGTCGAAAATGGATTTCCATGGTTAAAGTACTAATTGGTGAAAAGTGAGAAAAGTATGTCCACAAGTTTAAAAAAAAATCCTTACAATCCAATAGGAACCGAGATTTGAATCACCAGGAGGAATAATTGTTTCATGACTTTTTTACCTGAAACGTGAGAATAAATTCTGCAGCAAGTACGACCATTTCTCTGAATTCTGTTGGTGTATTTACAAATGGTAAATCTTCTCTCGAATGGAGAAATACCTGTTGAAGGTAAAAATTGATTTTAAAAAATGATCTAGCTCTTTTAGCAGATGTTAAAAGATGAAAATAACAAAACATTTGCTTACGTTTATCTCGCGGCTGGCAAAAAATGAGAGGGATCCTGTTCCAGTTGTAGAGTTCACGACCATAGTAATTAAAGATCTCCTGAAAAGTGGGAAATATTTCAACAGTAAGAAGATACAACTCGTATGAGCAGAATTGGATGCATTCTAGAGAACCGAAGAACCTTTCCAATATCACCTCATGGTTGAAATCTCATATGGAGGAAATTATATTTCCTCTCTCATCAAAATCATCTATCACTTACTCTAGTGTTTGGATGGAGTTGATCGTGAAACAAGGGCCGACTTCCGTTTGAAGCGGAAGAAAATTCGAACAGCAGTCAAAACTTCGACCATTCCACTGGCAATCAGTTATGAGTTTATCACAGGACACTCGTGCCTGATTTAAAGATACAACTTTACATTTAAAAAAATCAATTTCGATTATAAATAGACAGCACTCATAGCTGAGAATTGTTGTCTTACAATTTCTGCAATATATGAAAAATTTCTGGGACACTCGATTCCATTTTGACAAGTCTCCATGCAGGAAGGGCATTCCCCGTCAAAAAAGGCGATTTCTCTTATGTAATTGTCAATATCGGGGTCCCTGTCTTTTCCGAGCAGTCTACAACCAAATAGTTATGTAAATGCCATTTAGCCAGGAATATCGATAGAAATAACAACGCAACTTTTTCCTCAGAATATGCCATTTGAGAGGTGAAATACTCGAATAAAAGAAAACCATGGGTAAAAATCATCATATTCCCCCCAGCTCCCTTAAACCACATTAGCTCGTCCAAGTGGTAACTATCAACTGAAAATTACCTCTCAGCGGTGACTTCAATGTTGCCTAAATCAGCGTCTGTTTCACAAACAGATATTGAAGGGAATTCCGTGTTCCACCTTAGATATGACGTCTCTTGTACAAAACTAATTGGATCGTGAGACACGTGCACAATAATTTCAAGTGAATAATTAATTAAACCGATGGTAGAAAGAATGCATGCAACGATCCAAAACCACCTAGAAATTCAAGGCTCGTAGGTTATTATAATTTTCACAGAGACAACTAACTCAAACCTCAAAATTAACATTACTGAAGAATTGAGGAGAAACTCATGTCATATTTATAGAACCCTAATTAGTTACGCAGTGCCATGACAATTGTCCAAAAAAATCTATTCCATTGAAAACTAGTTCTATCATGGCCTAGAATCATGGAATCATTCGTCCATGCCAAGATGGAATGGATGAAGAGAGTACTTACAGAAAGTAGCCACCACAATAACAAGGATCTTTCTTATCTAGAGAGAAAAATTGTAAGATGTGAGAGCCTTTTCAATTAAAACTACCACACATTAATCTTTTCCAGCTCTCATTTCAGGTGGGACGCAAAGTGCGTCGACACCCAAAGTAGCTAAGTATATAACAAAAAAGTTCAAATATTAGTTGACAGTTTTGATTCCCACACAACCTAAATAAAATGAGGTATTTTGCAAACAAATAGGTTTCAAAATATTTTTTGTTGTAAAGCAATAGGGCACAAATAATTCCAGCACCTCTCAATCCAATTTCGATTTTTCTCCGTGATATATTTCAGCCCATGGATGGAAGATTCGTTTAGAAACAATGTAATACGTTCCTTCATTGAATCAACTATAAAACCTGAGAACCGTAAAAACTAGGAAAAAAAACGCCCCACTGTGGGTAGCCAATTCAACAATGACGGTACATAGCAATCTCAACATAATTACAAGCTCTCAATTTCGAGTTGTGATTTTTGAAAGCTCCTTGATTGCGTAGTCCAAGCTCAGATAGGATCGATTTTCATTAACGATGAACATACATCAGCTCTAAAAGGTATCTTATCTGATCAACAATTACGATGCATCCATTGAAAGGGAGGGGGCCGAGGTTTTATCAAAGCTAGACACCTGACAAGCCCAACAGAAACGTAATACTAGAATAATGATGCTCATTATCTAAAAATAGTCATGTTTGAGATATGATGCGAAGTTCATAACGAAACGATTAATCTCATGAGTAATTTTAATAATAAACCAATTAAGTACGCAAGTTTTATTGAGCACGAGTAGTATCGTAGTAGTATCCTCAATTTCTATACTTTTCATGTTTAAGTAGAACATCAATAAAAAATTCAATGTTCAATCTAACGGCAATTACGCCCTTCGGTGAGGATATAAATGAAGGAATTGAGATATAACACAACTTTAATGATTTCACAGCTAGCAGGTGGAATCAATAATAAGGGTATGAAGTTAGCGCATAAAATCAATTGAGCAATAATTGTAAAAAAAATAATAATAATAAATAAAAAATACAATTAATTCGATATTTCAATTTGCAAAAACCATGGCCAACAAATAGTAAGAGTTGGGCATGAAAATGTACAAATATCATGAGCTTTAGTGAATACTATTTATTACTACAGCTCAGGCAAAGTTAATTTGGAGTAGATAAGTTAATTTGGTCAATGAAGCTCACAAGAAGGTTTGCGAGCTGTAACTAGCACAAATGTACCATTTTTTGGCATCCAGTTGATGCATTTTGACGGGAACAAATACTTTAAATTTAATCTGACCTGGAGAGGGAAATTCTCTCTCACGTGGAAGACAGATAACTCAAAGTGAAATCATGTAGGTGTTCATTCAGTCTTTAAGAACACTATCAGCTGGCAGATCCTCCCCAAGTGAGTCGGGCTACATGATCTATCTTCTTCTTTGATGACTTGATAAAACCGAGAAATTCCATTTCACTCACAGCTTGCGTAAATCGCGCTCTGGTTTAAATTGTTGAGGATTGTGAATGTTTGTAGTGTGGCGTGGTTCAGGAGAACAAAGTGACTCTTACTTCAGCCTCCTCAGGAATTATCAGGGCTTTGTAGAACCAAATACAAGATAAATAACTGGTGAATAAAAATTAGGCAAACGATTTTTTTCAACCTCTTGGTGTTCACAATAGAAAATAGAATTTTTAAAAACTTGAGTAGCCAATAGATTAAAATTGAAAGCGCTAGAAGATTTTTGTAAACGGTTGTGACCATGAATTCAGAATGCCAAGTAAAATAATCAAAGCATTAAAAAGGATACTGCACTTCAAGACTGACGTCGTCATCATCGTCTTTTCCAGTGACCAGCAAATTGAATGACTGAAATAAAATATAAATAATTGGTATTCATAGATCACATAGTGCACTTTTGTTTCTGTCAGCGGACAGGTCAGAACTACTTAACAATTACCAAGTTCATAACATCTAACGCACCAAGAGCGCAAAGAACTCCAAGTTCGTTCGACATAATCGGATAGAGACTTAGAGATATTCAGAATACATTAGATTAAGTAAGATTGCACAAACATAGTTAATAAATATTATTATTATTATTATTTTAAAAAAACTAATTTCAACCAAAACGAGGAAGTGGAATCAAAATTAGCATTGCAGTGCAATCTGATTCACCTGAAGCCAGTCGTACATGTTGATTAAAGCGCCACTTTCAAGGTGCAACTTATACGCAATACAAAGATCCGGCATGGATGGGAGAATTTCACTGTTTTCACTTGTTTTACAACATTCGCACTGAAAAGAAATGTGTAAGCAAATATAGTATGCAATACGAAATAAGTATTGCACAAAAATCAGTCCAGCACTACTTCTTTTAGCAAGTTTGTTCAATGATCAATTTCAAGATATTCATAGCAATCAAATTATTGACTAGACATTTAAAAGTAAGCAAAACCAAAGCGAAAAGAATACAAAGTTTACTCAATAAAACGAATTCTGATTAGTGTGAAGGTACCATCAAATAGTGCGACGGGTTGTTCAAAGCCGTATGAATCGGGGCGCGGATTCTGGGCACAACTCGGTGTCGAGCTTCTGTTTCAGACAGCGTCACAATTTCTGCAAGCGGTGCCGACGAGAATGGTTTCAATTTTTCAGGAAGCATCTCAGTCATTATGTAGTTAAAAAGTTCATCTCTGGCCAGTTCGTACGGGCTTTTGGAAGAAGACTTTGTTGCCAGTTCCAACAGTTTCTTCAACAATACAATAAAATCTAAATTAAAAACAATTACCTACATGAATTTAAAAAAAAAAAAAAAAAAAAAAAAAAAAAAAAAAAAAAAAAAAAAAAAAACGCCGGAGGCTTTTATGTTAGAAATTGCTTCTTACACAAAGTTCCAACGTTAAACAGAAAAAAATAATAATAATTACCTGTTGCAATTGAGCTCTATTTTTGATCGACATATTTTTTGATGGGCTTTTACTTGGACTCCTAGCAACTCTAGCTGTGCTAGCCTCATCAAGCAAAGCCCGATGCTTTGTGAGTTGGGAAGTTACGTCCTTCATGCAATCACCATCTGTTCGCTCTCTCAGAATTTCCAACATCTGAAAAAAAACTTTTTTAAACGACTGAATTCTTCTGATAGATCAATTATCAAAAATATGATACTGACCTTGTCGACGTTTTCCATAAGTTCATCTTTTGATAGAAAACCGAGCAGTTGGCGGCAATCTTTATACTCAGAAGTTGTCCAAACGTTTTTAGACATGGCAATAATGTAAAGCTCCCTCAACTGCGAAACAACCAATGAAAACAGCTTAAAATTCCGAACGAGCAGATTTCAAGAATCTTGAGACTGTTACTACATTGAAGAGTTGAAATTCACCTGCTTGCCGAGAGGGGCTTGCGGCAGTTTAGATACAAGCGAATGCAAGAGTGACAAGGCTGTATAGAACTCCTTTATGCGAAGCCTTAATTCCTGCATCAATCTGAGAATTTCTTTCTGTGAAAAAGAGATTGAGAAAAATATGAAAGTTAGAGAACTAACGGACGTTATTGGCAGAAATCAAGATGAAGTACTACAGTCAATCAATACAAGTATATCTGAAGTCGTCTATGGAAGTCTATCCATAGCACGTTCCATTAAAGGAACTAGAACATTTTTGTAATTAATTACAACTATCAATATTTGTCAACTAAGTGAAAATAAAAAAATACAAGATCTACAAAAATATAACAGTAACTATGCTCACCTTGGTGAATGAATCGTCGTTCAGTAATTTCTCGGCAGTTTTCTTGTCCTCAATGGAGCTCAGATATTTCTTGAAAGACTCGAGCTTCCGGATAGACTCGAGGTCATCATGTTCAAGCTTTTTCACGTTTTGGCCCAGTAAATTTTCCTCACAGCATAGCAAGCTAAAAACTCGTCTACCAAGGCGGAAATGTTCCATGACGCAGTACTAGAATACAATATATACAATAAAAATTCACTAAAAAGCACTCTAGTACCATGGATCAGTAAAAAATATAAACTACCTTGACCCCTTGGATGAATCGATTGACGGAAAAGTCATAGAACAGGAAAACATTTGTGAAGAATTTGAAAAGCTTTCCGCTGAGTTGGAACGGGCAATTTGGAGTAAGGAAGACCTGTAAATGTTGAATAGTTAAAATGTTGAAATAAAAATAGAATAAAAATCTAGAGAGAACCATCGGTCTCTGCAGCCTGGAGGAAAATTCAATAGTTAGGAGATTAATAAATCTAGTATCTTAACTAACTAGCTCAAATAGCCTCTCATTGAAAAAAAATAATTATTTCTTTTTTCGTCGTTTGATTAGGATGAAGTTCAACTTGTATTTTTTGAAATGCAAAATCATCAATCAAAAGGCTTGTCAAAAGCTGTTCCAACTTACCTTATTTAGAGTGTGGTTGAGAAAAAAGACGGAAGGTTGGGCTTGGAAAGCTTTCAGCGATAGTCTGGTTAAACAGCTGTGAGGCAGTAGTTGCTCTATAGCTGAAAGAGTTGTGGCGATACCCAGAACAAATATGAAAGGCAATTTGGGTACGTAACCACTGAAAGAAAATTTTCATTCAAATCAACTTCTAGAAAAACTCAACAGGGTATGTTTTTCAACCATATTCTCTTAATAAACTTGCCTTAGAATTTGTACAAATATTGAGATCACATTGGGGCTGAATGTTTCGAAATCTTTTAAAATTATGACGAGTTTCTTTTCCACTGGCTTCCGAGAATGTGTTCGCTTTTTTTCAGGTGATGGCTGCTCGTTTTTCAAATTTTCATACCAGCTGAGCAAATAGGGCAATGTGCACTGGCTTCTCTTCACGTCTGAAGTTCGCTCTTCATCCTCATCTACGTCCATATCTTCCTATGAAAAGAAAAGTATAGTTCATTTTAAGCATCCTTCATAACTTGGAAAGAAATCAGCCTCAATCTACAGTGCAATTCTCACGTCCGAATCCAAAGGCGATTCCACCAGTTGAGCGACACATTTTTCTATTGAATGCTTGATCGATATACAATCGTCTGAACTGAGGACGGCTATGCCATGCGTTAGATTTTCCTTATTCAAACGGGCTTTCAATCGAACGAACAAGGACCCGTGGTCGGGCAAATTTATACCTGGAAAGCAGAGTGCCTAGAGTTAAGACAGGCAAGCTGAAAATGAGTTGAATTAGGAATGGAACGGAAGGGAAAGTAGTGTAAGTTTATTTAAAATTCTACGAGGGCCAAATTGTAGAAATACCAGTCAGGATGGCCGCAGCAGGAATTGTGGCTTCGGTGGACGATTGAGCAGAAACGTAGGTCACCAAATCCCCCATCAGGTTCTCAATAACTCCATCCTCAACCACCTCAAAAGTAAATTCTTACGGTAAAAATACATCTCCAATAATATACATCTATACAACCTTTCAAATCTCGACAACTTACCTCCAATTGGCTAATAATGCCGTGCCAAACTGTCTCATAGCCATCGTACCAAGGTTCTTTTGAAAAATTGATAGGCGACACTTTCTTTCCTCTGGCTGCGGCCGGAAACGTGAAACATCCCTGAAATCAAGCTATAGCAATTAATTCAGCGACAAAGCGATGTCAGAAACATACCCGCTATCAAAGCTAATCAAATCTGTTTTTTTCTCTGCCACGTACTGATTATGAGCCCATGTTTATTTTTCCTTATTCATCAATCAATAATTCAACTTTTATGTTTAATTTCTCTGTAAATACTTGGGTGTTATGCCCGTTTTACGAAATAAATAAAGCTGGTGGAGGAGTCTTTGAGATAGCAAAATTTTAGAATGGCGGCCAATGAAACTAAAAACGTTGAGAAAATTATGTAAAATTATAACACTGCTCTAATAGTCATTAAAATCATAATCATGCATGCCTCCCTTTTTTTTATACTCGTTGGGTTCCACCAGAGAACTTCATAACTTTAGTGTGGCGTAGGGATTTTAAAGTTTCCCATTCCTGAAGAACTCTATCTAACTAAATGACAGTAACTGCTTTGGGATCATGAGCGTTAAAACGGCGCTAAACAGGTCATGTCATGAAATGATTTTGGAACTTCGATGTAAAAGAAGAGTTCGAATATCTACCAACTACCAACCGATTGCTCACCTTGGAAACTGAACTAACTGAAGCAGTTCCGTCCATTATTTTGATTCTAAAACACAACCGAAATAACAAGAAATCGTATCAATAGCTAGGGAAATCTATGAGTAAACAACAATTTCTGGAAAAAATCTTAATGATCTAGAACATGTAAAAGCTAAACACCTAAACATAAAAACAGATCAGAAACTTTGAAAGCCGACAGCGGACAGCCCTATCAGCGTTATCAGTTGAAGCGGGAAAACAGAAGTGCCAACTTATCGAGGTGGTCACAATTTTGACTTGATTTAAATTAAATTAGCCAGTATAATATAATAATTGCCTCAACTACAAATTACTTAAAGTTACTTTTCCGCGAGGTTTGGATACATGAAAAACAACAATCGGTACATTTTACCTAGATGGAACGACTGAAATCATTATCTCAAAAAATCGGAGGCAATTTTTTGGTTAGCGCACCAAACGACATTTTTCTGGATAAGAACGCGAAAAAAATTGGCCAAAAGTATCTATGCATCGATAGTTATATATTATAGAACATCGATAATTTCTACTGGGATTATTTTCAGAATAATTAATTTTCAGAAATTAATGAATGTTATTTTCATTTTCTACAACACATGAAAAATTCAGTTGTTCAACATGACACATACTATACACAGATTGAATGATAACATCCCTTGGAAGTAGTCAGGTTATTCTGCGGTCACCGTTTTTAAAAAACGAGTGACGTGTAATTTAGATGAATCGTTCTGTCCTGCTGTCGTTGTAGTGATTGTAGCGGCGATGTCGTATTTCTCAAATTCCAGTGGTTTTTGATTCTTCTATGGTTTTATTCGTGAGTTAAAATGACGACGACTTACGAGGAGTTCATTCAGCAGAGCGAAGAGCGCGACGGGGTTCGTTTTACGTGGAATGTTTGGCCGTCCAGTCGTATTGAAGCGACACGTCTTGTGGTACCCGTTGGATGCCTTTACCAGCCACTAAAAGAGCGCACCGATTTGCCAGCTATCCAATACGATCCAGTACTATGCACCAGAAATACGTGCAGGGCAATTTTGAATCCGATGTGCCAGGTTGATTACAGAGCCAAGTTGTGGGTGTGTAATTTTTGCTTCCAAAGGAACCCGTTTCCGCCTCAATATGCGGCTATATCTGAACAGCACCAACCAGCAGAGCTGATACCTTCATTTTCGACTATCGAGTACACGATCGTGCGCGCGCAGTTCCTGCCGCCGATTTTCCTGCTCGTCGTGGACACATGTCTTTTTGATGATGAACTCGGCGCGTTGAAGGATTCTCTGCAGACATCATTGTCTCTCCTGCCGACTAATTCGCTAGTCGGACTGATCACGTTCGGTAGGATGGTTCAAGTTCACGAACTTGGATGCGAGGGTCTCTCCCGCAGCTACGTGTTCCGCGGAACGAAGGATCTCACATCGAAACAGGTGCAAGATATGTTGGGCATCGGTCGTGTTGGAGGGGCTCAGCAACCGCAACAGCAGCAGAGAGGTCCTGGGCAGCAGCAGCAGCCGTTTCCAACTAATAGGTTCGTATTGACTATGACAGCTCGCATGCGTCTAATTCTTACTAGAAATATTATTCAGCAATTTTTTCCATTTTATTTCAATACCGGCGAGCCTAATTAAATTGCGTATAAATGAATTATAACGAATTTATTCAGGGAAACTAACTAACAGTAGGGAAAACTGGTTGAGATACAATCAGAAACTAGCGGTGGACAAGGATGTTGACGGCGGACGGTCAGAATTTTTTTCAATTTGATATTGAGATTCTACATGCCTTAAAAGGTAAAACATCAGATTTTGAGGGGGTGTTTAGAAAATGATTTTGTTGGGCGACAGACAACGGTTTATTATTTAATAATAAATTATGGGTTTTCATCGAATGATAAAAAAAAAGTGTTTTTATCGAACAAAAATCAATGGATTATTATTGAATAGCTAACTAAAAGCGGAAAGTTAATTATAAAAGAGGGAGGAATTTTCAACAGCCTTTTTGAGTACTTGAAACTGAGAATTGAAGAAGCCAAAATCGGGATTGGTGGACAAGAACATGTTTACGCTGCGTGAAAGTCTTCGGGATGGACGGTTACGTTGGTAGTTGGTTTATGAGATAGGAACTCGAAATGACTCTCGAGATCGAGAAGTGGACGAGGTGCCAGAAAATTTACTGCCGAGAGGAGAGCAAGGCAGTCTTTCTTGCCAATATTAGCTGAGCAGCAGAAGTTTTCTAGATGTTGTGTATGGAAGGGGAAAAGTTGGAAATATTTCCATGAGTTTGATGACCTTTTTATTGCATATTTGAATGTGAACATGGATTGCGATTTTTCATGGGAGGCCAAGAACTGAATACAAACTAGTAACGTTAAAGTTGCTGTTGTAGAGGGGTTGTGAGGGGGAGAAAAACTAGGCGACTTATTCTCCAGGTTTTTAATGGCTGGCCGAGCACTTTCGCCCATTCGGGCATCCTCAGGGCGACGTGGAACCATGAGGTCCACAGCCAGGGCTGTGGACCTCATGGTTCCACGTCGCCCTGAGGATGCCCGAATGGGCGAAAGTGCTCGGCCAGCCATTAAAAACCTGGAGAATAAGTCGCCTAGTTTTTCTCCCCCTCACAACCCCTCTACGACAATAGATGCGACGACAACCAAGCGAAGGTTAAAGTTGTTGTTGTTGTTGAGGGTTCTCAGTGGAGGATATAACACAAGAGTATTGACATGACATGTCTGAAGCACTGCCTCACACGACGCAGGCTGAGGGGATGCCCAAATTGAAGTTGTAATGAGATGCATGAATCTTCCTCTCAATTAAAACCAATGGTTCTCTGAATCAGTCAAGTAACGCCCAGACTGAGCTGGATGGTGGAAATGCTTACAAGATCGCTTTTTTATTGCCAAAATATTCTTCATTGCCTATATCTAAAATCTGTTTTTAGTGTGCAGAATCGACCTCCAGTGCCCAGGTCTATACAGGGCAAACCCATGTTTCTGCTTGTAGTGAGAATTAAGATGGAGTGTATGACTTCTTTGGAGGCCTCCACATTCAAAGTTGTGCAATATTGTGCTGTTATTTTATGAACAATTATTGATGTTCCAGGTTCATCCAGCCAATTCAAAGCTGCGATATGAGTTTGACCGACCTCCTTGGGGAAATGCAGCGTGACCCATGGCCTGTGAGTCAAGGCAAACGGCCTCTTAGATCTACTGGAGCTGCGTTGGCAATTGCTGTTGGGCTTCTAGAATGCTCTTACCCAAACACAGGAGCTCGCATCATGCTCTTTGTTGGTGGTTCTTGCTCTCAAGGACCTGGTCAAGTTGTTAATGATGACCTTCGTGAGCCGATTAGATCTCATCACGATATTCAGAAAGACAATGCACGTTATATGAAGAAAGCCATCAAACATTATGACGCCTTAGCTCTCCGGGCAGCAACAAATGGCCACTCCATCGATATATATTCTTGTGCTTTGGACCAAACAGGTTTGCATGAAATGAAGCAATGTTGCAACTCAACTGGTGGCCACATGGTTATGGGCGACACGTTCAACTCAACATTATTCAAACAGACGTTCCAGAGAGTTCTGTCAAGAGACCAGAAAGGTGATTTTAAAATGGCGTTCAATGGAGTTCTTGAAGTGAAAACATCGAGGGAATTGAAAGTAATGGGTGCCATTGGATCTTGCGTTTCTCTTAATACGAAGGGGCCCTGCGTCAGTGAAACGGATATTGGTCTTGGAGGCACTTGCCAGTGGAAATTCTGTACGTTCAATCCGAACACAGCTGTTGCACTATTTTTTGAAGTTGTGAACCAGCATGCTGCTCCGATTCCTCAGGGTGGTCGCGGCTGCGTCCAATTTATCACTCAGTATCAGCACGCAAGTGGTCAACGTCGTATTAGAGTTACCACAGTGGCTAGAAACTGGGCTGATGCAAATACACCAGCCAATATGCACCATGTCAGTGCAGGATTTGACCAGGAAGCCGGCGCTGTTGTTATGGCCCGAATGGTTGTGCATAGGTAAGCTCACTACCTACAAAATATCTTTGATGTATCTCGTTTTTATCTCTGAGCTAAGTTATGTTATCTTCTATCCAACTGGTTACTACTAGAGCTACATGGAATATGGTTTGATTTTCTTGTGAATTGTGAAGTGACAACTATACATAATCCTTTTTTTCAGGGCCGAAACTGACGACGGTCCTGATGTAATGCGTTGGGCTGATCGAATGCTCATCCGGCTCTGTCAAAAGTTTGGTGAATACAATAAGGATGATCCAAACAGTTTCAGGCTCCCAGAAAATTTCTCGCTGTATCCGCAGTTTATGTATCATTTGCGTCGTTCACAGTTTCTCCAGGTTGGTCCTAATGAATCACTTCTATAGCCCGCTACTATAACCGCTGTTGTGTATCTTGGCCAACATAGTGTATTTTTCATTTATGGTCTAGTTCCGGATATGAATTGCTTTACATACAGCCATCCGTACCATCTTAAGAAACACCAGACTGAAATCTATTATTTTTTAAAATTTATTGTGATTGGTGCTGAATATTTTGATGTATGTTGGTATTCAACAACTTTGTTTCAGGTATTCAACAACAGCCCTGATGAGACCTCGTATTATCGCCACATTCTGATGCGTGAAGATCTTTCTCAGTCATTGATTATGATCCAACCGATTCTCTACAGCTACAGCTTCAATGGCCCTGAGCCTGTTCTTCTAGACACATCATCTATCCAACCTGACCGTATACTCCTCATGGACACTTTCTTCCAAATTCTCATTTTCCATGGTGAGACGATTGCTCAATGGAGAGCACAACGCTACCAAGATTTGCCAGAGTATGAAAACTTCAAACAGTTGCTTCAAGCTCCTGTTGATGATGCCAAGGAAATTCTTCATACTCGATTCCCTATGCCCAGGTATAGAGTTATGAAATTCATGCTGTTTGCTGTTTTTCGACTCACACTTATTTTCTGTTCGAGCTTGATCATTCCGATTTTGAATTGCCCCTGAAGGATTAACTTTAATCGTTGTCCATTTGCTTCATTATGATAGAGAAAATTATGGTTCCCTGGATTCAATGGACGGTAGTCGTATAAAGTGTCATGTAAATCTAACTCGTTCTTTTCATACACATTCATTTCTCAGAACCTTTGCTGAGATGATGTAAAAGTGTTTATTATTGTATTTAATTTTTATTATACTGTTGCAGGTATATTGACACTGAACAAGGCGGCTCACAGGCCAGGTTCCTTTTGTCAAAGGTGAACCCATCCCAGACGCACAACAATATGTATGGCTACGGAGGGGAATCGGGAGCACCAGTACTGACAGATGATGTTAGCCTCCAAGTATTCATGGAACACCTCAAGAAATTAGCCGTATCATCCACCGCATAAACCTTTGTTAATTGTTCATCCATTAATTTGCATTTTCCACTGAAAACGTCAACTTTTTCTCATATTAATTGTGCAATAAAAAAAATCTCGTTTTCAAGCATTAAGGACAAAAGTCTCCCGGCGCAGTCAATCGATAATGTATCATGGTACAATCAAATTATTTAATTGTAATAATTTCGTTTAGTCCTTGCATTTCAAACCCCTGTGTTTAAACAGTAAAAATTAGTTTTGAGCATTATTTTGTTTACTTCTCTGGTATGCTTTTAATGTTATCTATCTGTTTTGTTGGTGAATAAATTATTCAGTAATGGTCGTACTGTTTGTGTTTTACTGCACATCATCGTTCTTTTCTCTTGTTAAATTAAATATTTCAAACCAACTCACGGAAAAAAATTGTATTGTATAGACTAAAATGTAGTCTATACCCGGGCTGCTTATTTGTCTAAACGTTGGTATTTAAGAAGTGTTGGATTTTCAACCCTCGGAACTGATTTCGAAATGGGTCACCGTTAGTTAGGTGAAGCCAAATCAAACTAGTAAATAGGCACTAGGTATTTGGAAATTCAAGATAAGTCATTATCTCGGTCTTAAGGAATTGAGCGTTTTTTAAAGCAAGTTTGATTGTGCTGTGATTTCCCGGTTCTAAGTCAAGAGTTTTGAACATTGAAGAAGATACGAATACGTAATCTTCTACTGGTACAAGGGTGTGAAGTTTCGGTCTTCAAGACAGGCCTCTAGGCATGACTGGCATAACATAAACCCGGCCCTGACCTCGAATGTAGCTTATCACTCCTCAACTCAACTCTCTCGTTTACCTCCCACCATCGATTCAACAGACCGCTTCTTCACGGTACACCACACTATCACCAGTCGCCGCTCGGCATCGCTTCTTTCTATCGTCAAGTGAGTTGACTCCTACAATATTAATGTGAATGGGCTACACTTTTCTCATTTATATCCTACTTTATTTATCGAAAATGGGATTTAATTTTATAATAAAATATCCAAGGTCATCGCCAAGTTATTTTAGATTGCGGCTGGGTTGAAAAATTTCGCCGTGCCTATAAAATAATAAAGAAATGATCTCTATAAAGTAATCAGAGGAAATGGTGTTGTAGATACCGATCTTGTCGGCTTGCCCTTAGTTCGGATAGCATCATGCACGGTCAGAATAATGTATTTTTATTGTTCATGAAGGAAATTATCCATGACCAATTTGCTGTTAATTATTTAAAAAAATTAAACTAGTTGTAAAATTGTATTTTGAATTATGGTAAGACTACAGCAATTCATCATTATGTAAAAAAATATGTTTGTCTGATTTTTAAGTCACTTGCCAACTTCAAAGAAAAGTAAATGATCAAATTATCGAATCTATTATTATAAATGGGATTACATCTACCTACGTATTTCTTCCTGCCATTTTTTTACAACATTAAAACAATAATCATCATTAATTTTTTTTTATTAATAAGTAGAATCATTTGGTTTTTATTCATGTAGAGTTATTTATTTTCTTCTTTGATCCGAATCCGATGAGATTTTTGATCGAAAATAATTCAACTAAAAATAAAGACTTGGAAGAAAAATTTTAGAAACTAGAAAACAATTATAAAGAATCGCGAATGAATAAAAATTGTAGGTAGAAAAAAATCGAAAATGACGTCCAACAACCGTTCAAGTAGTTTTTCAAGTGGTTAGATTAAACCGGGAAAATTAATCTATTTTTGTATTCTACTGCTGAACAGGGGAAATCAAATTTACATTCGCGTTTGAATAGGTAATAATTAATTTCACCTTTGTCAATTACCATTATGTAACACTAAAAAAAATTATCTTGAATTTTTCTTGCAGAATATAGCGATCTGTTATCTATCATGTTTGTATTCTTGTTATAATAGAAAAAAAGTTGAGCACTGCATCGCACGCCAAGCTTGTCAATAGTTAATTTTAAATTAGAAACGGAGAAGGTGGCGATTTCTAACGAGAGTGACCTTCTATTAGTCATTAGTCTTCATCAGAAGAATGTGTATAGCTTCACGTGCTGTTTTTGGATCATTATTCAATAATAAACCTTTGTAATCGCCAAGGAAAAAAAAATTATGACTCCCCTCAAAATTTAATGTTTTACGTCTCAAGGCATGCAGTATCTGAATATTCAATAAAAAAATTTATCCGTTTGCTGTCAACACTTTTCTGACGAAACAATAGAAGATGACATTTTCATCAAAAATCAATCTTGGTCTGACAATGGCTCAATTCTTCAACCACTCGCTACCTCAATTTTAAGGGTATTTTTGGGGCGTTTGAGGAAAAGAAAATTCGTATTTTCCGGTTTGTTTTTCAGAAAAAGATGTACCTGGTATCAATTTCTATAGATATTTGGACGCTGAATCTAATGAGACCATTCGGCGTGAGGGTATAACTCATGAGTTATTGGAGCTATAAAAATCATTATAATATACCTAGGTACTCTTTGGAATGGTCGTCAAACACTCTCTTCAACTCACCGCTAGGCGAAAAATTGGGCTTTTAATTTGGAAATCAAGGAAAAAAAAATTATAAAATTACAATTGTTGCTACGGACGTTTCCCCTATAGTTACCAATCTGTTTTTCGGAGGGAACGTTCACAAATAATGTTCGGAATAATTACTATCACAAAGGATAATCTTCTTAAATCATTATTGAAGCGAAGGAATAATAATGAACTGTACAATCATTTGCAGCGTTTTCTTTTTCACATGACACAATCAAGAAGTGGAGACTGAAACTGTGAGTGAATATTTATTAATTTTTGGAAACTGTTGAAAAAATACAAGAATGCGCCAACATACTATTACATAAAATTTCGGTTGTCTTAAAAAAAAAATTAAAGTCGATCGCCATTGTTTTAGACCAGTACAACAAAATAAACGTTTTACATTTTTGTTGATTGCCTCACATACTTTTTCTAAAAATTTTTGACGATAATTGATGAGGTTTTCCGAAATGTCACAACGTACTCACCCTGTTTCGAGAAATATCACTGAAAGCATCCTACCATTTTATCGAAGAAATAATTATGGCAAAATGAAGTCGACTCTCGAGAGAATTACCGCATACTGCGTATTTATTCTCTTTAGTTAATTTTAATTATTACTGCCTTTTAATAATACTTGGGAGGAAACAGGTCTTCAACAATTAATACAACTAATTTATGAGGTATCATAATCAGTCATAATATGAGTCTGTTTTGAAATGATCAAAATCAATAATGCAAGACCAACAATTCGCTACAACCATCAACTCACACTTGAGCTGTGAGCGGTCGTTACCCGTACCCCACTCATTCCATTCTCTCACTCGTTGCCGTGTGGTCCTGAACGTGATGGCTGATCCGGCTGATGACAATAATAATTTTTTCCTCGATAGTCTCACGTTCTCAGTTATTATCTTAACAGTCCCATTAGAAAGGGGGTCCTTTGGGAGCTGTCTCTTATTAATAGCGATCCTCAAGTAGAGATTTGAAGAGGGCTCTAGAAGAAACCGAATTGGGAAGCAAATTTGAATAATTATCCCGTAATATTGCCTGTGGTAGCAATATCGCTAATCTTTGTGTCACAAACATTTATATAGTCTTGACAACAATCAAGTTAGAAAATTAACAAACCATAATTATTTCCAAAACATATCAGAACGTAGATCAACATTAATCATAGAATAAAAAAAAAAATTGTCGTCAGTTTGTAAGCTGAATAGTTTAAGTGGTGTATGCTGAAAAAATAATATTTACATTAAATATAATTCAATTGGTATTTTTGTACCGTTAATTAATCCAACAAATGGAAGACTAAATCTCGGTTCTGCAGCATCCAAGTTCAGTATGAGTGGTGGCATTATCTTTTCTTTTTAATCGTAAATCTGTATCTTGGAACATTTCAAGAACCGAAACCTGTGGCTCGAAATGATCGAAGTTTGAAAAATTATAAATATCAAAATACTTAAAAGCGTATTGATTATCCTATCGTTTTCAGGCGTTGTCTGATAATATGGGAGTCTGCTTGAAATTGTTGGGCCTTGGCGCCGTCTTAACAGCTATTGGGATTGGTGTCTTCTGGCATAAACTGAACGAAGTCCCTGACTTCCCAGACATTCCTCTCGGCTACTGGGGACCCGGTTCGCCCAAACCCGACAACCTAGAGATTGTTCCATTCACCATCAACATCTCCGAAGCGGTTAGTGCCAGACGCCATCATGTATTTATATGTGTGTTCAAAAGTATACAGTCAGGGTAAACGCTCAGGTCTTCATTAGAACATCAATGAGATTCTCCAGTATGAAATTGGAGATTGGAATTTTAAATTTGACTTGGGTAAGCAATGCGGTGGGTAGTTCAAGTTTAAGCCGCCGAAGAGCGTTACAAGACTCATCGTTACTTTATTTGTTGTAATTGGTTATGGTTTAATTTTTTTAAAGAAGTTTGAAATATTAACTTGTTTTTATTATATTGCAGGATGTGGCTGATTTCGTTGCGAGACTGGAGAACACAAGGGAACCAGTAGCACCTTATGAAGGCATTGGATTCCAATACGGGTTCAATTCAAACTACTTGAAGAAACTTCTCGATTTCTGGCACAAAGACTACAAATGGAGCGAGCGGCAAAAATTCCTCAACAAATATCCTCAGTTCAAAACTCAAATCGCCGGATTGAATATACATTTCATTCGAGCCAAGCCTAGTGCAGAAAAAGCAAAAGGTGAGTTGGTGCCTCCTTGGTCTTAGTGTTTTGAGTCAGGATCGAAGCTGTTTACCAACATGCGACTGGACAATTCATTCTGGGCTTAGCATCTAGTTGAGAGACTTGAGAGAAGCACTTGAGTGGTGAATAATACTGGTAGTCTGTAATTCTTTCAGACAAAGAAAAGTCATGGATCCTTCAAACTAAGCATGCTGTAAAATACACTTCCTACTTACCGTTAACAATAAATTGGTCTCCATCCTTCAAGTCCGGTTTTATTAATCACAAGTCCGGTTCTATTAATCATAATTGCTTCACTAACTTTTGTATCCATTTTTTTATGAACCGAATTTTCATTTCAGGCAAGCAAATCGTTCCTCTGTTATTGATCCACGGTTGGCCTGGATCTGTTCGCGAGTTTTATGAAGCTATTGAGCTGTTGCAAGCTGACAGTGGTGTTCCAAATGTTGCGTATGAGGTACTTATTCCCATAATATTTGTTGAGCGGTGCTCCTCTTAGAGTTTAGGTCTATTTCACAGAAGCCAAATATTATCAGTTTGTTTAGTTGTACCAACTATTTGATATCCTCTCTTGGTTGTTGCATTCCATATTTCCCGGTGTTGAGGGGTAGAAAACTCGGTGACAGGTTGATGTTTCCCCATAATCTTGAATATTTTTGAGGTGCCTAAATTAATTAACTGTAAGCAAGCTCCCAACTGAGGAGAGATATCAAATAGGCAAAGAACTGTTTTAACTTTTTTCTTCTGCCCTTCACCAAATTGGAGGAAACCATGGTTCCAGTTAACAGTATTGTGAAAGAAATTACTATTTAGTATCCCAAGGTAGTGTAACGAACTAACGAGCTCCATAAACGGTTATGTAGACTTTTCGACTAAGGTTTTGATTTCCTTGGAAACTATCTGATTCTGGAATGGAATGCTTATAGATCATTGTTCCATCACTGCCTGGATATGGTTGGTCAGATCCACCTTCGCGTCCAGGCCATGGTCCGGCTCACATGGCCAATGTTTTCAAGGAGCTGATGGTTCGCCTTGGCCACAAAAAATTCATTGTTCAAGGTGGTGACTGGGGATCTGCAATCGGTGCCGCACTTTCAATTCTACATCCTGAGAAGTGAGTGGTTGGTTTGCTGGTATCATTAGGAAGGGCAAAAAATAACACCTTACGCTGTATCATTAGTGATATCTCCATTTATTCTTTCAAATATTTTCACCTTGTAATTTTTCCAGTGTCATCGCCTACCATTCGAACTTGTGCCCAGGTTTGGGAAAATTGGGATGGTTGCACATGTTAATTGGCGCATATTTTCCCTCTTGGGTCATCGATGAGCACATGGTTGATAAATTCCCTAGGCAGTTCTCCTACTTACTTGAGGAATCTGGTTACTTCCATATCCAAGCAACAAAGCCAGACACAGTGGGCAAGTGTTGATATTTCTGGCAGGCGTTTCAAATTTCCATTTAATTTGTGGGTTAAAATAATATTCACAAATTTCATGCATATTTATGTTATCTTTATGTGATTCTAGGTGTTGCACTTACTGAATCGCCTGCTGGTCTAGCTGCCTATATTTTGGAAAAATTCTCGACATGGACTAATAGATCGTGGCGCAACTTGAATGATGGAGGCCTTGAAAATTGGGACAAGAAATCTTTACTTGATAATATCATGATCTATTGGTTCTCTAAGAGTATCACCACATCAATGAGGCTTTACTCAGAAGCGTTTAGCACTCATTACAGAAATTATCATTTAGATGAGTGAGTAAATAATGTATTGGTTGTCCTTCGCCTCTTATTATGTCTTCATGATTCTATGGAATGAAATTTAGCAACTTGTATTCCCCCGTTACTCGGAATTAATTCCTGCAGTTCAGCCATGTGACACTATTTACCATCATAAGCTCCAGGTCCAGCTGTAGACACTGTCTAGACCTTGCCAAAATGAAATATATGAAAAATAAGTACGGCACTGTACTTTACAGCACTAACTCAAAATAGCCATGGAAATTGATGAGATAGCAATTATAGAGACGTCTCACTTGGTTTGTTGGAGATGAATGACCAAGAATTAATGGCTAATATTAGCTAATAACAGTACAACTGAGCCACCTTGCAATGGCTAAAATATCCTATTTTGGTCCAACCATTCTAATTGCTAAGAAAAAATGCTCTAAACCCCCACTTAATTCCATGTTTTATGTTTCAAGGCATGTAGAATCCGAATATCCAATTGAAAAAATTCTGTCCGTCTGCCGTCAACACACTTTTCTGACGTAACTGATCCACCTTGGAGTGGCTAAAATATCCTATTTTTGATATGTCTTCAATTTTTCTATTGGTTTTGTAGAAATCAGACCTCATGTACCTACTGTAAATGTACTGTGTGCCTAATTCGTCTATTTTGTGTTTGTTACAGTTTTCCAATCACAGTACCAACAGGATGCGCTCGATTTGAAGAGGAAATATTTTTTGTTCCAAATGTGACACTCAAAAGTAGGTACAAGGATTTGGTTCAAGTCAAGGATTATCCCAAAGGTAAGCTCAGTGTTTCCTCGCTAATGCTTGATTCATGCATTCTGATAGAAAACGCGGAAACTGAAAAAAAAACCAATTGTCTTCTACTATCTCATTGTGTTGGCTCTTACCATTTCTGAGTTTTTAGTCAGCATGTGATTCCAGTTCATTTTGAGTTATACTGCAGTGGATTTCACTCGACCAGTCAACTTCACACATTTTTATTCAACAGGAGGCCATTTTGCTGCATTTGAGGTTACCAATACGTTCGTCGAAGATCTCAGATCATTCATCAAGACTGTTCTTACAAGGAAGCCAAACAAGCAATAGAGCTATGAAAATGGTCAATGCCATCAATATGTTCTCAGCAGGGCCTAATGTAGAAAGCGGAACTTCTCAGAGCTGAGGCTGTGATTAACAAGAATATACATCCCTAAACCTTAGCTTGCTTAAACTACAATTCGCTCATTTTTAATGAAAATATTTCAAGGGATAAACTGACTGCAATATTACGGTCTTCAACTTTTAATTATAGCAGTATGTTAGTTCTTTGTTGTGGTTAACTGTAAAAAATACAGAGTATTGTTTTCCCCTGTGCCTACATGTGTACAACCTCAGTAATTCTTGAAAAGGGAACTTCCCATTACCTCTTGTGTCCAACACTCAATACCCTCGAAGGCAAAGTTTCTCCATTTTCAGTACAAGGACTAACGAAGCAAGAATTTTTTCAAGAAAACACCTTACTGGAAAGTGTTAAAAAGTCTGCTGTTGCGGTCGGATTTTGACTGATTTGAGAATCAGCAGTGAGATTTGGAATAGATATTGATGAAAACTTCCTCCACTATGATCAGTTTAATGACGTGTATCCGTTGGTTTCAGCTATGAACATACTAGTATCTTTGCTTCAATAGGTGTAGGTTGGTACCAAGTCAGGGGGCAGCACTTGGAACCCTCGAAGCTCTCGGCAAAGGCGTATACCCAATGCGAATAGCAATAGACTTTTGAATAAATTCTTAGGCCACAGCAGTGTGGGAGTCGATTGATTTCGAGGCGAAGCTTTTGAACATTTTTTCTTGGATTTGTTGGAAACCGTGATTCTGAAAAAAAAAAAAAAAAACGCGTAGGTACGTCGTTTATAATTTGTTTTGAGAGGCGAATAGCCCCGATTAACCTAGAACTAAATATATATGTCCAGGGATTATGAGAGGAAGAAAAACCAGGCGACTCATTCGCCGATTGTTTATTTCCTGGCCGAGTACTTTCGCCCGTTCCATAGCCTATGAACCCTATGGCTCTACGTCGCCCTGATGATGCCCGAACGGGCGAAAGTACTCGGCCAGAAAATAAACAATCGGAGAGTGAGTCGCCTGGTTTTTCTCCCCCTCACAATCCCTGGGCATGGAAAAATGCGACGACAAGGAAGAGATAAATATACCTCTATAGATAGACTAATTAGAATGATATTTTCTATGAGCATATGTTACTCAAACTTTCATGAATTAAAGTCATTTTCCCTCTAATTGGCAAACGTCACACAAGTAAGGTCGGAGTTATTTTAGCAAATAGCCGCGCGTTATAAAAGAGGCAGAGAATCCTGAAGGGCGAACAAATTGTTCAGAGACACTTACGATTCTGGCATGATGGCTGATATACTCAAGTGACGTGAAGCTCAAGCGAATACCTAACTGATTTTTTCTACTAAAACTAGATGGTCGCCCAAAGCCGTTCAACGGACAGAATGGACCATTTTCAAGCACGGATACAAGAGAACGGGTTGGCTAGTAACATTGTTACTTGAGACAAGGTTGCCTAGATTTAAGTATTTCATTCCTACAGTATGGAGTGGAGGCTGTTCGAACAAAGATGAAGTTTTACGTTTGCTCTCCTTTCTTGTGCGATTTTTACTCAGAATTGAAAGTAAAGTTTTCAAGCTACAGATCGACGGTTAGGCGTGTTCAACGTCTTAAAAAAACCAAAGTCCGACTTTATTAAAACACATGGAATTAATTTTATTCAACGTCGTATTTTGGAAAAATACTTTTTTTAAATAAATTGTCATTATCGAAACTATATTCTTTGTTATTCTATGTTGCGATCTCAAAACTCGCAATGATTGTGCTGACGTTTCATCATTTTTCGTATGTGAACTCAAATATTGTCAAAAATTTTCCCAGCTGCCAGACAAAAGTTGGGCTGAACGACCTACGGTTTTCGACGACTATTCCTACCAGCGGCTAATCTTATTAACTTTTAGTCATGTTGACACGATATAAACAGTTACGTGGCGATCTGGTACAATTATTGACTTTTTTTCAAACGCTTCCTAATAATTATTGACGGCGTCCGCAGAAATGAGTTGGTGTTTCAAATTTTGGATTCAACACCTAGCTCAAATTTAGTAGTAACTGCAACAAGCAATAGAGCTACGAAAATAGTCAATGCTATCCTTATGTTCTCATCAGGGCGTAATGTTGAAGGCAAAACTACTTAGGGATGACGCATGAATCAATGAGTATTTTTACATCCTCATACTTGACATTGGTCGAGCTGTGTTCACTAATTTTTATAAATATCCAAGAGATAACAGACTGCTTATGTTGCGATCATCAACTGTTATTTGATACAGTGTTATTCCCCTGTGCCAACGTATGTACTGTGTACAACCTTAGTAATTCTTGAAAAGGAAACATCCCATTACCCCTAATACGATATCAAAGTTATTCTTTGTTATTCTATGTTGCGATCTCTAAACCTATTAAGTACTTTTTTTACAAGCAACTACTACTACTAAAACAACTCCGTTACATAGTATGGTTGATTGTACTGATGTTTTATCATTTTTCTTATATATGTTCGTATGTGAACTCAGATATCCTCAAAAATTTCCTCAGCTGCCAGACAGAAGTTGGGCTGCGAATGACTATAGGTTTTCGACGACTATCTTCTACCAACGGCTAATCTTATTAACTTTTAGTCATGTTGACACGATATAAACAGTGACATAGCGATCTGGTACAATTATTGACCCGTTTTCTCCAAACGATTCCTGATAAATCTCGACGGCGCCTGCAGAAATGAGTTAGTGTTTCAACTTTTGGATTCACGATCATTAGCATTCGACACCTAGCTCAAATTTAGTTCCCTCGCGGCAAATATATTTGCAAAAGTTTTAAAAGATTTCGCAAAGTGAATGTACATCTTTGCCTTGTATTGTGATCAAGATGAAAGGAAAAATCAACGAAGAACGACAGCAGCTAATTGAGGGATTTTTGAAAAAATATGGAACTGGAAGGTAATTGTTAATTATTATTTTATAGTCGATAGTTTATCTAGTTTTCGCAACGGTACCTACTGAAATTATTACCTATACCGCGCTCAAGGTGAAGTCGATTCACTGATAAAAAAAAAACGCTAAGGAAACCGGCATTTTAAGCTCCCTACGCACGCAACACTAGTAATCTAAATTGGTCAGTTGAATTTGGTTGGCCGAGGTGCTAAGGTCTGAACACCACCGTTTTTGGAAATTCTATAGCTTAGTGAATTTCAACATGAGGATGAAATTACCATTCAGATACATACTCCAAATAGGGTAAGAAAAAAAAATTAAACTTCGTACTTTGGTATCTTGAGAAATACATGAAAACAGAAATTTTTTCGATTGCGATATTTCTTTAACACATCGAGTAGGTAATTTTATTGCCTTTGTAGCTGCTACTGTACTGATAATTGTCTCTGCCACCCGAAATTGTTGATGGTTTACGCGTTTACTTTCGGAAATGATGAGGTTGATCAACTAATGAGGGTGGAGAGATATATTTATCTGTTTAAAGTGACATAATATTATGGGTAGTTGGTAGGTGTTTCGCTTGTTATAGGAATTATGCTATGGACTTACAAAGAATGCTCCATTTTCTAAATCGTCACTTATTACTACTCTTGTACTACCTGTAATATCTTAGAACCTTTTTCCAGGAAAAAGAGAAAAACAAATTAGTACCTAATTTCTATTCTTACGAAAATTTAGGTTGTTACTTCGCTAGCATTGGAGAATTCAAAATTTGGTCCATTTGAATCACTGGTGCAGGCGTTTGAAAAAAAGGAAAGATTGGTATAAGCGGCAAAACAGGAAAACAGATGCAGCTTAAATTGGTATTTTTACGAATGTAAAAATTATTCATTCAAAAGGTACATTGCGAACATGAACGGCCAAATGTCAAGGATTTTCCAAATTTAGTCGAAATTTCCTACAGAATCAACAATTCGCTCTTTAAATATGGACCATTAGAATTCAATGAACGGCACTTGAAAGAGGAGTGGGCAATAAATTATGAAAATGGTTTTGGCGGTTGGTGATTATTTTTAGTTAGCAATAAACACCGGAAACTCCCTTTTGAAGCCCGACTTTCCTGGGTAAAATGAACTTAACTTCAACTTGTTTGTAGTTATTTCGATCTGCGATACACTCTCTTCCGTTTTTCCCATTGCTTTCCTCTTCGAATACGACATGTGCATATTTCGTATAGTTCAATTCAATAGCTCAACTTTTAGGAAGTTGGAGAAATTTTAAATTGTTTACCTCACCCGCTCGGGTTTTAAAAAAGTTGTTGACTCCTAAGCTTAACACAAGAACATTGGAGTTGATGACTTGCGTTACTTCAAAATGAGCTTAATATTGCGTAATACTCGCGTGATTCTAATCGGGGATTAGATTTTTCATAAGTAATTTATTTTGAGAAGGTCGCGACACTTGTTGTATTCTAATTGAGGTAATTTATATTTCAGCCGAGCGGATACGGAGCAGAAAGAAAATCGGAAGAAATATGGAATTTTTGCATTGGTAAATCCTACAATTTGGTGTATATAATTATATTTTTATGTTTGTCCCCGCGGAGCTATTAACGTTTGAAGAAAAGTCAAAACACGTTTTTTGACATAAAGTGGAATATATTTCGAGAGCTATCATATACGCTAGCCATTTTCTTATTTTTAATCGATTCTACATTAAATTTCCTTCTTTTTCTTCCACAGCACCTAATCGTTCTCATTTCGGGAACGTGACGAAAAAAAATCCCAAAGTTGAAACTTCAAAAGTATGAAAATCGAAAAAAATTCAAAAAATATTATCAATTGTTCGAATTCGATTATTTTCACTTTAAATTCGAATTCTACGTCTAATTTCCTGTAAGAATCATTAATTAATCAAATTTTAACAGTACTGTAAGTATTTGCAACGGATTTTCAAAGTTGAAAAACGTAGGAGTGGCGTAGTATTAAACTGGAAAAACTGATAGTTGTCGTGAAATTTCCGCCGTTTTGACGTCATATTCGGATTCAGCGTTAAATTTCCTATAATAATAGCTTTCAAAATCGCTCAAAAACGAAATTTTAATTTTTCACTATTACCGTTGCCAGCGGCGCTCGGAACTTCGGCCGGCGAGAAACTCGATTTACGGAAAATAATTTCTCTGGCTCTGTTTAAATTTTTTTCGCCAAATTTTTTGCTACGTACGTGTGTAAGGCGTTCGAATGAATACTCCTGCATAATAAAACAATTGATTCTCATGAATTTTGACCCCGAAAACCACGGTTAAAGTCCCATTTTCGAGCTTTCAAAAATCGATTTTTTTGGACCAGTTGCAGATTTTTCCGAGAAATAAAAAAAATCACAAAAATACATCTTGGTGAGACACAACTTTCCTGAAAATTTCAGATTTTTATCTGTATTGAGAGAGGAGTAAAAAATCGTTAACTGATCGGTTGAAAAAATCGCAGAGGTACCCCCTTGGAGTTTTCGCGAAAATTTTTTTGCAATAGATTTCGCTCAAATTCAGCATAATGATAGTTGATGATGTGTATTTCAATAATATATGGTTCATTTTTTGTTTCTTTCGCACTAAATAGATGAAAAGAACGTTTAAAGTTGAAAAATGTCATTTTTTCGTGTATAGTCTACTAATATTGTTGAATAACGCAAAAACGGTTGAAAAATTGATAGGTACATTACATTAGGAAAATGTGGGCTATTAAATTACCTATCTTTTGGTATATTCAAACATCTGAATTGACGACTTTTTGTCTGAGTTATCCCCTGTGCAACTTACAAATCTTGGAAAACTTAAAGTTGCTACATAATATAATTATAGTAGTGGAAAGGACAACAACCCCACAAAATAATATTGTAAGGTTCGAGGGCGCGATAGCTGAGGGGCGCGAAGCCCCCCTCTCAGGGGGTTGGGCGGCGGAGCCGCCAGGGGCGCTCAGCCCCTAGTCTTATAATATTGCACAAATCGTTCGCGCTACGTTGTTGAATTTTATTAGCTCTAATTAAATGCTATACTTATGTGAATCGGTTCGCAGTTCCGGTTCGCGTCAAAATTTGATCTCCTGCTGATGTTGGGAGGAACAATATCGGCAATAGTTGTCGGATCGGCTGGACCGTTTCTCGGCCGTATTTTCGGGAGCATGACCAACGTTTTTTCGAAGGTTTCTGTGGAAGTAAGCGATCTCTATAGTCTAGTTGACACGCATTGGTTTCATGCAGTATAAAAAATCGTTGTATCCAATTTAGTTAACAAGTGCCAATATTTGAATGATTATAAAAAAACTTTTTTTTTTCAGGGGTTCACCTTCGCAGAGAGTAATAATCTCAATTATTCTAAATACTCGGATGGTACGCAGAGCTCAAATTTTGGGTAAGTAGATTTTTGGCAGCGATTTAACGTAAACGATGGTATTCGTGGTTTGGTCACAATCGAGGTATGAAATATATCGAATAGTTGAAAATGCCGTTTGAAAAAAAAAACGGATCAATTGGAAAACAGTATCACGTACAGCTGGATTTCGATGCGGTAACGACAATTTTAAATTCTCATACTGAGTTGAAAACTTGGTACTTGTAATACCAAAGTAGAAATTGTAGTTTAAATTATTTCAATAAATTTTAAAATAATAAATCCAAATATTAATGATGTCAACAAAAATTAAAAATTGTTCTAATCATACAACCTAACAATACACTTCGATTTTCGTTCTGACAGCACAGGAGCAATAACTAAAGATGAATTCATGTCAGAGATGTTATCATACTCGTTATACTATCTGTACATCGGGATTGGGACCTTCATTGCTGCCTACTTGGAAGTAAGACTCGACTAATTAATTAACATAAACGACAATAACAGTCGTTTTACTATTGGTAATTTAAACAGTGATAATTAATCACAATTTCTTTAGAACTGTGAGTTAAAATACATTATACACCTTCTACATTGAGAATACTAGCCGATTTGAAATTCAATTATTGTTCAGGGGAAGATTTGGAGTATAAAAAATTCGCAGTGATGAAGTTCTCAACAGTGAAATAATTTCAATGTGTATGCATAAAAAATGAACTAAGATTTTAAAAATTTTATCCAGGTTTACCTATTTGAGGTAGCGTGCGAGAGGCAAGTGTATGCGTTGAGGAAACGGTTCTTCTCGCAAGTACTTCGTCAAGAAATCGAATGGTTTGATACGCAAGAGCACGGCGACCTCAGCACGAAACTCTCGGAGTAATATTAGATTAAATAATTGTAATAAATAAATTATTTTGAAATAGAAACGGGAACGTTTCAGTCCACCGATTTTTGTTTCAGTTTGTCGGTTTGAAAATGTTTCGGATGTTGAGAGAGTCGGTTTGTTTCTTACAGTGATTTGGAGCGAGTCAGAGAAGGAATTGGTCAAAAATTAGCCATGGTGATTCAATATATTTCCACTCTAGTCTCCGGTATGATCATAGGATTCCTAGCCAATTGGCAGTTAACGTGTGTCCTCTTGTGCGTCGCTCCTCTATTTATCGGATCCTCCGCAATCGTGGCAAGGGTGAGTATTTTGCAGCATTTCAATGTACTGGATATTGGGTATTTATTTTGGTAATTGTGGCAGCAGTAACTTTGTGGAACTCCATCTTGTTTGAGGGTGATGAATTAAAAAACTGGCTTCATTTCCACAACTATATGTTGGGTATTTTTTTGACTAAAATATGTGATGAACTGATCACAATAAGTAAATAAAAAATCAAATGCGAACTTCAAACTATGTTAAACACGCGCTACTTGTTAGCTAAAAGTTATAGCATAGCTGGAAGCAGTAGGCGTCAGTCCTGTAAGATAGAAATGATTTGAATCAGAAATGCGTAGGTACCTATCATACGATATTCCAACTCGATGTTAACCGTGACGCCTTAGTTAACCATTTGCACAATAAAATTGTATTCACTGTAAAAATGATTTTTTAGAGAGCAGAAATTTATCATGCTCTGTTACAAATTTGATAGATGGTATCAGGAGGGGCTGCCCGGGAACAGTTGAAATACTCTTTCGCAAGCAAGATTGCCGAAGAAGTTCTAACTTGTATAAGGACAGTAACGGCGTTTGGAGGTGAAAAAGTTGAGATTTCAAAGTAAGCTGATAATTAGAAGGAACCTCTCATTATATCGCTGTTTTTCTTCGTTGCCCGTTATTTTTCTATTTACTATTCTTTCTATACTTTATTATTTACTTTATACTTTACTATTTACTTTTTACTATTTATTTTTCTATTTTTCTTTTTTCAGGTACGAGATTGCTTTGGAAAGAGGTAAACAAGCAGCGTTGGAAAAATACAAGGGAGTGTCAGCTGGAATGTGTTTTGTCAGTATAGTTACATACAGTTCGTACGCTTTAGCATTTTGGTATAGCACGCGGCTGGTAGCGGAAGACGAAATTACTGTCGGTAGCGTTTTTACGGTAAGGAATGTTCATTATTTGGCCTTGTATTTTCTAATTAATATCTGATTACTTCGAATAACACTACAGTACATCATTTTCAAAGGTATTTTTCGCGGTGATGAGCGGAGCGTTTGGAATCGGAAATGTCCTGCCTTATATGAACTCGGTAAGCACGGCAATCGGATCCGCTGATGTAATTCTCAGTATTATCGACCGAAAACCGTCCATCGACCCATATGACGATAATGGAGTCAAAATTGATCTCTTGAAAGGAGAAATTGAATTCAGAAACGTTCACTTTACATATCCTACGAGGAAAAATTGCCCGGTGAGTGAGGTTAATTATTGCAGAACATGATGAGCGCATTTTCAATGACTTTTGTTGTTACTTATTTAAAAATTTATCCATGCTTGAGAATGCTGTTATATGACCAGGTACTAAATGGTTTGAATGCATACGCCGAGCCTGGAAAGACAATTGCTTTTATCGGCTCAAGTGGAGCTGGCAAGAGCACAATCATTAATCTTTTAATGCGATTCTATGACGTCACTGAGGGACAAGTGAGTTGAAATAAATAGTAACCAACCATATTATTCAAGTAACTATGTTCATCGACCATCATCTTGCTATAATCATTTGCAGCGCTTTAATTAGTACATATATCCTGTTAATAATAGCAAACAATAAATTAACCATTTTACCCTCTATATGTTGGTTTATTATTCGATTGTAAGCTATTGCGGTCGCCTAAGAAACCCCCTCCCTCAAAACTTGATGTCTTATGCGTTTCAACGCATTTTTATTTTCAAATGTTACAAGTGTTCCATCATTTTGTAACTTTGATCCACGAACATTTCCACTGAAAATCTCCTGATGGAAATAATTTCACGCGGAAGTGTTTACGTGGTATTCGAGAACTTTTGCCAAACTAACACGGGAAACCTGCTATTTATTTATAATAAACCTTTTTAAATTCATATCAAGGCCTTAGCTTATTTACTAAATTCATTCCTTTAGGTAAACGATTTGTACAATATCACATAATGTAATTCTTAGCAAGTGTCAACGTGTAAATACGTACAAATGCTAAGAAAAATGAAAAGTTGGAAAAAAATCTCAGCCAGAAAGTTTATTTTTTCAAATGTTCAGTTCGTAGCCGATAGAAATTTTTATTACCGCAGGGATTGGTGACTGTAAGAATAATGATTAAGTATCGGTTTCACTTAGAAACCCTATCGGAAAACTCACACAGAATCCGAATATTGAGCCAAAACAATGACCTTTCGGTGAAAATAAATATCCTTTTTAAATATTTCCTGCTCTACTAGTTTTTGTTTGTCTATAATACTCTCCTACAGAAAATTGATCACGGAATATCAATTAAAAACGGGAAAATGGCCGAGGGAAGAAATATGAAGGAAACCACGCAATATGCGCAAAAGGCCTAATCCCAGTAATATTAATTGCTCTGTGTGCCTATTTAGCCTGTTTAATTATTCGTCTTTGCTTCCAGATATTGGTTGACGGTCGTGATATCCGGTCGTTAAATTTGAAATGGCTCCGAAAAAACGTGGGCATCGTATCGCAAGAGCCTGTCCTTTTCGGCGTCTCAATTATTGAGAACATCCGTTACGGCCGCGAAGGAGTTACAGACGAAGAGGTCACCCGAGCTGCTAAAATCGCAAATGCTCATAATTTCATTCAAGCTCTGCCAGAAGTAGGTTTTTGAATTGAAAATAATAAAGGGCTATTAAAGTTCGCATTCACGCTCGGAAAAATTGAACTTAAATTGTTCACAGGGATACAACACTGAGGTAGGAGATCGTGGTGCACAACTGTCCGGTGGGCAAAAACAACGCATAGCCATTGCTCGGGCGCTAGTGCGCGATCCGAAAATACTTCTATTGGACGAAGCAACGTCAGCGTTAGACGCTAAAAGTGAAACTATTGTTCAGGACGCTCTTGATTCAGCTATGGAAGGCAGGACTACGCTAGTAATAGCTCACAGGCTCGCTAGTATCAAACGTTCTGACCGTATTTATGCCATGAAGGTAAAAGAAAAATTCAATGTCTCAACAGATGAATTCTCTGAATACAGCTCACGTCAGAAAACGTTTCAACATAAATTTTTTGAACATGTCAAAACGTCTGCTTTTCCCTCGTTTTCAACAACTAATGCTCTACTGGGAAACAGGATGGCACTGCTGTCGAGAGCGGTACACATGAAGAACTGATGAAGCTCAAAGGGCTTTACTACGATTTGGTCAATATGCAGAAAAAAGAGGAAAAACAAAAGCGTCTATCATCCGGTGATTTTCAGTAAGCATATCATTTCAATTTAGTACAACGTTAGGTGTGTTGCGTGAAGATGATATGTGTGGCTTCATTGGCGAAGCTAAAAATAGTCACAACATAATTTTTTTTAAATGCTGTATTATACGAAAAGGTTAAAAAATCTGCAGGAGCTAGTATTGAGGTATGTTGTGTGGTTATGAATGGGTTGCTCTGGTGGATTTCTTAACAGTTATCACCTGATTTCTAAAACTTCTATCAGTTCCAAGGATTTTCTTATTTCCTTTTGTCTCGGAACTATGAAAAAAAATCATTTCCACACTGGGTACACTTAAATAGGCGTGAGGAAATATTGCAATACCCACGGTCGTTAACTATACCACCTAAAACCCTTATTATTATTATTATTCCTCACAAACGCACTATTTGTAACCTAGTCTTCCTGGCTCACCCCACGACGATAGTTCAAAACGCAGAAGTCAACTGGTTTAAATAAGTTCGCAATGTGGCAATTTTCTAAAAAAAATACATAAAATTGATTCAATATCTTACAGAGAAGAAGTCGATCTAAGTCCAGTAAGCGAATCGACGCGCGACACAAGTGCAATCAACGCAGAAAAATGTCCCGAGGAAAAGCGCGTAAGTTAAATTATAACTGATACCAGTATTAACATCGCCAACCTCTTGTCAAAGGGCTAATATCTGTCTTGCTGTTTGTTGAATATTACAGGTATATGATCGAATAGCGTGGAGACTAATAAAAATCAACCGACCAGACTGGCCGTTACTGGCGATTGGGTTTTTAAGCTGCTCTGTGAGCGGTACAGTAACGCCAGTATTCGCGTTTTTCTACGCTCAAATATTCGCCGTAAGCAATGTGTTCCCAAGTTGACCTTAAGAATATTAAAATTAGTAAGATAACAATTCGAATAACTTGCACAATCAATAAAATTATTTAACAAATTCTACGAGTATTTCGGTTATAAAAACATTCGGAAAAGAATCACTTTGCACATAGATAACCCAGTACTTCTATGTTTTGACCAGCCAAGTACCCAAAAATATATTTATGCTCATGGGTCGCATATTTATGGTGAAACAGACTTCTGTAGCGTTTGGTAGCATTTCTCATTTGAAATACCAACAAGTGAAATCTGGATTTCATGTCGAAAGTGGAATAATTCTCAGTAAAATGGTAGAAATTACAAAAATCATTAATTAAAACCTGAGAAAAAAAAAACTTTTCAACTTGGTAAGAAGTAAAAATAAATTAGATTCCGTGGAAGCGATTGCAATGTTCACAACTTTCCTTTGTGTTTATAGTATACGCTAAGTTTGAAAGTTATCCATCGTGTAAAATGAAATCTCAATTCAAAAACAAAATTATTTTCAGACGTTCCAACTTGACCCGAGCGAAATGGAAAAACAAACGGTTTTTTGGGTCGAAATGTTCATTGGTCTTGGAGTAGTTTCTGGCACAGCCCTGGTTTTCCAAGTAAGTCAACTATGAATCGTCGAAATCTCGCAATTACGATTCGTCATGCTACCAATTTCGTCTTGTAATGTTGAGTGTTGCATCTCTTGTTTAATGCAATTATAGATCCTGTCGATGACGCAAGTAGCTGAGAGACTTTTAGCACGTTTGAGGCTGAGCTGTTTTCAAAATATTCTCAAACAGGAAATTTCATGGTTTGACGATAGCGAGCATTCGTCTGGGAAACTTCAAGACGTTTTAGCAAAAGAAGCTCCGACCGTGAAAACGGTAAGTATGACCATTTCCTATTTATTAATTGAGTTTTTCTCTTGTTGAACTTTTTACCTTCGGATACTTTTTAATTGACACTGTAACGATTTGAATTAAATGTTGAACGTGAAGTGAAATACATTCGATTAAAATGACATGATTCGCCATAAAAAAAAATTAAGTCAAACTCAAACGATATTTTCCTATTATTACATAGAGATCGTTGTACTCAATTGTTTTCCGTTCTATTTACAGTGTTCAGGTTTGAGAGCAGGTCTGATTTTGAGCACATGTTGTACACTAATAGCAGCCCTCCTCATTGCATGCATATTTGGTTGGGAATTGGCGCTCATCCTAACTCTTAGCGCTCCGATAATGGTGTATGCCGGCTACAAACAAATGTCGAGCTTACGAAACTCCCTCAACCTCAATAATAAGGCCATGAACGACGCTGGAAAAGTTTGTATTTCTAGAAATGTTCATTATACGTCCGCGAATTGAATTAAACAATTATTATATTAGTTTGCCATGATAATTATTTTACTCTGCTAGGTGGCAAGCGAAAGTGTGCAGAATGTCAAAACGGTGCAATCTCTAGCGAACCAAGAAATATTCGTTAAGCAGTACGAAACGCTATTATTTGCTCCTTTCAAGTGAGTCCCTAATTAGCTCATTTTTTGTACGTTGTTCATTATCTGAACGCTTAATCGCAGAAAATGGTGAATTGAACGACTTAAAAACTGACAGCTTAGAGCGGTTTATTTTTCAAATAGCCGTTGCTTCTATGTTAATTTTGGACAATGTTTTTGTTTCCATAATATTGAAGCTTTCCTATGAAAATTCACAAAAACAATTCAATTTTGAACGTGAAAATAATTACGTTTGATATACTTTTATTTTATCAAGTGAAAGCAAAAAGCAGGCTTTATATTTGGCGCTGACGTGTGGTATAGCTCAAGCCCTTCCGTACACTGTATACGCGGCTGCTTTCCGATTTGGCTCCTACTTGATAACGATCGGTCAAATGACACCAACAGACGTTTACAGGTGAATAAATTTGGGTGACTTACTTGTGTTGAATTTCATTTTCGACCAATAATGTATCTCACGTGTGGACATTTTTCGAAGGGTATTCTTTTCGTTGTCGTTATCAGCTGCGTCCATCGGGAGTTCGGCGGCCTACTTTCAAGATCTGAGTAAAGGTAATGCCGCTGCCGAACAATTGTTTCGAATTATCGATAAAAAATCGGAAGCCGACCCAACGTTAGATATCGGAGACGACATTGTAAGCGCTTTGTCCATTTCATGTATAATTTCACCATCATTCTCGAAAATGTTGCACGTAGTTTAACCTCGTAAAAAGAGTGCACGTAGATCATTCATGTAGGCTAAACTACAAATAATTCCTCTGTACATTTGATTCCTCTACTAAACGTACGATACAGAATTGATTCAAGTTTTTAATCAACTTCAGGAAGCGAAGGGTCAGATTAGCTTTGAAAATGTGCACTTCACGTACCCAAAGCGACCGCAACAGCCAATACTACGAGGCCTAAATTTGAATATAGCCGCTGGAGAAACAGTAGCTTTAGTAGGCGAATCTGGATGCGGCAAATCTACGATTATTTCATTGTTAGAGCGGTTCTACCAACCTTCTCACGGAGCAATCGTAAGTCAAAAATACTATTATTCTTCTCGACGTTGACAGCCTCGATTTTCAGACGGTAACCAATTGAAACAGTCGCATAGGACATCCCATTTGTAGAACGGAATGAAGAAAATAAACAAATAATTCTTTTTTTTCCTTGTCGTCGCATTTTTTGATGTCTCCGGGGGGTGTGATGGGGAGAAAAACACACAGATATTCTTCTGATGTATATTATTTTTATTCATTTATTTATTATTATTATTTTTTTTTAAAATATTTTCAATGTAATTGGGCTTGCCCGTAAATAAACACATAAACAAATCTGTGCACACCACTGGTTTATATTTGCAATTATATTAAACTACTATATGAGACTTCCTTCAACAGAAATTGGATGGAATCAATATAGATAAGATCAAACTGTCATCGCTTAGAAGCCAAATGGGAATAGTGACTCAGGAACCGATTCTCTTTTCTGGAACCGTCAAATACAATATTTCTTACGGCGCTCTCGATCGTGATGTTACCGATGCCGAAATCATCGAAGCAGCTAAAATGGCTAACATTCACAACTTCATCAGTTCCCTTCCTCTCGTAAGAACAAGATTTATAAATTTACTTTTTTCAAAAAAAGCAGTAGGTAATTGCTTGATATCACAAACTAAAAAATACTTATACATCCAATAACTTCTCATTTTTCTGAACTATTATTCATATTTTTTTCTATTGGATCAGTTTTTATTTTATATGCACATTCAGATGCATATTTTCTTCGCATGTTACCTATTTAATTTCTTTATCCGATCACCTTGGAAGTGACGAAATACGATCTATAATTATTTGAGAACCGTAAAAGTTTTTCTCCTGTAAGAATAAAATTTCAAAAACAAGTATTGGCATTCTGAATTTTGACAGCAGATACAAGGATTAAGATGATACTCCTCCTTTCCTTACATACAGGGTTACGAAACGCCCTGCGGCGACCGGGGCACACTCATGTCCGGCGGGCAGAAGCAGCGTATAGCCATTGCTCGTGCACTAATCAGAAATCCGAAAATTTTACTGTTGGACGAGGCAACGTCGGCGTTGGACGTAGAGAGCGAAAAGGTAAAAATATATCGGCTACCTCCCTGTGAACTAATGAACATTAAAACATATAACTCGAGCTGAGTCTGCGCCCAATAATTTCACCATCGATTTAAGTTTTTTTTTTTTTTTTTTTTTTTTTTTTTTTTTTTTTTTTTTTTTTTTTTTTTTTAGTTTTAGTTTTTACGGTTTCTTTGCGAAAATTCTTTATTGTTTTTGTTCAATTAGCAGCGGGTTAAGAATTAGTTGAGGCCAAGCGACTACTTATACTGCTTACAGATTGTTCAAGAAGCCTTGGATCAAGCACGAATAGGGCGGACGAGTCTTATTGTGTCGCATCGATTGTCTACCGTCCAAAATGCGGACAAAATCGTCGTTATTCAGAATGGCACCGTCGTCGAATCCGGAACGCACTCTGAGCTGATAGATCGGAAAGGATTTTACCATCAGTTGGTCCAGAAACAGCAAATGTAGATTTCTTTCGGACTAATGGTGTCAGAGGTCGCTATCAATTATTCGATAATTGAAGTTATCAATGATCATCGTCGATGAATTTTTTGTGTTGAAGCGTTTTGTGATTTCGTCTTCGTTCGGTTCATATTTTGAAATAAAATGCATCGAAATAAATTCGATTTTCTAGCAGATGGAAAGCTGTGATATAAAAATATTTCATACTCTGAAATGATTACTAAACCTCATACTATCGTGATGTTGACAAATGACAATTTATTATTGACCCTTACGTGTATGCTCGCAAAGCAATGGTGGTAGAATTTAGAATGAATAAAATTAGCATAAGCAATAATATATTGTTGCAGAAGCGAAAGTGGCAACGTTGTCAATATTTTGTCAAGCTGTGAAAAGCGTCCACTACTCCCATATTGCAACATTCAATCTCTTGCGCGTATTTTAAGATTGAAGGTCTTAATTTTGAAGCAGAATTCAATGTTCTAACACTTCTGACAGGGTAAACTTTTATGTTGCTTTATAATTAAGACCTCGTAAAATCAAGGAAAGAATCTTGTTAAATTAAGAACTAAATAATTGAGAAATCGAAAGCTTTCCCTTTCTTATCATTCATTCAGATTCTTGACAGGTAAAGTCCATTTTCGAAAGACATTTTTATTGCGGGTTTTGCATTATCAGAATTTGATGGAAAATCTCTGTAAATTGCTAACACAGATGGGCTTCGTATGTTATTTGAATAATAGAACTTTCAAACCAGATATAATCCCGAAGGATGACTCTCGTGCGTATTTTCATCGGAAAAGGTCAACATCCTAATCTAAGCTCTAAATGGAATATTGTTGTTGTGGTGAGGCTGCAATTAAATTATCATTGAACCAATAAAATTACGATGAATCGTGGTTATGAGAATGCAAGAGGGATATGGGATAAGTGGTCGATAAGCTTGGTTGCTTCTAGATTGCACGTGTCATCTCACACCTGGGCACTTGTTATTCCATCAGTTCAGATAAAAATTCAACGCGTAATCGTGCAAACAGAAATTTCAATAACGAGTTATCTCGATTAGCGTGAGATTATACTTTGCAACCAGGAGTTTAATATTAGGAAATGACGACGTCGATTTTGAGCATCTCGCTTATTCGCGGTCGACCACTGTCCCACGGTTCTATCACAGATAAGAGGTGGTCTCTATTTGATGCGAATAAAATACAATGTAACAGCGTCTAAGCGTTTTGCTATCTTTGAGAACGAACCCAATAACCTCGGTCTTCTATCACGTCGATTCTAAACATCAATTCAACTTTTTTTTTTCTCATACTAACCGCCGTAACTCACATGTTCGTATCCAACTACCAAGACGGTGAAGGAACAGCGCGAAATGGAAAAAGTTTTCCAATCGCAAGCGATGCCGTTTACGGTTAAAAAAAAAAAAAAAAAAATAAGAAAAAAGAAGAGCATTTTCTTTCGGATTGGAGCATTTTTCAACATTTTCGCCGGCATTGAAGGTTTCACAGAAATTGTATTGGTGATCATATTTCTGGGCTCTCTGACACCGAAAAAATTGTTTAGCAGATTTCTGTAATAATCGTTACTGTTATAGTTTACCAAACGATGTTAAAATGAAGCATTTGAGGATTCTTATGCAACCTCTTACAAAAATTGTAAATTAACGTTAGGGGTGACCACACAGTCCAGTGGTCTTCACAATAGCAAAGAATTTAATCTTAGATTTTCTGGTCGGTATTGGAGTTTTCATTTCGTAGCAAATATATACTAATTAAAATTATGAAAATGACAATTATCCAACGGTTTTATTAAAGGCTAACGTGATTATACACACATATTCTGTAAAACTATAACACAAACAAGAACATGAACCGTTTCATGGTTTTCCCAGTAAATATAGCGTAGATAAACCCAGTTAGGTCAGTCTGGTGAGTAGGGAAACCTTTTGATAATTGGTTAAGTGGATTAGTTGCGGTGTAATCATCTCGTGGAAAGTTAATGCTTGAGCAACCCGACCACGGGTCGTCCTATTGGCGATCCCGCGGGAAACCACAAGCGAGCGAGCTGTGTAAGGGGAAAAGTTAGGCAGTATCGAGCTGGGTGTGAGGTAGCCTAGAAAGCTTGATAAGGCCCTATCAAGAGGAATAATTATTATAAAATGGTTGTATAACTGGCAGAGGACTACGGTAGGAAGGGAGCCTGAAAACTCAGTCAGGCTGGATCAAGCAAAATATTGCCTCCCAGTTTTCCTCGGTGCTTGTCAGTTAGGGTTAAATCTTCATTCATTCAAATTGCACATCAAGCAGAAAGAGGACAACATGTTACTCAATATAATTTTACCATTGTTTTTTCATCCACTCGACCGAGCAAATTACATTTTCCACCATTTTCTTGAATTGGGTCCTTTCGATATTTTCTCATCTTTCCAATCCAACATCGGAGTTCTTTAAGGTTTTTATTCAAAACCCTCGACAGAAGCAGTTTGAATAATCTCTTGGAAGACTCCTTCGATACTCTATAACAATAATAACTCATATTATGACAAATCAATATCGAGTCCAAAGCAGCGCTCAAAAATAATCATACAATAATTATAGTTTATGCCTGGGGATTCGCAGCCAGAGCCGATTATAAACTTAAAATTCAAGCTGGTATAAATTGCGGTAACTATAGCTAGTCCGAAAAGAGCAAAAAGTACACAATCGGTTTTACTTAAAATAGCTCAAGAGATAATGAAGTGACACGTTCACTATAATTTTGCCAAACATGGATGTACTTCGTGTGATCGTCGATTGTTTTAGCACTCATTCGCGCCTCGCATCTATGTTTGCAGGGTAGAACCCGTTGGATGCAAGGGAAGCTAAAGGGGACGTGATGCGTTAAAGGCTGAGAGGTAAAGGGAAGAGTGAGGGGGAAGCGTTTCAATTTGCTGAGGAGCATCGTGGGTAGGATGTAAAGGAGAAGTAGGTCCTATACTAAAGTGAGGGCGAGGGATACATCGTGGGCGGAAGGCGGTACGTTCGTAAGCTCCGCCTTCTGGTCATCTCTATAGCGACGGGAATCCGCCTATTTCTCCGCCACATCGCTTCTTCCCTCCTCTGGCAGATGCTCTCTCCCTCGGCGACAATATCCGACTCAACTACCAACTGAAATTAAATTCAACCAACTATGTATCAATTAGAAAGGGCGCACAAGTTACAACAGGTAAAACAAATAGGCAATAGGTATAGGCAAATATTAACTACGAGAATCGATTGATAAATTCACTGAGTTCATTCACTGGGAATAATTGATTGATAGCCGAGTCGATTTCAATCGGCGTGGTTAACTTGGATGCCGATGAGAATTAGCGCTCTGAGCAACGAACAAGCCAGGAAAAGCAAAATATCTCTTTTTTCTGGTTGTCGCATTTCTTCTATTGCTAGCAAGTTCATACTGGACCAATATCGGGCCCTGAAGAGGCCCAGCTAAAGATCTCGGCTGATTTATAATAAACGAAAGCATGGAGAAAGTTTGGAATGCCCCATACACCACTAATTATAACTGTAAAATTACTCAGCGAGGGTGTTTCGTAAAGAACTACCTTTCGATATAAAATGGACACCTTTTTTCAAATGGTATTACACATAACTTTTTACAAAGAACCAAGTATCACGTTTTCTCGGTGGGAACTTTCACAAATGTTCGGAATAATTACTATCACAAAAACTGGATATAGTCTTCTTAAATCAATATTGAAGTGAAGGAATAATCATGTCTCTAATGGTCACCACAACCCACCATAAGAAACGTAGGATTTAACAAAGTATAAATGTACTCCAACTGCTTGAAAGCAGTTCAAATGCTCTGGGGCAGATAGGAAGACAGAGAGCGAAAAGATGCGTGTTTTCGTAACATTGGGCCAAAGGTCGGCTGTCGGCTCATCCGAAAGACGATAAACGAGAGAACTATGGAGAACGTAAAAGAAAACCCTCAAAGCGGAAAGATTGTAAAAAGGAGAACACATCTCGCAGGCCTTAGGGCGAGTTCGAATATGAGACCACGAAACTATTAGAATCGTGAGTCGAGCTGATGTTTCGAATTACCTGTATATATACGTACGACGGTTATTATTTCATAAAATGTATTACCCCCACTCGCATGACCTTTGATGAGCCGACGGCGAAAGCTCATATCCTTATACGATGATTTACTACGAGAACGGCCAACAGACATCAAGGCATTCGAATGGGAGTGATGGGTCCGTAGCAACGGGCATAAATGTGTGAAGGGAAGTCGGCGGAGATACATAGAGATGTTGAAAAGGTGTGAAGAGGGCATTAGCATGTTGTAATTGGTCGTGATTGCGGGTGGGTGTTCGGATCAAGAGGAGACAGCCGAAGAACCCATCTCTACTGCTTATATGTATATATTCAACAACGCGTCTTTCTCCCTTCGTTCCAAGACCCTTCCACATAACAAAGTGATTCATTGCCTCTCTCAGCCAGGCCGCAGCCAGTATTCCTGATGAGCTCCAGTAAAGACACCGACCTCTAGGTTTTATTTAACCTTATTATATTCGTCGAGATACGTTTTCATCACTCAATCCACCGACGGCCGATTTCCATTCTAAGTCGACCAATTAGAGAATACAAATTGGAACCAGTGGGAATAACTCGCTCGAACGGACCTAATTAAAATTTCTCATACCTATCCAGGAAGCACGGTTCCTTGCAAGGATAAAGATACTAAAGGGTAAATTTGAATTTAACACAGGCATTTATTTTCATCTTTTGCATTGCAAATGAACGATAGTTGTTACAAAATATAATCAGAATCAATTAAGTATAAAACAGCGAGCATGCAGTGTGGACACAAGGTTCAAGAAATACGAAGACATAAACGGTGATTGATTTTGGCCAGAGTATTTAAGACGTTATTTGCTAGCAAAATCTGGATTAATTAAAGGAAAATAATGAAGATGAAGTCATTGCCAATTCAGTATCTACTCTATAAGAACCCCAAGACCTGGGTACCTATATAATTTTTCTTTAATTTAAATTCAACTACCTATTTCTTTCTATTTTCTTGCCCGGTTTTTTGCGAATGCCATTTATAAGATCCTTCTACAAACGTTGGTTTTTCAATTCTACTTTTTCCTTCGAGAAATATTGATTTTCCAGGGGAAAATAGTAAACGTAAATTCTTCTTGCAAAGTGTATTCAAGTGAATTCCACTTAAAGTGTAATTTGGCTCTATGTTACTCAGCTCCCCTCGCATTCACTTTATCCCTAATCCTATTTCTCTTTAACAGGAAACTCCCTTCTGAAAAAATGTGGAAAACGGCTCTTCTATTGCTCTAGTGAAGGTGAGAACCCCCGAGTGGCAAAGGGCGTGCCAATTCTCCCTCCCACATAAATTCGCTGGCTGGTGCCGTATCGATTAGGCCAGGAAATGGCTGGGGTTGGCAGCTTTGAACCGCGAGCATTGTCTCTACTTATCCTCCGTAGGGCTTGATCCGATCCAGCCGAGGACCAAAACGCTTTCCGCTTCCAACCCTAATCCTAATCCTGAAACCAACGCCCTTTTCCAACCAACGACGATCCACAGTCGAAACCGCCAGATAAAAGTTAATTACAACCATCCTGCAGGCATACCAACATCCAAAGCCTCACCCTCTGCTCTTATATATCATAGCCTCCTATTTGACAACGTATCCCCAACGGTGCCATTTAACAAACCCTCGACTTTTCCTCTTCAGGCAGTCGACCCTTTTAATTCAAAACCGCCATTATACGTCCTGTTCATTCTCAGCACCCTCCGGACACTTTTGATGCTGTAAATCCTCGAAGGCATAAAATATTAATCGGTCCTTCATGTTATTAGGTGATTCTCATCCCTTCCTTTTCCATGAGAACATCATTAGAAAAGATTTGAAATTCTTCAATCAACCTTTTCTTTATGATACGCAGAAATACTTACCAATACTAATTGACAATACAAGATAATAACAGATAGTAAACCCGCCTTATCTTTTGTTGATTCCTCATATTTTGGTTTATTATTCAATAATAAACCATTGTAATCGCCCAAGAAAAAAAAATTTCTAACCCCCCCTCAAAATTTGATGTTTTACGTTTCAAGGCATGTAGAATCCGAATATCCAATAAAAAAATTTCTGTCCGTCCGCCGTACGCCGTCCGCCGTACGCCGTACGCCGTACGCCGTTAGCAGTTTTCCGGCCAAACTGTAAGAGCTAAAAATTTGAAATTTTCACCAAAAATCAATCTCGGTCCTACGACGGCCCAATTCTTGAACCAACTTGCTAGCTCCATTTTAAGGGTATTTTTGGGGGGTTTTGGGGGGGAGAAAATTCATATTTTCCAAGGTTTTTCAGAAAAATGTGTACGTGGTATCAAATTATATAGATTTTTGGACGCTGAATCGAATGAGACCATCGCCGGGTCGATAGCTTTATTGGTTCTCGAGTTATCGCAGCTTTTGTGCCAAATTTGGGAGATTTTCAGAAATTTGACATGAGGGTATAACTCGAGAGTTCTTGGAGCTATAAAAATCGTTCTATACTCATTGGAATGGTCGTCAAACACTCTCTCCAGCTGTATCGTTAGGCAATAGGTTTAGCTATTAATTAGGAAATTAAGAAAAATAAAAATGATTAAAATTACAATAGTTGCTACGGAGTTTTCCCCTATAGTTACCATCTGTTTTTCGGTGGGAACGTTCACAAATGTTCGGAATATTTAAAATGACAAGTGGATGGTCTTCTTAAATCAATATTGAAGCGAAATAATAATAAACCACTGTACAATCATTTGCAGCGTTTTTCAAAACGTTCGATTATCGGGTTCACTTCGCTGCAGAAAGATGTATTCGTTAAGCCCGCAAAATTTGATCTGTACAGAAAACTTACATTGTAGAACTTGCGAGCTTTTCATATTTCGTTGAAATGAATCTGAGGCATTTTTAATTAATTTTTTAAAATCTATATAATATATACACGGTTTTCAAATGCGTATTCTGCAACTAATTTGCAACAAGAAGTGTCCTATAATGTTTTTCCCAACGCCCAATTTTCCCTAGTTTTTGACATTTCAAATTTTTCCCGTGTTTTCATATTTTACTAAAACCGCCATAACTTTCTCAATTTCACGGCCAACCCAAATCTGAGGGTACCGTCGACTAGAACGTTAAACTTCCTACCTTCCAAGTGACCAACCAATTTTTTTTTTTTCACTTTAAATTAACAGAAAATTATGCTAAAAAGCAAATTTTATATGAACTCCGAATGAAAAAACTATGACATTACGTTTACTATGCCATAGTTTTTTGCTAACGTTTGAATTCGAATTTAATTTTAGAGAACTGTCGCATTTCAAATTTAATTAAGTTGTTGGTTAGGAAGACTATCTGTCGACGTCATTCACTTTTAGACCTTAATCCATTCTTTCATTAAGTTTCATAATTTGAATCCAACGTTTGATTGCGACTTTAATTTTTATAATGATATTATGAAATGAAATGAATGAAATGAATGAAACGAATGAAAGAATGAAATGAATGAAACGAATGAAAGAATGAAACAAATGGAACGGATGGAACGGAAGGAACGGACGGAATAGAAGGAACGGACGGAACGGAAGGAACGGACGGAACAGAAGGAACGGACGGAACGGAAGGAACGGACGTAACGGACGGAACGGACGGAACGGACGGAAAGGACGGACGGAACGGAAGGAACGGACGGAACGGACGGAAAGGACGGACGGAACGGAAGGAACGGACGGGACGGAAGGAACGGAAGGAACGGACAGAACGGACGGAAAGGACGGACGGAACGGAAGGAACGGACGGGACGGACGGAATGGACGGAACGGAAGGAACTGACGGAACGGACGGAACGGACGGGACGGACGGAACGGACGGAACGGAAGGAACGGACGGAACGGACGGAACAGAAGGAACGGAAGGAACGGACGGAAAAGAAGGAACGGACGGAACGGACGGAAAAGAAGGAACGGACGGAAAAGAAGGAACGGACGGAACGGACGGAACGGAAGGAACGGAAGGAACAGAATTCAAATCAACTTCAATTCGAGAGAGATTCAAATACGGCATTATCTCTTATAATAATAGCATCCATACCAGCACTGGTTTCACCCTGTACGAAATTATAAACGGAACATTTGGTTCGAAAACTCCTACCTATCCCTCCAGATGTCAAAACAGCTCTAACTAATTGGGATATTTGTCGTACATTGAACACAAGTTTCTGAACAATGTACAGGTCAGAACTTGTGCCTCAATGTCTGATTAGGAGAACTGTTTTCTTTGATTAAATTAGTCTATGCTCCGCACTCGTCGTGGCTTCTTCTTCTTATCCTTCTACCTCCTATTACAATCGGCGACGAGGAAAAACTTTTTTTGTTGAATTTTTATCCATGTTCATCGAATTGGTTTTCTGCCTTCGATTTTTTTTATTGATTCATTCGAACTTTTGAACGCGAGTGATTCTTTTTTTCGCGAGTGGAATCGCGGTACGGCACGAACTCAACGTTTTTTCAACGTTCGAACGGTCACAGTTCCTATTCCGCGAGTGATTTTTTTTTTTGGCTTGCCAAATCAGTCATTCCTCGCAAATAATTGACTTTCTCCAACCGCTCGACGTTTTCCTCTTATACGCGAGCGCGTCTATTCGTCGCGCACTGATTTTTAACATTTTTCCTCCACCACTCAACGTTGTGAGAACACGTGAGTGCGTTTTTTTTCGGCGCGATTTACTTTCTATAAGCAAATTTTTTTTTTGCTACACACGTGACGAGTACGGACGGTTTCTTTTCTTCGTGGATTGGTTTCTAAGTCACGATGTCTGTCCCTGAAGCAGCTGGAAAAAGTAAGGGAAAGGAAACCTCAACATCCCAACAAGTTATTGTATTTCGCCAAAACCTCGGCGAACTACCACATTTTGATGTGGGTGACAAATTAAACACGTACTTAGAACGCTTTGAGCAGTACGTGGAAGCCAACGAAGTACTTCCTACCCGTTTTTTACCGCTATTACTCACTTCAATTAGCGCCAGAGTGTACGACGTTTTGAGGGAATTGACGCACCCTGAAAAACCGAAGGAAAAGTCGTTTCACCAACTTACAGAAATTCTCCGTCAACAATACATTCCCGCTACATCTGTATGGCGAAGCAGAATTAATTTCGACGAGATGAAACAGATGGAGTCCGAAAAAATTGCTGACTGGCATGTTCGTGTAAAAAAATTGGCTATGGAGTGCGAATTCGGTACGGAACTAAACGCGCATCTAAAATTGCGTTTTGTGACTGGTTTGAAACGAGGCACAGTGCTCGATAGACTGTGCGAAGAGAAGGCCGACGCCAATTTGGCGTCATTATACAATACGGCTATTTCTAAAGAAGCTGCTATAAATGATCGGAAGTACCCGGAAGCCGCCGACCTTCACAAAATTCAAATCAAGAGGAAGAAGATCTCTGAAAAACAGCCCAAAAATCCCAGGAATTGGAATTCTGGGAAATCGTCTACAACTTCCCCGAAGTGTTATGCGTGCGACAAAGGTTCTCACGACTTCTGAAGTTGCAAGTACAAAAATTTTATCTGTAAAAAATGCTCTCAAAAAGGACATATAGCTCCGGCATGTAGAGTTAAAGATTCAAAATATCTTACTGATGCCGATTACTTTTCCGATTCCGATTCTGAGGGAATCAATCAAATTGAAAGTTTAAGTTTTCATAATTTAAAAACTAATGTAGACAATGATCAATTTTTTCTTGACATTTTCATTGAAACAATTAAGGTTAAATGCGAATTAGATACGGGAAGTAGCCTATCCAGTTTACCATATAATTTCTACTTACAAAATTTTAAAAATGTACCGCTACAACCAACGGAAGTTAAATTACGAACGTATGACGGTTCTATTATTATCCCGAACGGACAAGTAAAATTGAATGTTCGAAACGTCTCAATTGAGCGAAACTGTCTATTTTTAGTTGTCCTTGGTGGTCATCGACCTTTATTAGGTAGGGATCTTATACGCCTGTTGGAAGTTGACCTTGGTAAAAGTTGTTTATTTACACAGCACAATCGACCTCCAAATTCGATGCAAGGAGTTTCAGATAAGATCTTTTCCGATTATCAAGATTTATTTGACGGCAAATTAGGACTATATAAACACGCCGAAATCAGTTTAGATTTGGAGCCTAATGCAAAGCCCAAGTTTTTCAAACCCCGTGCTATTCCCTATGCTTTCCAGAAGGGAGTGGCATCGGAACTTGAAAGACTAGAAAAAGAAGGGGTAATCAGCAGAATAGATACATCAGATTGGGGTACACCGTTGGTGCCGGTTCTAATGCCAGATAACTCTATACGAGTTTGCGCTGATTATAAAGTAACCATAAATCCTCATTTGAAAGACTTGGAACATCCTATGCCTACGGTGGAAGATATTTTTACAAAATTACAAGGTGGTCAACAATTTTCAAAATTAGATTTCACATCTGCTTATTCTCAACTGGCCTGTGACGATAAAACTGCAAATTTGCTTGCGTGGAGCACTCCGAAAGGAATATTTAAGCTGAACAGATTAGCTTTTGGTGTAAAACCAGCTTGTAAAATATTCCAATCCGTCATCGACAAAACCTTACACGGTTCTAACGGTGTCGCTTGTCTTTTAGATGACTTTGTCGTAACGGGGATGTCTTTCGAGGAACACTACCGGAATTTGGAAGTTGTTCTCCACCGATTGCGTGAAGCTGGATTTAAATTAAATAGGTCAAAATGCACATTTTTTCGGAAAGAAATAAAATTTTTAGGACATATTATTGATAGCGAGGGCCTCCGAAAAGACCCTGGAAAATGCAAAGCGATTTTAGAAGCTCCTAGACCGACATCGGTAACGGAATTAAAAGCTTTCATAGGTACGGTATCGTACCATGGCAGATTTTTGAAAAATTTATCCATGACGTTAGCGCCTTTATATTCTCTCCTTAAAAAGAACACTCCATTTGAGTGGACATCCGAGTGTGAACAGTCATTCCAAATAGTAAAAAATGAGGTGGCATCTGATGCAATTTTGGTCCAATATTGTAAAACCAACTTAAAATGTTACCGTGCACGGATATAGATAAATATGGTTTCATGTATTTACATCCTGAATTTTGTATGAATTGAATTGAATGTGAATTTTGTAAAATTAGATAATGTACCTTCCATTTACATAAATATGTATTATTATTTTGGGGGGGAACTATTGGGATATTTGTCGTACATTGAACACAAGTTTCTGAACAATGTACAGGTCAGAACTTGTGCCTCAATGTCTGATTCGGAGAACTGTTTTCTTTGATTAAATTAGTCTATGCTCCGCACTCGTCGTGGCTTCTTCTTCTTATCCTTCTACCTCCTATTACACTAATATTTACATATCAGACCACAAGAACAATGTAACCAAACTTTACGCCATTCTACACGACAAACAAGAAAAATTGAAAGAGAAAACTATCGGTAAGGCCAATGAAAAAAGAGAAACTGAACTCCCAACCATTCCCTTTGAAGCATATGTCGAAACAAAACAAATACAGGACAAAACGAAACGGAAATTCAATAAAGAAATCATCCGAGACATAAATCTTGACAGGAAAACTGCAGAAATAGAACCCCGACACCATAATACGCGTTCCTAAATCCATTTGAAAAATATTAAAAGACCAATGAAAATACTAATCTCCAACTATATCGACTACAACCTGTACCCATTTAAAGGGCACAGAATATGTAACCATTGTACCTAAGGATAGATACGTTTTAGTTGATAAGCATTACAATATAAAATACCTTGCTAACCCCTTATGTTATACCACTAACGACAATCATTACTATCGTAAACGGGAACAACTATTTAGTGAAGGAATATCCAATTGTTTGCAGAACATACTTCGCTCTAATTCATTGACCGACTGTCAATTCACTAAAATTCTAATCACCGATCCGTATTGTTCTCGGATACCCGAAACCGGACACATAATCGTGACAACCTCTAAGGAAATCATAATTGAGGATCGCATACCTAGGACCCCTCTTAACACGTATCAAGGGCACCTGGGTCATAAAGCCTTCTAACGATGAAATACTGATCCAAAATCGGCTGATTCAAACCGCGAAACGAGTACAAGGCACTCTGAAAATCCCCCTTGTATCTCTTGGCGAAATTCGAGAACTCAACTACTTCCCCCTTGATTAAATCTTAAAGATTACTCTGCAATTCCGAAATTTGACGAACATTGGCCACTCCTATCTACTACCAGCGTAGGCTCCAATCATGAGTATGTACATTTCGTAATCGGCCCCTTGTATCTCTTCATTGTAATTATGATGTTTGTGTCTATAACACTCTATGCGGTAAAATTACGACGAAAGCACACTTCAGCGCAAATGTTAAACCAAGCCGTGAGCTCTCCTTTACAGTTCTGGGTGACCCCTGACTCCAAATGCAGCACGTGATGAACCGTGACCCTGGCTCATCCCCTTGCTCCATTCTACGGCGGGAGGAGTTACCATCTCATGGACAACAACCCCATTGTCATCCGTCCGACTTCCTGCGAGCCGGCCGCCTCCGTCTATCTTCACATAATGCTAAATTCACAATTTTATAACAAACGCTCTATTCATTCTGCAGTCTATAAAACCAATCGAGACAGACGATTAAACGTTCATTACCAGTGCTGTTCTCCGTTCGTATCTTTCATAGTGTGTAAATGCACAACTTTCCTTGTGAATTAAAGAGTCTTTTTTAAAATTGACTTGAATGAAATGAATGAAATAGATGAAATGAATGGAACGAATGAAATGAATGAAACGAATGGAACGGATGGAACGCATGGAAAAGAAGGAACGGACGGAACGGTCGGAAAAGAAGGAACGGGCGGAAAGGAAGGAACGGACGGAACAGACGGAAAGGACGGTCGGAACGGACGGAAAAGAAGGAACGGACGGAACGGATGGAACGGACGGAAAAGAAGGAACGACCGGAACGGACGTACCGGAAGCAACAGACGGTACGGACGGAAAGGACGGTACGGACGGAACGGAAGTAACGGACGGAACGGAAGTAACGAACGGAACGGAAGTAACGGACGGAACGGAAGTAACGGACGGAAAGGACGGTACGGACGGAACGGACGGACCGGACGGGACGGAAGGACCGGACGGAAGGGACGGAACAGACGGGACGGACGGAACGGACGGAACGGACGGAAAATAAGGAACGGACGGAAAGGACGGACGGAACGGAACGGATGGAACGGACGGAAAAGAAGGAACGGACGAAAAGGACGTACCGGAAGCAACAGACGGTACGGACGGAACGGAAGTAACGGACGGAAAGGACGGACGGAACAGAAGGAACGGACGGAAAGGACGGACGGAACGGAAGGAACGGAAGGAACGGACGGAAGGGACAGAACAGACGGAAAGAACGGACGGAACGGAAGGAACGGACGGGACGGACGGAACGGACGGAAAAGAAGGAACGGACGGAAAAGAAGGAACGGACGGAAAGGACGGACGGAACGGAAGGTACGGACGGAACGGAAGGTACGGACGGAACGGAAGGAACGGAAGGTACGGACGGAACGGACGGAACGGACGGAACGTCCGGAATGTCCGGAATGTCCGGAAAGTCCGGAATGTCCGGAAAGTCCGGAATGTCCGGAAAGTCCGGAATGTCCGGAAAGTCCGGAATGTCCGGAATGACCGGAAAGTCCGGAAAGCACGGAAAGTCCGGAATGTCCGGAAAGTCCGGAAGTCCGTAAAGCCCGGAAAGCCCGGAAAGTCCGGAAAGTCCGGAAAGTCCGGAAAGTCCGGAAAGTCCGGAAAGTCCGGAAAGCCCGGAAAGTCCGGAAAGCCCGGAAAGTCCGGAAAATCCGGAAAGCCCGGAAAATCCGGAAAGCCCGGAAAGTCCGGAAAGTCCGGAAAGTCCGGAAAGTCCGGAAAGCCCGGAAAGCCCGGAAAGCCCGGAATGTCCGGAAAGTCCGGAAAGTCCGGAAAATCCGGAATGTCCGGAAAGTCCGGAAAGCCCGGAAAGTCCGGAAAATCCGGAATGTCCGGAAAGTCCGGAAAGCACGGAAAGTCCGGAATGTCCGGAAAGTCCGGATAGTCCGGAAAATCCGGAAAGTCCGGAATGCCCGGAAAGCCCGGGAAGTCCGGAAAATCCGGAATGTCCGGAAAGTCCGGAAAGCCCGGAAAGTCCGGAAAATCCGGAAAGCCCGGAAAGTCCGGAAAGCCCAGAAAGCCCGGAAAGTCCGGAAAATCCGGAAATTCCGGATAGTCCGGAAAGCCCGGAAAATCCGGAATGTCCGGAAAGTCCGGAAGTCCGGAAAGGACTCCTCGTCCTTTCCTTCCGTTCCGTCCGATCCGTCTTTTCCATCCGTCTGTTCCGTCTTTTCCATCCGTCAGTTCCGTCCGTTCCGTCCGTTCCGTCCGTTCCTTCCGTTCCGTCCGTTCCTCCGTTCCGTCCGTTCTTTTTTTCCGTCCGTTCCCTCTGTTCCGTCCGTTCCTTCGTTTCCGTCCATTCCTTAGTTTCCTTCGTTTCCGTCCGTTCCGTCCGTTCCGCCCGTTCTTTCCTTTCCGCCCGTTCCGTCCGTACCGTCCGTTCCTTCTTTTCCGTCCATTTCGTCCGTTCCGTTCGTTCCGTCCGTTCCTTCTTTTCCGTCCGTTCCGTCCGTTCCTTCGTTTCCGTCCGTTCCCTCCGTTCCTTCGTTTCCGTCCGTTCCGTCCGTTCCTTTGTTTCCGTCCGTTCCGTCCGTTCCTTCGTTTCCGTCCGTTCCGTCCGTTCCTTTGTTTCCATCCGTTCCGTCCGTTCCTTCGTTTCCGTCCGTTCCGTCCGTTACTTCCTTTCCGCCCGTTCCGTCCGTTCCTTCTTTTCCGTCCGTTATGTCCGTTCCGTTCGTTCCTTCTTTTCCGTCCGTTCCGTTCGTTCCATCCGTTTCATCCGTTTCATCCGTTTCATCCGTTTCGTCCGTTCCATCCGTTCCATCAGTTTCATCCGTTTCATCCGTTCCTTCCGTTCCGTCCGTTCCCTCCGTTCCGTCCGTTCCTTCGTTTCCGTCCGTTCCGTCCGTTCCTTCGTTTCCGTCCGTTCCGTCCGTTCTTTCGTTTCCGTCCGTTCCGTCCGTTCCTTCGTTTCCGTCCGTTCCGTCCGTTACTTCTTTTCCGTCCGTTTCGTCCGTTCCTTCTTTTCCGTCCGTTCCATCCGTTCCATCCGTTTCATCCGTTTCATCCGTTTCATCCGTTTCGTCCGTTTCGTCCGTTTCGTCCATTTAATCCATTTCATCCATTTCATCCATTTCATCCATTTCATTCATTTCATTTATTTCATTAATTTCATTCATTTTATTCTCTAAAAGTGAATGACGTCGACAGATAATCTTCCTAACCACAACATAATTAAATTTGAAATGCGACAGTTCTCTAAAATTAAATTCGAATTCAAACGTTGGCAAAAAACTATGGCATAGTAAACGTTATGTCATAGTTTTTTCATCCGGAATTCCTAGGCAAACGTCTCCTAGGTCAGCGTATCCTAGGCAAACGTCTCCTAGCTCAGCATATGCTAGGCAAACGTCACCTAGGTCAGCGTTTCCTAGGCAAACTTTTGTTAAGCTAACGTTTCTTAGGCAAACGTCGCCTAGTTCAGTTTCCTGAACAAACGTCTCTTAGGGCAGCGTTTCCTAGGCAAACTTCACCTAGGTCTGGAATGGAATAACAAACCACTGTAGAGTCATTTGCAGTTTTTCCGTTTATATATAGCGATGATGTGTTTCTTTTTTTGTGATTATTGAGCTACGCTCGGTGTGTTGTTATAATTAAGAAAATATATTATATAAAAAATATTGATGAAATCCGTCTCCCATTCTCGTTTAATGGTTTGTTGCATCGCATACACAAAAATAATAATAAATTCTTTCTCATGCATCCCGAATCAAAACGCTTATTATTTACTCTCGTTCCGAAACTTCTCTTTAATAGCAACTGTTGATCGAATATATGAACGACCGGGGAATTCTCGCGTGTGAATATTGAAACGGAGTTCTGTTCATGACATCGAGTTGAATACCTCTGCATTCAATTCGGCTTCCATTCGCCGCTGCTCCAGTTATTATGAATAGTTTGATTTCAGTTCGAAATTCACAAATGCGCTCTGCTAATGACAGAATCGTTCGATTTGCGAATTGAGCCCAACCCAATTTTTCATCAATTTTTAAACGAATTGAGCGATTAATTAGTACGAGACGAATTTTGACATGCAGACAAACACCATTTATGGCAAAACTCACGAAAATAATTCCAATCATTCAAAATGTAAATAAAATTATAATTTCAAATAAAATTAAAATTTTAATTTTAATTGAATGAAAAAAAATTAAAATAATTTTTAAAAAGTTTTCTGGCAGTGAAAATAACAAAAAAAAAAAAAATTAAAAATAAATGAAACAAGTTAGAATTTTTCAGCCACAACTCATTGGGGGCAAAAATTCGTCTTCTATTAATTTGGGATTTTCCGGCTAGAAGAATGTTTATTTTTATAAAATCATCAAAATATATTTTTGTTTGTCCATACCCTATCTGGCATATGCATACAACCAATATTTGAATAGCTAAGTAAGAAAATTAATATGTTATGTTAGAAACCAATCCCTTTTGGCTGTCATTTTTTTGAAAGTTGGGGAACTTTGGATCCCCCCTCCTGGTTTTTCTTTTCGTGATCGGCCCTGGGTACGCCCGATCACCCTACTGACAATTAGTATTATTAAATGTTTATAAAAATACTATTATTTTTAATCTAATTTTTTTTTTTTTTTTGTCTCTGAGATGAGAATCAAATCTTACATATTGTAGAATTAAAATGTCAATTAGTTGTGGTTCTGTATTTTGTTACACGCTTAGTTAGACACAGCGACTCTTCCCAAAATATTTGTGAACTATTTGCTGCCAATTTGGAAACTGAATATATTTCTATAATTTAATTCTTCGCTGTTGGGGTTGAGGGGGAGAAAACCACGGCGACTCGTTAAACCACGGCGACTCGTTCTCCTGTTTTTTATTGTTGGCCTGCCAAGCACTTTCGCCCATTCGGGCATCATCAGGGCTTCGTAGCACCATTACAGGTATCCACGGCCATGGAACAGGAGAACGAGTCGCCGTGGTTTTCTCCCCCTCAACCCCAACAGCGAAGAACGGAAAAAGCGACAAAACCACAAAAAAAAAAAAAAAAATATATATATATATATAATTTAATTTTTCAGTAACGTCATGTTCCTTGGCTTCATTGCCCAGTTGTAACCCTATATTAATTTTTCCCCTCAATGCTACCGTAGCTTCAAGAGGGGAGTAGTATTTTATTTATTTCTAGCGATGGCATCTATCTCTATTTAAAATGGACGCTGTTACTAAAATTATGTGCATAAATTGAAAAATATATAAATGAGAAAACCTTTTAACATCTATTGAAATATTCCCTATCTAAGCACTCATTGGCTAGTGAATTGAAAAATCGCTCAATTGATGTCTCCCTATCTGTCATACTTTCGTTCCGTTCCGTCCGTTCCGTCCGTTCCATCAGTTCCCCCCGTTCCTTCCGTTCCGTCCGTTCCGTCCGTTCCGTCCGTTCCTTCCGTTCCGTCCGTTCCTTCTTTTCCGTCCGTTCCTTCCGTTCCTTTCGTTCCTTCCGTTCCGTTCGTTCCGTCCGTTCCTTCTTTTCCGTCCGTTCCGTCCGTTCCTTCTTTTCCGTCCGTTCCGTCCGTTCCTTCCGTTCCACCCGTTTCCTTCCGTTCCGGCCGTTCCTTCGCTTCCGTCCGTTCTGTCCGTTCCGTCCGTTCCTTCCGTTCCTTCCGTTCCGCCCGTTCCTTCTTTTCCCTCCGTTCCGTCCGTTCGTTCCGTTCCATAGATTTTTGGACGCTGAATCGAATGAGACCATCGCCGAGTCGATAGCTTTATTGGTTCTCGAGTTATCGCAGCTTTTGTGTCGAATTTGGGAGATTTTCTGAAATTTGACATGAGGGTATAACTTGAGTGTTTTTCAAGCTACTATACCGCGTTCTATTCTCATTGGAATGGTCGTCAAACACTTTCTCCAGCTGTAGGGTAAGGCAAAAAATTTAACATTTAATTAGAAAAATAAAATTGATTAAAATTACAATAGTTGCTACGGAGTTTTCCCTTATAGTTACCATCTGTTTTTCGGTGAGATTGTTCAGAAATGTTTAAAATAATTACTATCACAAATGGATAGTCTTCCGAAATCATTATTGAAGCGAAGGAATAATAAACCCCTGTACAATCATTTGCAGCGTTTTTTACATTATGAGTCGTTACACTTCGTCTATTTCTTTTACCATCGTCTTAATTAATTACCAGTTGATTGTTCATGAGTCGCGGTTCAAAGACAATCTCCCAAACAACTGCGCCCTTTTCCCAAACGTCGCGACCTGAACTGTGGAGACTATCTCTTCGTCAAACTCTGTTTACTTGTTTAGCAAACATATTTTCTACTCCAACAAAGGCTTTTTTTTTAAAGCTGCATAAAATAATCTGGGCGCGTACTTTTTCAAGTAATTTTCAACAGTAGCAAATGAAAGAGATGTTTGTCAGTTTTAGACGTCAGATGCGGAAACTATTAATTTTCGTGTGATTCATACTCAAAAATATACAGCTTTTGCATCCTTTTCTGAAAACTCAGATATGTTACAGTGCATTTCTCTCTTCGTTCAAGGGAACGAGCCGTAGCGCTTCTTGTACTGTAATATCTTGACTTGGGTTACATAGAGACGTTATTTCTGGAGGAAATAATTCAACGACAGTTAGCATTTCTATATCAAGAACAGCAAAGTAAGTGATAAGTCTTTGATTTACAACCAAGTTCTTCCTCTCTGTCTTCACTTTCCTAGCTGATTATCTCTCTCCGTCGCTTTTCTCAAACTCGACTTTAAACCTTAACAGAAACTGCGCTGTTATCCACAGAGGAACCATTCATCAAGATTAGGGGTAAAAGTTAAACCTCGAGTTGGCTAACCTGCGTGCGTAGCGTCGAGTAAAGTTTTCAATCCGCTGTACCGTCTTCGTCTGCTATAATTTCCTCCTGTAGGAAAACCCTTTTCTCTCGCTTCTCACCGCCATATAAAATTAAATCTCCGGGTTAGCAAAACAGCGGTCTACTAACCCGAAGTTGCCAAGAGAGAGAAGGGTTAAAGTTAGTTTCGCCTGAGGGAGCTCTCGGTGGCGGCGCGGAATTGGCATCCCACGAGAGCACTAAGCTCAGGCTTTTCCTCTGGCAAAACGGAGATCTCATTTAATTCCCTTCCTCATTACAGCCTTCATGGCTGAAACCTTCTTCCTACTTCTCTCTTAATTTATTTTATAAGGACTTTTGCCGAGAACACAAAAACTACTTAAAGGGCCAGTAGCCATTTCCGAGCCCCTTCGATCCGTTGAGACCTAAATGGCATCGCAGTGACCATTCTATTTGCTAGCTATTACGCTACACGCACTCTATTCTCTCTTCCTTTCGTTCTTCTATTCAGTTAAGCAAACATATTATTGTGTAAAACGGAAAGAATGCGTAGGAAGGGATACACATGAAGGGTTCCCGATTAAAATTAATGAGGAACTTGACAAGTCTGGAATATCCTAACTTCAGATATATGGATTCAGCAAGCTTCAAAATCATTGCAACTCAATTTTCAGTACGTACCTTGATGCGTTTGGTCTGATGATAAGGTAAGCAACTGTCTCTCAACGATAGTCTGTACAGCATCGTTTACTCATCGTTGTGAGGGATTTCGACCCAACACATTAATAGGAAAATATTTGTTTTTAGAAAAAAATTCTTAAGATTTTTTACTATGATTAATTTTGTTCAACGCTTTCTTTAAATCTAGAATTACGGAATCTCACACTACTTCATAAACCTTGATAGATGCCTTCAAAAGCAAGATCGTATTTAGAGTGGCCCAATTCGATTCCAACCACAAAATCTGATTGAGGTAATCAACTGACTGACTTCAATATGGCCATACTGCTAAACGTAGTTAACCTAATGATGCAAAATTTGTCCAGGGGAAAACTATTTATCCTCCGTTCAAGGCCTCTAGAACTGTAAATAATAAATCATAATTTGGACGGTTGCCTTCCAAGTTCATTTTGCTTCCAAGCCAACAAAGCGAAGTTTGTGATCGTTCCGGGTGGTAAAACGCTTTTGGTTTGTTATTCGATAATAAATCCTTGTAATGGCCCTAGAACAAAAACTTTCTAACACCCATCAAAATTTGATGTCTCGCGTTTCATAGCATGTGGAATCCGAATATCTAATAAAAACCCTGCAGATGATTGTACAGTGATTTGCTTCAATTATGATCCACCAACTTGTACTTGAAACTATTCCGAACATTTGTGAACGTTTCCACCAAAAAAGAGATTGGTAGCTATAGAAGAAACTACGATAATTTTAATTAAAAAATTATTTTAAAAAAATTCTATTATTTTCCTAACAATACGACTTTAGAGAGTGTTTGATACCATCCAACGAGTGTACAACGAGTTTCATAGCTCCAGAAATTCCCAAGCTATACCTTCGTGCCAAATTTATGAAAATCTCGAAAATTCTACACAAAAGCTGCAGTAATTCGAGAGCCATACTTGAAAGCTATCGACTTATTTCGTTTGGTATTTTTACTATCAGCTTCAATAAAAATTCCTTACCAGCGTATCTATGAAACAATTAAAATCTGCATTCGTCAATTTCAAACCTAAGGTGTTCTAACTGAATGGTACACTCGATCTCTTTACACGCTCGCAAACTTCGCTGGATCCTTATTCTATTACTTTCCATTACGTCTTGCCGACAGGAACGGCTTAACGTGGATCTGAGCGAGATAGAAACGTAGGGATGCTCTTGAATAGAAAGAGACCGAATGAGATAACGAGAAAGGTTGCTTCGTCCGTCTCTAAAGTTAACCCCCTTGCCACATCTCCACTCGAAAGGCCTTGTTTTAACGACCGCCCAGGGAAACATCCGCGTAATTACACGAAATAAACCAAGCGGCCATGAGGGCGTTCCTGCCTTCATTACCCCCTTGGATGATCATCCGTTCTTCGCTATCCTCTGGTTCGGAGCCGCAGGGTCGGGTTATTAATTCGAGATTTACATACCGTAATTGGCGCTAGGTTCGGATGCTGCGGGTGTCACCATTGCCGCAGCAATGCAGATGGCATTGCCATCTCGCCGATTCTATTCAGTCATACTAGCGGAGAAATATGCTATTATAGCTACAGTGAGATTATACTTATTTGCTGGGATGAACTTTTCGTAGAGGCCAAAATTGCATTGACCTTTTTTACTCATCGTTGAATAATCTTTGAAACGGACTCGTTCATTATTAAATTTAGGAATTTCCGTTTTGAACCGCTCCTGACACGAGAGAGGAGAACTCGGATGCGTGTGTACAATCTTATTTCTAAAACTTCGTGATAAAGTCGACATTCGATAACTTGAACTCATAAATTCAGATGTGAAGTAAGTGCTCGTCAACATAGGTTATCTGATAATTTCGAAAAATTTATATAATTATTAGGAGAGCTGGTAATGAGTAGTCGAAGAGTATTTGGCTTAATAAAACAGTCTATAATAGATTGTAAGGGATTTACATTAAATTTTAACATGAAAAGGAGGAGGTTACGCAAGTTGACTCGTTTCAACGTCTTCTTGTCGCGTTCCGGATTAGGTCATGGTGGTGACGAGGAGAAAACCCAAGGAGAAGTGCTCGGCCAGCCATAAAAAAATGGAGAATTAGTCGCCTGGTTTTTCAGCCCCCTCGCTACCGTTAAGTTAGCAGCTCTCGCCTTTCAATTATTTCAAGTACAAATTGAGGTGATGAAGCATACCTGAAATGTCAGGTGCTTCAATACGACGAGTAAAAAATTTATGGCTCAATTTTATGTCTGGATTTTACCCTTCATACCACGATCAACACTTCTGTACTTTTTCAGTTGCACATTTCATTACATCCGTCTCGTCTCTTTATTATACGAGACCCTGGTAGGATGACCCACTGTCTGCTGTTGGCGAACGAACAGTTGATACGGATGCTTGGACGCAGTCGTATCCGTATGATAGTTCTACCAGGTGGAAATTTTGACTAACTACCTGCAGGTTTAAAAATAAATAAATACATTTGAAGGAATGAGGCTTTCAATTTTTGATTGAATGTATTGAGAGGGTTAGAAAATGTTTTTTCTTGAGCTATTTCAATGGTTTATTATTGAATCATAAACCAAAATAGTGGTTTGCGGCTCACAAAATGCAGGAGCGCAGCACAAAAAAAAAAAAAAAAATGGCAAAAATAAAATCAGATTACCATCGGCTGCTGAATGAGTCGTCCAGCTCGAATGACATCACAGCCACTCCTTACAAGTTTTGTCTCTCAAGTTAACACGTGGCTCGCTACGTCAAACGTAGAGGCTATTCCTGACAGTAAAATGACACTATCAGGAAGCCTCTCAGGAAGACTGGTCACGCGCATACTGGTCTCTTTCCTCCTCGATTGCTTTGCTATCGCTGTGGATTTGAGAAGAAGCAGAAAATGAAGAAGTCGATAGAGGTTTCGAGCATGCACGTGATCAAACAGAGGGGATCCTGATCAAACAGATCATGTCAAGCGGTGAAAAGGTAGCGTCTGAAGACGTTCTGTCTAGCCCAGTGAAGACAGAAGTTAGAAGTAACTTTTATCCTCACTGGTCTAGCCACATAGCAAATTTACAATCGCTTGCGGTTTGCAGCAAAATTTAATAAGAAACCTTTTTTTAAAACTGGTAATTTATCAAGCTCCAATCAGTTGCTTCGTGCCATCAGTGTGCATCAATATAAGACGTACTAATCATAAAAAATTCTAACAGACCTGAATCAAAGACTATACCCATTGCAAAAGATACAATTTCAGGTTAAAAACTAGTAAACTACGTAATACTTGTGCATCGTTATTGGTTAAAACACCACTTCCCGTATGAAAGATTGCTGCTAAATACAAAATGTTTAAGGATAACTTCAATATATTACGATTGAAAGCAGAGCTGGTGAATTCAACGGTTCCTCTTGGAAAACACCATAATGGACTAGGTTCACAGCGATTCTTCGGCGCTAGTTCATATCCGATAGGAGCTGCAGAAAGGCAGAATAAACCTGATTATTCAGTTTATTCATTATACTGAACTAAGGTAGTTATGCAAACCTGCTCACCAAGCTGTTACCCAAGTTTCGATGCTACTTATTTAATCTTCGTTCCAATTACATTTCCACGAGTTGAGAAACTAAAAGCAAAATGCTGAGCAAAGTTTTACACGGCCGACAGGGTGGGGGTTGTAATGGAATTAAAATAACTCCGCAGAAGTTCACGAGGTTGGAGGAAATGGGAAGCGATGGGGTAGCAGCAGACATCAGTGCCATCTCACCATCTTTAACGAGCCGTATCCTATGAACGAAGCCAGATTCATACTAGGACGTCACAGTAACCGACAATAATACATAACTGAAACAGACAAGGGCAATTTTTTCCCCAATGGGTATATTTCGAGTTCAAGAGATATTTATATAATTGTGTTTTATTGAATGAATGTCGACTCTCATCGATTTCTGAACGCTTTCTTTATTTACCGGAGAATATTTAGACCAAATTACCTCAATAGTTACTCGAGAGTTTATGACCCCTTTTTAGTGAACCGTTGAAACCCCTCATCTGATGCAATAAAAACACTGCAAATAATTCTACTGAGGTTGAACATTCCTTCGCTTCAATTATGATTTTAGAAGACCATCCACTTGTGCTTGTGACTATTCCAAATATTTGTGAACGATTCCACCTAACAACAGATTGCGGTAACTATAAGAGAAAACTTCATAGCAACCATCATATTACATAATTTTAATTATTTTTATTTGTCATAATTATCTGATCAAAAGTTGAATTATTTGCCTAATGATGCATCTTAAGAAAGTGTTTTAACAGCATTTCATCAAGTATAGAACGATTTTTATACCTCCATACATTCTTGAGTTAAACCATTATGCCAAATTTTCGAAATCTCAACAACTCCATACAAAAGCTGCGTTAACTTGAGAACCATTCGACCAATAGTGGCTGTATTATGGTTTCATTTGATTCAGTGCAAAAAAAATCTATGAATATTGACACATCTGTGTTTAAAAGACATTGGAAAATACGAATTTTCCCCCCTTTCCAGAACCCGCCAAACTTACTTAAAATTGAGCTAGCGATTTGGCTAAAAATGTTAGCTCTTGTCAGACCAAGAATTTTGGTGAAAACATTAAGAATTATGCTGTCATATTTTCCTCAGAAAAGTGTTGACGGTGTACAGTGGACAGACAGAGTTTTTTTAAATAGGATTTTCGGATTCTGCATGCCTCGAAACGTGAAACATAATATTTTAAGGGGGTTTGACAATTTCTTTTTCGGGCGATTACAATTAATGGTTTGTTATTTAATAATTAACCCAAATGCCATCTTCAAAGATATTCAAATCAATACTACCACTACTGGAACTACAAAAAAATAAAATAAAACTAAAAGTTCTTTCTAAAGCTGCTGTTAGAGGATTATTATATATTTATTGCCCTTTTTTAGTTGTCGATAGTGTCTACTACAATAGCGATAGTGTCTGACGAGTGTGAATCTGTCCGGCATCAAGTAGGAAACCCGGAATTCGGAGGGATTGCTGGGAAGGAAGTTGATAAAACTTTGTGGTTGCTGGAAATTACCCCTCGACAGAGCTGGGTGTGGGGATGCTCCGGTCGTTGTTGGTTGGAGATAGAAAGTTGGGAAATTCACGAGTGCAAAAGAGAAGGGAGGATGGTTGCGTTGAGTAATAGACTATCCCTTGATGGTTTCCATGGCGACCGGTCCTCCCCTTATCCAAGGGAGAAAGACAGAAGATGGTAACCAGAGTAATTCGAGGGAGAGGGCGGATAAGTCGAGGAGTGTTGGTGAGGTTATTGTGGGAACATAGCTGTTTGATTGCCGCCGCTTTGCTCGGGTGGCGGGGGCTGATGTCACCAGAGTTTTCCCCGGGCTAAATGCGAGGCTGGAGGTAGGAGAGCAGCCACACCTATCGCTTCCACCCTTATCAACCTCAACATCGCAACTTTAACCTCAATCACTATAACTTCATTTCTCCCACGTTCCATCTTTTGAGCACGGGAAATTTCTAGATTTTCCGTTTCCTTTTAACAGACGGCGGAGCGATTCATTCCTCACCTTCTGTGTAAACATCTTTCGAGACCAGCCCACGCTTAATCGGATTCTTGGCGATTGGATTATTAGTAACATTGTATTAAAAGAAAAATAATTCTAGTAGATAAATTTAATAGAAAAAGAACGTATCTGTAGGTAACTTGCCGACAATTATGATCAGGTCAAAGCTGTTTTTATACTAAAACCTGAGAATTATTCCGTGGCATAAAAGAACTATTTCATAGACAAACAAAGTGCTGATAATGCGCACGTGCACGTGCCGCTTGGCATCAGATACCAACAAACAGATTCCCGTTTAGGTCGCGTGTCTTCCGCCCCTCTAGGGTCTAAACACAATGATAAGCCGTAGAATGCTTTTAGAAAAGGATTAGCCAGCCCTATATCTCTTGATTAGCTCCCCATTACAATAACTTACTGTCTCTACTAGCCCAACTTAGAGTTTGGCGAAATTGACGATACTATCTTTTTTATAAAAACGTACAAATCGGTTGGCAGGAAGTTAATAAAGACGTATGACCAAACGAAATGCAAATCGCAACTAAATATGAAAGTTTCATGTTTTATTCAATCGTTTTTATGCTAGGCATTGTTGTATTTTATGGTTCGGGTGTGCGATGAAATAAAATCAAAATTGGAACACAAAACTTGGAACGTGTACTCGGGAAGGAAATAGAACTATTAGTGGGGATAAATATATAACAATAAACTTTGAAATAGAGATAATAATTTATATAAAATAATAAAATAAAAGAAAACAAAAATAAATATGAAATAATTGAATAAAACGCGTGATAATGAGTAAAAAATTAGCATGTTGAGATTAATTAAAACAGCAATAAAATTAAAAATTGTTTAATAGGAATTAGAAATAATAATGTGATCAAATATCGTCAAAATATTTCAATCATAGTCAATCAGGTCATTTTTTAAAAATTCGAATCAGTACGTTGAAACGATTAATTGAATTTGTGTGAAGTGGTTCTCACCTGTGAATGATACAGTAGGTAAAGGTTCATATTTTTACACCAAATCGTCGCTATTGTTGGATTAATTAACGTACGCGATAAACTTGGCTCCGTTTCGTGGGCCTTCGGACCATTCATCAGTTGGATGTGGATATGGACGGAGTACTTTCGAAGGCAATCACGTCTGACCGTACAACTATAATAGCGGCTACAATGATGGCATAATAATGGACTCTTTATAGCGCCACGTAGGACTCGCAGCCTCTGAAATACGGAACTGTTCGCTCTCTAGTGATTGCCGACACTAATGTAATGGATAGGGCCTAGGCGCCTCGGCCACATCACCTATCCCAGATGTTGATAGATACCAAGAGAAACACACCATCTTGTGGAGAAAAATTCCTTCGTGGCGAAGTGGGAAAGTTAAGCACTAATCCTAGTGTAGAAAGGCTACGAAGGAAAAGAGAAGGTGGAGAAATGTACAGTGAAGAAACGCACAGGAAGAAACAAGGAAATTCGAAACGAAACAAATTTGGGTTGATAATCTGTTTTTGAAATTATCAGGGTTACAAGTTTCAAAATGTTGAAAATATTTCTCGTAATTTTAACGAAAATAATTTCTTAATATATGGCACAATCTATATTGGCCAGTTTTTCTTATAATTTCGTTAATACCCATCTCCTGTTAACGGAAAATACCAAAATATTATTTCATCAATTTTGTTCACCACACAAATGCATTTCCTGCGCAACAGAAATCTTAACTCGAGAAGAGCCGCGCCTCTGCGCAATCTACCTTGTTTCACTCGGATAACCGTGAAGATGATGATATTTTCCATCCCGTTCTTACAATCATCCGCAGACCCGGGAGCATGAGCAAGAACAGTCCTCGCCAGGCGGCAGTAAACTCCAGTAGTTGATGTCCAAGTAACTTCCCTAGGGCTTCAAGAACACCTACCCAACAATTGAAACATGTTGCACCGACTGAAAACGTCAAGTGTTGGTCGAGGTTGAGGGACGCGGGCCGGGTGTTTCTAATGACAGGGCGGCCGCGAGACGTCTCAGAAGAGCTCCGATCTTCCGATGTTTTGAAGAGGCCTCGCCCGCTAATGGCACTGCCTTCGCCTTCCTAATGTCTTAATACGAAACTCGGCTTGGAACCTGACGCAAACCCGTCAGATCTCCTTTCGCCTTAACTCTTCTTGTTTCGGGATTTATGAGCATTCCACTAGTCTTTTCTCGACTCGGCAGCTGCGCCTTAACGGCTCAATCCGCCGGTATTATTTCCTGCAGATCGGCGCGTAGCTCTAGGCGCACGGTAATTTTTCCGGAGACCATAAATTGAAGCGCAAGTAGTCCGATCGGGATGAAATTCGAAAGTTCCGATAATCTGTCGTCATAGAGTTATCTTTCGGCTTGTGAAAGACAAATTAATGTAAATTGCTCATATCTGCGATTCATTTATTGCTTCCGTTTCTGAAAAGGTAAACGATGAGAAGATTTTGCAGAAATTGTGAAATTTTGGCCTTTTGAATTTCCATGAAAACATCTGATTATTTTATACCTTTCTCATACGAAGTTTCCTCCTCGTAATATTATGTCCTTGGATTGTCGCTGCAATTTCGCTTTAATAGAAGTATGTAGTTGTTTTTTCACATTCACAATCTATCAACTGGAGTACGGCCACGAATTGGAGTTCCATGTTCGCATGGAGCCCGCATCCTCAATGGTACAATTTTGTGGAAACGTGGTACATTTACTCTGACGCTAACAAAATGCAGTAATTTATAATAGAGCATCAATTGAAGTCGCATTGAAGTTCGCACGGAACTTGAAATTTTTCAATATAAATATTATATAAATGATAATACGTTAATATAACCTAGTCGCTTAGACTTCAGCACTCAAAAGCCAATTTGTCGCTGCGACGATGTCTCGTCAGGCGCGAGAAAAAAGCAACGATCCGTGACATTGTATAGACGGGCTCCTTTTGACCTTTCGCCTCCTATGAATTAAACTCAATAATAATCAACTACTAACGGGTTGATGTTAGGTATAGCGGGGGAGCAACGGTAATTACGTTTAAAGTGTTAGATAGAATTATTGAGATAATAAAGTTATTACTATATGAAGGAGAAGTAGTGGCTGAGTGTTGGGCTTTGGATGTACGGGAAGGGCTTCCGACGGTTAGCATAGTAATTGGGCGGGTGATGGATGGCACGTCCACGTGCAATTGGGAACCGGCAGCTTCGCGTATTAACTGAAGGGTGCCAGACGCAAAAAAACACGAACTTCTATCTTTTAAAGTTAATTTTGGGGTAACAATATATAAGCCTCGAAAGAGTAATGAGGTAATTGCGTACCAGCTGCTCACATACCTTAAGTTTTTGTCTTGTTTACCGTGAAAATATTCTCAACGCGGATGAATTTACGATAAGATTCCTTTCAGGTTGAGCTAATTGCACGTGCATAATCGCTAAATACGTTCTCGTCAAAATTTTTGTAGGAGAGGATCTTGAAAGAAAGGAAAGCTGGAGAGAGAAAACAATACATTTTCAGGGATGATGATTGAGAAGGGCGGTAACGGTGAAACCGCTCGGATATTCAACAATTCGAATGAGAAAGCGTCGCTCTCTCACCCGCAACAATCAATGGAATTAGCGACACAGTCAACTTAAATATATTTTCAGTTCAACGACCAAATTATCTCGATTTTGCCCTAATTCTGTCAGTAAGTTTTGTTGAAGATGCAATCGGCTTGGTAATGAAGGAATATCACCGAATTTATTCCCAGGAAACGAAAGCTGAAATTTGGGTGCTCTATCAGCTCAATGAAGAGTCAATGTAAGCGTTGAAAGCAAAATCGAAATACAATCGATATTTAAATACGATCTCTATTAATTTTAGTTGAATATGCAAGTATTGGCTATCTTCGTGACCCTGTGCTTTAAACTTGAATCTGCGTTCACTAGATTCGCCATCTTCGATCGCAGGAGTAAAAAGTAGATGATAAATTCCACGATTGACGGAAGATTACGAACGGAGCAAGACAAACGAGCATCACCGAATGACAGATTTGGTGGAACAAATCAACCAGGGCGACCTCTCGACTTCCGAAACCACAACAGATGTCCTTTTCGTCCCAGAGCAGTTTTCTTTCTCTCCCCACTCCCCTCCATCTCGATCTGATTCGGTTCCAGCAGTCAACATGAACCCAGGAATCAACTGCCGTAGCTAACTGCGTCCAGACCCTTTTCCATAACCCTTGGCACCCTGCACTGCATCTGGCTCCTCCGAGCGAATAATCAAACAATGTTTGACACAGTTGTTCAAGCCATCACATGCGTTATGTTAGCTCGTGCTCAGGTCCCATGAGTGTCCACCAACAAAGAGATACTGGCAAGAGGACCCACTGGTTGAATATTATCATTTAGCACCATCCAAAGATAACGCATCTCTGTATGAACCGTAGAAATGATCGTTTAATCTTTCACTGGGCTGAGGGCGATGAGCCAGCTGTCACTGTCTGCAAGCTGTTGTCATCACTGATGCCCCCTGTGTCAAACTGGGTTCTAAATAGCCACGTAAGTGCAACGCAGGTATTGACAACGAATAGCGCTTGCTAACGGTCACTTTAAATTCTATTTATACTATAGTATTGAATAAATATCACGCACGATTTTAGAAAGGTAAACTCATTGTCCATGGGCAGTTTCACAATATAAAGGTAATTCCAATGTCCATGTGAATTTTCACATTATAATAATCGAAACCGATTGCTGCCTCAGTTTTTCTAAGCTTAAACCATGGTTTCAAGATAGGATACGATTTCCATTGAAACTTCAAAAGCGGAGAAATTGAAAAAAATTAAAAATTGATTCAAATTCGTAAGAATTTGAAGTATTTCACTTGGAATTCGAATTCTACGTCTAATTTCCTGTGAGAATGAATGTCAAAACACTGAACTGTCCCGGTAGTATTTTCGATAAATTTTCCAAATTGAAGAATAATGGGCAAAGTTACCTACCCCAAAAACACTGCAAATGATTGCCCAGTAGTTTATTATTCCTCCGTTCCACTAATGATTTAAGAAGATTATCCATTTGTGTTTGTAATTATTCCGAAAATTTGTAAACGTTCCCACCGTTAAAGAATTGAGCCATTTTCAGACCAAGATTGTTTTTTGGTAAAAATTGCAAGATTTAGTTGTTATATACTTAGTTTCCTCAGAAAATTGTTGATGGTGTATTGCGAACGGACGGTATTTTTTGGATATTTGGATTCTACATAAACTTGTGTACAACAACAACACTTGCTAGAACAACTCATAAAAATAAAAAAATCAGAACTTGTCAACCACTTATTTTCTACTTTAGCGGTATTAGTGTGACCTATAAATTTTATAGGTCTTTATGACCTTAACCATCATTGGTTTAAGCGGCGGAAGAGATACTTTCACCAACATGCTATAAAACATGTTTGCAAGCTATTTATATGTAGTTCTTAACTAGTACTTTCAATAAATGGCATGAAAATTATTAACGATCTCAGGAGATAAGTCGAATTCTGTATAATGGGGAATTTGCATATGAATTAGTAACAAGGTGATGGTCAATAATTATTATACACTCCTAAAACGCAATTTCAAAAATGAAATTGAAATTTTAAAAAATACAAAGGAATTGTTAAGAGAAAAAAGCTCAATTAAAAAGTTGCACCGAAGAGACGAAAACTGCTCACGTCACAAGCCCTGTCTCACCGCACAAATCATCCATCTTCCTCCCACCTACCACCCTTGAAAACTCTGACGAAGACAATGTGCTACTCCGTATTCCCTTTGGTTCAGCCACTTTTCAAATTTGACAGCTTCACTAGGATCTGTCATTTTTACAAATAATGGTATTTCAGGGTTTAGAACAACATTACTATCCGCGTAGCATCTACTTTCGAAATAACAAATAAAAAAGTTCGATGCAAATTCTCCATTGATTACTTCTTCTTTATTCAATTATTATGTGCATTGTACGATGAATGATTCAATTCATTGATACGGCAAAGTAATCAAACTCTTGCATTATATTTGAAATTTACTTTGAAAAGTAATTCACTAATTTTACCAAGCGGTAACAGTGGATTTAAAATTCACAACAGTCAAGGAGAAGGGTAGAAATTCCTCATTAAGGGTGGTAAGTGAATGATCGAGCGTTGCGGAGGTTCATGAATGATAAAGCTCCTAATCATTGGGTGAACAGGATGACGATGGTGTGAGGGTCTTTATCACTTAACTGAAGGAATCTGTGCAGGGTATGAAAAGAGTAGCCACCTCTGACTGCGGAGATGAACGCATAGGGTGACCACGACCGTTGGGGACGGTTTTGAGCGATGAGACCCTGGAGGTTCCTACAGACCTACAAGGAACTGGTACTATCTGGAGAACGTGCCATTATCAAATATTAATACGAGCTCCGGTGAAGAGATGGGACCCTTGGGATATCTAGCCATCCAAGGGCAACTGTCCCACATCTGGTCCTCTGATGGGCATCTCTTCTGATGTGCTCGGCAGCTACTACATTAGACGTTTCCATCTCATCTCGGTACTGATTAATTAGTTTTAATATAATGAGGGCGAAGCCCATTACAGGTCTAGGGCTTCCAATACGTTTGTAAGTTGGTTAGGAAAATTATTCATTCGAGGAGACAATTGAATTTGCCGAATTTCCATTAATAATTTTTTTAACATTTCCAAGAGTTTTTATTTTTTTTTTTAACATTTCCAAAAGTTTAGACATTATACCAAAATACAAAAAATGGGCTATTTATCCGTTAAAATTGTGCAATGTGAGGCAATAATCCCCACTATCCCTAGTGCCATCCGCATGGTCAAAACCTTTTCTTTATGTCAACGTTGCTGCCTATTGGCGATTTGAAGACTGAACTACTCCGGACGGCCATTCGTTGGGACTGAGTGTGGCAATACAAGCTTCCCAATTTAATGTCCTCTACTCTAGTGCGCGTTCTTTATACGCCAATTTCTATGATTATGCTAACTACTAAATGCTAATGCTAAGTTTTCACAATAATTATAATAATTGTGCTCTCCATCAATTGCACCATAGTGGCAATTATTTAACTAACCCCCTCTTATTCAACTAACATATCCATTTCTTTTACTCATATCCAAGGTCCTCCTTTTGCTTTCCTTTAAAAATCACAAGATCATTCCAACACCCTCAGTTTCCTCTTCAACGATTGTTATTAGGGCAACCGCTCCAACGACTGCAGAAAGCTTAGCAAAAGATAAGGGGACTGGTGCTAAGCCCTTGGGTTTATCTCAGATGAGGATTTCCACTCTAACGTTGTTTTCAGTGATCTCCGTCGCCAAAGTGGGATTTTCGAGTTATACAATATATAAAAGCGAGAGAAAGAAGGAATTTCGTGGGTTGGCATGGTCGATGCATCCCTGTAACTCGCCCCACGGCAAAAACCGATTTATTACTCTCTAAGTGGATTCTAGATTTTCTGCTTCCATGTTCCGAACGTTCATCCTTTATCCTTTTTGCCTCTGTCGTGCTACAACTTCGCTCAGGCTGCCACTTGCTGTGTTTTCTAACAATATTCTACGAGGGACCGAATCCTGTTTACGCCTCTCGCCTTTCGGTTCGGTCTTTCATCCCCTCGTCTGTTTTTAACTTCCTTTTATAACAACGTCTGCTCTGCTTCCCATTTCATCCGACCATTTCCTGTCTGAAGCTTAGCCGAGTAACGTTGCTCTAATTCGAATGCCAGATTTAATCTTCTATCTCGTATATTCGCTTCCACTTTAGCTTATTTCACTTCGGAATTTAATCCTGGCGTTTACCATCCACTTAAATGTGCTGTTATTCGGCTTGTCGGATACGGGGAAGAGCTGAGAAAATCCTCATTTCTTCATTCAAGTTTTACGAATCGCTATGAAAAATATTTCGGACAAAGGCCTTCTTCACAAACAATTTTTGAACAATTAAAAGGAAATCTGAAGGTAAATAACTTCGATAAAAGCGTGGATTTTTCACCGCTAGAATTGTTCACGATGAGACGGACGCTACGAGGATGATGAATTTGTTGCTAGAATAAATCAATCGGTGGAATCTGTAATGCTCGCATCATCATAATTATAGCCGATAGCCGACAGTTGGGTGAAAGTAGCAGTCAGGAATTTAATGCTCGTCAACAGGTTTACGACAACGTTTCTATCGTACTTCAAAATAATCCGTTCCATGCATTTTTTTGTAAATTTAATTGGAAATAATAATATTAAATTAAGACTCCGCAGCGTCTCGTTCGTTTTGCCTTCCGATTTGCTCGCTCTATAGAAAAGGTATTAAAAGCAACAGAAACAGAACACTCTAAAATTTTCCAAACAGAATTAAATCGTTTTCCGACTCATTTTGGCAAAAACTTCATAACAAAAATTAAAGCGTGGATGGGAACAAAAAACGCTGCAAATGATTGTACAGTGGTTTATTATTCCTTCACTTCAATAATAATTTCAGAATCCTATCCATTTGTGATAGTACATATTCAGAACATGTGTGAACATTTCAACCGAAAAACAGATTGGTAACTATCGGGGAAAATTCCGTAGCAACTATTGTAATTTTAATCTATTTTATTTTTCTTAATTTCCAAATTAAAAACTAAATTTTTTGCCCTACCGTACAGCTGGAGAGAGTGTTTGACGACCATTCCAATGAGTATAGAACGATTTTTATAGCTCCAAGAACTCTCGAGTTATACCCTCATGTCAAATTTCTGAAAATCTCCCAAATCATCGGCACAAAAGCTGCGATAACTCGAGAACCAATAAAGCTATCGACCCGGCAATGGTCTCATTCGATTCAGCGTCCGAAAATCTATATAATTTGATACCACGTACACCTTTTTCTGAAAAACCTTGGAAAATATGAATTTTCTCCCCCTCAAAACCCCCCAAAAATACCCTTAGAATTGAGCTAGCAAGTTGGTTCAAGAATTGGGCCGTCGTAGGACCGAGATTGATTTTTGGTGAAAATTTCAAAAATTTAGCTATTATGGTTTGGCCGGAAAAGTGTTGACGGCGTACGGCGTACGGCGTACGGCGTACGGCGGACAGACAGAATTTTTTTTATTGGATATTCGGATTCTACATGCCTTGAAACGTAAAACATCAAATTTTGAGGGGGGGTTATAAAATTTTTTTCTTGGGCGATTACAATGGTTTATTATTGAATAATAAACCAAAATGTAACGGTTTTATTGTTGTGAAATCGGGGTATGCCCTTTAGGAAAGCACAAATCGAGTCAAGCGTAGGGATAGCCGTAGTACATATACGCAAGTAGGTAACATATGATCAGGTGTCTCTTGGGGATATATAGATATATGTTCTCACTTGGAAGAAAACCCCTTCGACGATAGAGGAAAATCGCAAAAATAAGGGATATCCAAGGGTGAGTAAGGGTTAAGCCCATGTGTCTTTTATTCGAGAAAGGGACGAGGCCGAGAGGTCTTCTTGGTCACATAAATCGTAAACGATTTGAGGTGCCCTCGATATAGCAGCGAAGGTGGATCAGTGGACTGTGAATCACTGCGGGTGTATAGCTTGGCAGCCATTACGTCCGAGGGTATACGAGAAAATCTCCGATGTCTCTATATCTCACTGGGTAGGGATGAAGAAGAAGAAATCACGAGAGATTTTCGACCATTGAAAGGGAAGGCAATAATCGAAGACTCGTTTTACTCGCTTTGGATCGTATGAATGCTGTATGATTTTTCATAGCGAACTCCTTTCAGCTAAGCGTCGCGTTACTGCGCTATGAATAATGATTACTAAGCGTCTCTCATGCGCCTCCATGGTTGATGGCCATGGAGAAAATGTAATGATGCCGTTGAATGTGAAGAAAGTAGACACTTTTATATCGAGAGTATGTTATCTAATAAATGATAGGCCAGGATTTTAGAATTCTCATTAAACAGTTTTGGTCCAACTTTTCGGTTTTCAGCCTTAATTTCTTTTTAACCATTGACAGCAAATCTGAGGTATGCTGACAGTAATTCTGGCTTCTAGTTCGAATTTTCGATGCCCATTGTTGTGTGCATGTCCTTTTGGTTTATTATTCAATAATAAACCATTGTAATCGCCCAAGAAAAAAAATTTTATAACCCCCCCTCAAAATTTGATGTTTTACGTTCAAGGCATGTAGAATCCGAATATCCAATAAAAAAAATTCTGTCCGTCCGCCGTACGCCGTACGCCGTACGCCGTACGCCGTACGCCGTACGCCGTACGCCGTACGCCGTACGCCGTACGCCGTACGCCGTCAACACTTTTCCGGCCAAACCATAATAGCTTAAATTTTTGAAATTTTCACCAAAAATCAATCTCGGTCCTACGACGGCCCAATTCTTGAACCAACTTGCTAGCTCAATTCTAAGGGTATTTTTGGGGGGTTTTGAGGGGAGAAAATTCGTATTTTCTAAGGTTTTTCAGAAAAAGGTGTACGTAGTATCAAATTATATAGATTTTTGGACGCTGAATCGAATGAGACCATCGCGGGGTCGATAGCTCCATTGGTTCCCGAGTTATCACAGCTTTTGTATCGAATTTGGGAGATTTTCAGAATTTGACATGAGGGTATAACTCGAGAGTTCTTGGAGCTATAAAAATCGTTCTATACTCATTGGAATGGTCGTCAAACACTCTCTCCAGCTGTACGGTAGGGCAAAAAATTTAGTTTTTAATTTGGAAATTAAGAAAAATAAAATAGATTAAAATTACAATAGTTGCTACGGAATTTTCCCCGATAGTTACCAATCTGTTTTCCGGTTGAAATGTTCACACATGTTTAGAATAATTACTAAGCTGAAATGGATAGTCTTCTGAAATTTTATTTGAAGTGAAGGAATAATAAACCACTGTACAATCATTTGCAGCGTTTTTTAGTAAAACCGAGTTCTAAAGAGATAAACCCTGACACCTTTTTTTTTACCTATTTCGTAACTTGCAAAGCAGATGGCATCCGTAAGAAAATGTAATTTACCTACTTCAGCGATGCTCTCTTTTTAACCTTCAGCAATGCGTAACTTGCATTTTTGATAATTTTGCTCTCTAGTTAGAGCCAAGAGAAAAGGGGTACCTAATTATCCGATTTAACATTAGCTGGGACATTGGATAGTAAACGATTTTACATAAGGATGGTTTCTTTAAAATATAGCTGATGATAATCTTGATCTTAATTATATCAATTGAATAAAATTATCAATTACTTAATTTTATTAGATTTTTTTAAATTCAATTGATTTATTCTATATACTGTAGTAACTTTCTCGCTTCCAATAAAAATATTACTCAATCCTCGATTTTCAAAAAATCGAGGATCTAATTACAAAAGTTTATCAAATTGTTTAACTTTGTGAATTTTTAGAGTTTATTTTTTCAGATGGCTTTATTTACCGTTACCAACATTCCAAAACTAATGCTAGTCTGAACTTCTAAAATTTCTATTAGCGTGGAATCCTCGCCTTACTTCGATTCTATTACAATAATTCTTGGTTTTTCGAGTGGATTGTGTTTTAATCACATTTCAAGGCAGTAATATTTTATTATTCTCATTTCCAATTCTTTTTTACTGCTCCAGAAGAACCCTCCAGTCGATTCACTCGGTATTAAATGTGAAGGAAAAAACTTTTACCTCAGATAATTCAAGTCACGATTTCCTCGTTCGCCGCTCCGTTTGCCGTCGCCATCGGTGAAGAAGATGGGGAGCAAATGCGGTTTGGCAGAATAGGAAGAGGAGATTATTTGAGAATATTTTCCCAGCCCTTCAGGGGGAAAGTCGAAGGATTTTGTGTGGAGGACCGTCTTTCTCAGCTTGTTCCCTTCATGGCATCTTGAACGCCTGAAGGTGTTCAGCAGCACCTTCGGGAAGGTGGAAAGTAATGGGCGTCTCTTGCATTTCTATTTGAATCTCGAGAGCGCTAAGTTTGCAGGCATGGATGATGGTTATTTATTCATTAAAAAAATGAACCATTGTAATCTTACGGGAAATCCTGTTTACCTGGAAACATATCAATCAGTCCGCCGTACGTGGTCAACATTTTTTTTTTAGGAAACTGTTATAGCAATAACTCGACATTTTCACTGAAAATCAATCTTGGCCTGACAATGTCTCGCTTTATTAGCCAAATCGCTCCCTCAATTTTAAGGGTAATTTTGAAGATTTCAAGGGGGATAGTATCTTCAAAGGTTTTTTAGACAAAGGTGTAAATTAATTTTTATACATTTTCAGACGCTGAATCGAATAAGACCATAGCAGGTTTGATAGCTTAGCCGTTCTCGAGATATCGCGGCTTTTGTGTGGAATTGTTGAGATATGGTGGTGTAACTTTAGAATTTGTAGAACCATGAAAATAGTTCGATACTTGTTGGATAAGATATTAATTTATGATATTTTCTAAGGAGTTTTTCCTTAGTTATTGTCATGGGGTGAAAAGTTTGGTTGGGTTTGTTACTATACAAGTGAACGGTCATCTGCTAATTGAAGCAAATGAACAATGAACTACTGCAGAATCATTTACGTCGTTTTTATTACAATTGAAAGTTTGAAAGATGCTTATTTTTACATTTTAACAAAAATCGTCGATTCCCAGTGGCTTGCAAAACCGTTCGACAAATGATATATTTCGTAACGCAGTTCCTTCTTGTTGGTACATG